>CM041295.1:97415210-98125210 GCA_023052935.1 Piezodorus guildinii
ATTCGAACTCACAACCTTTAGGATGAGAGACTAGAGTGCCAGCCACTCAGCCACGGGCTCCGCTGATAATATAATAATATACGATAATATCTACAGTTAATGAGCCACAGTGAAGATATTTAGGTACTACTTTTATTATGAGAAAATACATCTTCTGAATACACATAAACTGTGAGGAGTTTGGGTGATTACAAGTCTACTTTCCAGGTCTCCTTCTATGAGTTTGACACAAGCAATGTAACAACAAGAGTGATTAAGTCTGAGGATCCGGAGAGTAGATATAGTAAGGGATTGTAAAAGGGGAAAAGGGTTGAAGGGTGCCTCAGAGCACAGTCAAAGGAAGTGTTAAGATCAGTAATAGAGGTGTTGAGGATTGTGCCTTAAGTACAGGTAAGGGTTCCTTTGTCGGTACTGGCCAAGTCCCAGGTAGCTGTTTCAGGGCGATTGGAGTTAGGCTTAGGTATTATAAATATTCTAATAGATAAAGGAAGTTATTATTAAATATTAATGTAGTATTATTTATATTATATTATTAACTAGTCAACCGCATTCAATAACGTACCAAATAAAAGATAATATTTCAGAGTAACTGATAGTTTTATAATTAGATGAGGGAGATGGTTGGGGGTCATCAGAAAGAAACACACATTAACAGCTGTTATCTTATTTTAATTGTGTGCCGAAGTATCGGCCCACATCGTTGGTCTTCATCAGGGCTAAAAGAAACAAGATAACAACCAATGTAATTATAAACTTTATAATCATCTTCTTCCAGTGGCGCGACAGGCCGTGTAGGCCCTGAGCCTCGCGGTGTAATCTCCTGGGAGATTACATTCACGTTTCACGATGCATTCTGTAGTGTAGGGTCATCACTCCCTACGCCTAAAACTTAATAATACGTTAGGTATATAATAATAATATGGTGGTAGTAATATAATATGGAAAAAAAAACATAAAAATAAATGTAAAATTATAATAAGATGACAATTATAAATTATGGAAATAAACAAAGTTAAGATGATAATACTTCTTCAAGAATATTTAAAGAGAAACTAAGCAAATGATTTTTTATTTTTTTATTTATTAGGTCTAAGAGTGGTTGATTATTTATCCTCTGCAAACAAGCAATACTGCACTTGTGCCTTTCTGGACATTGCTCAGGCATTCGACCGGATCTGGCACGATGGCTTGCTTTTCAAACTAAAATTCCAATTACCCCAATCCCTATATCTAATCCTAAGATCCTATCTCTCTAACCGTTCCTTCAGAGTCCGCTGTGGTTCAGAGTTCTCCACTTGTTACTCAATCGAGGCCGGTGTACCACAAGGAAGCGTCCTAGGTCCTATCCTCTATACCTTGTTTACAGTTGATACACCGTTAGATCCTGATATCTTCCTTGCATCTTTTGCCGATGATACAGCCGTTCTATCAACCCATTCAGACCCAGAACTGGCATCTTCCCATCTACAAAGACACCTCTCCTTGTTTGAACATTGGTGCGACAATTGGCGTATCAAAGTCAATCAATCCAAAAGTAAGCACGTCACCTTCACCCTCCGACGTAAACCCTGCCCACAAGTTCATTTTAACTCTATACAACTTCCCTGTTCCGACACAGTCTGGTATCTGGGTTTCCCACTAGAATAAAGACTGACCTGGAACCCACATACTCGACTTAAAAGACAAGAGCTCAACAGAAGATACGGACAGTTATATAGACTACTAAACAGAAAATCACAACTTTCCGTTGGAAACAAACTAATAATTTACAAGACAATTCTCAAACCTATGTGGAGTAGAGCGTAAGTTTATGGACCTTATGATAGTCATGTAGTTAAGTGGAAGATTAGTTAGAACGTTTGTCTAGTAGGTGCTGAAGTAGTCGAAAACGTCGTGCAGTTTCTTGTCGTTTCAGTCTTGTATGAGGGTTCCAAAGCAAATGATTGAATGTTAAAATAGTTTTGAAATTACGTTTATTTTTTTTTTAACGCACAGCGGCGAATATAATGAAAGAAAATATAATGAAAATAATTTATTTTTAATTATATTTGAAGTATAATCGTAAATACATTAATGCTTGTCATGATTTCCCCTTCTCCCAATGGATCCAACTCCCCTCCCCCTTCATGAGATGAGCTACGAGCCGAAGACAGCAATAACTCAGCCAGCTGCTTTAGCGAAGTCTATAAATCGATGAAGAGAACGAGCGGGAACGCGGTACGTGAGTCATGTCAAAAGCGGATATCGCATTCGGTCAAGGTGAAGATACCGTACCGTTGAAAATGATGCGCCATCTATTTCGTAATTTCCTTCAACCTCGGCGGTTACAGATTACTCCATTTCGTTTTCTTTTATAAGAAATGAAGTTTCTCCTATGAATGAAATAAAAACCACACTTACCGCTCTCATCATCGGCACTAAGGCTTTTAAGGCGATTTATCCCATCATTTATATTATTTCTAAAAAAAGCCGCTAATGCAGTAACGAGTCATAACTATGATTAATGACTCATAATAGTATGAGTAAATCCAACATATTTTGCATTTTTCTGTTCCGTGAGGTTTTCGTAATGGTAGTGGTCTTGTCGACAGCACTCAGTACTTAGGATACCAGGTTTGAACCTGGGTTGTAGCAAGATTATTATAAAATCATTAACTCGTTTTTTTTTTTTTTGTTTTAGCATGGCACGACCATAGTATAAGAAGACCTCCTACAAATAGCAGTGATAACAAACAAACCTATATTAGCGAAATTGTATTGAAACTAGAGTTTTACACTCCCCCTTCCCACCTACTAAAGAAAAATAACATTCGATACGATTTCACTTATAATAAGTTAAACAAAATCTGGTGCGGGCAACACAAGACTTTCAAATTTAACAACTATTAAATAAACTTAAGCTTGAAAAACGTTTAAATTTATTCCAGCAAACAAATGTATTCAGTTTCGTTGGAAACGTATGATTTTGATTAAAAAAAAAAAAAAAAAAAATTGCTATGTAAAATAATCAGCAATAAGTCTATGCCCTATTCGTCACTTTACACTACATTTTACAACTTTGTATACAAGATAACATTTTTTCTAAAATCCTTAGCTTTCCAACGGTATATTATACATCTATATAACTGTTATTATGTTTAAAAAAAAAAATTAAATTAAACAAATATTTATGTTCATTTCTACTTTAGTTGCTTATCACGTCGTTCATCTTTTATATTTAGCCCCTTTTTTATCAATTTACAATACATCTCATTCAAAATTGTTCCTTAAATTAGTTATTATTAGCCAGAGTAATATATTTAAAAAAATAGCGATATTGTTAAAAAAATTAACTTTTATATTTCATCCCTTCTCTTCTATGCATCAGCTTTTATAAAGATACTGAAAAATGTACTATTCCTTTAACGTGACTATTTTCACAACTCTTATAAAGGTACATGTTAATATAATATTAAAAATAAATAAATCAATACACGTATCTTTACGTGTTTCCACGAGAGCGCGTATTAGTTTTTCTAATTAAGTTTTAATGAGGATATTGGAGCGAATTTAAAATTAAAAAAAAAAAAAAAAAAGTTCTTTAGATACATTAGTATCGTACGCAAGAATAATCGTATATCGTGATGTGAATAAGAACGTGCTTAAACAATCCGTTCATTAACTAATTTGCCCTTGAAAGTCATAGGTAACCCCAAGATAGATTAATTCAAAATAACTAACCTGCTTGGAAGAGAGTAAGTCAGGTTCACTTAATATTTCAGCAAAGGTTACTCTCCATTCTCTTTATTTGAACTCTACTCATTTGACCTTTGGCTTACACGATGTTCAGTGTAAAGCTGCTGTAGAAATATTAGGTTGTCCAGAAAATAATGCAGTATTTTAGGGGTTTTTTTTCTTGAAATACCCCTCTACATAATAAACTGTTTACGTTTGGATTATTCATTTGTATAAATGTCACCACTCATCAATCTTTTTCCAACGGAAAATCTTTGTTTAACTCTGTGGCATTTCTCTTCTTAATAGGAAATAATTCACTCTTAAAGACGTGGTCAAATCGTTATTTTTGTATAATTTAAATTATATTCTGCTTGATTATTCTCTATTGTACAATATATTGTATATTTTTTTAAATAATTTACTAAGACCGATATGGACTTACGGAGTAGAGCTATGGAGCTTCTTCTCGTATCCATTCCTTACAATCCAAAATCCTTAATAAAAACCTTAACGCTCCTTACTTTGTCAAGAATAAGCTCATCCATAAAGACCTTAATGTTCCATATGTTACTGAATTAGGTCGAACCACTTATCAATCATTCCATGAAAAACTCCATTTCCACTGTAATCCACTATTTTTTATCCTATCATCCTCTTCGATTCACTGATAATCCTCCAAGGCGTCTGAAAAGAAGATGGCCCCGAGGCCTTCTAGTTTAGAATAATTTTAGAGGCTGCCAATGGGTTCCGTCACTATATGTATTTCATGTTACTTTACTATGTCCTTTACTATATCACATTTACTTGATTATATAATACAGTTGTAAATATCAATAAACATGTAAAAAAATAAATAAATAAATAAATGACTTACAGAGTGTCTCATAAATGCCTCGTCATATTCTGAAAGCAGACACTAGACCTTAAGTAGAACAATGAAATTTGTAAGACCGACCATTAACGGTTAGGGAGGAAAATCAAATATTGAAATTTTTGGTTTTATTCATGGCCTTCATTGAACAGTAACAATCTCAGAATTTGGTTTTTAGTCAACATCCACAATCACCACAATCGGACCATGAGTCATATGAGCTTTGCTTGTGTTTTAAGGCGTGAAACTGGGGGTCACCCATAGCGTAGTGGTTAGCATAACAGCTTTCTATGCCAAAGGTCGTGGGTTCAAACCTGAGGGTGGCTCTAGGATGTTTTAATGGGAGTAAAAAATCTTTAGTTATGCCGTCCTTCGGAGGGGACGTTAAAAGGTTGTCCCGAACCTGTGCGAGGAATAAGGAAATTATTAAGTATGATAATGACTATTGTGAGTAAAAATGGAATAATATTATGACATAAAGAAAAAAAAATCGGACATAAAAACCTATAGTTGAGACAGGAGCTGTTGTGCTTTAAAAAAAAAATTAAAAACAAAACTAAATGTTAAAAAGAAATGTTCACTTTATTATGTAATTTATATATTGGGATATTAAAAGTTATATTGCATATATTAAGGAACATAATGACGTTTAAATGGTTGATATATCATAAATAGGCCGATTATGGCAGAGTTATGTCCCGAAAAAGTGCGTATGGAACCACTGTGCGTTGGTTATCTAATAGGGAAGGTTTGTGATATGATACTCCCTAGCGACAAATTGCTCCCCTCTCGCACAATAAACATCCATTAAAGCATCACTATTGCTATTGTCAGTTTCACGGTTATTAAACAGCTACCCTCTGCCCTCCAAGCATATCGCTTGCAGGATAAACAAGACCTAAAACATGGAGTCCCTATCCTATTTTACAACAACATAGATAGGTATATGATATGATAATTATACATTGATATAATAATTATATTGATTCGAATCTGATCAAGCAAGGACACAAGTAATGAGCCGTCTGCTGACCCATCTTGTGTACCATCTCATAGATATCGTCGGTTCCGTTTTATCGACATGTTTTATCTTCGTAATTGTGAGTTGAGAAGGTTTGCAACAATGCCAAACACATAATTAAATAAACTTTATACAACTAGTAATCTGTTTTAGTGTTTTTTTTTTTTTTAATTGATCAAAACGAAAAGTTTTTATCACAATAAGATCTAAAATCTGTACCTCTACCAACCATAAAAGGTCTTAAGCTCAGTACATATAGGTATTCATACTGTTTCTAGACCAACGCTCGTGCAAGGAGGTTATTAGACCGAGGTCATGTTCAAAAACTAGGTTTTATCCCCCTTTTATGACTAGGTGAGTCTAAGGAGAATTTCGATCCCATTTAGGTTTTCTGATTGAAATAGTATTACAGGTTTTAAATTCAAAATATTAACGATTTCTTCCTCTAAAGTTACTTAGATTTTGTTTAAGAAATGATTAACCATCTCTAGTTGTCAGCGTTGATAAAAACTGGATGAATATTAAAAATTGAATAGAATGTGATAACCAACTGAAGCAGAAAACTATAGAAATATTTTTCCATTTAATTTTTTTCTCGAAAATAGCAATATTGATATAGATAAAATATTTCAATTACAGAAGGAAAATTAAAGAGCCTAAAAATCTTATTTGATATAAAGAATTATAGAAGGTAACGGCGAGTGGCAAAAAGCGAATAAAAATTTAAGTTTCGTTGTTGACAATAATTTCTATTCAAATATTATATAATCTTAAATGCTTTCATGGAAACTGGTTTGGAAAGTCACATTTGTAAGATTTGGCAAAAGTTGTAATATTGCGGAATTTTTTTATACAAGTTAGTAATTTTTTAGAGCATTTTTCAAAAGAAAAGATACTGGATTTTTTCATGTTTTTTATGCTAAATTTGGCTATTCCAATACTAAGTTAGACATGAGTGATGTGGCTTTTAATTTTTTTATTTTTTTTTATTTTTTGTTTTTACTTACAAGAGCATTATTTTGAAACTAAGGCTAGACTGGATTTGTAAATTTCCAAGATTTGTAAATTCCAATTTCGATATAAGTAATATGGCTATATATATATATATATATATATATATATATATATATATATATTTGGCAGTATATCCTTTTATTTATTTTTTTTATTTATTTAAAATTTTCTTCACGATTGATTCAGTATGCTGTGCATTCATTGCAACTCAGCAAGTTGAGGTAGCCGATCAAATTGGATATTTCTCTCTCGTTATGATTGTCTTCTGGATCGATACAGTATACTGTGTGGTCATAGTAACTCAACTAAATTGAATAATATAAATGGATGTAATAACCATATGAAGGAGAAAAAAGCAGAAATATTTTTTCGTGTTTAATTTTTTTTTCTGTTGAATTGATATGTAATATACCTTTATGAAGCTAAATATTCTAGAAAAAATGTTATGTTTACATGTTCAGAATATTATAAGGTAAACGCTATACTGTAATATGCCCACCAGTCATCGGAAAATTCGCCTGTTGGTGGGGGGATATCTTTATAAATAAAAAAAAAGGTCGTTGAAAGAAACGATGAAGGACAAAAAAATTACTTTATAATTGGGTTGTAAAATAAAATCGTTGATAATATCAATCCGAATAAAAGTTGGATAGGGAAAATTTAGAACTCATTGTAGCACCGTCCGATTAGCCACAGCAGTATAAACTGACGCTAAATGGATAAAGAATTTTTTTTTTTTTTGTTTTTTTTTTTGTTTATTTAATTTTCTTATTTTTTGTAAGATTCATTTATCAATATTTACAATATAAACAATAAGGAAAGTCAAATTAACATAAAAAAATCAAAATAAATAAATAACGTATACAATAACAAAATTTATAGACAAAATAAATACAAATAAAATAAAGTATAGGGTTGTAAAATTAGTTCGTGCGTTCTTCAACATTTCAATTCTTCGTTCTTTCTGTCAGATGGTCACATCGTTTGGTAGTAAAAGGATATCAGTAGTCCTTCTGGGATCCTTCTGAGTCCCGTAGAAACAGTTTCCAATGATACTAGATACATTCTGTTGTAAATATTATTATCTAGTTTTATGAACCTCATATTATTTACTTTTTATTTATTTATTTTTTAACTTATTTTGATTTATTATTTTTTTTTTCTATTTTTGATTTTTTAGACTATAATCGATTTTCCTTTTATACTGTATATTCTTGACCAAAACCTATATTAATTTTGTATATTCATTACTTCTCTTTCTTTGTTTAGTTTTTATTATAATTGTTCGTTATGTTATCAAATTGTTTTTATTATTAATAATTCTTAGGAATAATTATAAATTTATAATCGTTAGGGGTGTCTTTTGTACGAGACTATACCCCCACTTTTTTCATTGTTACGAGTATTAATAATTATTCATTTATGTTTAAAAAAAAGAAAAATGTATGGCTCAAGCAGCCGATCTGGAAATGAAGAAAAAAAAAAATGATTCTTGCTCAGGTCATACCTTCCTCAAAAAAAAACGGTGCAGCTTTGAAGAATAAGTTCATCAATTTGCTCTACCCCACCACAAGTACACATAGGACTGATACCTATTTTAAACTTTCTGTATAGGTGAGCATTCAGCCTGTTGTGATTAGTCCTGAGTATGAATGCCATGACCTGCTCCTTTCTTTATAGTTTCTGGTAGGGGCCCTTAAGGTTGCTTTGAGGATGCCCGGTGCTTCAACTTCGTCTTATAGCGGCCTTTTTCATAGTTTTTACCTCGTCCAGCGAAAGATGGGCATTCCAACGGTCAAGAGGGCAGAAGAACGAGAAACCCCCCCCCCGTCTTGTGGGCAGGAGGATGGACTCCAAAGACCAAAGGAAATAAACCCTGAACACAAAAACTGAGCCGAAGCCGGAGATATGCGCCCGAAAGATGCAAAAATAGATTTTTAAAAATGTAGATAGTGAAAGTTGCGTGTTGCGGGCGAAAACATATAAGACAAGTAAAGACGATTTTTGTACATTGACATCTTTGTCCGACACTCGAACAATCACAGTATAAAAGCGGTTTTTGACCATTCTGCACAGCGCGTTGTTTAGCACTGCACAGGTTTTGTGACCAAAAGGGCATGTTAAGGATTGACATTTCTTGGGTCTAGAATCCACAACAATAGACTCACGCTGTCATCCTCATGTTTCACTGAACAGCTTTCAACAAGAAGTCTTTAGGTTACGGCTGACCTATGAAATCTACACGCAACCGTCTGAAAAATATGCAACGTACCTTTTGATATTGAATCGAAGTGTTTTAGT
Organism: Piezodorus guildinii; assembly: GCA_023052935.1. Classification (NCBI taxonomy): domain Eukaryota; kingdom Metazoa; phylum Arthropoda; class Insecta; order Hemiptera; family Pentatomidae; genus Piezodorus; species Piezodorus guildinii. The sequence continues at coordinate 97,424,135 of CM041295.1, forward strand.
TTCTGTTGATTATTTTTTTGCTTGATTATTATCTCCTTACAAAGAAGGAGGCAGTGCTGCTACTAATGTCGGTGCGTCGGGTTCGAAGCCGTCTATGGCAGGATAAATATCCGTTTCATGTCGTGCAAATACAAAAAAAAAACAGTTAATTTCAAATCTAATTTAAAGACTTAATGTAATAATTTTATTGCTCTATTTTTTACCATGACACTCTTGGAAAAACATTTATATGAGCAAATTAAAATAGTGAGGCATTTCCCGTCATTAGCATTTGAGTTAGTTTGCAGCCGATGTGTGTTAAGGTCGCAGTTGATTGGATCAAGAAACGTTGTTACAACCACAACGAGTTCGTGCTCACAGCGCAATTGTGGGGATACCAACACTTCAAAGCTACGATTCTTGATTAACCAATAACGGAGCATTGACTTCAAAAGATGTCAACTCATTTTCGTATCGTTTTCGCTTCACATTACGAAATTCCTTGAGGATATGTTTATTTAAATGAAGTTAAAGACTTCCTATGTTAAAACTTTCTACTAGACTTAAACAAATAGGAATTTGTTAATAAGAATATTTTTACTACTCATTTAATTTCAGTTTCTAAAGAGAGTTACTTAAGCTTTTTTTTTATAAGAATGAATCTAAAATTATTCAATTATTCTTGGCGCTATGGTTCTGCAAGACTTAGACAACTGTTGCCACATTCCCCTATACTCTCCTCTTCTTGGCTTGCATACATTCTGATCCCCATTTTCTTGATGATGTTCACCACTTCCAAGACCAGCAACCTCACAGACACATATAGATAATTAAGGTCTTTTTTACTTTTCCCACATCAGCAATTTTTTCATAATAACAGCGGCTGCATTAACTGACTGTATTAAATATTCTGTACGCATTTATCAACATTTATCTAATATTTTGCCTAATCTTATAATATAACATATCAAGGTAAAGTGAAAATATCCCATTTTGTATTTAATATTGTAAATAGGTATGAATGTGATCAAGATTGTTATTATTAATTTATTTATATTATTTATTTAATTTTGTGTATATATATTTTTTTTGTTTTATCTTTATTTTATTTTTTTAAATTTTATTTACAATGTATATGGGATGAATGATTTATTCTATTTGTAATACCCATTGCCCCAGAAGGTAGCAGATTGTATTATCTCTTAATAAAATAAATTAAAAGAAGTCTTGGATTTCATACTTTGCAGGTCTCATAGATAAACATTGAAGCCGACCGTGTACCACCTAATATTAAAAAACATTTTTTTTTTTTAATACATATTTCATTTACAACTAAATATAAAAACAAATAAAATTTAATGTGAAAAATCGCAGTTATGTGCTTAATAAAGTATTATGAACAAACAACCCATCAATTAATGTTTATTTATGTTAACAGGTCTTCAGGCCATCGTATTTTCAAGTGCTTTGAAAGATTATCGGGAATAGAAGTTATGAACAAGTGCGGAGGTAGTTTGAAATTAAAGGAGACATATCTATTTCGATCTTAGTCTGCAACTAATGCAGGTCTTAATGAATGATTTTCTTAGTGACATTAAGAATTTGATGAAGGGTTTAAGATTGCAAGGATGGGATGCGAAACTGATTGTGTGGTTTAGTGAATCCCCATGGTCTAATCATGGCAAGACGTTCAGAGCGTTTGCTAAGAAAGTATTCGATATTTGAGAGCATTTTCTTGTCATTTCAGTCTTGTGTGAGAATTCACAGTAAGACCTTCATCAAGATGGACTCTAAGTAACCGGATCTGTTCAACACCAGTAAGTATTTTTAGAACATAAATAGGTTTGCGAAGACGGGTAAAGATAATTTTAAGTACACACATTCATTGAGGGTACACAAGGGTTGATTCATTATTTAAGGATAAAGCGTATGGGTCATCGGCGTATGTAGTAAACACTGTGCTAGGATGGATTTGAATCAGCTTCATAAACATTATAAATGATTGGACTCAAAATAGAACACCGGCGAACTGAGAAAATATGGATAAGTAACACCAGTAATGGTTTACTTTAAAAGGTCTATTAAGAGATAGCAACGGGCTAATTAGAAGTAAACAAATTATAACATTATTTGCGAAAAATAAGTGACTTGCGTTACTTCTTCTTCTTTTGATTAAATTTTTTCATTATTAAAATTTATCGCTAGAATATTACAAAGTACAAAAAAAACAACATTAATTCGCTGATTGATATTTTCTAAAGAAATACAATTTTGATGCATAATAAATACCGGATAATAGCGGATCAGAGCAAGGCCTGTTCACATTGCGAACCAGTAACAAACCGGCTTACATAAAATGGCACACACACGTGACTGTATGTTTACAAAGGTGATGTAAACTGTTACGGTAACAGTAACAGGTGAGCGGAACGATGTAACTTCATTAGCAGCTCCAGTAACGTCCTATTAATTATCGTTAAGTTTTTTACTATTGACTATTTCATGTTTTTATCATGCCAGCTTACACAAGCATGTATTTCTTCATCACTATTATTTCAGTAGGAGCTTTTATAGCTTGTAAATAAAAAAATCCGGTGAGCGCAACAGACGACATTTAGTTACCTGAAATCGATTTTTTTAAATTTTGTATGAAGTTAAAATAAGCAAAAAAAAATACATTCCGTTTTATAATGGTGGAGTAATAGTTGACCAAAGAATACTAACATAATAGGATATTTGTTTAGGGTTGCATTCATTTAAAAAAAAAAATCACACTAATAAAAACCTATTATGTTTGTGTGCCGACGTTTCGGCCTAAAATATAGGCCTTCATCAAGGCGATTAGCTATAAAGGGGTTCAAGGTCCAAGATGGAAAAAAGTCTTACTGACTTCTTGGACATATTTCAAGATGTTATATTTTTCAGTGTGATTTTATTTTAAGACCACACCCTAACTCTCCATCAAACACTCATTAGATGTATTCAGTTTATATTGAATGGTATAACAAAATTAATTAATATCTATAACAGTCACTTAAGTTGAACGCTTTTTTTCACTCTCCATTATCTTCTGAAACTGTGCCATATAACATTTTCCTAAAATCTTTAGCCTTCCAATAGTATATTATACATACATACATTATAATATATATATTAAAAATTATAATATATTATATATATATATAAATGTACCTCTACAAGGGTTCAGTAAATATATAGATTCGTACTGCTTTAGGTCAACGGCTATGCAAGTAGATAATTATCCTGAGATTTTTTACCCGCCAGGTTTTTTCAACAATTTTTGGATAACCACACTATATAGTCTGGGTGTATGCTATAGATGTTCAATAACACCCAAATCAAAGCTACATAGTTAAATGCATTACTTCACTTCTAGCCTTAAATATTCCGTTTTACTTATTTATTTATTGAAAAATAATTAGTTTAATTAAAATTATGACTTTTTTAATAATTTTGGCATATCATATCACTGTTTTTTTTTAAATATTTGATATCAAGTTCTGTTTTTTACGAACTAATATTTTAAAAAATATTTAGTTTTAAAATAGTTGTTGATTTTGAATTTTTAGAGGGGAGGGATGGTTTTGGAGAATAATCAATGTGTTTTCGGGTATTATAATTACGTTTTTCGAGATGTATTTTTTGTCGCTTGCGTGCATATTAACTAGCATTTACTTTTAATGTTTTTTATTGATATTGGGATTAATTAATGTGTTTTCGGGTATTATAATTACGTTTTTCTAGCTGTATTTTTTATCGCTCATGGTTATTTCAACTCGCATTTACTTTTAATTTTTTTTATTGATATAGGGATTAATCAATGTGCTTTCGGGTGGTTATGATTAAGTTTTTGATTGATATTGGGATTGATCTTTTTGTTTTAGTTCTCATTATAACGTTGCTGGAATATACATCATTTAGCTGTTTTATTTATTTTTTTTTTTTTATTTAAAATTTTTATTATTACTTGTTTATAAAAGGATCATTTATAGTTCCTTTTTTAGCGCCCTGAGTAAGTTTTTTCAACTAAATATTTTATAATGGACTCACTTCCTCACTTGTTCTTACAATTATTTGATAATTTGATTGAGGAATCGTTTATTCTATTTTCGGGTGTTCTTATAACATTATTTGAACCTTATTTGTTATCGCTTTTACTCATTTTAAGTTACTGTTCCTATTTCATAAATATTTGATAGAGGGATCGTTTATAGTGTTTTGGGGAATACTAATAGGGTTTATAACATTTTTTTTATAGCTAGTGCACATTTTAACTTAAATAAAAAGTGATCTAGAACAATGCGCAATTGCGATGTAACATCCAGTTAAAAAAAGGAATCAGAACGTGCAAAAACACATGAAATAATTTTTACTTCAAATTATAACATAATATCTACGGTATTTAGAAATTCCCAAGCGCATAAAAGAATAATTTTCAAACCACGTAATCAGAATCCCCTAAAACAAAAACAACGAAAGACAACTCTATCAAAATATTTTTTTTTTTTTTTTTTTTTTTTTTTTATTTATTGGAATTTACAACTGTATACAGGAATACAACTAGTAAATTAGATTAAATATATAAAGGCATGAAACACATGTAGAGAAGCTTCCCAATGGAAGCACTCTAAAAATGATTTCAACTAGAAGGTCTCGGGGCCATCTCCTTTTCAGACGCCTCGGAGGATTGTCAGGAATCGAAGAGGAAGAAAGGTTTGAAACTAGAGGATTAGGGTGGGAATGGGGTTTGCCATGAAAGGAATGGTATCTAGATCGGGCTAAATCAGCAACATACGGAACATTAAGATCTTTATGGATTAGTGTATTCGTGACAAAGTAAGGAGCATTGAGGATTTTACGAAGGATTTTGGATTGTAGGGATTGGATACGGGAAGAATTCGATGGTTTAGTAGAGCCCCAAAGCTCTACTCCGTAAGTCCATATCGGTCTTATGATAGTCATGTAGATGAGTCTTTTGTAGTTAAGTGGAAGATTAGAACGTTTGTCTAGTAAGTGTTGAAGTAGTCGAAAACGTTGAGCAGTTTCTTGTCGTTTAAGTCTTGTATGAGGGTTCCAAGTGAGACGTTTGTCAAGGTGCAGTCCTAGATATCGGATCTGTTCAACCGGGACAAGACGAGTATTATTGAAGGAGACAGTAGGGCAGGATGTCATAGGTTTACGACTTAGGGTAAAGGTAATTTGGTTGGATTTGTTGGCATTTATTTTAATTCTCCAGTTCTGATACCACACTTCAAGGTCTCTGATGTGGGATTGGAGAGTTTGAGAGGCAATAGTTGGATCAGTATTGACTGATAACACACATGTGTCATCAGCGTAGGTAGAAAGGAAAGTGTTAGGATGGGATGGGATATCAGCTGTATAAACTGTGAAAAGAATAGGTCCCAGGATACTGCCTTGAGGAACACCAGCAAACTGACTAAAAATGGATGAATAGGAATTATTATAATTTACTTTGAAGGATCTGTCAGTGAGGTAGGACTTGATGATAAGGAAGTATGTAGGGGAAAGGAAATTTGTAAAGCAAGTAAAGCGGAGTTTGTAAAGCAATCCCGGGTGCCAGACTCGGTCAAAGGCTTGTTCTACGTCGAGGAATGCTCCCGTGCAGTACAACCCGCGCTCTAATGCGGACGAGACAACGTCCACCACACGATGACATTGCTGGATAGTGGAGTGGGAGGTTCTGAATCCAAACTGATGATCAGGAATAATAGAATTAGTATCTAGGATGGGATATAGGCGTTTTAGTATAAGTTTTTCCAAGATTTTACCCATGATTGGTAAAAGTGAGATGGGACGGTAAGAAGATGGATTTTCAGGCGGTTTCTTAGGTTTGGGTATCATTTTGACAATGGATAATTTCCAGGAAGCAGGAAAGTATGTGGAACGGAGTACGGAATTATATATGTAAGTAAGATATAGGATAGCTTTTCGAGGAAGGAGTTTTAAAATATGGGAAGTTATAAGATCATGCCCAGGAGCTTTGCGGGATGGTAAACTCTGGACGATGTTAGATATTTCAGTAGGATGGAACGCTTTAGGAGGAAGAACCATTTGGAGTGGGATATCTAGTTCTGCTTCTATAAACTTAATGTGACCGGGATTATGAATATCTGGATGTGGATTAAAGGTTTTAAAAAGGTGCTGACCGAATATCTGGGCCTTTTCTTCACCAGATCTTGTCCAGATATGGGATTCAGTTAGGAGTGGATGATTACATTCTTTGTACTTCAGTAACTTTTTTGTGGTCATCCATAACGATCTGTCTGTAATAGTTAGTTTTTCAGTAAAGTTGAGTAAGTTTTGAATTTTTACTTTTCTGATTTCTGATTTTAGTCTGCTAGTAAGTTTGTTATAATAAGTTTTGTCTGAAGGGTATCTAGTCCTATGCCACTTCGATCTTGCTCTGCGTTTTTCCCTTAATAAGATTCGAATGTGCTGTGGCAGGATAGTCTCCTGTGAGTTAGTAGTGTTAATGGTTGTAGTGTTGTCAAGTATACTACTGCTGATTGAATCAGTCAGTTTTTCAACAGCTTTATCAATATCATGTTTAGTCTTTAGTGGTATTTTTAAGTCAAGTTTGATTTCCAAGTCATATCTGAACCCGTCCCAGTCTACTCGTCCTGTAATCAGAGTGGGAATGGTGGGCTTAGGAACAAGGCTTGAATGCAAGGAAAGCAGAACCGGACTATGATCGGATGACAGGTAATTTAGGGATTTGATTGTGGATTGGGAAGAAGATATCTGAGAGGAAACAAATATGTCTAGGATATCAGGACGTTTTTTGAGGGATGTAGGCCAGTATGTCGGGTTCATTGGTGAAAGGATTGTATAACAATGGGTAGTGGAGACTCGAGAAAGGAGATTGCCACGGGAGTTGGATGTTCGGCAACCCCATCGCTGATGTTTCGCATTGTAGTCTCCTCCAGCAATAAAGCGCGGTCCTAGGGATCTGAACAGGGTTTCAAGTTGACTATAGGAAAGGGAGTTACCAGGAGGGCAGTATACAGCTGAAATTGTAAGATGGAAAGGACGAGTTGTAATGGTTACTGAGGTTGATTGTATGGCGTCAGATGGAGTAGAAGGAATAAGGGAATGAGGTAAGGATTTATGAATGAGGATACATGACCCGGCATGGGAAGTATTGTCTGGGTGGTCTGATCTATAAGTGATGTAGTCACGTATGTAAAAATGTGATCGTCGTGTGAAGTGAGTTTCTGTCAATAGTGCTATATCTATGTGTTTGTCGTGTAGAAATACGTCCAGTTCGTCACGATGGTTATGCAGGCCATAAGCATTCCACAAGAGGATAGTTAGAGGCTTTACGATCATAGTGGGAGATTGAATGGGATTTGGGAAAGGACTCTAGTTAAAAGATTGATAAGCGGTTGGATGGTATCTCTAAGATCTGAGAGAAAGGAATTTAGAATGGAGTAAATGTTGGATAGATCTGGGTTGGAAAACGGATGTGGATAAGCGTCGTGGGAAGGATAACTTATTTGATCAGGAGTGTTGGCTGAGTGCTGAGCCCGCCGTGGGTACGAGGGTGTTCAGTCCTCTGGGTCACTGGAGGTTGAGGCTTTGGTTGACTAGGAGGAAGAGAGGTAGTTCTGGAATTTTGTTAGGGTGCTCTAGGGGTAGTTTGACACGTAAGGGCAGATTATGGGGAAGGATCGGTTGACGGGAAGCTTGTGGTTTAGGGTGGGAGGCTGGAGGCCTCATTTGGGAGTTTGGAGGCGCCTGAATAGTAGTCTGTTTCTTCTTTATGGTGGTGACGTCGGGGAAAGTTTTTCTGGTTTCAGCAGTAGAATCCCTGACTGTAGATGTGGCAGGCTGCTGTTGAGCGAAGGTAATTGCAGGCTTCTGAAGTTGAGGGAAGGCAGAAAAATTTTTCAACTCTGGTCCCTGGGTGCGTGTCTCTTGGTCATCTCTTTTTACATTAATGTAGTGAGATCTTTGTCGAAGATGGGTTTTGTAGACTGTACAATCCCGGTAGCTGGCTGGGTGACCTTCGCCGCAAAGAGCACACTTGGCTGGCTTATCTCGAGCTTTCTGGCACGTTTCAGAGGCATGTGGGCCGGCACACTTGACACACCTAGATGGGTTGATAACAGTAGGACTTCGTGTGTCCTAAGGTTTGGCATTTGGTACACTGAACAATTGTCGTCTTTAGCCTAGGCTCTTCGAATCGTACAGATGAGTAGACCAGTCTTCTCACCTGAAATATTTCTGGATTGTTTCTGGCTGGTTCGAGGTCTACGAAGAATAGTGGCAAGGGGTATTTTTGTGTATGGTGTGTCACTGAAGAAATGTTCCTTACGTGGTGTCCAATTTCTTCCAGGCCTTCTTTAATGGCTTCAGTGGGGGTGGATGAATGGAGTCCGCGTAAAACCACGCGATATGATTTTTCTTGTTTGAGTTGATAACAATGAAAGTCGTAGTTTTTTTAGCTCAAATAACTCACGAGTTTCTTGTAATTTTCTTTCGTGGATGTGTTTATTTTTATGTCGTTTGATCGGGAGAAACATTGGAAGTTTGGTTGTCCGATTAGATTGGCGATTTCTTTACCGAACGACATAAAATTACTAATATTTGTTACAAATATTGGAGGTGGCTCGGGATCGAAAAATCCTTGAGGTCCCGGAACTTTATTTGCAGTGTTGACTGTAGCGGCATGGCTAACGATAGATGAAGGAGGTACATTAGTAGGAGACGGAGCGGCCGAAGTAGATGGCGCTGTTGGTTCATGTTGGTTGGCTGCAGTGGTGCTGCGAGTTTTTGGTGGTGATTGTATTGTATTTGGCTGTTGCTTGGACTTGGCCGATTTATTTTTTTTTTTTGTTAGGAGAATTCTCTCCGGACCCAGTATTGTTCCTGTGGCGTTTTTGGCGTCGCGTTAAATACTGCGAGTCTGATTCGCTTATTTCAGAGAAAGGCGTCTCTTCCCCTGATTCATCGCATGACAATGTACTATCGAGATCCATAACTCAATAGAATAAGAAAAAAAAAATGAAAAATAAAATAAACATATAAATAGATCTATTTGAATTATATAGTGACCTACACTAAAAAAATAAAAATAAAATAAATTAAAAAAAAAATACACTTATAGAGACTTATATAAACTAATTAATAGAAAATTAACCTAAAAGATCTTAAAACTAAACTATTTACAATATATACATAGACAACATACAATAAACAAGCATTTCTAATTTAATAAAAATAAAGTCTTAGAGAGAAAAAAAAAAAAAAGTCTTAGAGAAAAAAAAAGTCTTAGAGGAAGAGAACTAAAAGTTTTAAAAAGAATGTCTTGGTTACGAAGTCAGAAATGACACTTCCGACCGAGACCTTGTAAATAAAGAGAAGAGGATTAGCCTAGCCGTTATCTCCAGCCTGGGACGGCCACCAGTTTATAGTTGCCTATTTAACTAAACAGCACTCACATCTCAATTTGTGTTCATCAAAGTATGTTATAGTGCTACGACTCACGATTTACAAAGTTTGATGGATATTCATGCAGTATCACACAGATAAAAAGGTAACTAACACAGAGCGATACGTAAATAGAACTGAGCTAGCGGCCATTTTTTCGGAACTCCCTATCAAAATATAAAATGATATTAGCACTAAGTTTAAAGGCGCGCAGGCAATAGAATAAGCAGTCCAAAAAAAGTTTTTTCATAACCACCCAAAAACACAAGTATAGACCCCTATAACAATAAAAATATTAGAAGTAAATGCAAGTTGAAATACGCATGAGCAATAAAAGATAGAGCACAAAAAACGTATTCATAACCACCCGAATGCACAATAATTCATCCCTATATCAATAAAAAACATTAAAAGTAAATGCGAGTTGAAATACGCATGAGCGATAAAAAATACAGCTCGAAAAACGTAATCATAATGGAAAGGGTTACATTTGACTTGGAAAAGGTTACATTAGACTTGGAAAAAGTTACATTTGACTTGGAAAAGGTTACAATTGACTTGGAAATGCTATAAAAAATAAATAGAATGTGTATAAATTTTAAAAGCAAATAAACGTCTATAAAACACGCATACTGATATACAGCTCTTAAGTTGAGAATCTGGCCAGAATCCCAATATAATGTTTAAATAATGTCTCGGGGCCACTGCCGTTTCAACCTTCTCGGGGGAAGGGAGGGTAAGGGAGTGTGAAGCTGAATGGGGATTGAGCTTGAAGATGGGGTTCATGAATAAGGTTCTGATGGAGTTTGGAGAATTTGGTCAGAAATAGAATATTAAGGTCGTGGTGTAAGGTATGGTTGGTGTCAATTATGTCAGCCGGAGCATTAACTATTGTTCGGAAGACTAGCCACTTTTCCAACGGAATACTATTTTTCCTCTTTTCTCCTTTAGTCGGATATTGAATTCGTACGATTTGTATATTGTTTATCAATAATAATAAGATGATATGTTTAATTTTTTTTAACCTACAAAATTAAAGGTACTTTAGGACAAGACAATTTAAAATATCGCCATTTAAGCCCTGTCAGACTATTTCAATCAGAAAAAACCTAAATGATATTAAAGCTAATAAAATTCTCAGTCAATAAAGCGAGTTTAGATGGATAGATAGATAACTGTTTTTTTATTTTTTATTTCAGCATATTACAACAAAAATATAACATATAAAAAAAACATGAATAGAACTATGGTCTTTTAGACCGTCTAGTCCGGAGCCGACCTGTTCAATTTTACAATTTATATAACAGTAATTATATTCATATACAAAACACTACACAATAACAGTAAAATAATCTCACTCACTGATTCATCTATTTCATTATCAGGATTCGTCTTTTTCAGGTACATTAAGCTAGATGTTTTAATCTTTCTTTTAACTGATGATTTTCTTTTTCAAGTTCCTCTGCTTTGTTTTTTGCATCTTTAAATTCAGAAGTAATATTTTCTAGGCAAGAGTAAATTTTATCCATAGATTCTTTGATTATTTTATTTTCGTTATTGTTATTTCGAATTTCCATTAATGTTGATTGGAGCGTGACAGATTCAGGTTCTTTTTGCATTTTATATTGGTTTATTATAATATGTTCACTATGAATTAATGTTTTATTCTCTGAAGGTTCTAACTCAGCAATCTCACAAAACTGAAGCACCTGAGATGAGTTGTAAATTATTTTATGTTCCACTCACTGGTGACGTATTCAACGTGCCTAGACAGGTAATTTTCCTGTTCCCAGTCCTCTACTTTCTGCTGTTTTAATAGATCAAAAGTTAGACCAAACAGTGCACAGAAACTTCTTTTTTTGTTATCAAAATTTAAAGTTTACACCAAAATACACAATTGAGACAAATTTTAACACACTTGACCTAGATTTAACCACTAAAAAACACACACAAACGTGAGCTGGATTTACACCACACCACGGTCTATAGCCGAATCCATACCTTGCGCAGAGGCAATATCGTAACTAATGAAGGTCTACTGAGGTGCGAATATTGCTAGTTGAAAACTTTTTTACTAAATAAAGCGAGTTTAATCAAAATAGTTATAGCCATTTTTGAGAAAGTCGTAAAAATGTGCAAAATACATGGTATAATGTAGCACTTCCGATCAGCCGATTTTGGTGAAAAAGTTGTAACATCTCGGGCTTATAGTTATCCTAAATATGAAAGTTCAGCTTAGTGAGATTTTTCGTTTACGTGTAGAGACTTACCACACACACACACGTTATAAGGACTCAGGGGACTCTAATACGTGTATCCTAAAATGTTCACAGTCGCATTACATTTCATGTTTAGGAAAATTAAACAAAAAAACAAAAAAAAAATTTCGTTTTCATGGATTTGGAGTTGAATCAGAAAAATTAGCTCAAAGTATGGAGGCAGTTTTTGGATGTTACCTGAAACGAAACCGGTTCAGACAAAACTTAAGCAACCTTAAATTTGATGAGGACTATCGATTATATATAAATGATATCTGTACCGTTATATCGTTCCTTTGAATAAAACTGTCCTCAGCTCCTTTACCATTATCCCTATTATGGCCATGTTTTACATTTCCTAATAAACTTCTTGTCTCGTCTTTAGATATAATTTTTTTTTTAAATACTGGGTTGTAAAATACGTTTTTCAATACTTCTTAACGTAATAATTCGTTACAGTTAGACTTAAGTTATTTCGGACAGCTTCTTGCATCGGGAAGAGAGTTTCAATATTAAAAAGTGTCCTTTTTAGTGTGGTAATCCTAGTTACCAGTGATTTATTTCGATTCGTATCCTTTTAAAAGAAGAATCGAGTCAAAAATGGAGGTTCTCTTCCATTTTGAACCGTATCATAGTTACAACAAAAGTCAATTGTTAAGAATCCTTTCAACGAGAATGGCGACTTTAACTTAGAATGGAAAAAACAAAAATTAAAACAGTCCTTAAAATATGAAAATCGGGCATATCCTTTGAAATAGTAAATTAGTCCTTTTCGGGCGTAAGAACGTAATAATTCGTTAATTATCTCTTTGTTAATAAAATCATGTTTCCTTGGTTCATTCATGCATCAGTTTCAGATGATTTTTTAAAGGAAAATCCGCTGCACAGACGGTTAACAAAATTTGCAGTATTTATGGAGAAGATGCCTTACGAGAAACCATAGTCCGTAAGTGGTTTGCTCTGTTAGGAACGGAAATTTCGACTTGAAAGACGCAAAGCGCTTGGTTCGTCTTTCAACTGAGACGTTGATTTCCAAAAGGTACTATATCCATTCTAGGGAAATTTACAGGAGGCGGGAAAATATCTCATCACTATATTATTAAACTAGCTAATTAGGTTCTATTCGAATTAAAATCTAGAACTTGTTTTTTACTATATTAATAATATTATATTAAATTTATGAAATGAAATGTTTTAATATAATTTGGAACAAAACAAAAGGTGTAATTTAGTACCTTCAGAAAATAATTGCATTTCTAAATCGCGTTTTTTTAAAGTTCTTGAATGTGACATGTTTTGTTTATTTATTTGTTAACTTAATTTATTTGTATTTATTTTGTCTACTTAATTTTGTTATTGTATACGTTTATTTACTTTGATTTTATTTTATGTAATTTGACTTTCCTTTTGTTTATATTGTAAATATTGTATGAATGAGATCCTGTAGCACTATTATTATTGTCTATTATGACAAATTGTAATATATACGAATAAAAAAAAAAAAAAAAAAAAAAAAAGTTCTTGAGTGTTCATTAGATAAAATCAAATAGATGATTTAGATAAAACTAAATGATGAGAATACAAATATGTAAACAAATCAATTTCGTAAAAAATGTACTTTAGTACCTTCTGGAAATCAACGTCTCAACTTTTCGGGGGGGACATGATTAAAAAATTAAATAAATAATAGCAACGAGTAATAGATCAAAATGTTTCATATATAACTGATTAAACATATTTACAAGCATCTGAAGGTTTTTTTAAATCATCAGTAAAAAGCGCTCAGAACTTATTTTACAATTCAATAGTTTATGAATAGTAATACTTTTCTGCTATGTAATACTTTTAATGGGATTGTTATTTCTCACTCACACCGTTTTCTGAAGTCGTTTAGCTTAACCTAGCTTTCACTTTTGTCAAAACTCAAAGCGAGCTCATCACGTTGCCCAACGTGAATTTCATTGGAGTCACCACAAAAAATATAGCAAAATCATTTGGTTATATAACATCCCCTGATTGTAAAAATGATCTGTAATATTGCCTAAACAGTCTTTCAACTCATCCGACTCACACCTCACTAAATATCATTCTGACAAGCCAAACGGAATTTCTTTTTCCTGTTCATCAGCAAATGCTTCATACAACTGAAACAAGATCTAAAACCTATTTTTAGGTTGGCGTTACAGCCACTTCATAATTTTTAGCGGGGCTGATGTTTATTACTATATTTTGTTCTATTTCTGTTCTTAAAACCAGTAACATAAGATAAAATAAAAAACAACAACACATTTTGTTTCGAAGAAACGAGTACTCAAAAACTTTTATTTAAACCAATATCACATAAAATATTCTAACATATGAGGATATGTATAACAAACGATTTTATAGCGCATTGAACAGATTTTGTATCGAATAAATAAGTAACCACCAACCTTTAGTTTTGAATATAACAATTTTTTTTTAAAATATATTTATTGGTATTTACAACTGTATAATAAAATACATTTAGTAAATGTGATACAAGATAAGTTGACATGATTCATATGTAGGGATACTACCCATTGGCAGCTCCCCAAAGACTATGTTAAACAAGAAGGTCTCGGGGCCATCTTCTTTTCTGACGTCTCGGAGGATTATCAGGGATTGTAGAGGAAGCAAGGATTGAAACTAGTGGGTTAGAGTGGGAATGGAGTTTGTCATGAAAGGAGTGGTACCTGGTTCGGGCCAAGTCAGCAACAAAGGGAATATTAAGGTCTTTATGGATGAGTTTATTTGTGACAAAATAAGGAGCATTGAGGATTTTTCGAAGGATTTTGGATTGTAAGGATTGGAGACGAGATGAATTTGATGGTTTAGTAGAGCCCCAAATCTCTACTCCGTAAGTCCATATTGGTCTTATGATAGTCATGTAGATGAGTCTTTTGTACTTAAGTGGAAGGTTTGAGCGTTTGTCCAGTAAGTGTTGAAGTAGTCGAAAATGTCGAGCAGTTTCTTGTCTTTTCAGTCTTGTATGAGGGTTCCAAGTGAGACGTTTGTCCAGGTGCAGTCCTAGGTATCGGATCTGTTCAACTGGGACAAGAGGAGTGTTATTGAAGGATACTGTTGGGCAGGTTGTCATTGGTTTACGACGAAGGGTAAAGGTTATTTGGTGGGATTTATCGGAATTTATTTTTATTCTCCAATTCTGACACCATACTTCAAGGTCTCTGATATGGGATTGAAGAGTTTGGGAGGCAATAATTGGATCGTTGTTGACTGATAACACACAAGTGTCATCAGCATGAATATAACAATTAATTTTTATTTTTATGTAGACATGATCTAACTTGTGAAGTTATAACAAACTCATTTATAGTGTATGAAACTAGTTTTAATTTCAGTGGTATATTTGACATCTTTAGGTACAAATAGGTACTTACCAAAATTTAAAAAAAAACAAAAAAAACGCTATCAATATTTTGAAGGTTGAGAACAGGTTTTAGGAGCTAAAACCTAATTTAATACCCCATTTCAATGAAAAAATCTAAATTGGAAGGTTCCAGGATGAAAGTAGTATAATAATATTGTAGGCCATTAAATTATATTTTATTTGAAATGTAATAGAGATCTGCAGTTCAATATAATGACCGAGATAAGGTATTACCAAAAATATTTTACTCTCAACGAAACGAGAAATCGCCAACTTATAGCTCTATTTTATTAATATCACCGAAACTATTCTTAAAACGAAGTTAAGTGTAATAAAGTAAATCTTTGTGCATATTATTTTAAAACCAGTAACATAAGATAAAGATATAAACAACAACACATTTTGTTTCGAAGAAACGAGTATTCAACAACCTTTGTTTAGACCAATATCACAGAACAAAATGACACAAGAATATTCACAGATGGGTCCAAAATAAATGATCAAATCGGTTCATCTATTATAACATCCGAAAGTACCCTCAAGTGTAAACTGCCTAACCTAAGTAGCATAGATACTGCGTAACTTGTAGCAATAACAAATGCACTGGAATTCATTATGTCACGTAATGAGTCAAAGTTCAATCTATGCTCTGATTCCCTTTCTGCCCTCAGGAGCCTTCATAATATCTGTACTGACCTATATCTGTACTATATAGCGAGAAAACTGTTTCCATTTGTACAAAGAATACTTCCGTACCTGCTTTAAAAAATTCCGGGAGCTGTGCTTTGACACAAGCCGTCGATACCATTTCTACGGGTTGTGAAATTACCGACGGAGTTACGATCTCTTCGTCGTCTAGCGTGAGAAGATTAAACACATCCTTTGATGCCATTTTTGTAAAAAAGCTTATTAAAACTATGTACTCACTGCTCTCGGATCACGTCGGGGTCACCAATTTAACGTGTTTAGTTAAAACTAATTCTTACTTAGTAATTTAAACTTTTATAACCAAACAAAATCTCATTTATTATCTTCATACAAGCTTTATTAACAACATTAAAAAAACAGATGTTTTATTTTCAGGAAGGTTAATTTTTGGTTAGCCACCTGGTACACATTTCAAAAAATATATACAAATAAATTTAATGAACATTTCAAAAATATTCACAACCAAAAATATGAATTAGACAAATTATGTGACCAAGTGGCTAATGCAATTTATGCCTGCGAGTGGTACGATTAACTGAAGGTTAGAGTACCTACTCCGCTACAAATTAGATAAGCAAATATGTGGGAGATTTAAAAATATCAACAAACAAAAACTTGTGTTCTTGTGGAATCCATCCCACGTGGGCATTGATGGCAACGATAAAGCGTACAGGCTGTGAAGGAAGCTGCACTATCAAACGTCCAAAGTCACCCAACTTACATCATGGAAGACGTAAAAAATTATCTAAAGGTGAAAATATATCGGGCTTTGGAACAGATGTGGTCAGAAGTTGACAACACAAATAAATTAAGGAAAATCAAGCCATCACCTTCTCCCTGGAAGACATCATTGAGAAGTGATCACCGCGAGGAAACTGCTTTGGTGAGACTTCGTATTGGGCATAGCAGGCTCACTCAGGCCAGTTTTATAGATTGCGTTGTGCGATTTTATGGCTTGCCTTTCATCAAAGACAACCCTTAACGGTATCACAATGAACTCTTAAATGTGAATTATTTCACTAGTTTCAACAACAAGTGTAAAATGTTTTTCTTTATCTTGGTAAGAATAAGACCTAAAGATGTCTAATTCCCTCTTAATTTAAAGATAATCAAATGCTCTATAAAGAAATTTGTTTTAATTATTTATTTATTGATATTTACAACTGTATTGTTTAATACATCTAGTAAATTAGCTGTTAGACAAAACACGTGAAAAAGACATGAAGAAAATCTGCCCATTGGCAGCACTCCAATAGGTGATCTAAACGAGAATGTCTCGAGGCCATCTTCTTTTCAGACGCCTAGGAGGATTGCCAGGAATGGGAGAGGCAGCAAGGATTGAAACTAGTGGGTTTGAGTGGGAGTGGAGTTGGTCATAGGAGGAATGATACCTGGTTAGGGCTAAGTCAAACGGAACATTAAGGTCTTTATGGATGAGCTTATTTGTGACAAAGTAAGGAGCGTTAAGGATTTTGGATTGTAAGGATTGGATACGGGAAACAATTGATGGTTTAGTAGAGCCCCAAAGCTCAACTCCGTACGTCCAGATAGGCCTTATGATGGTGATATAGATGAGCCTTTTGTAGTTAAGTGGAAGGTTAGAGCGTCTTTCTAGTAAGTGTTGAAGTAACCGAAAGCGGCGCGCAGTTTCTTGTCGTTTCAGTCTAGCGTGTGGATTCCCTGTTAGACGTAAGTCATGTACGAGTCCTAGGTAGCGGATCTGTTCAACTGGGAAAAGTGGAATATTGTTAAAGGATAAAGCAGAGCAGGATGTCATAGGTTTACGACGAAGGGTAAAGGTTATTAGGTGAGAGGTTATTTGTTGGAAGTTACTTTAATTCGCCAATTCTGACACCATACCTCAAGGTCTCTGATGTGAGATGAAGTAATTTTTTATAAATATTTTCATATGTATAGTAGTTTTTGTGATTTGATCTAGATAATGCTAAATGTCCATTACTCGTTTGTTCGAAACAAAACCTACTTTCATGGTAAGAATTATAACAACAGATTTAAAAAAAAAAAAAAAAAGAAGATAATTAAATATACTATAATGAATGTTACTTAGTGCACTTATCTTCGTAGGAAGAATAGTTTTGCTATAGGCCAAAATAAAGCTAATATAGCAGATAGCGAATGATACACGTTATGTATATTTTGAGTTTATTAATGTATTGAAAGCAGGACTATCTGATTTAGGCAATTTACAAGAATTCACATTAATAAAAAAGAAAAATTCGGAATTACCTTTAAAAAATATATAATGATATATTTTATTAAGGATGCCCAAAGGTACATAGCCAAAAATCGAAGGACAGGATGTTATGATATATGGGATAAAGGGTATTATATACACCTAATAACGGGGTAAAAACTTGCTTCCTATTTCTTATCTTATTCTTATATAATATGCCAATAGTAATTGTAGTATCGCAGTAGATTGATAAGAGTGATTCAGTAATTGTAGTGTACTACCCTAGATAATTAAAAGTATATCTATTTACGATCATAATCGCAGTTTGTAATATATATTATATATATATATATATATATATATATATATATATATATGTTGTTGGTTCTTGACTGTTGATAAAAAAATAAAACCGGATTCTGGGGCTACAGTAATTTGGAAAATCCCTTCCTACCTCTCTCTAATCAATTCCTGTAAGACACTATATTGTCTCAAAAGTAATAACTTATTTTATGTATTTATTAAGTTAAAAAAATGTATGCCCCTAGTATCCTTTAATAACATTACCCTTACTCCTCTTGAACAAATCCAAAACCTAGGTCTCCATCTTGACAAGCGCCTTACTTGGAATCCTCACACAAGACTGAAACGACAAGAAACTGCTCGAAGATATCGATTACTACAACACTTACTAGACAAACGTTCAAAACTTTCAGTATATTACAAAAAACTCATTAACATTACTATTAATGTGTATATAGTATAAGTGAATTCTTGACTATTGTATTGATTCATTATTGTGTATATATTTTATGCCGTGTAAATATTGTATGAATGTAGTATGTATGATATCTTTCAGCACTACTATTAATGTCCAAATTGGGACAGATTGTAATTTTACTCAATAAAAATTGTTGTTGTTGAAAAAAAAAAAGAACATTACATTGGACATATGGAATCGAGCATAGGTGCTCTTCGAAACCATCTGATTCCTCCTGCATCTAGTACTTACAATCCAAAATCCTTCGCAAAATCTTGAATGCCTCTTATTTTTTCACAAATCAACTCCTAAATGCTATAAATAATAGATGTATTGGGTTGTAGAATAAGTTCGTAACGTTTTTCAATACTTCAATTTAATCCTCTCTGGGTTTATAAAATCATATTTACTTGGTCAATAATGTGTAAATATTCTAAAAAAGGATTAGTTAAGGTGCTTTCATGCATCATTTTCAACAAAAAAAAAAAATTCTCTGCACAGACGGTTAACAAAATTTACAGTGTGTATGGCGCTGATGACTTAGAAGGAAGCATCAAGCAAAAACTATGGTTTGCTCGGTTCAGAATCAGAAATTGTTACATGAAAGACGCAAAGCGCACGGGTCGTCCTTCAACTGTTCTGGGAGGACAGAATTAAAAAATTACCTGAGAGATGGAAGCACGCAATAAATCACAATTGGTCATATATAATTGGTTAAAAATATTTACAAGAATCTGAATTTTATATTGAAATCAATAGTGAAAAACGATACTAACTTATTTGACAGCTCAATCTAATATAATTACATTTAGACATCTATTGTATTTTACGCTTCTGATTTGCGAAAAAAAATGTCCCAGGAAAAATATATATGCAGTTTTCTTCTTTATCTGTTTATCAATTTATCTCATTTCACTTTTACTCCATCGATCCTAGCAAGCAGTAATGGGAAATTCTTTCAAATCAACAAAACTAAAGTTATTTCAGCGAAAAAACCCACATGATATTAAAGCCGTTTTATATCAATTTAGGGAGTTCGATGAATATTGTTTAAAAAATAATCGATTTTTGACCTCTAGGATAAGTGGATTACAATATCTTACTCATGCGATAAAGTTTTTGCAGTCCATCCCTGAAACTCCGGTCAATCCAGGTGCTGGAGTTGAAGATGCTATTCCACTTTCTAGTATTTAATGTCGGATCATAGGATGTATGTATATATTACGCATTAATGGGACCTGTCCTCAGCTGGTTCCACATATAAGGAACTTTCTACACAGCCCCTCTGTCACCCGATTTGGAAATAAGAAAACTCCTGCAAGAAAGTGGATGATGAGTATTACTGGGTTAATAGGGTGACGTGTGACATCTGTTTCCGCTGCAGAGAAAGTGCGATCAATTACATATTAGTTATCTCAGTTTAATGTGAAAAAATATGGTTTGCACAACGCACGTCTTTCAACTTCCTTTTGCATGGCTGTCGTTTTAAGAGCTCGTCTTCAAAAGAATCACCCAACTGATCTACGGGTTCATCACCGAAAAGTTGATCTTCCGTAATTTGAAACTTGTGATGTACAAGTTATCCGCTATAATTCAGAATAATGCCGCTTGTGTAACAGCCCACCACAACAAATTTTTCGATATCAAACACAGCGATGAAAAAAAAAGTATTATAATTATACAAAAAAAAATTATATATAGCCTCAAATAATTATAAAAAATAAAAGAAAAAACTTGAGCTTTTACTCATAAATACGCCCATAATTCAGTTATATTTGAAGATAGAGAAAAATATGTTTTATAATAAGTAAAGCGCGATAAACAAAAAAAAAAAAAATAATAAGATATAGAGTAAGATAGAGAAAAAATGTATTAATGTTTTTTGACCAAAATACCAAAAATGATTATAAAAAAACTACGAAAAAAATTGAAATTTTACCCATAAATACGTCCCACAACTCAGTTATTTTTAAAGATAGAGAAAAATATGTAGAGAGTTTTAGATTCAGTAAAGCACGATAAAAACAAACAAAAAAGTTAATCTATACATTCAAATCACAAATTATATTATATGTAACTCCACCAAAACTCGTTTATTTGTTATAATTTATTATAACAAATAAATATATTATAATTTTCATTTGAATTATTTCAATAAAAATTGAAAGAAAAGGATAGAGAAAAGTAAAGAAGTCGAGTTTTTGGTTTAATATTTTTAATAATGAACCTTTGTAATAAACCAAAAAAAAAAATTATCCCCCTCAAAATTTAAGGGCTTATGCAATACCCGAGTGATTAATAGATTACTAACAAGAAATATCAGAGATATAGCGTTTTAAAATTAGGGTTCATAGGTCATTCTCCATTGATTAATTTATTGCTCTGCATATTAGGTGATTGGCTGTAAACAGCTATATAAGGTGTGATACTTAATACATTGTTTGGAAATAATAATACATTGTGAAATAATTTGCAGCGTTTATTAATATAGTAGGTAGAAATAATCAGGAGTCGGTCTTTTTTAATTTTTCCGACGTTTCGGCTCAAACCATGTCAAGTATAAACTGAATTTTATATGCTTGGCATGGCTCAGTAATGTCCTGGATGATGGCTCACAAATTTGAGAGGAAACATCGGCAAAATTAAAATATTAAAAAAGACTGACTCCTGATTATTTCTACCAACTATAATTCCTACAGTCGACTATACATCCTCAACATAGTTTATTAATATAAATTTAATTAATAAATTTAAATAATCATTTATAATTTTGAGCCAAAGACTTAATTACATCATATTAATAAGCTATGTATAGGGAACTAAAAGTATAAGGTTAGGTTCCGCTCTGCTACCCGCCTGCTCCCAGGTCAGAAAAATGCAGGAATCATGTGACTTATGATTGATTTTAATCAAGGTTGGTGAAGGTGTGCCTGCCACGAAATTTCACATTTAAGGTCAGGCTCATTGTCTAAGGCCGGCATTGTCTAGGTCGAAATTACTTCCTCTGAGCCAGCACTTTGGTTCAAGACCTCGTCATCCAGTTGCCTCCAATGGGAACTTGCTGAACTTTGCGGTAAACTCTAAAAGGTTCGTAGAAAAAACGTTCTGCGCTGAGGGCGTAGGGAAGTACGTCTTGCTTTGTGCTCTAGTTCCTCATTTTTTATAGCTTTATTCGCATTCACAAGTATCTTATGGAGCAGCGTGGTGGAAAAGGCATTGGACCAGTTCGAACCCAGCTATGGCAGGACAAACATATTTATAACTATTAGAAATCGTCCAGTTTTCCAACAATTCCAGCTCAACAATTTTTATTTTCATGATTTTTTCTACCAGTTATTCTCTATCATTTCCTGAATAAATAAAAAAATAATTTTTTTTTTTATTGTTACAGCCGTTTTATTTTATGCCAGCTTTGCGGCTGAAACCGTGTCGGGAAAATCTTCATAATCCTTGTAATTTTGTAGATAACACATGAAAAAACAAAACAAATAACAATAAGATAAAGGCATGCTTTGTATTGTTTTTTCTCACAGCACAGTACCTAAATGGTGAAGAAATTGGTTTCAAATATTCTCGAAAATGAATAAAAAACGAGACATAAATTTATAGGCGTTGAAGACCTCGGAGTTTTACGCCTTTAAACATAAATAAACAAACAAAAACGAGACTTTTAGCTAGATAAAAGTATAAAAAGAAAAAAAGACTCATCTTTGATTATTTTTTCCTATAAAGCTTAGTCACAGTCCTATTTACTGTAAAAATTTTGAAGTTGAGAACATAGTCCTTATTTTTTATATGAATTTTCGAAATTTGCAAAACATTTTTCGTAATGTTTACACAGTACTGAATGAAAAATCATGAAACTAATACAGATTACCCATCTATAAGATGAATTTAAGTTATATAAAGTTGGTTATTGAGACAAAGCTGGTTCCGGAGTTATGAAATTCTCTTCAATATTAATATAACGTTTTCTTTAAAAAATCTTACCTCCGTTAATTTTGCATAATTTCAGAACGAAACAACAAATAAAATGATGATGAGAGTATTTTATACAATTTTATAAAAATATTTGTTTAATGCAATTTTTAGTTTTTGAACATTAGAACAGTAATATACATGTATGATATACCGTCGGAAAGCTAAAGATTTTAGAAAAAATATTATCTTATACTCAAGCTTTTAAAAGTTAATAGAGAGTGATGAAAAGAAGATAAAACTAACTGATTATTTTAGATAATAATATTATAGATTTTTTAATAAAACACGTGATTCTATATAAATTCAATTTAATAATTTTCTTTAATAGTTTCACGTATTTTTATCTCTAACTGTATTTGAAAATTCTTTCATTGATTTTAAAAATGGAGGTAAGTGAAAGTCGTGTGTTGCCCGCACCGGATTTTTTTTAAATTTAACTTTTAAGTGTTTTACTAAGTTGTTTAATTAAAAATTTAAAAATCAATTTCATGGACAGAGGTAAGAGAAAGTTATGTGTATCGCGCACCGGATTTTTTCTTCTTCAGAAGACAAGATATTTGCCCCACCTTAATCTAACTATGCACATTTGCGTAGGACCCATTGAGCCATGCAGGCATATAGGCCATGAATTGAAAATCGTATCTACTCACCTTGATATTTCACTGTAGATAATTTACTTACCGGACTAGAAAGATCGGAATTGAAATTTCAAAGGCCTTCATGTAATGTTTGAGCTGGCATTCCTTAACCCTTCCTATCGATGCACTGCTACACCTGCCTTTCTATTATTTTTCTAGGAGGGTTAAAAAAAAAGAAGGAATTTCCATTGAATGTAAGAGTGAGATTTAATTGTTTAGCAAAGCACGGTCACTCGTTAGGTCAAATAAATCATTATCTTAGAACAACCTGCACGTTTTATAGCAAGTTCCCATTGCACTGCCAACCTACTTCAAACAGGAGTAATTTTTTTGTAAAAGTATTTATTTTGGTTGAAGTATTGAGTTTAGTATATTGAGTTTAGGTAAATGAATGATAGCTAAAAAGTTCACTATTTTTTTGTGAACACAACATTTTGACTCATATTGCATGCTTTAATCAGGACATGAAAGTAACAAAGTAACTATCACGTCGCTTCTTGAAATAAAGTTTTAATAAACTTAAAATTTAATAAGAATTATATTGTTTCAATGGAAACATTTATTGTAGATTAAACTATTGAACCATGCCTACTTCGCACGGCTGCAATTTGACTGTAGTGTCATTTATGTTTTTCTTTTAAGTGGACACGTAGGGTATACAGTTCCCCAACGGACTTTCAAATGTTTGCCACCACCTGAAATTTTTCTTGAACTTTAATTTTTTTTTTTGTTTTCTTAAAAACAATATAAGATGCAATTTATTATTCAGTGAAATTTATTGAAATATTAAAAACATGAAAAAATTCCGGTTGGGGGACTCAGTACCCCACTTCCCAACGAAAGTAACTTTTTTCATCCCAGGTCTACACTGGGATGTGGTGTACTGAGTGACCAAGACTTTTTAGCTAACAATATTGGTGAACCAGGCATGATTTTGCATGCACCGTGGCAACCCTCCTCGACTTTTTATTTTTTTATATATTTTATTGCCTAAATTATTACTTTCACTTACTGACACTGCATAGTATGAAAAATTATTGCTACCTTGTAAAATTTCGAATTCGAATTTTCACACGAAAACAGAAGACACGTTTTAAGTCAATTGATGACAAGGTCTGTGTGTGTTGTAAGTTTAGCTCGGATACGATAACTTTTTTTTATTTCATTGTTTATTAAAATTTACAACTGTATTAGATAATACATCAAGTAAATTAGCTGTCTGATAAAATACTTGAAGAGAAAATGCCCGTTGGCAACTCTCCACTAGGTAAACTAAACTAGAAGATCTTTTTGAAAAATTTTCTTTTCAGATGCCTCGGAGGATTTTCAGGAATGGAAGAGGAAGCAAGGATTGAAACTAGTGGGTTAAAGTGGGAGTAGAGTTTTTCATATACTCGCTATTTTGATGCAAAATAAAATGAGCATTAAGCACAGGTAAGTTCATTAAACATTGTGAGTGAATTACAAATTTAATTATATGCTGGAAAAAGTCCCTCCAAGAATGGGATTCGAACTCTCAACCTTTGGCGTGGGAGACTAGCGTGCTGGCAACACAGCAACGGGCTCCCCACAAACACCTAAAACGTTTATTTCCGTTGAAAACTGGAATTGAAATATGTTCGTGATCCCAATACATTCCCTTGCTATGTAATTCATATATAGGCAAGAGAAAGTAAAAATAGCAATATACTTCTATCCTTTTTTAATCAAGTAAAATATAAATTTCATTCTTGTAGATGTATGCGTTTTAAAAAAAATTACACCTTGGATTGCAGTAGGAACTAAGCACTGGTACAGCAGATGGTTAGCTATGCTTCCTTATGGTGTATAATGCTCCTTTGTCAATGTCGCTCATAAGCATATCATTATCATACCTCAGCTGACTCAGGCGTCAAACCATTATGAACCTTTCTTCCGGCATAATATTTTCAAAGCTTAAAGAACTTTAGACTCTGTAACGAATAGTTATCGTCTATTCTATAGTTCTTAAACTTATATCTTAATATCACATATGTTAAGAAGATTAATGGTTAAGAAGATGAAGAAATAATCTATGTCTAAAAGTGGTTAAAGATAAGGCTTTATTGATGGACATAGGCAATGAATTCCAAAATAGGGTAGCAGGAATGATAAAGGATATTTTGTAGCAGGCAGATCTGTGGAAGGTATATATATACTGCTGACAATCGTAGTTCTGCCATATAAAGTATTTCTAGTAAATATTTTGGTTGTTAAACAAAAAATAACGAATGTATTGAAAGTTTGTGGGGATAGGTAGGATCTTTGATAATAAGAGGAATGGAGCACTGAAGAGGATGACCGCCGATAAAAACAAACAAGTACTAACTATTAATTTTCTCAATTCAATGTATTTCTTTAAAATAATGGACATATTTATTGTGTAATCTATTAAAAGTTTAAAATTATACCTTTATTTTATTTTATTTACCTCTACATTACTTTGAAATTTATTGATTCGGAAAAATATACCGCAGCTTTCGACAGATCCTTCCTAATCCGCTCCTCTTTCGTATGGAATTCCATTCCTTCATATATTCGACATTTTGATACTCTTCATACCTTCAAATCCCGTCTATTCGATCACTTCCTCTCTATTTAATTTTCAAAGAACCCTAAATAGATTTGCTAATCAATTTAAATTAGTTAAATAAGAGCCTATAGACACGATTATTTAAATATAATATCTTACATTGTAGTGAACTTGCATATTTAACTTTATTATTTCAATAATTTTCCATCAATACAGTAAAGCACTATTAATTAAAATTCTGTATATATGTATATACGTTTCTGTTTTATTGTGGATATAATTAGTTGACCGTTGAGAATTACTGAAGGAATTAGTCCGGGTGGCGGTCATTAAATGAAACAACTGAATAGTTTCAACTATTTTATTGTTTGCCAACGTTTCGACCCCCATTGTGGGTCATCATCAGGGCGTCTGGTAGGTGAGTGGAACTACTAGGTGAGTGGAAACTAGGAACCTAGTTTCCACTCACCTACCAGACGCCCTGATGATGACCCACAATGGGGGTCGAAACGTTGGCAAACAATAAAATAGTTGAAACTATTCAGTTGTTTCATTTAATGACCGCCACCCGGACTAATTCCTTCAGGAGTTTCTGTTTTATCTTTTGTACAGTTTTATTATTAATTATTAGAATTATTATTATTAGAAGCTACCTTTTAATTTACCTCTGTAGTTCAATTTTTTTATATTTTTTTATTCCTATTATTTTTTGTTTGTACTCTAAGACACTATAGTTCTTTTTGTATGTTTTGTAAAATTATTATAAATTATAAAGGATTTATTATTACCATTACATTTAGTTAACATTGATAAAAAAAAAGAGTAAATATATAATTTGAACGAATTTGAATCCAACTAAAGAATAAAAGAGCAAACATTTTTTTTTTTTTTTTTATATGGTTGTTTGGATTTTTTAATATAAAAACTGTAATATAGTCGTATAAAGTATTGTTGGAAAGTTAAAGATTTTATAGGAAGTATTATGTTATAAAAAAAAAAGTAATAGAAAGTGATAAAAAGCGTCAGTCTGATTGTTATATTATAGGTGGAATAGTCAGGAATCAGTCATTTTTTGAAAAGTTTTTTAATTTTGCCAACGTTTCGGCCCAAGCTTGTGAGCCATCATCAGGGCATTACTGAGCCATGTCCAATGATGAAGTTTGAGGTCCCAAGTAGAGTAAATTATATTGAGGATGTATAGTCGACTGTAGAAACTATTATAGGTGGAATAGTCAGGAATCAGTCATTTTTTGAAAAGCTTTTAATTTTGCCAACGTTTCGTTATTGTTATATATAATGATTTATATTATTAGATTAATAAAACTAAAAAATATTTTTATCGATAAACAATGTTTTTTTTTAACTTTTTTTAACTCTAACTTAATTTAAAGTACTTAAATTGATTTTAAAAACGGAGGTAACTGAAATTCGTGTGTTCTGCGCCCCATATTTTCGAAATACGAACAACAGTTAAATTATTTGGATATTGAGCGTACAAAAATACTAAAATCGCGATTAAAAAATTGTGAGATTGAAGGAAGAATGGTTAAAGTTATGAATATTTTGTTATGCCAAATTAAAATAAACATTTAGCTAAAATAATAAAAATTTCTGCAAAGGAATACTCAAATCACCTAACGGTATAAAATATACTTTACGATCTATTCTTATACCTACCAATCATACTTACAAAATTTTATAAAAATCGGTCGAGCCGTTTCAGAGTAGGGCGACCTGAAACACCGTGATATATATATATATATATATATATATATATATATATATATATATATATATATATATATATATATATATATATATATATATGTAAGTAAACATATTAATATTTAATTTTTAAAAAAACTACCACTGCAACCCATGATGGATTTGAACTGTTTCTAGATCAACGGCTGCGTTTATGCACAACGCAAAATGTTTATTTATATGATCCTATATGACCAAAAAAAAGCCCTGCAAAAGTGCATGCATGCTTTTAAGTGTATGAATTTATATTTATATGGGTATATTTTAAGTAAGACATATGTCTTTTTCTGAGTGTCGCAGTTTGAATTATTTTTTAAAAAATAAATATCAAGTCAAACGGATACATATAGCGACTTTTGAGCTTAAATCTACATACCGAAAGTGCTACTTTACCGCATTGATGTCATGTATGATATTTATAGTAAGGGAAAGTACTGGAATAGTGAGAATTTTCCAATTCGTGTTTTCAAAGGAAATAAAAATTTTACGATGACATTTACCAAGCCTCGCGAAATATTCATTGAGAGAGTCTTTTGTAATTGTTTGTTATTCAACTTCGAGAATCAAGTTGCTTTAACAATTTATTTCTAAAAAGGTAAGTGTTGCAACCGCCAAATTTTTTTTTTCAATGTTGCTTGGAGACTGGCGTGTCGCTCTTAAATGGGCATCAGCTACACCCATAAGTTAGCCCTGATTGTTTTTATTAACCGCCTCTGGTAAACGTGATGCGGACAAATCCACGTTCCGTACAACGTGTCCATGTCCTTCGCTCAAGGCCCCTCGCATACCTCTCTCCCGTCTAGCCTCAAGATCCATGCCTTTCGTGTTCCGAGGTTCCGCCCTCCACCTACGATCTCCCGGCGATCTGGAGTATGCACCATGCGGGGGCTCGTCGGGTTTGAAATAGTTCAAAGATTTACAAAGCGAGATAAAAAAAAAATAAGGTTCACGCAGCAAACGACTTTCACTATCCTCCATTGGTAATTTGAATTAAGAACTTTTAAATAAAGTTTTAAAAAAAAATTAAGAATTTTCTTAATTAATTTTCTACTTAATTAAGTGTTTTCATGACTGCACCCGGGATCAACTTCTCTCCAATAACTATACACAGTAAACCATTCTCACATCGCACACAGGGAAAAAATCACCAATTTAGGTGGACAAAAGTCAAGTCAAAAGTTTGGTATCTTCTAGTGCTTCAGCTTTTTATAATTAGTTGGCAAGACCCTAAATACTAATACTTCACGCAATACCGTGTTTACAAATAAATAGTAAATGATTGAATAATTTCTGTTCACACAAGTTCCTAATAACCGGCAGCAGTATTATCTTTATTCGATGGCCATTTGTTGTGTTCAAGGTGTATTTAGACCAAAGTGTTTTTGCTTTTATTTAACAATGGACATTGTTGAGACAGATAAAACATTATATTTCCAAACTCGTTATTGATTTTACATTGCAATCTACCTGTAAAAAGTTAATTTAGCAATTTACAAATGTAAGCCCCTATTCAATAACGAAAAACTATATAAGCCCCAAGTTACCCCAAGGATTTGTTTCATTAATCCTTCTAGTCTTTAAATATTACAAAGAATTTTGGCGATTTAGGTGATACATAATTTTTTTCAGGCACAACACTCCGAATCAAAAGTTTTACAATCTGTAATTTGAAAAGTTTCCTAAATGATATAAAATACATCTATTAGCAGATTTCAGCAACTCCAAGCCATAATTAGATTGTTCCCGCATTCTAGGAATTTTAGATTTTAGCAAATAAATTTGATGTCTGACCACGATTGCCGAGCGCACACGGCAATCGTTTCAAAAAATTAATTATTTTTTATAATTTTGTTTTACAATTTTTTTCAATATATTATCCGTAGTCTGGGAGCCAAAGGTTAAATATGGACAAGTTTCAGAATTTTTCTCTGTGCATCGCTAGAGAATAACATTGATTTTCGATGGAAACACGTGTTTCAGATTGAATGATCGAGCAATAGAAATTATTATCTGCAACAATTAATTACTTTTATTCGTTTTTCATCACGCTTTATTACCTTATACAACTTTTCATAGAAAATATTTAAAAAATCTAAAATCTTTAGCTTTCCAACGGTATATTATACATCTATATTACTATTCTGAAGTAAAAAAAAATCAAAATTCCCTTTAAAATATGTTTACTCTTCTCCTATAGTTAGATATGAAATTCGTTCAACTTTTATATTTACTAGCATTTTATCAATGCTGACAAAATGAAATGGTTAACTTCTTTCAGATCTATAATGTTAAAGGTACTTTAGAGAAATAAAATTTAGAATACAGGCATTTAAACCCTGGTATACTGTTTTAACCAGAATGAAACTTCCACGATATTAAAGCCTATTAAATAGGTGTTAAAGCCGTTTTTGAGAAAATCGTAAAAATGTACAAAATGCATTATATAAAGTAGCTCTTCTGGTTCCCCGATTTTGTTGAAAAAAATGCTGTAACCTCACATACTCTAAGAGAACGTTTTGGAAAGCTTGGGGGAACCTATAACGTGTATTTCAGTTGAAAATTGGAATTTGAATATTTCCATATCGCAATTCTTTCCCTTTTTTTATACTTCATATATAGGTAAGTGAGAGTAATACATATATGTAAGTGAGAATAAAACGCTCTCATACTATAAATTCATTGAAAAAATTCTGGTTTGTGCAAGACACGACTTTCACTTACCTCCCTTATGAAAAGTTATTTCAGAAATAAAGTAAGCTTCAGTAGAAATATTAATTTGTTGACCTTATGATTATAATGAAGAACAAGACCTAGACACGCACAGCCGCCAATTTTCCCCCAATTTTCGGATACCCACTTTATTGAGGTTTGTGTTCCCCCAAGAGGATTTCCATACTCCAGGGTCGCTCCACGGCTCAAATAACAGAGTAAATAATTCTACCACTGCCAGGGTTTGAACCCGGGGCATGAAGAACAGTGGACTAGTAATCTATCCAATAGACAACGGCGCTAAAAAAAAAAAATAAAACATAACATTGTAAGAAATATTTATTGCGAAAGAAAACGAATTTAAAAACAAAAAAATTCTTCTGAAAGGAATTAGTCCGGGTGGCGTTCATTAAATGAAACAACTAAATAGTTTCAACTATTATATTGTTTGCCAACGTTTCGACCTCCTTTGTGGGTCATCATCAGGGCTAAAAAGATACAAAAGAATATAATTTCAATGACATTACATACAATATTATATAACCTATTTAGCTAGAGAACGTCGGTATTAAAAAATAACAGAAGAACTGCATATGTAAAAAAACTTAATTAAAATACAATGACCATAGTACAATAATGAAAGTTTTATAATATGTTATAAAGTTTAAAAATGTTCACTAAACAAAATTTGCACAGGTATCAATAATTTACATGAAATATGAAATATAAAAATATGAAGTAGAGTGGAGATACGTACCGCATGGTGGGAGAATGGAAACTAGGTACTGTTTGGTAGATGGGGGGTAGGTAGGATGGAAAATACGTATGAAAAAAGGTAGAATGGAAAGTACGTACTGATTTATGGACAGGGTCTGACAACAATGACTAAAATTCTTAATACTACCATACAAAGAATCAATGAAATTTAACTTATGATTATATTAATGATACAGGATAAAAAAAATTTAATTTAATTCTTGAAATATCACCTATATAATAGTAAGAACAGTGATGGAAGATGTATATGGAGAAAAACTTTTGTTGCGAATTTTGTTTAGTGAACATTTTTATTTTTTCTGTATAACACTTTCATTATTGTACTATGGTCATTGTATTTTAATTAAGTTTTTTACATATACAGTTCTTCTGTTATTTTTTAATACCGACGTTCTCTAGCTAAATAGGTTATATAATATTGTATGTAATGTCATTGAAATTATATTCTTTTGTATCTTTTTAGCCCTGATGATGGCCCACAAAGGGGGTCGAAACGTTGGCAAACAATAAAATAGTTGAAACTATTTAGTTGTTTCATTTAATGACCGCCACCCGGACTAATTCCTTCCAGTAATTCTCAACGGTCAACTAATTACATCCACAATGAAAAACATTCTTCCTTTAAAGTACCTTTTACTTTGCTGAATCAAAATAATTAACCAGTTCGAAATGTTTTAGCAGTGATAAAAAATTGGAAAACATTTTAAAAACTTTGATGACCAATTGGTACTCGGTATTCTATTGACCAATGAGCTATTTAAAATACAGTTTAAGGGTTCAATTTAGTATCAATCGGAAATAAGAATGAATTCCATTTACTTTATAGTGATATAATTTAAAAATATAAATAATGTTAATTCATGGATTTCTGACAACTTACCTACGATTTTTCTAAAAATTTTCGTACTTATATGGAAGAATATAAGATGTAGGATGCTTTATGGTGGGAATACTGAATCATCATAAGCTCCCTCATTAAAACATTACAAATAATAATATTCATAAGTTTATGGGCTTTTAACAATTTTATATTAACTTTTACAACTTCTTTTATTGCATATTAACATTCCTAAAATCTTGCGCTTTCCAACGGTATATTACTACTCGTATTTCAGGAAAAAATTGTTGATGACTTGATTACAGAATATTCTGTTCTTCCGACCTCAGAACCCTCCAATGTCGTACTTTCCCAGTTTTTGAGGCCTTCGAATACCTAGGAACACTGGTCACGAAGAAAAATGAGCCTCGCAAAGAAATAGAAGCAGGAATAACTGCAGGAAATGGCTACTATTTTGGAGTTATCAAGGCGTAGAGCTTTAAGTACCTATCCCAGAGCTTCAAGGAGATCATTTATAAAAACCTTATTCGCTGAGTAGAGAGTAGCCGATATGAGCGAGAATTTTACAGAGTGTAGAAGCCGCCTGTTCCATAAACAACATCCGACTATTCTGTTCTGATAGTGAGTGGATAGAAGAACAAAAAGTTGCGGGAATCATATGGCCAAGCTAAGTAAAGGTGAATCAATTATGTGGAACATTCAAAGGTTTAGGCACTGACTTTCGTAAGAGAAGTGAGTCGAAGTACTAGCTTCCAATTTAAAACAGTTTCTAACCACAGTTTTTATCCTAATAGCTTATTTTAGTTTTTCAGTTTTTACTTATATTTATTTCAACAATTTTTAGGGGAGGGGGGAGGTTGCGAGACATGCTCCTTCCTGCCTATGCCTGCTCAAAAGTTGCATCTTATGAAAATTAAAGCAGGTAAAATACTAGGATCTTCTATAACCAATGTTTAAATGTTTTACACCTTATCACACCTCATAAATACTTTTGTGAGGCTTTAATTATTTTTTCCAATAAGAATATCGTTTTATATTTATTTTTTCATAAAGTTTGTTTATATCTAATAAAATTATATTACGTTATAGTTCATCTTTTTTTTTGTTTTATTTTATTTTTTTAATTGAGAGAGAAAAATCCAGTTACCGTCCAGAAAATACTAATGGGACAATATGACCCAACCATGAAATACTACTGGGACATATATGTCACACCTGTTTATGAATGAATGAATAAAGGCTTTATTGCAAGGATAACATTTGAAAATTATAATATTTACTTTTAGTTCTAAAATAATTTCTAATATAATCTAATAAAAAGTTCTCATATAATTGAAAAAAAATATAATGCTATGTGAAAAATAATAATAATGCATATACTTGTTAAATGAAAAAAAAACAAAAAAAAACAACAAAACTATATAATTAATGTTCCTTAGTTGCTTAAGATGTTTACAATATGTTATCCCTACAGGCCTCTCCTTATGGAGGTGATGGTCTAACTTCCCCGGTGACCAAACCTATTGGGAAGTGGAGTTGGCCATTTCTTTCCAAAGGTTCTTCCATTTATCCTTATCTCTCGCTGTTCGCATCCAATTAGTTCCGACAGCTAGCTTCAGGATATCTCTCCATCGTCTACATTGTCAACCCCTTCTTCTCTTCAGGTTGTAAGGAATCCATTCAGTGACACTCAGCGACCATCTTCCATCTTGAATCCTGGCCAGATAACCTGCCCATCTCCATTTAATTTTCCTTATTATTTCTTTGATGTCGCTTATCCCAGATTCCTTATGCATAGTAAGGCTTTTGATTTTTTCTCTCTTCCTGTAGTGCAAAATGCTTCTTAGGATAGAGTTTTGCCATACAGTTAATCTGGATTCCTCCTTCTTTGTCAATGCCCATGTTTGGCATCCATATGTAATTGAAGGGAGAACGCAGCTTTCAAACATTACTTTCTTAGCTTCTAAACTAAAGTTTCCCTTCATTACTTCTTTTAGGAGCCAGTATTTTTTCCATCCCATCGTTATTCTTCTTTGCACTTCTTTTGCCATCCGGTTATCAAAAGATACGAGCTGTCCGAGGTAGACGAATTCATCCACACACCCTAATGCTGCATTATTAATTTTCATTTCCTTCTTTGTACTATTTGTCATCAGTACCGTTTTAGAATAGTTTGGGACCAGACCTACTTTCTAACATAGTTTTCATCTCTTCAACATTTTCCGAAATCACACCTGTTTATATGACACATTAATAAATGAAAGAAAAAATAAATATAAAAAACTTCCACAATTTAAGAAAAACAAAACGAAAAACAATTACATTATATTTATCTTACAGTAATATATGTTTAGTTCGTTTGTATACATACCGCTTTGTGTTATTTTTGCTATAGTTTCCAATATTTCTTATAAGAAAATTTTTGTTAATTAAACATTTGGAAAAAAATGTTCACTAAGCTTGTTTATGTAATCTTTTATAATAGGTACTCTCAATTCTGAATGCATGGTTGTGATTCGTTTATTGTATGGATAATTTCCACAGATTCTTATACATTTATATCGGAGCGTTTGTAATTTTTTTTATAGTTTCTCTTAAATATATAGCTAAATATTGGGCAAGTGTAATTATGAATTGGTCATAAACTAGCCTTATATAACAATAATTTATTAGTTAGATTTAATTTAGAGTGTCTGTTAAAATATGGATGTATAGTACACAGCGGTCTTTTATACTTTTAATTTTTGAATAACACCCGAATAGTGATAATTTAGATGTCTGGAGTCTGTTTTGAAATGAACTGTTTTGTCTATATTTTTGTTTATATATATATATATATATATATATATATATATATATATATATATATATATATTTTTTTTTAATTTGATTATATTTTACTATTTCTAAAATTTTTGGCATTTTGAAGTCAAACATGTGATTTAGTTGTAAACCGGGCTGTGACAATGCTGTTGTATTTATATTTTTACGATTATTACAATTTGGTTTGATTCTGGTAGTGATGATTTCGCCCATATAGCACTTGCTGAAGTCCAAATAATTTTTTTGTTTTTAATATATTTTTATTTAAATTTACAACTGTACAAAAAATACATCAAGTAAATATGCTGAAATGTTATAACACATGAAATAAAACATGAAGAGAAACTGCCCATTGGCAGCACTCTTTGGTCAAACAATTAATTCTATAAGTTACATTTAACTTGTCTTCTCCTATGCTGATGACACATGCGTGTTATCAGTTCATAAAGATCCATTTGTTGCTTCAAATACCCTTCAAGCCCACATCAAAGACCTAGAAGTATGGTGTCAGAACTGGAGAATAAAAATAAATTCCAACAAATCCCATCAAATAACCTTTACCCTTCGCCGTAAACCTTTGGCTTCCTGCCCTAAAGTATCCTTTAATAACACTCAACTAGTTCCTGTTGAACAGATCCGATACCTAGGACTTCTTCTTGACAAACGCCTAACTTGGAATCCACATACACGACTGAAACGACAAGAAACTGCTCGCCGCTTTAGGCTACTTCAACACTTACTGGACAAACGATCAAACCTTCCTCTTAACTACAAAAGGCTCATCTACATGACTATTATAAGACCAATCTGGACTTACGGAGTAGAGCTTTGGGGCTCTACTAAACCATCAAATTCTTCCCGCATCCAATCCTTACAATCCAAAATCCTTCGTAAAATCCTCAACGCTCCTTACTTTGTCACGAATAAACTTATCCATAAAGACCTTAATGTTCCCTATGTTACTGATTTGGCCCGGACCAGGTATCAATCCTTTCATGACAAACTCCATTCTCACTCTAACCCACTAGTTTCAATCCTTTCTTCCTCTTCAATTCCGGATAATCCTCCGAGGCGCCTGAAAAGGAAATGGCCCCGGGACCTTCTAGTTTAAAATATTTTTAGAGTGCTGCCACTGGGTAGTGTCTCTACATGCTTTTCATGAAAGTTTTGTATATTACCATCACATTTACTAGATGTATTTTTATTTAATACAGTTGTAAATATCAATAAATATGTTTAAAAAAAAAATAAAAAAAAAAAAAAACTTGTCTTCTACCATTACAGGTTCTTTTGTATTAGTATTTTTGCAGTTTTTTTTATTGTAAAGAACTAATTATGTATTGCAAATTTCAATTAATATATTTTGTTAAATGATCAAATTCTTTCTTCTAAGGGTGGGAAATATTTACGATTGCGCGGGCCAAGGACAGCGGAGGTGGAATGGAAGACACGTCAGACGCACCTATCTTTGATCTCGCCTTCCTCCTTCCACAAATAGATAATCACCAACAGTTTTTCTTGTATTTTATTTTTTGTTTGGAATTTATGTTTTATGTATCCCTGCATTTATCCATACATGATTTATGTCGGATATATATCGATTAAAGGATGAATTAATTATTTATTGTAGCTACATTGTACAGTATATAATTAATTAGCATTAAATTATTTATACCAGTCGACAAGAGAAAATTCGCTTATGAAAAATAAAATGGTTATTAATAGTTTAGAAATATTTGTTACTTTATACTAAATTTTTAGAATATCATTTTATTAAATATTTCATTCCATTGATTACTGGAGGTGTCGCACAGTGGAAAATATGACCGTTTTAGGAGGAAAACATTCTGAAACTTGTTCATATTTAACCTTTGGGTTCCGCATTAAGTAAAAAAAATATTGAAAAAATTATAAGAAAAAAATATAAAAACTAATTAATTTTTTGACACCATTGGCGAGCGCACAGTGGTCAAACATCAAATTTATTTGCTAAAATCTAAAACTTCCCTACATTTTACGTTTGAAGTCCCAGAATACGGGAAGATATTCAAAAAATCTAATTATGGCTCAGAGTTGCTAATAGATGTATTTCATATCATTTAGGAAACTCTTAACTTAGGAAAATTATAGGTTGTAAAACATTTGATTTGAGGTGTTGTGTCTGAAAAAAAAATTATGTATCACCCAAAACGCAAAAAAATCGCAAACAATTCTTTGTAATATTTAAAGACTAGAAAGATTGATGAAACAAATCCTAGGGGTAACTTAGGGGTTATATAGTTTTTCGTTTTTGAATAGGGGCATACATTTACAAATTGCTAAATTAACTCAACAGGTGAAATTTCAATGTATATTCAATTATGAGTTTGGAAATATAATGTCTTACCTGTCTCAGGAATGTATATTGTTAAATAAAAGCAAAAAGACTTTGCTCTGAATAAACTTTGTACACAATAAATGACCATCGAATAAAGATAATCCCACTGCCGGTTGTTAGGCAATTGTATGAACAGGAATAATTTATTCATTTGTAAACATGGTATGGTATGGTATTAATGGTCTTGCCAACTAATAATAAAAAGGTGAAGCACTGGAAAATTCCAAACCTTTGATTTGAGTTTTGTCCACCTAAATTGGTGATTTTGCCATCTGTGCGCCACCCGGAGTACTTTTACTTCTGAATTTCCTAAGAGCCAACAATAGGTGTTGATTATTATCGGTAACTTATTATGGCTATTCGCAACACACTATTTTCAAGGCTATCAGACAATAGTAGCTGTAAGTTGACAACGTATTAATTTAAAATGCTCTATGACTTGAAATACTTCTTGGTAGAGGTATAATACCAACTAACACTTTAGTCTTTTACAGAAATAACTGAGAGTATTTTGTTCGTAACTTTCGCAAAGTAACGACACCGGATTGGAACAATAGTCCTTCTGTGGGAGGCATTCGGAAACAGCTTCGACCTTCGCCTTCCATAGCCATAAAAAAGTAAAAGAAATAGCATTCTTTTAAATAATGATTTGAATACTAAAATAAATTTATTTATGATCGCATTAGAATTGTCTTATGTTCATCATCCAACAGCACATTAATGGTAGTAATTCGTTTTAAATTTAGTACCGCGTCCACATATTGATCGTTAATTTTGTTTAAATATTTATTTTATCTGTAAGGAGCGGTGCAGTCTAGGGGAGAGACTAGGGGTCCTGGGTTTGAACCCCGACTGCGACAGGATAATTATGTATTTGTGTCGTGGGATGACTCCGCGGTAGAGAGACCTCCTTGGGTACTCATAGACTATATAAAGTAGGTAACCAAAAAGTAAAATTGCGTGGGGGAAAACAGGCGGCTGAGCGTGATCTCGACCTAATCACATCCTTGCACGGATTCCATTTCTTATTGTTAATTATTCTTTAATAATTATAATTTAATATATACTATGTGATTGTTTTATAAAAAAAAAAAAAAAAAAAAAAAAATTGTTCGATAATAATCAGGCCGATTTACAAAAGAAAATTCTTGGATATTTTTTAAAACAATTTATTTAATCCAGTATCGCGACGTTTCAGCCTCTAGAGCCATTATCAAGCTCCTGTAATCAATTAAAGTCTCATTGCATTTATATATTTCCAACAATTCAATTACAACATATAATAAATTATTTTTAATAATTATGTCACCTACCATGCATATCCATCTCAAATTATCTTTCCATTTTACCGCTTTTCAGCAGCGTCGTCATAATTTTTTTAAAATGTCATTTCAAAAAAACCTGTATTCAAAAATATCATATTATTTTTCATCATCAATTGAAAAAGGGGATCTATTTATTCAAAAAAGAAAAGAAACATTTTTTCCAACTTACTTAACAGTTTTCGGCCGCCTTTTAGGTGTTCTCGTGCGCGACTGAACTTGTGGTGGGGATGCCAAAGGATTTATATATTTACTCTCTCGATAGTACTTGCATAAAAGGTGTTTAGGTTGTCAACGTCTGTTTGGTGGTTAACTGATTTTTCTAAATTTTTTTTTATATAAATTGATTCTATGATTCTCCGTTTATTTATGTTTTCTTCCTTATGCAGGACCGAGATATTATCAAAATCAAAAATATGTTTATGTTTATCGCAGTGTTGTTCAAACAAAAGAACTATAACGACAATGATGAGAAAAAAAAAAAAAAAAATCATAGGAAACTATTGTAGAATGCTGGTTGGTTGGTTGCTTGTTATATTTTATTGGAACAAAACATATCGGTCATCAGTGCCAGTATGCTGTATAAATAAGCAACCCAATAGAGTTGGGCAGCTTTTCTTTTGGGATAAAGTGTTTACTCCCTGATTGTATACATCACTTTAATTAAACATGTTTATTTCTGATAGAAACATTAAAATGGAAATAAACGACTTATCATTCGTCTTTATAGTCGTCAGATTTTTCAACCATTTACTTCCTTATAAAAATATGTAAAAATCTTTTTTAACTCTTTGCACCTGAAGATGACTTTTTAGCAGAAACGTCGTGCATTTATTTTTAATAAAAGAGTGGTGAAGTATAAATCAGCCTCCAATTCCATTCACATAAAAATCTTTTCTTTTTTATTATTTAAAAAAGAATCTTTTTTTCAAAATTTATATATATATATATATATATATATATATATATATATATATATATATATATATATATATATATATATATATATATATATATACGTAGAATTTTTTTCCTACAATACTTATCATATAGATGTATAATCTGTAGAAGTTCTAAAATGATATATCATTTTCGGCTCAGTTCCTTTCAAGATATCCAGTTTTTAATTTTATTGAAATTGGCAATAATCCTTCTTTAAAAAAATATATTTAAAAAAATGTCAATAGTTACACAATCGAAATTTCTACAAACAGTGCAATGATAAGACAATGTTAATTTTTTTAAGGACCGAAACTGTGTACTTAGTACTCTTATCATCATTCTATTTTTTTTTTCGTTCCATAATAGGCAAAATTACCCAAGTTAATATTTTTTTTTTTTAGAAAAAGTTATTTCAACATCAAATAGAATTTTATAACTAGGGAACCACTACAGTCTCAGTCACCAAATTAATATCACTTAAACTCGTCGTATAGTTGTGTAATTTTTGTAATAGTGTAATGTGATAATTAGTTTCACAATTTTCCACTCAGTCCCTTTTAAGATATTTAAACATTCGCCAAAAACAGATTTTTGCCATTTTTTAAAACTCATAAACACAATAGTATTATGTTCTCAATATCGAATTTCAGTAAGTTGGACTACGATTAAACTATGTAAGAAAAAATGATCAAAGGTTAATCTCCTTTCTTTTTAACCTTTTACTTTCCAAAAGTCTCATTTTTTTTACGTGAATGTTTGAAAACGACAATTTCTTTACTATAGAGGTTATGAGTAATGGGGACCAAACATATGAAGCATTTCCTTATCTCATTGTTAGTTTGTATTTTGATATGATATCTAAAAAATTACCATAGTTAAAAAGCTTTTCCCATCACAAGTTTTCAGCCGCAAAGATGACTTAAAATGGCTGTAACACTTAAATTATCAGCTTGAAAAATATTTTATCAACCATTTTTTGTTCAGAAAAGGATAGAAAAAAAATGTTCAAAATCAAAAATGTTGAGCAACATAATTAAAGAAAATTGGACAATTTCAATTAGATAAATTAATTAAACTATAATATATCTGTAGATCTTAAATATATAAATTATCCCCAATATTAAGTTAATAAATTAAAATTGTTGTATTGTTTTGTAAAATAAGAAAAGATAATTTCTTTTTTAAAGAATATAACCCTTAAATATGAATACTAGGTTTATAAACAAAACTCAATTCATTCACAATTAATTAAGTTAAGAAATAAGTAAACTACAAAGTTCTTCAAGCCCGTGTGAACGGGGAAACAGCTATTCCATAATTCTGCAAAGATAATTCATAAGAAAATGAAACTGTGTTTTAACCGCGCCGAGGTAAAAAGAAAAACATTCATAGAAAGTATAGAGTTATATTAAGTGGATTTTTTACGGCAATTCCGTCCTCTCGTGTAGGTATTTCATCCGTGAAAACTTTCTAAGAGTGAAACAGAGAATGCGAATGTTTTGAAAAGTGTTACTTGTACGATTATCAGTAAAGTATATGATGAGAGTATGTGACTTTGATGGACCGTAGACAAGCTAACCACATTGAGAACGCCCTAGTCATCAAGTACAAGGGGTCAAGAACGACGAAGTCATAATCGGTCCAGATCCACATTTTATGACTTTTCAAAGTCAGTAGGCGCATATACATTTCTTTAGCCAAAGCAGACGGTCGACGTATTAAACATTTAACGCTCTGAAAAATGAAGGCGAATTGAGACGTTGATTTCCAAAAGGTACTAAAGAACATTTTTTACGAAATTGATTTTTTTACATTTTTGTATTCTCATCATTTAGTTTTATATAAATATTCTATTTGATGTTATCTAATGAACTCTCAAGTCCTTAAAAAACGCGATTTAGAAATACGGTAATTTTCTTAATATACTAATTACGCATTTATTTTCCTTCGAAATCATTCTTAAAAAAAACATTTTATAACTTTAATATGATGTTATTATTATAGTGAAAAAATAATTCTAAATTTTAATGCATAAAGACCCAAATTAGCTGATTTAATAATATAGTAATGAGAGATTTTCGCGCTTCCTGTAAAATTTCCTAAAATGGATATTATACCTTTTGGAAATCAACGTCTCAATTCATATAAGGATTCAACCAACTCCTATTATAAACATACATTTAATTTAACTCAAACCTTAAAAACCAGAAAATTGTTATTATAAATCGAGCTGTAAGAAATCTGGTGCGCTCAACCCACGACTTTCAATTACCACTATTCTTTTTTTTTTCTTTTTTTTTTTTTTTTTTTTATTTATTTAAAGAAATTTACAACTGTATTAAATAAATACAACAAGTAAATAGGCTTTATATATGATTAGTACACATGGTAGTCCTGAGAAGAAACTACCCATTGGTAGCACTCCAATGTCTTATGTTAGGAGGTCTCTTGGCCATCTTCTTTTAAGGCGCCACGGTGGGTTGTCGGGAATAGATATGGAGGAGAGGTCACGGATAAGCGGGTTTGAGTGGGCAGGGAGTTTGGAATGAAAAGAGGTATATCTGAAACGGGCCAAGTCTTCAACTAATGGGATATTTAGGTCTTTATGGATGATTTTATTAGTAACAAAGTATGGAGCATTGAGGATTTTACGAAGGATTTTGGACTGCAAGGATTGGATGCGAGAGGAATTCGATGGTTTAGTAGATCCCCATAGCTCAATGCCATAGGTCCAAATAGGCCTGATAATTGTGATATGAAGGATCAGCTGATGCGCTCGATGATAACAGTCATACGTTACATCGTCTCTCAGATTTTTGCTTTTTTCAGTAGGAATTCGCTTGAATTCAGTCTGGAGAACATCACTAGACCTCAGGAATACTACGGCAGTGAATATTGGAGAAATTTCGGTAAGCAAAGTTATAATTTACTTTGTACAATCACGAAAAAGTGAAAGGAGGGTCACTGATCAGCTGATTGCCGCTAGCTCGGCAAGCTCGGGCTTGCTTTTCGTTAACTTATCTTTCTTTTATCTTTAATTCTTATCTCATTATTTATATATTATTATTATTTTCTTAATCAATGAGATATTTTCATCAAGTCATGTCCTCAAAGTCTGCAAGTAAAAGATCTAGATCTGCAGGTTC
Organism: Piezodorus guildinii; assembly: GCA_023052935.1. Taxonomy (NCBI): domain Eukaryota; kingdom Metazoa; phylum Arthropoda; class Insecta; order Hemiptera; family Pentatomidae; genus Piezodorus; species Piezodorus guildinii. The sequence goes on from CM041295.1 coordinate 97,466,785, forward strand.
TAACTCGTCTCCTACAAAACAGAGACCCCGCCGTGAACAAAATAAAAAAATAATTCCACCAGCGACCGCGTCGGCTACCTCATTAGGATCTGAACCACAGCCCAGCACATCATCACAAGGAATAACTGATGAATCCCCGTTTTTTACACCGAATCCATTTGAGATCCTCCAAAATGAAAAAGAAACCATGGAATCTTCTCCTATACCCAGGGAACCACTACCTCCACCAATATTTGTTAAAAATATTAAAAATTTTAAACTGATGTGTGCGCATTTAAACAAAGTAACTGATCCTGATAGTTATTATTGTATAAGTAGAACCAATGATACTAAAATATCTCCGACTACTGCTGAAACCTACAGAAAGATTGTAAAATATCTGACTGAGACCAAAGCTGACTTTCATACTTATCAGCTGCGCCAGGAGAGAGCATTAAGGGTCGTAATCAGAAACCTACATTCCTCAACACCCGTTGAAGCTATCAAAGAAGAACTGACAGAATTAGGATTCCAAGTGAGGCAAGTCACCAACGTTCTAAAAGATAAAAGTCCACTGCCTCTATTCTTCGTGGACTTGGAACCATCAGCAGGAGTCGAAAAAATCTATGACCTCAGTAGACTGTACTATACCCGTGTACAAGTTGAAAAACCTTACACAAAGAGGGAAATAGTTCAGTGTCATAACTGTCAGGCATATGGTCATACCAAAAGTTATTGCCATCACATACCACGCTGTGTGAAATGCGGTGAACAGCATAAAACCGAAGAATGTACAAGATCAAGATCTACACCCGCTGTATGTGCTCTGTGCCTCAAGGACCACCCGGCTAACTACAAGGGATGTGAAATCTACAAGAAACTCAGAACCAGATACCAAAAACCTCAGGATCCGAATGAAACAGCTGTACCAACCAGAAGCAGAAGAGAACCATCTAAACTTGTAAATTCTAACGTATCATTTGCCCACTTGCTTGGAGGTGGAAACCAGAATCATGAAGTCGAGGCACTGCCGGAACAACTTTTTCCTCAACTTTCTCAATCTATTGTACAACAATCTATCCCTCAAAGTTTACCTAATCTTCAAAAAACTCCTCAGCATCAAATTTCTCATATCCCTCCACCATCAAACGTCACAGATCTTACCAGTCTAATGACATCGTTCATCTCCGAAATCAAATCTCTTGTTATGCCGCTTATATCACTCCTTACAAATCTAGTATCAAATCTAATCCCTGCCTTGAAAAATCCTTAAATGAATTCACCTAACTCCTTATCCATTCTCCTTTGGAATGCGAATGGTGTTAGAAATCATACTGACGAACTGACAGCATTGTTGCAAGACAAAACAATCGATGTTGCACTTATAACTGAAACAAGACTAACGACTAAACAGTACTTCAAAATACCGCAATACATCACATACCGTACTGACCACCCAGACGGCAAAGCCCATGCCGGTTCTGCTATCATTGTCCACCAATCCCTCTCTCATCATTTACTCCCACTTCCCACCTATGATTTCCTACAAGCCACAGCCATAGTAATCAAGACTTTTTCCTTTCCGGTAACCCTCACATCTGCATACTGCCCTCCTAAACATTCCATTTCCAATTCCGAATTTGTATCCTTCCTGGATTCCTTAGGAAATCGTTTCATTCTGGGTGCAGACTTAAACGCCAAGCATCAGCAGTGGGGTTCCAGAACCACGAATTCTCGGGGACGAAATTTGCTGTCTGCACTCAACTCCCGAAATTTTAATATCCTGCCTCCTGACTCCCCTACCTACTGGCCAACCGATCCTAACCGCAATCCTGACATCCTCGACTTCTTTATCCACAGCGGATTAGGCTCCCTCAACTTTTCTGTAACTCGCCTTGATGAACTATCCTCAGACCATAGTCCACTGATCCTAAAAGTATCTCTCACTCCAATTCCAAAACCCATTCCACCATCATTCATCCGAGGCCCTGTCAACTGGAACCTTTTCCGCCAAATCCTGACCGATAATATTGACCTCAGAGTAACCCTCAAAACCCCAGATGACCTAGATAATTCCGTCTATTCCTTTACCACCGCCATCCAACAAGCTGTCTGGACTGCCTCCTCTCCTAAACACCCCAATATAAATCCTCACCAAAATCATTTTCCACAACATATTATAGACCTCATCCATACCAAACGCCGAGCAAGATCACTATGGCAGCGCACACGACACCCAACAGATCGCCGCTCCTATAACTTCTATTGTAGACAATTGAAGAGGGAGTTGGCGACCTTCCGTTCCCAGTCCTTCAATTCCTACCTCTCCTCTCTATCAGCTCGTGATAATTCCCTGTGGAATGTCACGAAAAAGATCCTAAAATACCATCAAGTTTCCCATCCTCTCCGACGTGGTGATGACTCCTGGGCTGCGTCTGATGAAGATAAAGCCGAGGAATTCGCCACACACCTCTCCAAAGTTTTCACTCCTCACCCGGAATCCCACGCCAATCACACCGCAACAGTGCAAGACTTTCTTATGTCACCAATTCCACTTTCCCTACCTCCTAAAGCTATTAATCCCTCTGAGGTCAAATATCTTCTCCAAAAACTTACCCTCCGTAAATCTCCTGGACACGATCTCCTTACTCCCCAGATCCTCCGACAACTTCCGCAGAAAGCTATTATATTCCTTACTTATATTTACAACTGCATCCTACGCACCACCTATTTTCCTCTGTTATGGAAACATTCCACTATCATACTTTTTCTAAAACCAGGCAAACCTTCCAACAACACTTCATCCTACAGGCCTATTAGTCTACTCCCCATCCTCTCAAAAATCTTCGAAAGGCTTCTTCTTAAACGTATCCTACCCATATTAGAATCTCAAAATCTTCCTTCCCATCAGTTTGGATTCCGTCCTCAGCATTCCACAGTTCAACAGGGGCTCCGAGTTGTAGACCATATTTCCTCAGCTCTTGAATGCAAAGAGTATTGTTCTGGTGCGTTTCTGGACATTGCGCAAGCTTTTGACCGGGTATGGCACACTGGATTACTCTTCAAGCTGAAAACCCATTTACCCCAGTCTCTATACCTCATTCTCCGATCCTATCTCTCAAACCGTTCCTTCCGCGTTCGCTGTGGTGTAGAATTTTCTAACCTTTATCCCGTTGAGGCCGGTGTTCCTCAAGGCAGCGTCTTGGGACCCGTCCTCTACATCCTTTACACTGCTGATATTCCTACACATCCTGATACCTTTCTGGCAACTTTTGCAGACGACACCGCCATCCTATCATCCAGTTCCAATCCTGAAACAGCATCCTTAAACCTGCAAAGACACCTTTCTCTTATCGAAGACTGGTGTAATGCTTGGCGCATTAAGGTGAACGAAGCCAAATGCAAACACGTAACCTTCACTCTTCGACGAAACTCCTGTCCGCCAGTTTACTTCAATTCCATTCCAATTCCTCCTTCAGATACAGTCCGGTATCTTGGCTTACTATTAGACAAAAGATTGACTTGGAACCCACATACAAGACTTAAAAGACAAGAACTCAACCGACGATTCGGACAGTTATACCGACTACTCAACAGAAAATCTGAACTTACAGTTGATAACAAATTATTAATCTACAGGACAATACTGAAGCCCATCTGGACCTACGGACTTGAACTGTGGGGGACAGCTAAACGTACTAACATCAAACGCATTCAATCCTTTCAATCCAAAGTCCTCCGTACAATAGTAAATGCTCCTTATTATGTTTCCAACTATACCTTGCACCACGACCTTAATGTTCCTTTTATTTCAGACCTGATTCCATCCAAATTTTCCAAATTCCACCAGAATCTCATTCATCATCCTAATCCTCTAGCTCAATCCCTATCCAGCCCCACCCATCCATACAACCCACCTAGAAGGTTGAAACGGCAGTGGCCTCGTGACCTCTTATAACATGTATATTGGAGTTCTAGCATTGGCTAGATTCTCCACTCACGTGCTGTATGCTTGTGAATTGTATATAGGTATGAGTGACTATTGTATATATTTTTATTGATTTTATTTTGTATATATGTATATTTTATTATTATTATTATATAAATTTATAGTTTTGTATATATCGTGTGAATGTAGTATGAATGTTGTACGTTATCACTATTAAAAATGTCCTGAATTGGACAGATTGTAATATTGCTCAATGAATAAAAAAAAAAAAAAAAAAAAAAAAAAAAAAAAAATTGTGATATAAATGAGTTTTTTGTAGTAAGTAGGAAGTTTTGAGCGTTTGTCAAGTAAGTGTTGTAGTAATCTATATCTACGAGCAGTTTCCTATCGTTTCAGTCTAGTATGAGGATTCCATGTTAGGCGTTTGTCGAGGTGGAGTCCTAAGTACCGAATCTGTTCAACAGGAGTAGGTAGGATATTGTTAAAGGATACGGTGGGGCAGGAAGTCATAGGCTTACGACGTAGAGTGAAGGTGATTTGATGGGATTTATTAGGATTTATTTTGATTCTCCAGTTTTGACACCATTCTTCAATGGCTGATAGATGGTTCTGTAGGATTTGAGATGCAGTAACAGGATCATTATTCACAGATAACACACATGTGTCATCGGCGTAGGAAGTAAGGATACCACTATTCTTAAAATCAATTTAAATTTTAAATAATTCTAAGTTTCAACAGAAAAATAGTTTTCATTTTAAATAATCTTACAATAGAAATTATAATATACAACAATCCTTAAAGGCTATTTCCTTTCCATCACTCATCATTACCGTATACAACTTTTTTTACATGCGAAAGTTTATTTTCGTTTGGATTTTCGTTATAAAGATAGCTTAACCATACTCACTCATACAAAGACTATTTTGTAACACAGAAGTAATTTGGACATAGGAAACTATAAAAAGTTTAGTTCCGTTGAAAACGAGAATTTAAAAATTTTCACGATATCAATATTTAGTCATTTTCCTAATTATATTTTTCATATATGGGTAAGTGAATGGCTATATATATATATATATATATAAACGACTTTATTACAACTCAAAGTTATCTATTATTGTATCCTAATAGACCTAGCAGCCCCCCTACCCTCAGGCCTAAGCCGCCTTATATGCAGTCCTTTCATCCATTTTTTTTCTGACCAACCCCTCTTCCTTGTTCCATGTGGTAAATGGTAAAGAACACTTTTCGGCCAGGGGTTTTCTGACATCCTCATGATATCCCCATACAAACTCTTGTCTCAATAGAGTAAAGGATGTTTCGGAGTTCCTCGACCTTATCCCTGATTAGATTATTTGAGACGTTTTATAATCTCGAGTAGGTAGGGGCAGGTAAGGATTATGGAATTAAAAGAGGTATGTCTATTTCAGAAGGGAAGCCTGTGGCTGAGTGGCTAGCGCGCTAATCTCTTACGCCAAAGGTTCTGATTTCGAATCCCAGTCGCACGGAGACATTTTCAAGCATTTAATTAAATGGAGGTTCACTCAAGGGCCTCTTTTCCGGGTATGTGAGACCCGTCATCCAACTGGTGGTCACTCACACAAATAGGCGTAGGGAGTGAAGACCCTACTCTAAAAGATTTTATCGAGAAACGAAAGTGTATTCTCTCAGCAGATTACACCGCTCGGCCAAGGGCCTATACAGCTCCAAGATTGTCTCCTTCCGCCGTACTACACAGTGAGAGAAGAGTTAGAAGAAAATTCGTGAGAGCGAGGTATTTTGAGAGCTCACGAAAGTAGCAAGAGAAGAGGAAGACATATTTAAACTATAATTCGGACATCGGCTTTTACTTTTTTTTTAAATCCTATGATATTTTTATTATTTTTAAACTAAATGATAATGTTATTTTAAACAAACAACATCCACATCGTGAAATATGTTTTTTAATGTAAAAACTCCATTTTAAGAAATTAAACATTATTTATACTATATTAAAAAACAAAAAAATAATGATGAAGTTTAATTGAAAATACGGTCATGGAATATTAACAAAATGAAAGTATGCGAGAGTGTATGATGATAATTCACTTTCACCAAATATTATGAATTATCACCTACCTGTTCTCTCGTAGTGTAGCACAACCTTAAACAGGGGGCAAGTTGGAGCAGCTAGTTACCAAAGAAGGCGCTAGATACCGCTCCTGAGAGCCACAATTTTTCACAGGTTTTAGACGCTAGTGTAGTAATCGCTATTTACGAGCAGTTCAAACGAAAGTAAAAATTTAATTGTCCCTCATCGAAGTTTAACAATACGGCGGTCCGTTCTACTGTCTGAATTTGAATGATAAGAGTGTCTTATCGTTTCTTGTTTTTGTTTTTTCATTCATTGTGTTTTGATTTCTAACATAATGAACTGATGTATGGAACTAATCAGAAAAAAGGTCTGATACAAATGAGATTCGTTACTAACCTAGTTTCCAAGACCGAGTACCATAAACCGCCAGGAGACCTTGGCTAGGCCGTTGGAGCAATTGTGTTCTGTTACGAACGGAAACGTATATCTATGAGAACTTGTAGTAACTGGTCATGGAATGATGCCAAGTATTCTATGACCTCATTAAGTCTATGACCTTATAAAAATTCTATGTAAGAAAAGCGAGTATTTCCAGGCTGATCGGTTTTTTCATATTACTAACTGACCAAAGCCCATAACAGGTTGATTATGTTAATTTACCGATGAAAATTCTAGTCAGTCTGTATACTAAAATATAACTGGAGGGGGCACGCATCTGGTCAATTATTTCCTTATTCCGGTTTTTTATTTATTACAAAGAGCAGCATAATATTTAGAAATAATCACACGCACAAAATATTGGGTTGTAAAATAAGTTTTTTTCTGGTGATTTCAATAAAAAATTCAGATTCTTGTAAATATTTTTAATCAATTATATATGACCCATTTTGATCTATTACATGTTGCCATCTTTCAGGTAATTTTTGCATTCCTTCCTCTCAGAACGACCCGAGCGCTTCGTGTCTTCCAAGACTTTATTTCCGGTTCTAAGAACAGCAAACCACTTACGGACGGTGCTTCCTTGTAAGGTATCATCGCCATACACACAGGAAATTTTGTTAACCTTCTGTACAGCGGATTTTCTTTCATCAATTGACGAGAACGAATTTTTTTCTCTTCCATTTTGAGCAAACAAAATACCACTAAAAGATAAGGAGTCTCCGTTGAAACTGATGCATAAAAGCACCTTAACTAATACCTTTTTAGAATATTTAAACAATATTGACGAAGTTGACACGATTTTATAACCACGGAGAGCATAAATTTTAAATATATAAAAAACTCTACAAACAATTAAATAGTTAGTTCCTATTTCTTCTCAAAAAAGTTTATTTCAGGAAATATTGACGAGTCAACGTTTCGGGGCCTTCCCCATCATCAGGACTCACTAAAATACATCACACAATGCAAATTTTGTTAACTGCCTAAGCAGCAGATTTTCGTTTTCGAAAAAAAAAATTATTAAATCGCGAAAATTTTTTTTTTTCCATTTTGAGCAAGCAAAATACCACTAAAAGATAAGGAGTCTCGGTTGAAACTGATTCATAAAAGCACCTTAACTAATACATTTTTAGAATATTTAAACAATATTGACGAAGTTAACACGATTTTATAACCACGGAGAGCATAAAATTTAAATATATAAAAAACTCTACGAACAATTAAATAGCTGGTTTTTTATTTCTTCCCAAAAAAGTTTATTTCAGTAAACTTTAACAAGTCAACGTTTCGGAGGCCTTCCCCATCATCAGGACTCACTAAAATACATCAATAATTCATAACTAACATCAAAATATAACCATTTAATATACTAATTTAAAAACATTATCAAACATCCACATAACAATGAAAAAAAAATTTATTTACCTGAGCTGTTTAAAAGTTAAAAAATCCATTTTTTATTAAAACGTTGTCAAAATTTCCTTTAAAAAATAATAACCAACAGAGATTTTTTAAAACCCAACAAAAAACCTGGGGCGCCCAACGCAAAACTTTTACTTACCTCTGTTGTTAAAATCAATTTAAGAATTTTTAAATAACTTTTGCTGTAGGTTTTAATGTTCGTTAATCTCAGGACTTGTTAAAATACTTCCTTTACAGAAGGAAGAAAAGCAGCTATATCCCCCATCAAAGTGGTAGCAATCTGACGATTGCAAGTGTTTTTGATTTTTCGTTCTTATAAATGTCTCGAACCTGGATAACGCTCCAATATATGAAGCTATTGAAAAAAGGTCAGAAATTCGTTACTAAGCTAGTTTCTAGGAACGAATACCATAAACATTCTATCTAAAGTTTTTATTTGTGGTGCGAAACAAACTCTCCTTCCCTGCCGATCTACTTTACCAAACGGCTTTTCGTTCCCACAAAAGAAGCGGACGTGTATGAAAAACTTTTTAACACAGATCATAACAAGAGATAAACCAAAAACCGAACACTACATAACTGGAACTTCCTTGATGACTATCTTCCCAAGTAACGATGATAGATTACTACAATATTACGAATCCTCAGTAACATGGCTCTCCTACCTGTAAAGTAATAATTACCCCTAAATTTGACCTTGAATCATTATTACTACAACCTTCATAAACTCCATTATCAAATTCCATCTCCTCTTACTCTGAAACTAGAATGATTTTAATTCATTTTTTAAATAACATTTATGACGATGATGTCGTTATTGTTGACCGTTGTATATATGATGGAAACGTTGGTAGGGGGTGCGGTAATCAACAAACGTATGCCAAAGATATATATTTATTGGATTGTAAAATTAGTTCTTAGCATTTTTAAATATTTCAATTCCATCCTCTGCTCAATTTAATCCTCTCTGTGTTATTAATGTGTAAAATCATGTTTGCTTGGTCAATATTGTTATACGTCACTTTCTACTGAGATTATTTAAGTGGTGTTTCGTTTGCACAAAATGGATGAGAAAAAAATTCTTTTTCGTCAATTGATGATTTTTTATTTCCGAAAAAGAAAATCCGCTGTACACACGGTTAACAAAATTTGCTGTGTGTATGACGATGATACCTTAGTAGAAACCACCGCTTGTAAGTTGTTTGCTCAGTTCAGAACCGGAAATATTGACTTGGAAGACGCAAACCACTCGGGTCGTTCTGAAAGGGCGGAATTAAAAAAATACCTAAAAGGTGGCATGGAATAGATCAAACTGGATCCTATATAATTGATTAAAAACATTCACATGAATCTGAAGTTTTTTTTTTAAATCACCCGTTAAAATACTCATTGATTTTACATCCCAAATATATATACATATCACTAAATCACCACTTGATATCCTGTAGCTAATATATTTTAAAACCCAATAACTACAGGCTCCAAAAGAAGTATTTAAATAATCCTTTCACGACTACTGATTCAAATCTTAGTATTTTGGACCAGCAAACTTTCAAAACTAAACGTCAATGATTTTACGTTTCTGCTAATAAATCAAAAAAATAAAAAAAAATTAAATATAATCAGTTTTAAAAATTAAAACATATTTAGAACCATATCAATAATATAGAATAGCGCCCAAAGCTCAAAAGTATTAAGAATATTTCGATTCACATCCGACTAAAAAAATGTCTTGTCGTTTAATTTTTGTTTGTTTCATTACTTTTCAATAAAGTACTAGGTAAGGAGTCTGCTTAATTTTACTTTTTAATTTTAACAAATTTTTCCCTTTTAAATTATTATTTAATGAAATTCACAACTCTATTGGATAATACTACAAGTAATAAGCTTTAAGATAAAATAAATTTTAAAAAACATGTGGAGAAAGTGCCCATTGACAGCACTTAACCGTAATTAATCGAAACCAGGACGCCTCGAAGGATTATTAGAAATCGAGGAGGAAGCATGGATTGTAACAAGTGGGTTAGAGTGGGAATGGGGTTTGTCCAAGGAAAAGTGATACCTGGTTCGGGCCAAATCAGCATTGCACGGAAGAGTAAGGTCTTTATGGATCAGTTTATTCGTGACCAACTAAGAAGGCTTGAGAATTTTGGATTGAATATTTGGATAGAGCTCCAAAGCTCGACTCCCTAAGCCCAACTAGGCCTTATGATGGTAATGTAGAAAGAGGTAAGCAGTTTCTTATCTTGTGTAAGGATTCCATTCTAAGTGTTACTTAGCGGAATATTATTAAAGGATACTGTAAAGCAGGAATTCGCAGTTTTACGGCGAAGGGTAAAGGTTATTTGGTGGTATTTTTTGGAATTTATTTTCATTCTCCAATTTTGACACCATACTACAAGGTCTCTGATGAGGGATTGAAGAGTAGTGAATAAGGGAATAAGGATAGGTAAGAATAGGGTGAAAGGAAAGTGTTATGATGGGTTAGTATATCAGTTATATGGACTGTTTAGAGTTTCAAGACATTAAAGGCTGAAATGGATGTCTAACCTACTATTTTTTTTAAATTCCAATAAGATAAAAAAGAAAAGGCCGCCTTACATATATTTCATACTAACTTCCTACTCCAAGAGGAATTATATGGACTAAGGAATGCCACTTGAATACAAATTTAACGATGAATTGAAAATTACAAATGTAATTACAAATAGAACCTAGGTTCCAAAGAGTTATGGGTTGCAGGCCACACCTATAGCCTCGTTTATATTAGAAGCGATTAGTTGGGAGCTTTTCCTAGAGATTTGCTTAGAGGGAAGAGTCTAGATGGTCGCTTGGTTGCCATAGTTTTGTTAAATTCAGATTTCTTTGTTAATTATTTAATTCAGACTCCTTTCAGATGAAAAATAAATAAAAATACAATAATTACCGATCAATATAGTAGCATGAATTTATAAGCATCAGTGAGAATACGAAACTGCATAAAATGAAGAATTTGATTTTGAAGAAATATTGATTGAATACCTCTCTAGAAGTAAATATATTTTTAATCTTTACCTCTCGATACTAAAAGCCTATCTCACGTTGGAAGCATAAAAGTTCTGATAGCCAATAACCTAGTTTGATTAAACTTTTTGATTTCCCCTGATTATTTACTAAACTCTTCATTATTTTTTGCATTTTTTACAGCAAACCGCTGTAATAATTACTTTAGTTGGCATGTAGAATAATTCAAGATGATTGGCGTCCAAGACGTGAGGTTTGCGATGCTTCCTAGTCGTATAAATATTACCTATAAGTATTGTCAGTTTCCTTGCTATCGAATTTTTCCTCTACCCTCTACCCTCCTAGTAAATCGCTTCTGGTATGAACAAGCCCTAAGGTGTGATTTCAGAGTTCACAGCTATACCTTAGATGCTACCTTAGCACTGATTGGAACGGGCCCCAGCACTATATTTGTATACAGAGTTATAATACAATTGTCTTCAAGTTCATGACGAAACAATTCTTTATAAATAAAAAAACAAAAACTATTTCTTAAAAATAAAGATGAAGATAAATATTTTTTAAAAATATCGAATTTTATATTTTCGATCTGACAAAAAAAAAAAAACCGTCTGGCCTTAACACATATCTTTAGACAAAAAAGTCCGAAGTCCATTTTTTTTTTACATAGGTAAATAAAACCATAGCATTTCTTATGCTCAACTCAAGACAGATTGGTGACTATAACTATCATTTACACTCAATAACTTAATGCAGATATTTACTCGCTGTGGCACACTATAAGAAGGACAATAAAATGGAAGAAGAAACAACTAACTCAAAAAAAGACTTAATAAATTGTATAAATATGTGCACTAGAATAAAACTTTATATATTATAATGTATAATTATAAAAAAGGATAAGTTATACTTTCATAGAAGTATATATACTATACTAGTTGTGTTGTTTTTACATTTAGGTGTTGAAATCGCCTTCTGTCGATCATAAACAAAAATAAATGTGTTTCGAAATTTTACGATTTTAAAACTAAACTTGTGAAACTGCTTCAATATCCTAAAATACTTCAGGGTTAATGGTAATTATTGTTATTTAAAAAAAAATTATTTCAGGGACTATATACAATATTTTCTGAGGATCAGTTACTTGCTTTATTTATTGAAAGTTTTTTAATTAAAGGTAAATCATAGCTTTTTCGTAACGGTAGTCTCGACAGGAATGCAGAGAGTACATGTTCAGACCAAATAAAATCATTATTCTAATATAATCCATTCCTTCGTTGTTGTTTTTTCGTTTTTCTTTACTTTTTACTTTCGCTAACCTATATATGGAATGTATAGTAAGGGAAAGTATTGCGATCGTGAAACTTTTCTAATTCCAGTTTTCAATGGAATTACACGTTTTAGGGTAAACTGAGTCCAAATTACCTAGTTCCGCAAAAATGTCTGTGTGTATGTCCGTGTGTGGTAACTCCCGCGCGTAAAAGAAAATCCAATTAAACTGAAATTTTATATTTAAGTCAAATATACGTCCGAAATGTTACAGCAACTTTTCCATCAAAGTCGGCTAGGCAGAATAGCCACTTTATACCATGCATTTTGCACCTTTTTACGAATCTATTAAAAACGACTCTAACGATTTTGATTAAACTCACTGTATCGATGTAAAATTTAATGGATTTTGATACAATGTAGATTTCATTCTCATTTAAATAGTCTTACAGGGCCTAAATGCCGATATTTAAAAATGTCTTCCTCTAAAGTACCTTTAATTTGGTAGATTGTATTAAAATGACCTTATTATCTTGTTACCACTTATGAAAAACAGGTAAATATATAAATTTAATGAATTCGATACCCAACTAAAGCAAAAATCTGCAAACATATTTTTTTAATGCAATTTTTTGTTTTTGGACATAAGAACAGTAATATACATGTATATTATACCATTGGAATGCTCAAGATTTTTTTTAGCTGCAATGAATGAAAATTATTTCCTATGACCCTGAAAAGCAGACTATCTCCGATTATGAGAAAGGTATTAGAAAGCAGGAGGTTGGTGAGCATTGATGCGGACAAAAGTCTTCTCATCGTCAGCTTCTGTCACACTTGAAAGGTTTCCGAAATCGTCAGGCTTAGTAATTTCAGACATATTTTCCAAGATTCATGCCAAATATTAAATATTTTATATATAAATATAAAAATATTAGGAGCAATGGGCGGTTCAAGTGAAGTCGGATATCGCAAAATGCCCATGTACAAGTAAATATTTCTATTCTTCCATACTATTATTTTATTACTTTAACTTATACACCCCACACACACACACACACACACACACACACACACACACACACACACATACATATATATATACTCGAATTAAATACCGATAAGACGAAATATATGATTAGTAGCAGAAACGGTGTCGATCTGGGTGATATTGATGTATCAGAGCAAACATTTGAACATGTAGTGAAATTCAAGTATTTAGGTTCAATTATAACTAGAAAAAATGAAATCCAGGAAGAAATAAAGTCCCGGATAAAGGTGAAAAATGCGTGTTATTATTCAGTTGCTAAGTTACTTAGGTCGCGGCTTCTATCTAAAAACTTGAAGATTAGAATTTATAAAACTATTATTCTTCCAACGGTTCTTTACGGATGTGAAACGTGACCGCTTACTTTGAGGGATGAACAACGGCTTAAGGTTTTCGAAAAAAGGTATTGCGTAAAATATTTGGTCCAAAGAGAGATGAGGCCACTGGGGAGTTCAGAAGGTTGCACAACGCGGAATTGCGGAACTTGTATTCTGTGAATATAATTGAGCTGATTGCATCGCGGAGACTCAAATGGGCGAGTAAAGTTGTTGGGCTCGATGACGAGCGGATTCCGAGAAAGTTGGTATTTGCTGATCCGACTGGTAGGCGTCCGAAAGGTAGGCCGAAGCGCAGATGGGAGGACTGCGTTAAGGCTGATCTCGGGAGCCTGGGCTTGAATGGTGAACATTGGACGAGTCTGTGTAGGCGAATTTGGTGGTATCGGCATCGAACCTTCGGGTTCGCTAAGCCTATTATTATTATGATTACCATGCATATTGCACCTTTTTATGATTTTCTCAAAAACGGCTCAAACGATTTTGATTATACTCGCTGTAAAATTTAATAAGCTTTAATATCATGTAGGTTTAATTCTGATTAAAAAAGTCTAACAGGGCTTAAATGCCGATATTTCAAATTTTCTTCTTCTAAAGTATATTTAATTTTATAAATTCGAAAAAAATTACCATATCATCATGTAATCGTTGATAAAAAACTGCTAAATATACAAGTTGAACGAATTTGATAATTAACTAAGGAAAAAAATTGAAATAATATTTTGTTAATTTTTTTTTTTTTTTCGAACAGAAGAACAGTAATATACATGTGTAATATACCGTTGGAATGCTAAAGATTTTAGAAAAAAAATTATCTTATACACGAGCTTGTAAAAGTTAATAAATAGCGATGGAAAGCCGATAAAACTAACTGACAATTTTAGATAATAATATTATAGATTTTTTAATAAAACACATGTTTCTATAGAAATTCAATTTAATTAATTCTTAATAGTTTCACTAATCTTTATCTCTGACTGTATTTGAAAACTATTTAATCGATTTTTAAAACGGAGGTAAGTAAAAGTCGTGTGTTGCCTGCGCCAGATTTTTAAGCATGTAGATACCATTTGTAGTTTGGTTTTTATAAGCGTGTTTCCTAATCGTGGCATATTTGTCAAATTCCCCGGTTATCTTCGCATAGGCACTCGTTTTTCGCCGGCAGTAAGAGGGTTAACTTTTTGGCGAAGTTACTACTTAGCTCTGAAACAAATAGTTCAATTTACTTCGTTACTGCAGGTAGAATACATACATAAATAAAGAAATTAGCTCTTACGAAACAAATAGGAAAGAAAATGTTCAATTTAAAACTGCAAAAACAGGAATGATAAACTCTTTATCAACTACTGCGAGGAAAAGCCAGGTTTTACCTCGCAAAAAATTGAGAAGAGAAGAATAATTGCTTTCCTTACGGAACATTTCCGGTAAAAAAAAATTAAAAAGACGAAATTAGTGGAAGATTTCACCCTAGACGACAAAGAAAAGGCATATTCCTTGCCTCTTGCCTTCTATAGACTGCCGAATCTGAAGAAAGGGATATTAAAACCTAGAAATATTACTTGATCTAACCCGAGGGAATTAATGTGCTTGAAGCATAAAATCCCTTTAGGAGAGAGGTATTTTACAAAGGATCCATTAATGGGTTGTGGTGACAAATAAGTCGATTTTAATTCTCTGAAAATGTATAAACTAGTTATACAGATATTCATTCCTTGAATATCTTTTTTTATTACTTGGTTTATAAAGAGAGCCCACCAGGAGGTAGAATTGCTAAATGATAGGCGGTCATATAACAGAAATATCATTTACTTTATAATATTATAAACATAATGTTATACTTAAACTAAATCAAAATATAATAAAATACAATAACTGAATAAAATAAAATAAAACAATTAATACATACAAAAAATAAAATAAAACGCCTTAACTAAAATAAAGAAAAAAAAATACTTCATACATAAACAAAATAAAATTAAAAAAACAGTAACTATATAAAGAAAAATAAAACAATTAATTCATATATAAAGAAAACAAAATATAATAAAATACAGAACACTAAAAAATAATTACCTTCATACATAAAACGATTACAAAATATTATAAAATACAGTAACAAAATAAACCCAATTAATTCACACTTAAAACAAAAATACATTAACTGAATAAAGAAAAAAAATTACTTCATTCATAAACAAAACATAATAAAATACAGTAACTAAAAAAAAAAGAAATGAAACAATTATTTTATAAATAAAAGTACAAAATAAAAAATTACAAAGAGGATAAAAATAAGAATTTTTATAAATTATAAAATAAATTATAATACCTAATAAATTATAAAACCTGTAATATATGGGTGACAAATAAGTCAATTTTAATTCTCTTTTATTGTATAAACTAGTTTTAGAGATATTTTGACCTTTAACATTTTTTATATTAATTGATTTAATGAAATTTACAACTGTATTGATTTAATACAACTTACCAATAAGATAAATATATGGTTAAACATATAACAGTCCTGTTAAGAAACTACCCGTTGGTAGCACTACAGTGTCTAATTTATGCTTGGAGGTCTCTTGGCCTTCTTTTTTAAGTCGCCTCGGTGGATTGTCAGGAATATATATGAAAAGAGGTGTATCTATTTTGAGCTAAGACTTCAACAAATAGGATATTTGTTTCTTTATGAATTATTTTATTAGTAAGAAAGAGAGGAGCATTAAGGGTTCTACAAAGGATTTTCGAATGTAAGGATTGAATGCGAGAGGTCTTGCTAAAAGAATCGTTATTGCCTACCACTCGCTGTTCTCAGAGTTGGTCTGAGAGGATAGAGCAGCCTCATACACATATGCCTTTATAATAATTATATATAATATGTTATTATCTTAGAAGGAACCTCATTTCAATATCTATGTACTATAAAAAATATTTTTAAAATTTAAGAAGAAACGGAAAAACTTCCCTTAACAATGACTTTTAGAAGTTTAATATTCTTATACGTCAGCAACTACCATGGAGTGGTTGAAATAGAATATACCGGCCAGGCACCAAGATCCCAAAAACCAGAAAAATCAACTTCAAATAATATCATTAATATATTAACATCATCATTGTAATCATGTTAACCATTCCCCCTTCCACCGCTGTTAGTTGCGAGGACCCAGCTTACATAGTCTGGCCGAGATGTCTCTCTTCTGTACCAACTCTACTCTTCTATTCCACGCCTCCTATATTACACCGTCCTCCCAGGAGATGTGAGGCCTTCCTCTGGAACTTTTCCTTTCCGTGCTCGTATCGTAAGTCTTCTTGACACTTCTATCTGGATCCATCCTAAAAGATGTTCCAACCACCTCAGTTTGTGTTCTTGTAGAATGATCTCCACCGGTTTGACGTCGAGATTAGCCGTATGTTGGCATTCCGTATCCTATCTATCCGTGTATTTCTTTCTATTTTCGCAAATACTCCATTTCCAAGGCTTGTATATGACTCCTGTATTTTGTGATGAGGTTCCACGATTATGGGGAGTACGGGGGGATATCGATTTATTATCTATTTAGGTGGTAGTTTGAACAGACTTGACACCTCTTTTCTCCCCAGAAAATCCTGTAGTATATTACCAAGAAAAAAATTAACATATTATATATTTAATAATGTTTTATTCATTCGGGTAACGGCGTGGTCCAGTAGATAAAGCACTAGTGTGGCATGGGAAAAATTATTTATTCTTTTATTTCAGATGTAGAGCGACCCTGGTAAGTGAGCGAGTATGAAGACTATTCTGTGGCACTCCCAGCCTCTATGAAATGAACGGGTGTACAACCTTGGTGGCTGAGTGAGATCTAGGCCCAATCACATCCTTGCATGGCCGTTGGACAGTGAAACAGTTTGAATTCCTATTAGTATTGAATCCAAGACCTTTCATGGGTTGTAAAGGTACAGATTTTTTTTTCTTTTTTATTATTATTATTTAAATGCACTCAGATTAAAATCAGCACTCAAAGGGTATAGCCGGGTTAGATGGTAAATTAGCCCCCTAGGCTTTTTTGACTCAAACTTGGGGGATCAATATGGTGTCGAATAAAAATAATTCACCTGAATTTTTAGCTTTTTAATTCAAACGGTTTTCGAGATTTTCTAAAAAACCTCTTTTTTCAATTTTATTTTTTTTTAATAGTAAAATTTGAAATTAATTAATGATGATTTTTTCTCTAATTCTTAGGAGTCAAAGGCATGAACAAACTATATGATCATGATTCTTAAACGAAAAGCCAATTTTTAGCAGAAGAAATATGTAACAAAAATATGTAGAAAACAATTTTGTAGAAAACAAAAATATGTATTTATATTATGAAAAAAATGTAATTATTTTTTAAAATTACGAATTACATTACTTAAAAAACATTTTCAATCATTTTTAAACAAAATGATTGGACTAAAGCTATGTTTTTTAAAAAGCGCCCCAAGCTAGCGCTCTATAACGACGTTTATTATTTAGCCTCTATTAATCATTTCTTCAAAGGTCTCGCTTGTTCAGGTATTCTCTATGGATTTCTCCACGAAGGATGTATTTTCGTTTAAAAAATTAATTGTCTACACTTTTTTCGATAATCTAAGTTCCATAAAACGCGAGATTTGGGTGGGGGCAGTTTTTATTTTTTTTTTTCATATTGTTCACTTAAAAAAAAATTTTTAAAAATCTACTGTAAAGAGGAGCATAAAAGGCATGTTCTGAAAAAAATTCAGTGAGTGACACCTTTTAAAAAAGCATTATAGCTAATTTCGAAATACTACAAAGCTAACTAATGATTTTTCAGGATTCAATGACTTTAAAAAAATACTATCGTGAATCACAAACGAAAAACAGGATTTTATCAGATGACTGAAAATCAAAATATTCACTGGAATTCGAAAATTTCACGATCGCAATACTTTCCCTTACGATATATTTCATATATAGGTAAGTGAAGGTAATATATCTGTTTAAGGCTATTTGGATTGAAATTTTACGGAACAATAATTAAGTTCGGTGAGACTGCTTACTAAAATGTTGAATATTTTTTTTTTTTTTTTTTAACATATTTATTGATATTTACAACTGTATTAAATAAAAATACATCTAGTAAATGTGATGGTAATATGTAAAACTGTCATGAAATACATGTAGAGACACTACCCAGTGGCAGCACTCTAAAAACACTCTAAACTAGAAGGTCCCGTGGCCATCTTCTTTTCAGACGCCTCGGAGGATTATCAGGGATTGAAGAGGAAGCAAGGATTGAAACTAATGGATTGTAGTGGGAATGGAGCTTTTCATGGAAGGAATGGTACCTGGTTCGGGCTAAGTCAGCAACATATGGAATATTAAGGTCTTTATGAATGAGTGTGTTTGTGACAAAATAAGGAGCATTGAGGATTCTCCGAAGGATTTTGGATTGTAAGGATTGGATACGAGAGGAATTCGATGGTTTAGTAGAGCCCCATAGCTCTACTCCGTCGGCTTATATTTTTATATCGGTCTTATGATGGTCATATAAATGAGTCTTTTGTAATTAAGTGGAAGTTTGGAGCGTTTGTCCAGTAAGTGTTGAAGTAGTCGAAAACGTCGGGCAGTTTCTTGTCGTTTAAGACTTGTATGGGAATTCCAAGTTTGACGTTTGTCAAGGTGGAGTCCTAGGTATCGAATCTGTTCAACAGGGGCTAGTGGAGTGTTATTAAAGGATACTGTAGGGCAGGAAGTCATTGGTTTACGACGAAGGGTAAAGGTTATCTGGTGGGATTTGTTAGAATTAATTTTAATCCTCCAATTCTGGCACCATACTTCAAGGTCTCGGATGTGGGATTGAAGAGTGTGGGAGGCAGTAACTGGATCATTATCTACTGATAGCACACACGTGTCATCAGCATAGGTAGAAAAGGAATGTGTTAGGATGGGTTGGGATATCAGCTGTATAGACTGTATAAAGAACAGGTCCTAGGATGCTGCCTTGAGGAACACCAGCAGATTGAGAAAACAGGGAGGAATAGGAACTATTGTGATTTATTTTGAAAGATCTATCAGCGAGGTAGGACTGGATAATAAGAAAATAGGTAGGAGGGAGGAATAGGCGGAGCTTGCAAAGCAATCCAGGGTGCCAGACTCGGTCAAAGGCCTGTTCTACATCGAGAAAGGCTCCCGTGCAGTACAATCCGCGCTCCAACGCAGAGGAGACAACATCAACCACACGATGACATTGCTGGATAGTAGAGTGAGATGTACGGAAACCGAATTGATGATCTGGAATAATATGATGGGAATCAAGGATTGGATATATACGTTTCAGAAGGAGTTTTTCTAGAATTTTACCCATTATACATAAAAGAGAAATGGGACGGTAGAAGGATGGATTTTCAGGTGACTTTTTGGGTTTAGGGATCATTTTTACTATGGACAATTTCCAGGAGGCAGGAAAATAAGTAGTACGGAGTACGGCATTATAGATGTAGGTAAGGAATAGAATGGCTTTTTGAGGGAGATGCTTCAAGATATAGGAAGTGATTAAGTCATGGCCAGGAAAAATGTTGAATATAAATTGGCATTTCATTTTATTAATTTATCTACATCAGTTAAATTGCCTCAATATGTCTAATTAAAGTGTTTATGAATTTATCATAGATTTATATAAATTAAAATAGTTATTGGGATGTAATACTAATAATAATATAAAGTAATACTAAGTAATACTAATAATAATATAAAGTAGGTACATTATTGTTTAAGTTTACTGTTATGTATGTAAGCATATTGATTATTAACTTATTACCTGCTCATGATTATTAAAAACAATAGACGGTTATTATTTTTATTCGTTGATAAAGAACGATCTCAATTTTAAGCAATTAATTATATAATAATATAGTTGATTTAATATTGTATCGTCTTCTATTACAAATATTCTAAGGAACTGATTTTCTGAAATATTGTTTAGATTAATAGGCTATTGACAATACTGCGAAATTAGGAAATTATTTTAAAGAACGGCGAATGCATGGTTTTTATTAATGGTATATGGAATTATATTAATTTTTACTTATTGCAGACACAGAGTAGAAGATCTCTTTTAGGATCTGTTGTGAGGAGCGTGAGTTGGAGAGTGAAAGTAAGGTTTCTTCACAACCTTGTTTCAATTCATTGTTCATGAATTGTGTATTCGGGCCACTAGAACTCTTCATATCTTTTCTCTAGTTAGTTTTTTCTATATATATATATATATATATATATATATATATATATATATATATATATATGTATATATATATATATATATATATATATATATATTTCCCAGTCTTATACAATATAAATGTAGTTATTATAATAATATTGTTTTCAATTAGTCCGGGACAAGGGACTTTTGTAGCTATAATTATTTTAACTTGTAAAACATCAGTATAATTAAAATTATTACACAACGGTTTATTACTTCCAAATAATCATATTAGAGCATGACTGTTTATAAAGCTATTTCTAGGCAGTTAACCAATATGAAGAGCAATGTATAATTCATAGGAAAATGACCTGTCACCACTGTTAATTTCAAAACGCTATAACTTTGCTATTTCTGAACTGATTTCAATGATTCTTTTTTCGTTTAGATATTTATTTATTAATTTGGTGGAACGGATGTTTTTATTAAACGTAAGCCTTAAAATTATGATATATATTTTTTTATGTTTTTTATTATTTTTTATTTTTATTTATTTTATTTTTTACTTCTTTACTATTTATTTTTCTTTCCTTTAGATTTTCATTCAAATAAAATTCCTGGTCTTAGAACATTTTTACATTGTTTCTCTACCATCAATAATAACCGAGATATCAGTGAATAACATCTCTTATAAGTTGTGTCTGGCTTGACGAAATAAGTTTTTTTTTTAATAATTATTCGCGTTTTCTTTTTTTTTTTTTTTTTTTTTTTTTTGTCTCTACCTTCAAATAATTGAGTTATTGAATTAAATCACTTTTTAAAATTAATCGGCTAATATCAACGTCTAGGGGGTACGATCATCGTTGGATGACCTGGTATTTTTCCCAATTAAAAAAAAAAATTGGTCCACTAGTTTTGGACAAAAGCCCCAGACGGCGCAAAGTGGTTAAAAGATGGAAAAAACCTCAAAATGTGAACTTCTTTTTTTAAACATATTTCGAATCATTTTTAACAGACAACATCCCAAACTATAATTCTTCGAAAGCTTTCATTAAAAATATTCTTTGATGTTGGCAGTGTATAAAGAAGGTAGTATCTTTGTGGATCTAACTTCAATGTTCATTTCCGATGTAGTTTTAACTATCGATGAAAATATAAAAGGTAGGTACACTTGCCTACGCGATGGCACTTATACCTCTCGTTAGTAGATATCATAATGTAACTACCATGAAAAAATCAGCTGCTCATACCTGCTTTTCTTAGAGTAAAAGCTATTTTAGGTAAAGAAGTTGATAATTTAATTATAATTGCTCTTAGCTGTATATTGTTTTGTACCGTTAGCACCAGTATTTACATTACTTTTATTTTATTTACTTTCGACTGGTTGATCGTAAATCATATAAACAAGAAAGACATTTTACCATTAGACACAGTTTGATTGCAGTTATTTAATTCAGAAAGTCTGAGATCATGAGTAAGTTCAAGTATCATTCAAAGTATTGTGTGATCCCGCATGCTCTCTAGAACAATGTCTCAATGAGAATTATCCTTGCCTAGCTGATGAAAAGGTATTTATTATTATTACACCTATTAAGAAGAGATTTATTCCTCAATTCCAACATAGACTGCAAAGAGCGAAACTCCGATTTTTTTACAAGTGCCGCGACTAGCTTGAAGTAATATTTATACCTACTTCCAATTGCTTCTAATCCAAAAAGGGTCTAGAACACAGAGGAGGCAGGCCAGAAAAAGCCTTTGAATATTGTCGTCCTCGAGCCCACTCATACAAAATAAAAAACTTGCAGGAAAACCATTCTTAATCCATAATCGATGCTGCCTCATCAGGTGAAAAAGTATCTGTATCTTAATTTGACGCAGAATCTGCCTTAACTCTCATAATTCAAGCTAAGCTATCCGTCAGTATGAGATTATTCGAGAAGCTACTAAAGACATCGGACATAATATATTTCCTAATTACTCCAAAATTTTAGAAGCAAAAGCTAACTGCTACCCGGAAAACATAACAGTTACAGAGTCATCAGCACAATTACCTCTACAAGATTTACTCCACCACACAACCCATCGACTTCTGTCACATTACCAAATAAACTATGACGCAGAACAAAATTACATTTGACACACAAAGTGTGGATTAGACGGTGCTTCAGGACAATTGAGTACATGTAGCAGTTTGAAGACCCTAATGTTTCAGATGCAAATCTATTATTAACGTCTATAGTGCCCTTTAGGTAGTAGGCCTTTTTCGTGCAGCAATAGATAAGGTACGCATTGCCTTAATCATCGCCAACATCCGTAACGGATAGGCACCAAAAGAAGAAGATAGTGCCCTTAAGAATGACCCTGCAAGGAAATCCTGAACAGCTTGTATGGAAAAATTTGCGACCTTCGACAACCAGATTTTGCAGACCAGTAAAGTTTGAACTCATTAAGGATACTGCGGAGGTTATTAGACTCGAAAAAAGCTCTTATCGATGTAAATGAAAGGCATTCTGGAATGATGAAATAATATATGAATTAATTGAATAAAAATCGAAATGAATATTTAGTCCTTAGTGCTATGTCATATAGAATTAAATTTCCTACAAAATTAAAAAATAATCATCGAAATCGGTTCAAAACTAGCAGAGATATAGGCGTTTTAAAATTAGCAGTGGTAATATACCATCTTTCTTTGGGCTATTTATTGCTTCTCATATTAGTTCATTGCCTATTAACAGCTATATAAATAGTGATACCCTAATATAGTTATTTGGAAATAAGACCAGTAGATCAGTAGATCAGTTGATCTGGGAAATTGGATTCAGAAATCTCAAGTAAAATTTCCAAGGCTAATTCCGTCTATTATCATATCTGCAACACGGTCATCGGAAAAAGAGAAGTAGCCCGGAACGTGAAGTTACACCTATTCAAGTCCATCGTTCTACCGGTGCTTCTCTATGGAGCAGAGAGCTGCATTATGAACGAAAGGCTACGAAGTCGCATCACTGCTTCGGAAATGAAGTTTCTTAGAAGAATTGTGGGGAAGACACGGAGAGACTGTGTCCGGAATGAAAGGATCAGGGAAGAGCTTAATGTATGCTCTGTTCTGGAAGTCATAGACAAGAGGCAATTGGGATGGTACGGGCATGTCTGCCGAATGGACCACCACCGGAACCCAATTAAAACGATGGAGGTAAGGCCTTAGGAAGAAGACCTAGAGGACGTCCAAGGACCTCCTATATCACTCAAATGGAGCGAATAGGAATGCGTAGAGGTAAAACTCTGAACGAGATAAGAAACCTTGCAAGGAACAGGGATGGTTGGTACCAATGGCTAGGAGCTCGCCCACGCTGAAAGGCAAATGGGTCGAAGAGAAAGAAGGAAAAATAAGACCATTTGGAAACCATTCAGTAATAATTTGCAGCGTTTTTTTTTTTTATTATTAATTTTTTAAGAATAAAATATGTTTTTAAAATAAAATATTTTTGTGTATCTGTAGACTGTATACTACTACCCCTCTGCTTTAATTTAATATATTGTAATATACGAGTATATGGCCGAGATAGTGGAAACCGTGAGTAAAATTGACCTAATTTTGTAACCCAATTAAATTGTTCATTGACCCACAAATAAAGTTTGTTCCAAGGGATATGTGTGATTTTTTCAAATTTTTTAAGCCAAAATTGCGCAATCGGCTGAGTTTTTTCCAAATTACTAAGATTTTGAACCACTGTGCGGCGTCCTGGGGACGGCTAGAAGCTGCTATTCCACGGTTCCGAATAATTACCGGCCATCATTATCTGGGGAAGCAGTTACGTCAAATCGGAGTGGAATGATCACCACATTGAAGTAGATGCGATTCAAATTCTGAAATTGATGCAGTGCATTTAGAATTATGCTCAAGGCTCCAGAGAATGAGAGATAAAATAAAATTCCATCAAGATTGGAGAGGTATTGGGTGCTCCAAGCCGAAAAGGAGAATTATACTGTTTAAAAAACATATCAAGGAAATAAAAAAAAATTATACTGAATAGAAAAAAATAGAGATTAATAGTGATGGTGAAACCACATTAATTAGGTTATGAAGATCAATTGAGGCTGGTAGTTAATTGAATGTTACAGGAGCGACCTCACCCGATACGAGGATTGGTTACGGTGCGTCACTCAGAGGAGATCCAAGGATGTGGGATTTTATCATTCCTTTCCCTCCACACTTTCTCTCCCTCCCTTGGAACCTTAATCATTCCCAATAATTCATCTATTGTTCCCACTGAAGGTCTATCTTACGGATAAAAAAGCTGAGGCGATGAACCACAAGGACAACCAATCAATTCAATTTTTGTTATTTACTGATTTTATTTTTTTTCTCAAAATCATTAGTTCAGACTGTCGGTATTCAATTCTATTAGACAGAATCCTTATATTATAATATTATCAGGATTGTTTTATTTTTTTCTATTGACTGCTATGAAAATTCCAGTGGCACGGCAGGCAGTGCAGGCCTTTGGCCTCGCATTTTTAATCTCCTGCAAGATTACACTAACGTTTCTCAATGTATTTTATAGGGTAGGGCTATCACCCCTACGCCTAATTTTGTGAGAGGCCACCATTTCGCTGACGGGTCTCACTTACTGGGGGAGAGACTGGGAGTGAATCCCCATTTTTAAATGCTTGAAAAAGTCCCTCCGGGACTGGGATTCGGACTCACCACCTTTAATGTGAGAGACTAGCGCGCTAACCACTGAGCCATGGGCTCCCCTATGATATATAACTAATATCCATAAAGAAATTAGCTAACAAATCCCAAAATCTTTTCATTTTCACTAACAGGTATAATGAAATATATTACTTTCTCATATAAAATATATCGATTATCCTTCGGTATTTTTTGACGGTCACGTATATTCATTCCACCTCTATGATGAGTCAAAGTTCCTTGGTTCATTTCTTTATCACATCATCCGCTCCCACCGCCCCTCTTACATCTACAGCCTCCTACAATTCAAATCCTAGACCCATACCCAGGACACCAGATCCCAGCTTTCCGACCTATATATTCCTTCCCACAGAACCAAAATATATGTTCTTTCTTAGCCCGGTCCATTGTGGCCTGGAATACTCTTTCATCAAACATCCGTCATGCTCCTTCCCAATCTTGATTCAAATTTATCCTTTTTCAACACCTTCTTGCTTCCAGATGTTAACTAATTTGAGTACAGCGATTAAAGTAAGGATAAAAATGACCACACTTCTTGACATCACGGGTTATAAAAACGATTTTCATTTCCTTTTTATTTATTCTGTTGCTTTGTTGTTTTCTTAATTCTATATTACACTAATTTATATTATTGTATTTTTTTTCTTTTTCTTTTGATCATTTAAAGAGAATTTTATATACTTATTGTAATGCTTTTAGGTTGTTTTTTTTTTTTATTGTGTTCTTTGGCCAGTGATAATTCTTATTTTACTTGTTCATTTATGTTATTCTTAAGGAACCTTGTTCCAGAATAAAGTTTTTTTTTACATTCATTCAAAATATAGGGGGAGTCCGTGGCTGTGTGGCTAGCGCGCTGTTCTACCACTCCAAAGATTCCGAGTTCGAATCCCAGTCCCAGGATTTTTCAAGCTTGTAATTAAATGGGGTCAATCACAACCTCCCCTCGGGTATGTAAGCACCGTAAGCCAACTGGTGGCCACTCACAAAAATAGACGTAGGGATTGATTACCCTAGCCTACAAATTATCATCGAGAATCTTGTTGCGGATACTAAAGCAACTATACCGCGCGGCCAAGGGTCTCAAAGTCCTGTCGCGCCAACCAAAAAAAAAAATTAAATACATATTATGTTAAAGTATTGCTGCGATAGAGAAAATATTTTAATTCGAGCTTTGCCAAAGTCAAGCAAAAAGGTCTGTGTATGGTAAATATGGTAATTCTAGCTCAATAACGGAAAGTCGTGCAAAAATGAAATCTCATATTTAAGAAAAGTATTTGTTAGGCATGTTACAGTAACTTTTTTACCCAAATTGACTCTAAAACTATTAAAAAAATAAATGTGAAAATTAATGAAATAGATTAGGTAGGAAATCTCACTTCCCAATTCTTCAATTGAGACAATTCTTCGTGAAATGGAATTTCAATTCAGAGAGGTATTGATTAATATAATATTTACCCATACACTGGTATAAAAACATTTTTTCTTAAAAATCATGTGCTTTTTATTCTCACTAAACTATAAATGACATATAGAGTAGGGGAAAGTATGGTGTTCAAGAAAATTGTAGAAAAAATTAAAAGAAAACTTCGAGTTTGTAACAGAAATACCTCTTTTAGGGTCCTACTAATCAAGTTCCGCAAAAGGGTCTATTTATGGTATGTACGGTAAGTCTAACCCAAAAACGAAAAGTCTTAGGATACTGATATTTCATTATTTTATTTAACGTCACTTTATGCTATGTGGCTAAACGGACGATCCTACAGTGGGAGTCCTAAATTTTACCTATCCAGGTTTAATTAGGATAGGGAACTTTAACGAGTATCATCACACACATCGCACAGGCTCGGGACCATAATTTAACGAACCTTCAAAGGAAGGCATAACTAAGGATTTTTTACTCCCATTAAAAAATCCTAGGACCATCTGCGGGTTTTGAACCCTTAGGCATAGAAGACTGTAATGCTAGCCACCATCCTACAGATGTTTCTGAAATGATATATTTAATTTAAGACAAATATGGGCCTTTACCCGAATCGACTAACCAGAATAGACACTTTAGTATCTCTTCTGATTGAAATATTTAATCTGAAAGTATAAATATTGAAATAAATATAAATGTATTTGATAAGCAACCGAATTAGAAAAATTCAAAAATTATATTTATAATATTTCCCTCCATTTATGAAGATGTATAATATAATACACCGTTGGAAAGCTGAAGTTTTTAGGAAAATGTTATCTTGCATCCAAAAATTACATAAATAAGTGATTTTTAAGATAATAATTTCTTTTGTAATATTATTTAATCTTTCACATCTATTTTAATACATGGATGTAGTCTTAATCGCTTAGAAATGATTTTATTTTATTTATATTGCAAGCGCTAAAAAGTAAATATTAGGGGTTCTCACTACGTTTGCTATAGCATGCTATTTGTGTTATTTTGCTAAACCCGTCGAGTTTCTACAGTTATTTCCTGTAGAAAATTGATGGGTTTAGCACAATAGCACAAATAGCATGCTATAGCAAACGTAGTGAGTACCCCTATTGTGACTAGAATGAAGATGAGAAAATTTTATTATAATTTCAAAACCAGACTTGTATTAATAACTTGTTCTACAAAGAATGAAACATGAAGGAAGCTATTATAATGATTATGGTTGTTTAATTTATGATAAATGTTTTCATCCATACAAAATGAATTTGTTTTTAAATGTTTACAACTTTATCTTCTTTCGAAAGTTCTTCAAATTATCTAAAAATAATTAATCATAATACTTATAAACGTTTTAAGTACTTTTGTTAAATAAATTAAAATTAAAGGTATTATATTGCGTTCTTTTCCCAGATTCTTTTCCTAAATTTAAATAACAACAAAATAACTTATTTATGTAACCATTATTTGGTTAATTATTTACATGATCTATTTGGATCTAAAGCATTGAGTTATGGTGTCCACTAACCAATCAAAGTTCTCCCGCATCCAATCCTTGCTATCGAAAATCTTACTAAAAATCCTCAATTCTCCTCGCTTCGATACTAATAAAATCATCCACACCTGAATCCTGAGATCCTGAATCCTGAGATCCTGAATCCTGAGACCTGAATCCTTCTAGCTACAGACTTCTTAGCTAATTCCTAACTACCAGCCCTCACAAACCCGCTTGTTCGTAACCTCTTATCTCGATCAATTCCTGATTATCCACCGAGGCGCTTGAAAAACCAGTGGCCTTGAGACCACTGAGTAGCTTCTTCACAAGTCTTTTTTAAGCCAATAATTACTGTATCACAAATTTGCTTGTAGTTATATGTACAGTAGTAAATATCAATAAAAAAAAGTCTTTCCCTTCCCTCGCCGTTTTCCGTTTCTCCGTCACACACTAGAATAACGCCAAGAATCGTTCTCGTATTCAAAACTTGCATACAAAAATCCTTCGTAAAATCCTTAATGTTCCGTACTTTTAGTGAAAAAACTCATCTCGTATTTTTATGTTAGGGTTGTAAATACCAATAAAATATTTTTTAATAAATCACAATAAAATACATACATTTTTTTTAAATATCGGTAGTTTTACAAGTGCTTACACTTAATAATTTATGGCACTTTTTTAAATTTCTCGTTTAAATATATATATATATATATATATATATATATACCTAGTGTTGAAAATATCATCACTGTATCAGCTTTTTATGGTAGATAGTCATTGCTTGAAAGTAGGTACGTTCTCGCTATTCTGTGTGAATCTTCAAATTCAACTACTGCAAAACTTTCAACGATGCTTTAGATTACTCCTCCAAGGGTAGCCATACCCCTCCATCTGATACCCTTGAATGAGCATTAATGATTTTGGAAGGACAATTAAAAGCTATAGACCTCCCAGGTAATGCCCACATCCACAACACAATGCAGCTATTTCATAATGTCTATTGTCGGCGTACTGTCTCAGCTTCCCTCAACCGACCATTGTCTTGTGAAATTTTGTAATCGACCCTCTAGTAAGCATGCCGATAATCGTATAAAATTATGGTCATTGATCATTAATAGTAATAAAACTAAGTTGAGTAAGAAGTATAAGTCCGGGAACTTAGCCCGAAAAAGAATTTTTTTCTGAAAAATTAATTCTTACAGTTTTATTTTAACGTTTTTTCATAGGACGCATTCTTCCGTCACTCTAAATGACATTAGAAAGGTACCTTCCTTTATGTTCTAGGCCAGTGGTTCCCAATTAGTGGTCCAGAGGGTCCACGAAATGTTATCGGGAAATTATTTTAATTACCTAGAAGTAAAATATTTGTGAAGTGAAGCCTTGACTGGTAATAAAAATCACAAAATTATACAGACAAATCTAACATTCTAAGTTATATAATTGCCAGTGATCACTACCCGTGAGAACATGCTTCACGTGATTGAGAGGAAAATATTAAGAAGAATATTTGACCCTGTTCGAAAGATACCTGGAAAAGGAGGTAGAACCAGGAACTCCCAACTCACACGCTGTGTGGCGATCCTGATATCATCAAGTGGATCAATATTGGGAGACTCAGATAGGCGGTTCACGTGGTGAGGACGAAGGAAGATGAGATTTCCAAGAAGTCATTGGTCGAGGAACTTCATAAGCGAAGAGCGGGCAGGCCGAATGTGAGGTGGGCTGAGTCCGTCGCAGCGGATGCGAGTTCTCTCCTAGGCGTCAGGAATCGGAGAGCTGCAGCAATAGACAGGTCCAAGTGGTGGAGTCTTTTAGAGGAGCCCTAGACTGTTGCACCAACTATGTATGTATGTATGATCACTGACAAATGACTGCTACTTCACCGTTACACTTGTTAAATTGGTCATTTTCCAACGTTATGAAAATGATGAGCTTAAAGGACAAATGTAACTTTGTCATGTCCCGCAACGTTTAAGATAATGAACAATATTTATTTTCTTTATTACTTAATATATATTTTTTTTGTACTAGCTTTAAATTTTAGTAATTCAATGTTTTGCGGTTTGAAGTAAACTTAACGCTTGAGCGTGCATTTTGATGTTATTTCAGCATTCTGTGCGATCCTCAAAGTGTTCGATACTGGACAGTTTCAAGTCCCTCTGGACCTCTTTTAGCTATTCTGATCTATCCAAATTCCGTTTTTAATGATGACCACATAAATCTTCCTAAGAATTTTAGGCTCTAGTTTCTCTAATTCTAGAATGACCACCAATTACAATAGTTTCAGCTGTGCAGATAGCTTCTGGAAGAATTTTTCTTTTCGGGAATCCAAAAAACAGTTAGTTTTATCGCCTTTTCATCACTCTCCATTATTACCCTTTACAATTCCGTGAATCAGATAATAATTTTTCTAAAATCTTTAGCTATCCAACGGTATATTATACATCTATATTACATTGTTGTGTTCAAAAACACAAAAAATGCATAAAAAAAAATATTTGTTCAGTTTTCTCCTTTAGTTGTTTATCAAATTCGCTCAACGTGGGATTATAGAATCTACAAAATTAAAGGTACTTTAGATAAAGAAAATTTAAAATATCTGTATTTAAGCCCCATCAGACTATTTCAAGCAGAATGAAACCTACATGATATTAAAGCCCGTTAAATTTTACATAAATATAGCGAGTTTAATCAAAATCGTTAAAGCCGTTTTTGAGAAAATCGTAAAAAGGTGAAAAATGCACAGTATAAAGTGGCTCTTCTGGTACGCCGATTTTAATGAAAAAGTTGCTGTAACATCTCAGGCTAATAAATGTAATAAATATGAAATTTCAGTTTCGTACGACTTTTTGTTTTCGTGCTAGACTAACCACACAAAGACGGTCTGTCACACACAAACACACCTTTATGCGCGACTTGGTTATTTGGACTGAGGGGACCCTTAAACGTGTATTTCCGTCGAAAATTTTCACGATCGCAATACTTTCCCTTACTATATATAGTAAGGGAAAGTAAAACTAGACATTATGGACTTTTTTCTTCATGCCGAAGTTTGCGAAACGGAAATATATATTAAACTAACCGAAAATGTAGGAACGTATTTAAAATTATTCAAGAACATAAGTGAATGTATATATGTAATGATAAGTCATTATCGGCTATTGAATAAAGGTTCCGAAAGGAGATTGTTGGATTTGGTATCATTGAACTTTTGACTTCTGTCCTTGCTACAGCTTCCTTCTTCCCTCTGTTGTTTATATTACCGCTTTGTATAGTATTGGAATTTCAAAACCAGAAATTTATATATTTATTTATGAAAACAATAATAACAATAATGAATAAATGAATAAAAATAAATTTTATTCTGGGGCGGGTTAGTCCCCCAAGAAAAATAATTGGTGAGCGCAACTGACGACAATCACTTACCTCCGTTGTTAAAATCAATTTAAGAATTTCCAAATAGATTTAGAGATAAAAATAAATGTTAAAAAATTAATTGCCTGGAGTTTCGATAGAAGCATGTGTTTTAATAAATAATATATTATATTATTATCTACGACAATCAGTTAGTTTTATCGGCTTTTCATCAATCTCTGTTAACTTTTCCTATGTTGTTTATAAGATAATATTTTTTCTAAAATCTCTATCTTTCCAATGGTATATTATGCATCTATATGTTCAAAAATACAAAAATTGCATGAAAATATATGTTTGTTCTTTTCTGCTTTCGTTGTGTATCGAATTCGTTTAACTTATACATTTATTGATTTTTTCTTAGTGCTAACAAGATGATATGGTTAATTTATTCAAATCAAAGGTACTTAGGAGTAAGAAAGTTTAAGCTATCTGTATTTAAGCCCTGTCAGACTATTTCAATCAGAATGAAACCTAAATCGTATTAAAGCCCATTAAATCTTACATCGATATAGCGAGTTAAATTAAAATCGTTTGAGCAGCTTTCGAGAAAATCATAAAAATGTCCAAAATGCATAGTATAAAGTGGCTCTTCTAGTAAGCTGTTTTTTATGAAAAAGTTGCTGTAACATTTAGGGCGTATAGTTGTCTCAAATATGAAATTTCAGTTTCGTACAACGTTATATTTTTGCGGTAGCCTTACCACAAACACACACACACACACACACACATCCCTTTTTGCGGGACTTATCGAATCGAAATCGTTTGAGCCATTTTTGAGAAAATCGTAAAAAGGTGCAAATTGCACGGTATGAAGTGGCTCTTCTGGTTTGCCGATTTAAATGAAAGAGGTACTGTAACATTCTCGATCTTATAAATTTTATAAATATTTAAGTTTCGTACATATTTTCATTTTCGTGTTAGATTTGCCACACACACAGGCGGACACACCTTTTCCAAGACTTGGTTATTTGGACTCAGGGGCCCCTAAAAAGTGTAGTTTCGTTGAAAACTGGAATTCGAAAATTTTCACGATTGCAATATTTTTCCTTACCATATATTTCATATATAATGATAATAATAATTCTTTATTTATTCTGGGACAGGTCCCTTCAGAATAACGTAACAGGAAATAAAAAGGTGGACTTAAGACTAGAGTCTTAGAGTAAAATGACTGAAAAACAGAAAAGAATCAAACTAATAACATGAATAAATAAAATAATTCAAAGCTAAATTATAATGAAAATGTACAAACCAGAAAAATAAATGTATGTTAACACGAGAACAAAAATTAATATACTAAAACAAAAAAATTCAGAAGTTTTAAGGTGGAGAATGTACGACGGGAGATTTCGGAAACTTCGGATATAGTTCGGTATAAAAAATTCGGAATATAGGTAAGTGGAAGTAAAATTTACATTACAAATTATATTTGTCTGGTCTTTTAAGACTTGTAATAACAAATAGTTATCATCAACTTTAAAATATTACATAAGTTGGGAAGATTGATAGTTTAGGAGATGAAGCAATAATGTTTAAAAGTGGTAAATGATGAAGGGTTTATGAATGGATATAGACAATGATATCATGAATGATAAATTATTTTTTGAAGGAGACTGATATGTCGGAAGGTAAATAAAAGTAAATGGTTTAGAATCATGTGTTTACTGAATGGACAGATAAGTAAGTGGTAAGTATATCGAGAATATAAGGAGGTTTTTTTTTTGTTTTGAAAAATTCCACATGTGAATCTAATGAAGCAATTCATTAATAACATGACCCTAATTTAAAAACACAAAAAATTAACTTAAGGTATTGTTCCAAAATACTTGTCATTAGGTGTTATACTATTTTTATATTAGTCTAAATTAGAAATTTAAAAAATCAAATGTTTTGTTTATCGATAGTTGATCCTACCATACGATCAACTATCGATAAACAACTATCGAAAAGGGAATAATTTGGATGCCGATCAGGAAACAAATAAATTATTAGTAACTACTTTTGAATGCGACGTTTTAACTTGGATTGGAGGTTTTCATTAGATTATCAGTTGCTTCCTTTTTTTTTTCTGGTGGTCACCTGATGAAGAACTACAATGGTAATTGGAATGTTAGTATGTAATAAATAGTTACCACCATTTAATCTAAAATCCAACACGCGGGAAGTGCAATTTTTCTGGAATACCACTGGATCCATTTTTTCGCACTAAATTCCTCACAACTTGACATTACAATTCGCGGTTTTGTTATTATTTTTTTTCTCAAGTTGGTTAATAAGAAGTTTTTTGAGCCAAGAGAAGGGACTACGTTAGAACCCTACTGTGAGGTTCTCCTTGGGTTCACCCAACCTACGTAAGGTGGTATCCTAAAATTGGGAAAATACCCGTCGGCTGAGTTTGATCACATACTAATTATTTCCTTGCGCGGCCGTTTATCTGAGAACAGTTCGACTGTCTATATCTTCACTACTAAAGAACCTTCATAGCTTACGATACTTTTTAATATCCCGACTCTCTTCCCGATGCAAGAATCTATAGGAAATAGCACGAACCTTACGAAAACCAGCATTTTTGACTCGATTCCATTTTAAAAAATATACGAATCGAAATATTTCAGTTGTAACTAGGATTAACACACTAAAAAGGACACTTATTAATATCGTCCTGAAATAAAATTATCAGCATATTTTTAAAATTTGTCCTCGGCACACGAAGAGGTCTCATGTAATCCATTTTTACAGTGAGTTAAAGTAGCTCATTTCCTCTATCCGCAGACAATATTTCCTAGGATCATACCTTAACCAAACCATCCCCTCCCAGCTACCTCCTTGTATCTACAGACTTCTCCAATTTAAATCGTCAATCCACTCCCTCGAAACAAGATCGCTCCATTCTGACCTTTACATTCCTATCCATAGAACAAAAACTTTTGATCATTCCTTTATTGTCCGCTCCACTACTCTCTAGAATTCCCTACCTACTCGTATCCGCCATGCTTCTTCCCTACCATCATTCAAGTCCCTGTCATCTTAAACAGACGCTCATCAAATCTGATATTTCAAATCAAAATCAATTCATAAAAAAATGTATTATTTATTGTTTATATTAAACTTAGTTAATGAATCGGTTTCAATGTTTTGTTTTGTTCACCACACTAATCTGTAAGAAGTTATTTATTTTGCTCTTTTATTTTATTGTATATTTAAATCCATTTTTCTACTGATATCATTGTAAATAAAAATTAATTATAATTCTTTGAACTTTTTGGCCAGACACATCGTATATCTTAATTGTAAATATCAATCGTTCTTAGATAGCAACGTCCCATCCTGTCCAAGAATACAATTTTTTTTCTATTCTATTCTAAGTCTAGCTGTCTATATTAGGAAGGGAGGCTGGTTTACACACGAAAAGTACTAATTTTACTATTTGGAAGGATATGCCAGATTTTCATATTTTAAAGACGTTTTTAATTATTTTTTTAAGATAAAGTCGCCATTCTCGCTGGAAGTGGTATAAGTAGGATACGAATTAAAATAGAAGAGAACCTCCATTTTGGACTCGATTCCCTTTTAACAAGGGCACGGATCGAAATATTTCAGTGGTTACTACGATTATCACACTAAAAAGATTTATCGAGCACAAATGAATTGTAGGATGCATAAATATCCACTTTTTCATGACATTTGAGGTGGGACTTCTACAAAGGGTTATTGTAAAAGGGCATTGCCTAGGAAATTATAGGTCCCATGGGACAGAGTGGTCGCCCTTGCACTCTTCACCCTCATTCGGTAGCAGCCTTGACCAGTCTTTTAAGATATGGGACCACCCTCCTGGACACTGTATCCTATTAAGGAATTTGATGTATTTTGACTCCATAATTTATATATATATATATATATATATATATATATATATATATATATATATATATATAAATATATATATTATATTTTTTTTTTTCTTTTTTTTTTTCTAATTTATGTTTATTTATATTTTAACAGTTTTGGATTAATTTGAATATAATTTTGTATACATACCTCTACACTGACCAACGGTAGAAGAGAATACGATTAAGAAGAAGAATATATATTGTTTTTAGATGCTAAGATATTTAATATTTAATCAAAACAATAAGCCCAGCTGGATCGTTAAAGTACAGTGAAGGAATATTGGAAAAATCTTAATCCTCTCTTAATCCAACTACAACCACATATATAGAGTTTTTTCAGTTTAAATACTAACAGTTCAGAGACTTATTTGACGTATAAAACCAGTATGATTCGTAAGTCAGTTGAGGTTTTCAAACCCTAAACTAATCAAACTTTATATAAAACCAAAAAATATTTAAGTTGAAATCATGAGAATGTCTTTTTTTTTTTAACCAATTTAATACAAATAGTCTGTTCCATATTCTTCACTACTGTGAAAATCTAACTGAAGACAGATAAAAATATTTAAGACCGCACACAATGATCCGAATATGATAGAAAACATACTCAAAGTCAACAGCCTACAAAAACATCTTTTCTTTTTTTTTATCTATTATTTATTTATTTACAACTGTATTGATTAATACAGCTATTGATTAATTAGCTGTCACATAAAACACATGAAAAAGACATGAAGAGAAACTGCCCATTGGCAGCACTCCAATAGGTAATCTAAACTAGAAGGTCTCGAGGC
This sequence comes from Piezodorus guildinii, assembly GCA_023052935.1. NCBI lineage: Eukaryota > Metazoa > Arthropoda > Insecta > Hemiptera > Pentatomidae > Piezodorus > Piezodorus guildinii. Next base: position 97,503,241 of record CM041295.1, read on the forward strand.
CGTCTTCTTTTCAGACGCCTCGGAGGATTGTCAGGAATGGAAGAGGAAGCTAGAATTGAAACTAGGGGGTTAGAGTAGGAGTGGAGCTTGTCATGGAAGGATTGATACAAACTACAAAAATTAAATGCAATTTACATGTTTTTAATGTCAGCGTGCCAAACTGTGTGTAGATTCCTAAAATAGTGATGGCCCACAAACCAATTAAGTGTTATAATAGTTTAGTTCATTATTATTATTTTATGATAATTTTCTTTTGTTTTTGTTTAGTAATTACTTGTTGTTTTTTATTTATTGCTATCCGACTATTAAGATATGACATTCAGAATCAATGTGCGAGATGTGAACTTGGAAATATTTAAATTTTGTACAAGATGTACACCTTCAACAAATGAAATGATTAATATTCAATTATTGTTTTATATAGTGAGATGTTGTTGTTTTTTTTATTTATGTATATATATATATATATATATATATATATATATATATATATAGAGAGAGAGAGAGAGAGAGAGAGAGAGAGAGAGAGAGAGAGAGAGAGCGAGAGGGAGAGAGTGGAAGTTTTTAACGTTTGTCAAGTAAGAGTTGTAGTAATCGGTATCTACGAGCAGTTTCTTCTTCTTGTCGTTTAAGTCTTATGTGAGGATTCCAAGTTAGACGTTTGTCAAGATGGAGGCCTAGGTATCGGATTTGTTCTACAGGAGTGAGTGGGGACTGAGCAAATATGGGAGAGTAGGAAAAATTGTGGTTTACTTTAAAGGTTCTATTATTGAAGTAGGATTGGATTAAAAAGAAATATGTAAAAGGAAGGAATTGGAATTGGAATTGAAGTTTGTAAAGGAGCCCTGGGTGCCAGACTCGGTCAAAAGCTTGTTCAACGTCGAGAAAAAACACCTGTGCAGTACATTCCGCGCTCCAATGTGGAAGATATTACATCCACCACACGATGGCATTGCTGTATTGTAGAATGGTATGTCCGAAATCCAAACTGATGGTCAGGAATCACGTGGTTCACTTCTAGAATCGGATAGAGACGTTTTAGGATGAGTTTTTCTAAAATGTTGTCCATAATGGGCAAAAGGGAGATTGGACAGTATGAGGATAGATTTTCAGGTGGCTTTTGAGGTGTTGGGATCTTTCTGATTATTGATAGTTTCCAAGTTTCAGGGAAACAAGCGGTTCGAAGCCTAGCATTGAATATGTATGTGAGGAAAAGGATTGCTTTTCGAGGGAGCTGTTTTAGGATATAGGGTGTGATGAGATCATGACTTGGAGCTTTTTTGGTAGGTAATTTATGGATAATGTTAACCGTTGAAAACTAGAATTCGAAAATTTTTACGATTGCAATACTTTCCCTTACTATAAAATCCATATATAGGTAAGTGAAAGTAAAAAAATTGGTACTCCCAACACCCAACATTCACTTACCTCCGTTATTAATATCAATTTATGAACCTGTAAATGAAGTTAAAAGTTTCAAGAATTACATTCAGTTTCGATGAAACATTTACTTTAGATTATTTTTAGAATTATTATCTACAACAATCACTTGGTTTTATCCACGTTTTATCACACTTCATTACCTTATACAAGTTAGTGTATAAGATAACATTTTTTCTAAAATCTTTAGCTTTCAAGCGGTATATTGTACATCTATTAATAAAGATTCTTATCTTAAAAAATAAATTACCTAAACAAATATTTTTTTCTTTATTCGGTAATAAAATTCGTTCAACTAGTATATTTACCCGTATTTTATCAATGCTAATAAGATAAAGTGGTTAATATTTTGAAACCTAGAAAAGAATGGTACTGTAGAGAAAGAAAATTCAAAAATTCGGCAATTAATCTCTGTCAGACTATTTCAATCAGAATGAAACCGACCTCGTATTTAAGCAAATTAAATCTTACATCGATATAGGGAGTTTAATCAAAATCATTTCAGCCGTTTTTGATAAAATCGTAACAAGGTGAATAATTCTAGATAGAAAGTTGTTTTGTCGGTTGCTCGAATTTTATGAAAAAGTTCCTTTAACATCTCATGCGTAAGGTGTCTTAAATATGAAATTTCAGTTTCGTGCGACTTTTCGTTTTCGTTCTAGACTTAGTACACAAACACACATAGAAAAAACACACACACTTTTTTCGGGACTTGGATAGGTTATTTGGAGCCAGGGAACCCAAAACGTGTATTTCCGTTTAAAACTTAAAATTTGAAAATTTTCACGATAGCAATACTACCACTTACGATATATTTCATCTTTCCCTTACCTTCCTTTTTTTATCTTTTTTTTATCCTCTTCACATTTTAATGTTTTCTTTTTTTCTTCCTTCCCTTGTTTATTTCAGATTTATCCATAGATACATGCACACATACCCACAAACATATATACATATATATATATATATATATATATATATATATATATATATATATATATATATATATATATATCCCATTCTACAATACAGCAATGCCATGCAATGTGTGGTGGATGTAATATCTTCCACATTGGAGCGCGGAATGTACTGCACAGGTGTTTTTCTCGACGTTGAACAAGCTTTTGACCGAGTCTGGCACCCAGGGCTCCTTTACAAACTTCAATTCCAATTCCAATTCCTTCCTTTTAATCCAATCCTACTTCAATAATGGAACCTTTAAAATAAACCATAATTTTTCCTACTCTCCCATATTTGCTCAGTCGGCAGGTGTACCTCAAGGTAGTATCTTAGGTCCAATCCTTTATACAGTCTATACAGCTGATATTCCACTCCATCCTAGCACTGTCCTTAATACCTAGGCGGATGACACAAGTGTGTTATCAGTCCATAATGACCCAACCACAGCATCCCAAATCCTTCAGTCCCACTTCACAGCCATCGAGGAATGGTGTCAGAACTGGAGGATCAAAATTAATCCTACCAAATCCCACCAAATTACCTTTACCCTTCGTCGCAAACCGATGATCTCCTGTCCCACTGTTTCCTTTAATAACACCCCACTCACTCCTGTAGAACAAATCCGATACCTAGGCCTCCATCTTGACAAACGTCTAACTTGGAATCCTCACACAAGACTTAAACGACAAGAAACTGCTCGTAGATACCGATTACTGCAACACTTACTTGACAAACGTTAAAAACTTCCACTCTATTATAAAAAGCTCATATATGTTATCATTATCAGGCCCATATGGACATATGGGATCGAGCTTTGGGGCTCTAATAAACCATCTAATTCCTCTCGCATCTAATCCTTACAATCCAAATTCCTTCGCAAAATCTTAAATGCTCCTTACTTCGTCACAAATAAAATCATCCATAATGACCTTAATATCCCATTTGTTGCAGAACTTTCTCGTACCAGATATACCACATTCAATTCCAAACTCTCAACCCACATAAAAACTCTTGTTCGCAACCTATCAACCTCACATATCCCTGATAACCCTCCGAGGCGATTGAAAAGAAGATGGCCTCTGGACCTACTAACTTAAATAGACATTTCATATTGATTACATTTATTAGCCCGAGATGTTACAGCAACTTTTTCATTAAAATCGGCGAACTAGAAGAGCCACTTTATACTGTGCATTTTGCACCTTTTTACGTTTTTCTCAAAAACTGATGTAACGATTTTGATAAAACTCCATATATTGATATATAATTTAATGGGATTTAATATTATATAGGTTCTTTTCCGAGTGAAATAGTCTGACAGGACTTAACTGCCGATATTTCAAATTTTCTTGATCTAAGCTATATTTAATTTTATTGATTCGAAAAAAATTACCATATCATCATGTAAGCATTGATAAAAAACTGCTAAATATACAAGTTGAACGAATTTGATAATGAACTAAAGGAGAAATGAGCAAACATTAAATATTACTTAAGGTAATTTTTTTTCAAAGATATGAACAGTAATATACATGTATAATGTATCATTGTAATGCCAAAGATTGTAAAAGTTAATGGAGAGTGGTGAAAAGCCGATAAAACAAACTGATTGTCGTAGATAATAATATAATAAATTATTTAATAAAACACATGTTTCTATTAATATCCAATGTAAATAATTCTTTAACAATTTATTTCGTTTCTAAATTTGTTTAAAAATTCTTAAATTGATATAAATAACGGAGGTAAGTGAAAGTCATGTGCTGCCCACAGCAGATTTTTTTTTTTTTTTTTCGTTTACAAATAACTCATTTTTCAAGACATCTCCTACCTTATTCACGGACCTTTATTTGTATGTTCTAGTAAAAGTCTAGAGCTCTTATTTGTCAATCACCTCATTAATTTTATATGTATTTGATCCAGTTTAACAAAAAATAAGTAAAGAATAACAACTACGCCTTCAATTTTGTCTGCTAAACATTTTCAATTAAGTAACTGTTAATTGAGGACAAGAACCGGTTGCCCATTGGCGAAGGTTGGGAATTGATTAATTACCAAGATACAAGTTATCTACCCCGATAAGTTAGGATATTACATTGTTGCTGTTGATAACCCCCTCTCGGATTTATTCTTCGCCGAAACATTTTTGTTTAAATCCGATTAGGTAATTCCTAAATGTACTAGTATACTTGTACCTCTACAGCCCAGGAAGGGTCATTCCATTTGAGTATTCCAGTGCTCAATCCACTAGACCACCCTTATCCACTTTTGTAGCAATGAATAGATCAAATATTTGAGAATACTGGCAAAAAACTAACTAACCATTCGACATACAGCAAATACACAAGCACACACAATCAAAGTTAAATGCCTTGCTTTCATGATGATATTGCATTTATCGCAGGCAACAGAATTGAAGTGAACCACCATATATTGTTATGTATTGAGGATACTGAGGGGAGTTCATTATTACATAATTTTAATATTATATAAGTAAATAACATTAAACCTTTTTTCGGCAAAACATCAAGAAGAGGTCAGTCTCATTCCAGCCACGAGATTGGAAGTCCAGGGAGAGAACGAGGAGAGATTCGTCGGGGTTCGTAGAGCAGCTGGAGGATGAAGCCTAAGACTAATTCCACCTTCGCCAGCCGACTAAGTGTTTTAAAGGTATTTTCTTTAATTGTAATATTTTATGTTTAACTATAATGTCCCTTAGTATTTTCAGGAAGTGTGTAAATAGATTTTATATGTTTAAGTTAGTTTAAATAATAATGTCAGTTATTAAAACATGTCTAATTAAATCTTACCCTGCATGCCGCCTACTGGGATTGGTAAACACAAAACCTTTGAAAAGGAAATCCAATGGTTTTATTAAATATAGTCTATATATCGATTAAAGATATCAATTATTCTAGTTTTTTAAAGTTACCGCTGCCTTAAAAAAGCAGCCGGTCAAAAACATAGCAATGTATGGAAAGACGACCTGAAAGTTCACCCTCTCTGGTCACAAAGCATTCTAGAATTTGGAAAGGTTTGCCATTTTTAATAAGTTGGTGAAACTATGCAGTCCTCATGTCAGAACCTAATTTTTTATGAAGATAGAATCAGCAAACTTCAGAGGGCCTACAAACCCACGTGGGCTCAATACTCAATTAAATCGTTTGAGAAAAACGTAAAAAGGTGCAAAATAAACGGTATAAAGTGGCTCTTCTGGGTCGCCGATTTCAATGAAAAAGTTGCTATAACATCTCGGGCTAATAAATGTCATAAATATGAAAATTCAGTTTCGTATGACTTTTCGTTTTCGTGCTAGGCTTACCACACAAAAACAGTCACACACAAACACACACCTTTTTGCGCGAGTTGGTTATTTAGACTTAAGGGACCCCAAAACGTGAATTTCCGTTGAAAACTGGAATTCCTAAAAAAATTCATGATCGCAATACTTTCCCTTATTATATATATTTCATACATAAGTGATTGAAAGTAAAAAATATTTGATCTATATGGTCAAGCTACAACTTAGAAGAGATAACTTCCCCATAAAGCGGTTTTATCTAAGATGGAGAAAAAATAAAAATTAATTGGAATCAGGAATTTTTATTTGAATTATTTCAATTAAAATTAAAATAAAAGCAAAGGACTAGTAAAGAAGTTTATTACAAATGCTTTTGGATTATTATTTTCAATAATGAACCTTAGTAATAGACCAAAAAAAAAATTACCTCCCACAAAATGTGAGGCCTTCTTACGTTTTAAGATACGTAGAACCTAATTTTTTTAAATCGAACATTCAATATTCATTCAAATTATATATATTAAATCTTTAAAAACATTTCGTCCTCAATAACACCCTAGATCATACATTGTAATTTTCTTTCTTATTTTGAAAGTTGTACTATTGTTTATAATTGTGTTTTATATATTACTTAAGCATTATGTTGTTTAAGTTTGTATTTACGAGGCTTTATTTTTATATAATATATATTTGTATGTATTTCTTACGGCTTAATACTATATTAATTAAGTCATTTACTATTTTTTACTGTATTATTGTACTTACATTGAATAGCCGCAGTTAAACTCCTTTCTCACACATGAGCTTGCCTTAATGGGATTGTGACTTCTACTACACTGTAAAACTTTATGTAGTATCATTAAAATAAATAATTAATGTCCTAACAGAGAGAATATTAAAATTTTCATACAATAATTTATAGATATTGAAAACAGATCATGAAATTTATAGAGCAAGAAAACAGTTGTTGAATAAACTTAAGAATGCAATAAATTCACATTGAATAAATTTTGATGTAATATACTATATGAATATAGTAGTTAAATAGATATTTTGATAGAAATTTTAATTTTTTTCTAGCGTTATAAAAAACATGTAAAAGATGAAGATATAACAATTTTTACAATATTAAAAATAATATTTATTCGAAATTTTTTACAAAACATCTTTTTTCGAATTTTTTTTTAATAGTAAAATTTTAGAATTAATTAATCATGATTTTTCCTCGGATTCTTAGGAGTCAAAGGCATGAAAAAATTATATGATCATGATTGTTAAACGAAAAGCCAATTTTTAGCAGAAGAAAGAACACCAAAATATGTATTTTTTGAAATTGTTAATCACTGATTATTTTCAGAAAATTTATTTTATACTCCTCTATACACATGAATTTTGTCGATTTTTTTGAAGTGGTGGAACAATATAAAAAAAATAAATAAAAACCAGCTGTGTTTCTGAAATCTTGCATTTAACTTATATTTCTTAGGAGTAGATGCCAATGGGTATCGACCTCCCTCATGCCTGACATGCCCTTTATATCAATTGTTATCAAATCCGCTTATTGTCACGGGCTGAGCGACAGGTGTGGATGTAAAAATAAATGATCAAAAAAAAAAAAAAAAAAAAAAAAAAAAAACTTATATTTCTTATTATTATTGAAAAATGTATAAAAAAAATTATTTATCAGCAAAATTTCAAAATCACATTACTAATAAAATATTTTCAATCATTTTACTACAAAATAATTCTATAAAAGCCATGTTTTTTAAAGCGCGCACCAGGCTAAAAATAATTTTCTACAAATTTTTCGATAATCTAAAAAATATAAGTTTCTTAAAACGCTTAAATAATGTTACACCACTTTGAAAAAATTCTTCAGTACAGAGGAGCATAAAAGACATTTTCTAAACAAATTCGGTGAGCGACACCTTTCAAAAAAGCATTATAACTAATTTTGAAATATTAAAAAAAAATATATATATATATTAACTCGAAAAAGTTTTTTTTTTTGTTTTTTTTTTAAATCGATATAGATGAAGAGGTAAATAATCATTTTCCAGGAGTCAACCACTTAAAAAAATTATATGATCGAGATTTTCCAACGAAAAACCAATTTTTATTAGAAGAATGAAAATCAAAATATATATTTTTTTAACCTTTTTGGAAGATGTCAGTAACTGAATTTTGTCATGGAATGTTGTTTATGCTCCTCTGTACTGAAGATATGTTTTGAAGTGGTAGAACAATGTGAAAAAAATTAAAAACTGATTTGTTTCGCTTAAATCTTGCGTTTTAAGAAACTTACAGTTTTTAGATTATCAAAAAATGTGTAGAAAATTATTTTTTTAAATAAAAAAATACATTCTCCCTAGAGAAATCCATAGAGAATACCTGGACAAGCGATACCTTAGAATAAATTATTGATAATGGCTAAATAGACGGCATTCGAGAATGCTATCCTGTCGCGCGTTTTTAAAAACAGAACGAAAATGTCTTTTATGCTCCTCTTGTACTGTAGAATTTTTTCGAAGTGGTGGAACAATATTTAAGCGTTTTAAGAAACTTATAAATTTTTAGATTATCGAAAAATTTGTAGAAAATCATTTGTAGCCTGGTGCGCGTTTTAAAAAACATAGCTGTTATCTAATTATTTTGTAGTAAAATGATTGAAAATGTTTTATTAGTAATGTAATTCTGAATTTGATTTACACATTTTTCTATAATAATAAGAAATATAAGTTAAATGCAAGATTTCAGAAAAATAGTAGGATTTTTTTTTTTTATATTGATCTACCACTTCAAAAAAATCGAAAAAATGCATGTGTATAGAGGATTATAAAATAAATTTTCTGAAAAAAGTCAGTGATTCACACTTTCCAAAAAATACATATTTTGATGTTCTTTCTTCCGCTAAAAATTGGCTTTTCGTTTAAGAATCATGATCATATCATTTTTTCATGCCTTTGGCTCCTAAGAATCCGAGGAAAAATCATCATTAATTAATTTTAAAATTTTACTATTTAAAAAAAAATTCGAAAATAGGGGTTTTGTAAAAAAATCTCGAAAACCGTTTGAATTAAAAAGCTACAAATTTAGGTGAATTATTTTTATTCGACACCAAATCGTTGGGGAATCGATGTATGAGTCATAAAAGCCGCGGGGGCAGATTTAATATCCTAACCCGGCTATACCCTCTAGGGTGATTCGGTTATAGTAAATTAATGGACTGTATAGATTTAAAAAAAAAAATTAAATTAAACGACGAATCACAATACATTTATTATTAAACTAACTAAATACTTAATTAAAACAAAATTAACCTAATAAAACATAAAAACAGATTTAAGAAAAGGGACAAAATTTATCTAATTAAATATATCTAAACAAATTTAATAAAAACAAGAAACAAAATTAATACTATAACTATTGCAGTAGAAAAAAAAATAAAAAAAATATAACCTTCTTTAGAAATAATAATTTTTAAAATTTTTGGAACGTGTGTTATATTCACTTAGTTTAAGCTGCAGTCTTGATTAAAATTACCGCAAGGCGGCGCACAGTGGGCAAAATCACCAATTTAGGTGGAAAAAAGTCAAATCAAAAGTTTGGAATTTTCTAGTGCTTCGCCTTTTTATTATTAGTAGGCAAGACCATTAATACTAATATTTCCCGCCGTATAGATTTTACAAATAAATAGTAAATGAGAGAATCATTCCTGTTCTAACAAGTGCCTAACAACCGACAGTGGGATTATCTTTATTCGATGGTCACTTATTGTGTTCAAGGTGGGTTTAGCTCAAAGTCATTGCTGAGACAGGCAAGACATTATAATTCCAAACTTGCTATTAAATATACATCGCAATCTATCTGTAGAGTTAATTTAGCAATTTGTAAATGTAAGTCCCAATCAATAACGAAAAACTATATAACCCCCAAGTTACTCTAAGGATTTGTTTCATTAATCCTTCTGGTCTTTAAATATTACAAAGAATTTTTGCGTTTAGGATGATACATAATTTTTGTCAGGCACGAAACACCGAATCAAAAGTTTTACAATCTATAATTCAAGAGTTTCCTAAATGATATAAAATACATCTATTAGCAGGTTTCAGCAACTCCGAGCCATAATTAGATCTTTAGTATTATTTTTCCCGTAATCTGGGACTTCAAACGTAAAATGTAGGTAAGTTTTAGGTTTTAGCAAATCAATTTGATGTTTCACCACTGTGCGATCGCCAATCGTGTCAAAAAATTAATTATTTTTTATAATTTTTTCTTATAATTTTTTTTATATGTTTTTCCGTAATTTGGGACCCCAAAGGTTAAATATGGTTAAATAAGTTACAGAATTTTGTCTACTTGAATCGATCATATTTTCCTCTGTGCGGCGGTTTCAAGTTCCAAGGGGAACCACGAGAAGTTAGTTCGGTAAAAACGCAGCATAAATATGTATACGTTTGCACAAGTCAATTATTTCGTTGAGGTATCTTCGCAGAATATAGACGGCACAGCTTCACCGCTAGATCCTACCTCAACACTGAATCGCATAGGCTAAGTCCAAGCACTTATTTGAATACAACTTTACCCCACTTCACTAGGCATTCAATTTAGCAACTAATTAAAGTAATAAACAACAATTCCTTTGTACTTTATTAAACAATTTTAAATTAAGACAATTGCCTTCACGCACATAACGAATTATTAAATTCTATTTAAAAAGAACTATTTCTAAAACAATTTTAAAGATAAATAAATATTTTTAGAAAATCTGGTGCGGGCTACACACGACTTTCACTTACCTCGACTGTTAAAATCAATTTAAAAACTATTAAATATACTTCAATTTGAAAAATATTTAAAGTTGATTATAATAAAACCTATATTCATTTTCGTCGGAAACATATGATTTAGATTAAATAATATAACGATATTAAAGTGTTAATCAGTAATAAGTTTATTTATTCGTCACTTTATATTACATTTTACAACTTTGTGTATCGGATAATATTTTTTCTAAAATCTTTCTCTTTACAACGGTACATTATAAGTCTATATTACACGAAAATTGCATTAAAAAATATATTTGTACTTTTCTCCTTTAGTTATTTATCAAATTTGCTCAACTTATATATTCACCTGTTTTTTAACAAAGCTAATCAGATGATGTGTCTAATTTTTTGAAATCTTCAAAGGTACTTAAATTAAATTAAAGAAGAAGAAAATTTAAAATATCGGCATTTAAGTCCAGCAGACTATTTCAATCAGAATGAAACATACGCCATATTAAAGCCCATTAAATTTTACATCAACATAGCGAGTTTAATCAAAATCGCTAGACCCGTTTTTGAGAAAATCATAAAAAGGTGCGAAATGCATGGTATAAAGTGGCTCTTCTAGTTAGCCGATTATGATAAAAAGTTGCTGTAACATCTCGGGCGTATAGTTGTCTTAAACATAAATTTCACTTTCGTACGACTTATGGTTTTTGCGCTAGACCTTCCACACACACAGACCTTTTTGCTTGACTTAGTCGTTTGGACTCATGAGACCCTAAAACGTATGTTTCGGTCGAAAATTGGAATTCGAACATTTTCACGATCGCAATACTTTCCCTTGCTATATATTTCATATATAGGTAAGTGAAAGTAAAAAAGATTGAAATTTTATGTTTGCAATTCAACAAAAAAAAAAAAACTACCCGGCGTTAACAATAATATTATTATTCACCTCATCCCTCATTTTACAAGAATTTTCTTATATGATAAAGACTTCTACCAATGATTCCTATCATGTCAGCCGATCATCCCACTAAACAAATGGTTAGCCTAATACCAGGGTAAAATACTTGTAAAGGGTAAGGACTGGTAAATGTCAGGAGTTCAAGGGGTTTGCATCACCTCCCGTTGTTAGACCAACAGGAGCACTTCTCGCTCCGTATATCCTCCATATATCTCATCCATACGAAGAATGTTATGGTACGTGGCAGCTGAAGAATGGTCTTGGTACACGAAGAACGATATCCATCTCGAAGCACACATCAAGTAATAAGAAGACATAAAATAGTTCTTAAGAAGAAGCAACATTTCTAGCGGAAAAAAGATCCTAAGGCCTTGATAACACCATAAGCGATTGGGTAGTAAAATTAGTTTGTAGCGTTTTTCAGTATTTCAATTTAATCTTCTCTCTGTTTATAAAATCATGCTTACTTGGTCAGTAATCTTTACATATTCCAAAGTATTAGTTAAGGTGCTTTTATGCATCAGTTTCAACCGAGATTCCTTATCTTTAAGTGGTATTTTGCTTGCTCAAAATGAATTTGTCACTTAATGATTTTTTATTGCCAAAAAGGAAAATCTGCTGCAGACAGTTAACAAAATTTGCAGTGTATATGGCGATGATGAATTACGATATGAACGGTTTGCTCTGGTAAGAACCGGATATTTTGACTTGGAAGACACAAAGCGCTCGGGTCGTCCTTGGTTTAAAATATTGAAAAGAGCCAGAAGTTTTTATTGAATTCATCAATAAAAAAAATCCACGAACTTTTTTTCCAGTATCGGGCCGTGTAGGCCCTTGGCCTGAGCGGTTTAATCTGCTGTAAGAATACACAGCGTTTCTAGATGATATTTTACAGGGCAGGGTCATCACTCCTTACGCCTACTTTTTGTAAGTGGCCACCAATTGGCTGACGGGTCTCATATACCCGTGAGAGAAGCTGTGGGTGAATCCCATTAATCTATATGCTTGAAAAAGTCCCTCCGGGACTAGATTCGAACTCACAACCTTTGGCGAGCCAGCCACTCTGCCACTAGGGCGAACTGCCGGGTTAGGACCCCCGACATCGGCCATAGAAAAGGCTGTTATGCTAGCCACAGCACCAGAGATGACCAACCCGCTCCATGGGTTGTATATGTAGAGGTTTGATATATAGTTATTTCGACGGTTCTTTTTTTATTATACAAACTATTCGTAAGAAGATGAGCAGACCTCTTGGTAGAGTTTTACTATAGAAAAAAAAAAAGATCTTGTGAAAATTTGTTTTCTATTTCAAGTCAAAGAATGATTTCCCAGCAACTACAGAGCATTTATTACAGTAAGCTTGGTCGTAATAAATTTTTAGAGATTTATAAAGATTTATTTAATTATAAGGATTTCACGTAATTCTTATGCTACTGTAGCTAATCGGACGATGCTACAGTGGATCTATTCAGGGATCTTATTTTAAATGTATTCATAACACTAGAAGAAATTACAATTCAGATTCAAATAATAATATTAAAAAAATGATTTCTTTTCCTGAAGCAATAATATCATCTAATAATTATTGTATGCTAATGTTCCGTTTTTGTTTTGTTTTTTCACTATTAGAGCATGAGAATGTAAGAAAGATAAATTCTCGAAATGTAGCCTAAAAACAATTGTTTATTTATTGACCAAACCTCAAGAACCAAAGAAAACTTAAAAGTATCATCTGTCAAGAACTAACAACAAAACATATATATATGGTACCTCATAAATGTCGAGTCATATAGTAAGAACAGATGTTTAAGTGGTACAAAAAAGCTCATATTGCCCATAGTTCGATTCTCAAAGGTTACAGAGGAATAAAATAAAATTTTGCTGTTCAATAAAGACAATGGATCGCAGCAAAAATCTCAAAATTTGTTTTTTCTCCCTAACCCTTAACAATCCGACTATGGGTCAGATCAGCGTTTTTGTTTTTCTTGAGGTCATGCCCAGAGTATGACTAGACATTTACACACATATTTAACACAAAATTTTTTTTCGGTCCTTTTTTTTTTTTTTTTTTTAATTCTTGCCTCCTCACATCCTTTATTGGCCTATGAAGATAGATTTGTTTTGCACCATTTTGAACCTAATTAAATGAACAAATTATTCTTTGATCCAGACAATCTAAAACCTAAGAGTAATAGCTGCTTGAGATGTCCTAAAATTTTTAGAAATATTACAATTTAATTTTCTGCAAGACTTGTGGGACACTTACTTTCTCATTTCGAGGGTTTGACATCTTATGCTTCAGGGAAATTTTCTTTCCTTTCATTTGGTACCACTTTTTTTTCTGAGCTTGCACATCAAGATATATTTGAGTTTATCTAATGAAAACTATGGACAACAGCAAACAACTCAAAATTTGAGTTTTCTTTCTAACCATTGAGAATCAGACTATGGGTCATATTCTGATCCACCTAAGGTCTAGTAACTGCACTCACAATATGATAAGACATATATGAGACACTCTGAGTATGTATGTATATATATGTGTATGTGTGTATAAAATATATATATATATATATATATTAATATATTATATATAAAGTTTGTGTTGGTCTCAGGTTTCAGTCAATGAATAAACAATTTTATCTATGCGACGTTTCGAGAATTTATTGTTCTCATAATCATGCCTTAACAGTAGAAAAACACAAAAAAAAAACAGAACATTAATATTATTATACAATAATTAATATATGATGTTATTGTTAGAGATATAAAGAAGAGTACATTGAACAATGAATAATCATACAGTAGGTACATAGTATGTTACATATTAAGATACCAATCCCTTAATATTCTGAAGACTAATTACATTGGGAGTGGAACAGTGGAGAAAAATCAATCTGTTCTTTACATAATTAGATAAGAAGAACCATGACCAAGCCACTGGATTCTCGCAATCTTAATGAGTGTCACTATATCTAGTTCAGCAATATAGCACGCCACTGTCTTGATTCATTGATTAGACCATACATCATTCAACAACCTTTCTTTCTCAGAAATTAATTATGTTTATTGCATCAGGACCCATGTTTCGCTGACATATGTCACCACAGGTCTGACAATTGTCTGGTGTATTATTAGATTAGCATTGTGTGAGAAATATTTAAAGCAGAGTACCTCCTAAAGTGGACGCAAACATCAACTGCTGCTTCCAGTCTTGCTTTTATCTCTTCTGTAATACATTCTAAGACCTTTTGTAGTATTATTTCAATACATAAGATTCTCTAGAAAAGAGAGGCAAATAAACCCAAACATTTCAGTGTGTAGTCAGAATTTCAGAAATATGAACAATTTCAAATATCTAGGGTCAGTTGTAACCTAAAAAAAAAAAATATACTGCTACTGTTATTATAAGTATATAGAACTAGTGGATAAGGTAAACACGTGGAAGCTGAGCATTTATTTAACAATGCCTAGTCAAGAAAGTAATGAAGATATTAAAGCTCAGCTTTTGAAACACTAAGATAAAGAAATATGCACTATAAGTGTAAAGTGTTTAAGAGAACAGAGTAAGTGTTTGTAAAATAAAATTGAAGTGAAATTGTAAAACACATAAGAAACTCAGGTGCGTGACCAGAACCATTGGTTGAATTAAAAAAAAAAAAAACCAAGGAATGAGATGGACTGAGTAGTTGGAAGTTCAGGAGTGAATATAAATTAAATTTAAATTATATACATTTATTTATTGAAAAGTTATTTATTCAGTACAAAATCAATATGAAAATAAATATCAAATGTTATGTATTACAAATTAACAGTCTAGTAATTGACATAAGCCATAGATGCCCTATAGATTTTATCGACAAAATATTATAGTATAATATTAGTAATACTCCATTAATTGTATAATCAATGTAAATGTAATAGAATTAATATTAATAAACATTAAACAAACATAGCACAAGTTTAGAAAATAGAAAATAAATCAGTAATACAATAGTTAATGTTCAATATATTTACACCTTAAAAATTAATTAAAACCTAAATATCACATCCTGTAAAACATAGAATGGTAAATAATATTTTAACGATGAAAAACAAATAATAAATACAGTATACAACCTCTAATTCTATCTATATTCAAAATACAAATAACTGATCATGAAAATTAAAATGTTAACAAAAAATGAAACATATATCACAGAAAAATTTAAACGTATTATGATACGTGTTTAATGCAAAACCATACAAACAATAGAAAAACTAATTAGTAATACTAAAACTCCATTGTAAGTATAACTCTCACACAAATATACTATCAATGAATATTAGGCAGTCTCGTCTTTCAAATATTTTTAAGAAACTACAAACAATCATAGAACTATATCAAGTTTGAAACTTGAAGTCTATAATTAAAAAAGATTGTAAATCACATAAATCGTAACATATGCCTGTATGTATACATTAGATTGCACTTGTTCAAGTATTCTAGCAAAAAGGTACATTGATTTTTTAACAGGGATTTAGCAAGCAATATCTCCATTAAAAAAAAAAATTATGGTACAAAATATATGTATCTCCACTTAAACATGATTTTCAGAATAGAGTAAATGTATATACTTATCTGCTTTATAATTCCAAAAAATGGTCAAAAGAAGGCATGAAAATAGAGATTTTTCATTAACTATAGAATGATTATTTCAATATAAAATCACTATCCATTCAACATTATAACTATTCAATGAATTAAAATTAGATTATTGAAAAAAATACACAGGAAAAAAAATTCTTGAGTTAAATGACAAAGAACAAAGAAATGAAGAAGTTATGTATAATACAACAGAAGAAAAAAAACATACAAAATTAAAAAAATCTTCTAGATTATCCTTACTTTATTCATTATCTTAAAATGATATATTACTTACTAAACCCAACCATAATTATTAAATAAATTTTGATATTTTTAATTACTGATTTTATCAACTGAACCTGTCAAATCCTTAACTATTGTATAGCTTACCATATATGTAGAATACATCTACGTAAAGTAGTTGCAAACCACACATAAGTTAAATACATCAACTGTAAGACCTAAAAAGAAAATAGCAAACAAGAACATTAGTTGCATTATTAATGATAACAAATTTTGTTAGATCCTCATTTAATACACAACTCAGTCATAACATTGATTTAAATAATTATAAAAGCTGTGCTTATTTGATAATGAAAGGTTATTATTGCATAAAAAGGAACTTAGTCGAAATAGAAGAGAAAAGTAATTCTGATACAATTGTCAAACAGAAAACTTCATTGACAAAGAAACAGAAGAAATTCACCACCTTTCTTTTAACTTAACAATTTTGAAAATTACAAAAATTGTTGACTATTACATTAAAGAAAATGACTACAATGCAAAACGATCTATTATACTTTTGGGTAGACAGATAATGCAGCAAGACATACATTGATATTCATCAGATCCATCTTTCCTAATGAAGCTCCAGTCAGAAAGTCACTACAATACTAATTGTGTAGATATATTAACTATGATCAATTCAATTACCTGAAAGATTACAGTGAAGGTAACCAAGAAGTTAAGAGGAATAAAGAAGTCAATTCTTATTTGGATATCAATAATGTTCTAAACAAAATCCAAATTATTATTCAAAACTAAATCAGTTAACTTCTAAGAATTCAATGCTTTAGAAAGATATTCTTTCAAATTTTAAAGAGGAGCAACACAGACTTAATGTTTAAAAAAAGTTTTTTTTCGCCGAAACAGTTCTTGCATGACGGATCTCAGGAGGGAGAGCATTCCAAAGAGAAGTAGCTTTCATAATGTACTAGAGTTTTGCTTCGAGATCATCTGAAAGTTCGTTGTACACCACACAATAGCAGTCTAAGTGAGAAACGACGAGGGAGGAAACAAGGAGTTTACGAGTATTGAATGGTAGGAGACGATGAAGATGACAGAATTGCTTTAGGGTTACTGTGGTTCAGCGGGAAATTTGGAAGATGAACGGTTTCCAGGAGAGAGGTTTATCAAGAATAACTCCTAACTTCTGCATTTATTGGGAACTACAACATACTGGGAATGGCCAGCAAGGAATGATTGAAACCACTGAAGAGTGCCTATGTATACTGGGAGTTTATGGCGTTTAGATAGGAGGATATTATGGTCGACAGAATCAAAGGCTTTGGAGAAGTCAAGCAAAACAAGGATAGTTATTTTATATTGGTTTATGGCCTTGTAGAGATCTTGAGAAATTTGGGTGAGAGCAGATTAAGTAGAATAGCCGGGTCGGAAACCAGACTGAAAGGGTTAAAAAAGTTATTCTGCTCTTCTCATCATTGTCGTCATTTTTCTTTTGTTCTAATATTTGTTCGTTAATTATCAGGCCGATTTGCAAAAGAAATTCTTGGATATTTTTTTAAAACACTTTATTTATTCCAGTATCGCGACGTTTCAGCCTCTAGGGCCATTTTCAAGCTTCTGTAATCAATTAAAATCTCATTGCATTTATATACTTCCAACAATTCAATTACAACAACATATAATAAATTATTTTTAATAATTATATCACCTACCATGCATATCCATCTCAATTATCTTTTAATTTTACCGCTTTTCACCAGCGTCGTCATAATTTTTTAAAATGTCATTTTTCAAAAAAAAAAAACCTGTATTCAAAAATATCATATTATTTTTCATCATCCATTGAAAAAGTGGATCTATTTATTCAAAAAAGAAAAGAAACATTTTTTCCAACTTACTTAACAGTTTTCAGCCGCCTTTTAGGTGTTCTCGTGCGCGACTGAACTTGGGGTGGGGATGCCAAAGGATTTATATATTTACTCTCTCGATAGTACTTGCATATATAAATCCTTTGGCATCCCCACCCCAAGTTCAGTCGCGCACGAGAACACCTAAAAGGCGGCTGAAAACTGTTAAGTAAGTTGGAAAAAATGTTTCTTTTCTTTTTTGAATAAATAGATCCACTTTTTCAATGGATGATGAAAAATAATATGATATTTTTGAATACAGGTTTTTTTTTTTTGAAAAATGACATTTTAAAAAATTATGACGACGCTGGTGAAAAGCGGTAAAATTAAAAGATAATTGAGATGGATATGCATGGTAGGTGATATAATTATTAAAAATAATTTATTATATGTTGTTGTAATTGAATTGTTGGAAGTATATAAATGCAATGAGATTTTAATTGATTACAGAAGCTTGAAAATGGCCCTAGAGGCTGAAACGTCGCGATACTGGAATAAATAAAGTGTTTTAAAAAAATATCCAAGAATTTCTTTTGCAAATCGGCCTGATAATTAACGAACAAAAATTATTCTGCTCGAAGAAGAGAGAAAGCTGGGATTGGACCTAGATGCTCTAAGGGTTTGGATAGGTTTGAAAGAAGAAAAATCATTGGCATTCCACCGGATTTGAGTTTTTCTTCAGTGGACGGACAACTTCAGTATTCCAGGACGTTGGGAAGGTGGTCTAAAGAAAAATTACAAATAGAATACTAAATTGGAAGGATGGAAGGAGGCTTTAATTAGTTTAACTGGGATATCGTCAGGCCTTTAGTCATTGGTACATGATTTACGAATAGAATTAACAAGGTCCTCAGGGATGATATGGGAAAAAAAGGGTGAATCCGGATTGAAATGGTGCATCAGCATCTGATGTGAGAAATGATTGGAACAGGAGGCAAAGTGGGTATTAAGATTATTATGGGTACTGTTTCTGAGATGTCTGGAGGTGGAAATTACTTAGATTACTATAGGAAGATGGGTGCACCTAAATCTCCACCTTGCACCATCCCTGTGCCTCAAGAATTCCTTTATAGCAGGCTTCAACTATGGTGCAGGAGGGTGTCGTGTTTTCTTTGTGATAAGGGGAGCATGGTAGTCTATGATAATGTAGAGGTGCCCAGTAAGGATTTTTGTGATATCCCAAGTTATTATATATTGGTGAGCTTGCATCTAAGGTGTTCATTTATTTTTAAATTTACTTTTATTTTGTTTTGTCATGTATATATACTACATTGTACCATACACACACACACACTATATATATATATATATATATATATAGTACAGCTATTAGTTCAATTCACTTGTTCATAAATATTGTGTGAATGAATTTTAAATATCTAGTGTCATTGCCCTAACAGAGACAGTTAAATAACTGTTGGAATACTTGAATTGTGATTAAATAGTCCCATCTTTAAAAAATAAAATAAATTTTTTTTTTTTTAATTTAGCTGTAATATTTAATTATAAAATTACCTCTGAGCTAAGGCAAGCTCATAGCCTCCTTTAGACTGCATTTGCTTTTGGATAGCCCTTAACTGAGAATTAACAAGTTCCAGATCGCCTGACCCAATATGACCCGTATGTTGAAAATTAGTTGGTTCTCCAATCATTGATCTATCAATCCTAGCATGTCTCTGATTTCTTTTCTGTTAACAAAAGAAAAAAATCATCTCAAAACTTGTTATATGATTTATTTGTTATAAAATAACGATGAAATGTCAAAAATTAGACCTAAAATAAAAGAATGAAGAGGTAAAAGAATAAAAATCTTTGCTTCTTGTATTATCTTTTATTTTTAACAAGTGAAAACATTACAAGGCATTATTATTATATTAGAAATCATTAAATACAGGCTGATAAAGAGCCATTAAATATAAGGATAAATATCATTATAAAATATGCACTGAGAATAACAGAGACAAAAGAAAAAATACTCATTTAAGTCATACAAAAGCATTAAGGTTCCTTTATAAAGAAAACAAGCAGAAAAAGAAAATAATTCAGAGTATAACACATTAGGACACAATAAACTGCAGTGCTTTGTTGGTTCTGAAATTGAGCATTATGATAGAAAATGTCTGACTTGTATCAAAAGTACTGTTTATTTATTTTTTCTTCTACCATTGCAGTGCAAGATATAATAAACAAATTTCATAAATTAAGTAATACTAAAGTTCTGAGGAACTAGGGCAGATCCCTAATACAATTTATACATCATAAACTATCAGTATTTGTCGGTTATTCTCAGAGAATTAAACTGCAAAAGACCATTTGGGTAAAAAGTAAGAAATACAGAGGTCACTTTAACAGCGATAAAAGTTCGACCGGCATATATTTTCATAATATCAGTAATTAGTATTTTTTACACAAATGTAATTAATGTATTTTACCTGCTGAGGAGGTTGATTAATGCAACAAGAGAAAATCTGGAACCATAAATCACCACAAAGATCTCCAGATTGATAGCCACTAGCCATTGCTGCAATAAAAATCTCACTTAAGTACAAATTTTATTAAGTGTTATTAAATTTTTAAAATAGCATCAAAACATCTTATTTTTATTCTTATTCTCATAATCATTTTAAAAAGAACTAAATCCTTGTAATATTGATTCTAACATCACAGACAGTTTTTGAACATGTCTAGAGGTCACTAACGACAAAAATATACTAATTATCACCATTACTCTACCACCTTCTGCAAAATAATAACATAACTTTACCATTCAGCACAAACAAGCAACTTGTAAACACAGTAAAGCAAAACAACACATCATTAGAGAGGACATAACAAAGATGATAAAATTATACTAGGAAATTGATTAAGAAATTCAACAGACACAAAAAGGGCCTTCTTGTTTTTAAATTTATTTATTGAAATTTAAGACTCTATTGACTAATATGAGCAAATATGCATTGAGATAAAATTACTTCAAATAGATGTTAAAATGACATAAACTAACTACTCATTGGTAGCAATTTTTTTAAATATTAATATTTGGCAAAAAATATTCATCAACACCAAAAATTTAAAAAAATAAATTAATGGTATAAACAGAAAAAAGAAGGTAAGAAGTACATAAGGAAATTCTACCTTGGCAATAATCTTCCTATCCTGGATAAGATAATGAAAAATTTAGATGCCTAATAATCTTATCCAGATAAAAATAAGAAAAATTATCAATTAGTTAGATAGTTCAAAGTTATCACCACAGCATTTGTAATGCATTTGTGAGTCATGCTATGCTGCTCCTGATAAATCATTCTTTATAAGTAACAAACAGAAACAACAACAAATGTAGTGCACAGCTTTTATGAATTAGAAACAGTGCAGTGAACTACTGAAGTAATCACATAGCTAACAGTTGTGACACTTTTCTTTGACATTTAAAATTCAAGATGTCTAAAAAAAGTAGTTTCACATGTATAAATATACAACCAATATTTATCAAATAAAGTTGACAAATCCTAATGGTCCCTGCAGATAAAAAATATTGCTGCAAACTAATGGGCAACAGCAGTTCAGTCATTCATTACTAGCAAAACAAACACACGTAACAGAACAGTTTTTGGCCTGCTCTAATGCCTTTGCCCAGCTATCCCTGTAGGCAGCTCACCAAATGAGTATTACGTTTTAATTTAAATTTCCTTTCTCATTATCAATTCATCTTGCCTTTGGCCTTCTCCTAGGCCTAATTCCACCTGGCTTCCCATAAGTTTTGTGATTGAACTTATGTTGATTGCTTTAGTAATCATTTGACAATAAATGATTTGAGATTTTACTGTTTATATATATATATATATATATAGTGAGTGTCAAAAGTATTTGGAATTTGTATTTCTTTTCATTTAATAAGTATATTTCACTGCTATGAATTTATATAATTCTTTTTCACTCATAAATCTTTAAAAGAGACTCCCACCCATAAAGGAAAATCACTGACCAGATAACCGAAAAGTTTATTGTTTTTAATAATATCCGATTAATACTGTAAAATTACAAGATCGTTCAGTGTCAAAAGTATTCAGAAATCGTGATATCCTGTTGTTTAATGGTTTCAAATATCAATATTCTCACTAATCTTCGACATAATTTTATATTCTAAACAATTTTCCTCTCTCATGTAATATATACCCAACCACTGAAAGATTTTTTTTTTTTTTTTTTAAATAAAGCCCTAAAATAAAAACGCAACAATCATACAACGCCCTCGAATAATTTTTAACACATTCAAACGTTGAAACTTAAGAGAAATAGTTGAGATGTTGGAAAAAATTGATGAGAATATATGGATGGCTATGTACAGTGTAGATAATACAATAATAAAATATAAAAGGAAAAAGTTGAGCGTCCAAAAAATATTAAATGTTAAAGCTGAAAGACTGATTATTCATCTAATAAGAAAACAATACCTCAAATGAGTATACCTTAGCTTATTTCTGAATTTTTCAGAACTTCAGGAATTTGAAGGAAACCAAATGAAGAATTTAGTATGCCATAGTAAAATACCTTGAGTAGTCAGTGATAGTTAGGTATACTTTTCTTTAAAAAAGTTCAATAGTATTGGATTCATGGACAGGATTATTAATAGGTTTGTGTATTTTATAAGTATGAAAATAATAATAATAATAATAATAATAATTGACTTACCAAACCCGAAGGTTCGATGCCGATACCATCATATCCGTCTACACAGACTCGTCCAATGTTCTCCGTTCAAGCCCAAGCCCTCAAGATCAGCCTTAATGCAAACCTCCTCGCAATCCCTTCGGTCTACCTTTCGGACGCCTACCAGTCGGATCAGCAAATACCAACTTTCTCGGAATCCGTTACTCACCGAGCCCAACACGCATTTCCCACCTTTAACCGGGACTTTATTTCTTCCTGGATTTCATTTTTTCTTGTTATCATTGAACCTAAATACTTGAATTTCTCTACATGTTCAAAAGTATGCCCTGATATATCAATATCACCTAGATCGCCACTGTTTCTGCTACTGATCATATATTTATAAGTATGAAAAGTCAGAATTAGAAAGTAGAAGAATAATTACGTATAAATTAATTTTTTTACATATGAGCACCATGACTTTGGACACTTAACGTTATCTATTCAGATTTAGTTGCTGTAAAATTACTAAAAAGTTCTCGAAATATCTCCTCAATTATTTATTTCAAATTTAATTAAGTATTTATGGGTCCTAATAAAAAGGAAAATCAAGAAATACTATATTGAAAATGAAAATGCCTCAAGAAACAATAAGTGCTTGAGTGGAATATTATTTCACACGAAACAATCAATTAATTACTAATATAAATTCCTAGTAGGCTAAAATGTATAATTATACAAAAAGTTTTACCAACTGGATGTTTATTTATGATCACTGCATTAGTATAATTAGGAAACCACGTAATTCCGAATACTTTTGACACCGTTGACATACACTATTTTTAATATTTTTGTAAATGAACGTTATAAACGTTAAAAATAAAATGATTTTTGTCGTAATTTTTAGTTTGGGCTATTGTGTACCTTCCTTCTAACATTATAAAGTGGATAAGAACTCTTTAAAAACGTATAAAATAAGTTAAAAACAAGCAAATTATGGACTGGTAGTGAATTCCGAATACTTTAGATACTCACTGTATATACATAATTATATTAATAACCGATGAGCGTGTTCTAAAAACAGTAGTTACAATCGATAGTAATATATTAAAAATCAAATCTAAACAAACTGTTGTAATAAGTGTTTATCATATGCCAATTATTTAATGTTTTTTAAGTATTAAAAATTAGACATTAATATGCAATATTTTGGTATGCAATGGTTAAAACTAATTAGATATGTGGGTTCAAAAGTGCCCAATTGTTAAAATTATAACCAGCCATATGTTGATTTCATTAATGATCATGTTTTCAATTTTTTTTTTTTTTTTTAAATATCAATATTGCCACTTTTACAAATCAAAATAAGACAATTAAATTCAAACTTAATAATTTACTTAAATTTAAAATTCATTTAATTTTAAAATAAAATGTTCAGCACAAGAAAATTTAGCCATTGTGATGAGCAGTTTCAACGACATATAGAAGCAGTACAGTTCACAATCAGTCCCAGCCAATAAGGCAGTAAGTATCAGCAAAGGTCTATCTAGAGCTAAATAATAATCTTTGTCTTGCGAGACTCGAAGGATGTACTTGCTAGAAAACTGATTAAATACAATTGTATAAATGATTATTTATGATGAAAATAACTGTTCAACACTCCAACTAAATACAAATACATGAAGTGGAGTAAGGGTATTTCAGCTAGTATTAGCTGTCTACACAAAAGATTTGAAAAAAAAAAAAAAATGGTAATTAAACATATTAAGAGCATTTAAAAAAGATGAGGCAAATAATAAAAGTGAAAGGATAGAGAAACTTCCAATTTATAGGGAAATTAAATTACAAGTTTTGAAAATGTTTGTAAAAAGCTGATAAGACAATCTCTAATCAGGAAACATTAGACAGGCAGAAATAAAATCACAGTTAAATAGATAAGAAACTTAAATATCAAGCAAGATCAACATTTCCAAAATAAATCACTAGATAATATAAAACTTACCTAATTAGTAAGTGAAGATGATGTAGTTAAGAATAAAAAGCAAAAACCTCGAATAGACACCAAAATAAATTAAATTGCTCCTGATACTAGAATCAAAACATCAGTTTTCTGACTTCCTTTTGAGTGTAATGGACATAACTTGACTGAAAAAGAAAATTATAATAAATATCTCGTGTCTTTTGACTAATTAATAAGTAAATGTGATGATGTAGAATGGTAAGATACATGCCAATTTTATAGAAGTTTAACAAATGATCTTATCAAAGTAAAAATTCAGGAAAACACACATAGCAACGGCCAGTTCAAACCTGTGTCCTAAATACTAACAAAGAACGGCAGTCATGAGGTTATACCAAGGAGGTATGTAGGTAGAAATTCACGTTAACAACTAAAAATAGAAAGGAGCAGAATTAAATAAAGATATTCTCAATGTTTTATTTATGTGATCCTTTTTCTTCTAAAGATTAGCAATGGAACAAGCTTTCATTAGAGTTTATTCGTGAGATTTCCCTCCTCAACCACCTTTCTTCTGATGCCCCGTTCCAAACTTCTTCCGTCAAAGGTCATCTGAACTAAGCTTTTTAATACCATTCTTGGTATCTTACCTTCCATCTTTTTTTCGCATAACCCTCGCCACTCTGTTTTCTGCCATTCTATAAACAAGCCCAAACCATCACAAGTGAAGTTTTTCGACCATGACCTCAGATTGTTTAAGTTGCAATGATGACTGCGTTGTTATAATTCACTCTTAGTATCTTTTTTTCTTCCTTGATAACTTTCAGTAAGTAGGTTGGGTAGCAATCTTATCCAATGAAGGATTTTCTGCGTTTAGTCGTGAGACTTAATGAGGCTTGAGTTTCATGACTCTGAGGCACTTCCTGAACCGCTCATGTTATGTGAAAGTTCCTGCACCGCTCATGTTATAAATTCTTTTAATTCAATCCTCCATTTGGTTTTTTTTTTTTAAATTTCTCTATGACCTTTCCATTTCCAACATATATGACGAATTTATCAGTGACTGTAATTCTTACGCTGAGGTTATAAATACTTTGAACTCATGAAAATGAATGGTTATAATTTCACTTGTTTAATTTAACATATGTTTAGTTTGTTCTGAAAATGTTTTAAATGTTTACTACTGTTGTGGTTTATAGTCAATAAAAGCCTAATATCTGGGTTTATATGTATTTATTATTAGTATAAATACAACAATTTTATTGACTATAAACAATCAAATAACTATGGACAAGTTTCTCAAGCCGAGCCGCTTCGATGCAAGACCCGACTCTCCGACTGCAGCTAAAGAGTGGACACACTGGCTGAAGACGTTTCAAAACTTCGTCGATACTACAACGGAACATCTTAATGACGAAGATAAGCTTAAGGTAATCATTAATTTCCTATCCTATGATGTTTATGAATTTATCAGTGACTGTAATTCTTACGCTGAGGTTATAAATACTTTGAACTCAGTATTCGTAAAAAAGAAAAGCGAAATTTATGCTCGTCATATTTTGGCAGTTCGGAAACAACTATCTACTGAGTCAATAGGCCAATATATCCAAACCTTAAAAATCCTTAGTAAGGATTGCGACTTTAAGGCCGTAAATGCCGTGGATCACAAAAATCAATACATCCGTGACGCATTCATCAATGGCCTGCTGTCCACTCAGATTCGTCAGCGTTTGTTAGAAAATGACACCTTAGGTCTAGATGAGGCTATCAACCAAGCCCTCGCATTGGAAGCAGCTCAAAAACAGGCTGAGGGTTACATTCAACCTTTGAGCAGTTATTCTAGCGCTAGCTGCACCCCTATTTCATCTCATGAGACTGCTTCTGCACAGATAACAGACTCTACTCTGTGTGCAATCTCCAAGTTCAGCAGATCGGGTGATAAATGCTACTTTTGCGGTCTTGACAAACATCCCCGCCCTAAATGCCCTGCACGAAACGCTGAATGTCGGAAATGTGGCATCAAGGGGCATTATGCTAAAGCATGTAGAAAAAGTTCTATCCCTAAAGTTTCCGCTTCCATCATTGCGACAGTCAACAAGGAACACTTGAATCTGCTGAATCGAGCTGTTATTTCAGTAGAAATAAATGGCACCCATGCTCGTTGCTTGATTGACACTGGAAGCTCCTCTAGCTTTATAGACCACATCTTCACTCTCAAACACAAAATTCCTCTTTTTCCGGGAGAGGGGAGAGTCTCAATGGCCTCAACTTCTCTTTCCTCTGCAATCGAAGGTTATGTTCAGGTCGACCTCAAAATAAATGAACATATGTACCCTTCATGCAAATTAACAGTCATGAAAGGCCTTTGTGCTGAAGTACTAATCGGTCATGACATACTCGGGGAATACTCTGATGTTTCAATTTCTTTTGGTGGATTAAAGCCCCCACTCAATATATGTTCTGCTACTTGTGCCTCTGTAGAACCTCCTCGCTTATTTGGTAACCTATCAACAGACTGTAAGCCTATTGCAACAAAGTCCAGGCGATACACCGAAGCTGACCTTACGTTCATACGGGATGAAACTTCTAAACTCTTATCTGAGGGAGTGATTGAGGAAAGCAACTCTCCTTGGAGAGCTCAGGTACTAATTACTGAGAGTGACCACCACAAAAAACGCATGGTTATTGACTACTCGCAGACAATTAATAAATTCACATTTCTTGACGCATATCCGCTCCCAAACATCGATGATTTGGTTAGAAAAGTTGCTGCGTACAAAATATTCAGCACGATTGACCTTCAGTCGGCATATCACCAGGTACCCATTTTAGAAGAAGAAAAACCTTTTACGGCTTTCGAGGCTGCGGGAAAACTCTACCAATTCACCCGAATCCCTTTCGGTGTGACGAATAGTGTTGCCTGTTTCCAGCGTGTTATTGACAAGGTTATAACCCAAGAGAAACTAACTGGAGTGTTTTCATACTTGGATGACATTACTGTATGTGGGTACGATAAAAAGGACTATGATCTGAATCTCTCTCGACTCCTTGCAGCCCTCGACAAATACAATCTCAAAATCAACCAAGGGAAAAGCAAATTCAATCTAACGTCCATACATTTGCTTGGGCATTTGGTATCCCATAACGATATTCGACCGGATCCGGAGCGCCTCAAACCCCTTTTAGAAATGCCACCTCCTCATAACGCTGCATCACTGAAGCGTGCTCTAGGGCTCTTTGCTCACTATTCAAAATGGATTGCACATTACTCAGATAAAATCAGATCACTGACCGACTCTAAGGTCTTCCCTTTGGATCGTCAAACTATTGAAGATTTTGAGAGCCTAAAACAAAGTATTGCTGATGCTACAGTTACCACAATAAATGATACTGAACAGATGGTGGTAGAGACAGATGCTTCAGATGTCGCCTTGGCCGCAACTTTGAGTCAGGGTGGTCGCCCTGTGGCGTTCTTCTCACGGACACTCGCTAAGTCTGAACGTGCACACCCTGCGATTGAGAAAGAAGCCGCTGCAATTGTGGAATCTCTTAAGAAATGGAGGTACTTTCTTTTAGGGAGACATTTTCAATTACTGACAGATCAACAAGCTCTCTCTTTCGTATTCAATCAAAAACACTCGAGCAAAATAAAAAATGATAAAATTCTACGTTGGCGTCTTGAATTGGCTCCCTTCCAGTTCGATATAACCTACCGCTCCGGAAGAGAAAACGTAAAGGCTGATGCCCTTTCTAGAGTTTGTAGCTCCATATCCAATGATCGACTGTTGGAATTGCATCAATCTCTCAACCATCCCGGTATTACCAGAATGGTTCACTGTCTGCGTTGCAGGAATCTCCCGTTTTCAATCGAAGATGTTAGAAGGGTCAACTCAGCTTGTTCAATTTGTGCCGAAGTCAAACCCCGTTTTCACAAATCTCGGGGAACTCTGATCAAGGCAACTACTCCTTTTGAGCGAATCAATGTAGATTTCAAGGGCCCGATCCCCTCAAAAACCAGGAATTACTTCATTCTGACCATCATAGATGAATACTCTAGATTCCCGTTCGCCTACGCTTGTAAAGACACAACCTCTGGTACTGTTATAAAATGCCTTACAGATCTTTTTATGCTCTTTGGGACTCCAGCTTATTTGCACTCTGACAGAGGGTCATCGTTTATTTCACGGGAATTAATATCATTCCTACATTCCAATGGAATAGCCACTAGCCACTCAACGCCCTATAATCCTCAAGGGAATGGGCAGGTGGAGCGTTTGAATGGTACTTTGTGGAAAACAATTAATTTAGCTCTCAAGACCAAAAATCTCCAGACTCGCGATTGGGAAGACGTTCTCCCGGAGGCTCTTCACTCTATTCGGTCTCTTTTATGCACGGCTACTAATTGTACTCCTCATGAACGGTTCTTCAGTTTTCCGCGCCGAACCTCAAACGGAGAAGCTCTACCTACTTGGCTTACCACACCTGGGCCTGTACTCATCAAACGAAACGTACGGTCCAGCAAGTATGACGACTTGGTTGAAGAAGCTGAACTTCTAGAAGCAAACCCCCAATATGCATATATTCGGCGGAAAGATGGAAGTGAGTCAACTGTCTCGCTACGACAACTTGCCCCTAGAGGGAACACGGATTTATTTCTAAGAGCTGAAGCCCCTCCACTCATAGAAGAACAAAGAGAAGTGTCTCAAATTCAACCAAACCCTGAGGCAGGTCGAGCTGAAGCAAGTCTACCGTCCACCGTTGAGCTAAACTACACCAGTCCTCGAAATATCGAACAGCCAGTTCAAAGCGACTCACCTGAAACTGAAACCTTAAGGCCTAGACGAACTATCAAGCCTCCTGCTTATTTGAAGGACTATGTAACTAAGTTTTAGTTCAGAATATAGAGGGGGAGAATGTGATGAAAATGAATGGTTATAATTTCACTTGTTTAATTTAACATATGTTTAGTTTGTTCTGAAAATGTTTTAAATGTTTACTACTGTTGTGGTTTATAGTCAATAAATGCCTAATATCTGGGTTTATATGTATTTATTATTAGTATAAATACAACATGACCTTTCCATTTCCAACATATATGACGATGTTGATAGTTTTTAATTGTACTAGCTAAATGCGTAAATTGAATTAAAGGTGCCTATATTTTTTCTTGATATAATTCAGACAGACAAATCCGCGGATACTGCTCTCTGTTTGGTAATAAACTAATTTTCGACAATATAGATTCCCGATGAGCTTGTATTTATATAAAAAATCTCTTCCTATTGTTGATTCATCAACGTCCAAAAAACAAATGTTCGTTTATAAGATCGACGAAGACCGTAATAAACATAGAGGTTGACTTTTCCAGTGTCCATGAGGGTGTTATACACCAAAATAATACAACATCTGACGGTGATTATGGGCTGATTCAATTTAAATATTAGTTTATTGTAAATATTGCCGATAAATAAATACACACATGGATGTTCTAAGCGAGTTTTAATAGATATACTCGTTAGTACTCTTCTTGACGTCAACGTTTCAAAATGTCTAAAGCTGTTATCAATCCTCAAAAGGTCAGACGACTGGTCCCCATCAGCTTTTATATTTATTAAAAGAAGGGTTGAAACAACATTTTGGAACAGTTGAAAACTTTACTAAATTTAAAATAATAGTCCCACATTTATACAATGAGGCACGGTTAAAGGTCTCTGACCTAATAAAATAATAAAGTCCCAGACCATATGAAAATTTAAGAGACGACATGCTAATGAAAACTTATACAGGATTTAATGAATCCCTCACATTTCTTACGCCAGAC
Source organism: Piezodorus guildinii (assembly GCA_023052935.1). NCBI lineage: Eukaryota > Metazoa > Arthropoda > Insecta > Hemiptera > Pentatomidae > Piezodorus > Piezodorus guildinii. The sequence continues at coordinate 97,533,889 of CM041295.1, forward strand.
AAAACGATTAGTAGATAGTATAGAACCTTCAGATGTGGTGGTAAGAACGATAATAACATGTATATCGCCTATAATATACAGACTGTACCTCTATTCATTGGCAATAGTGGTCTAGAGAAGCCAGTACAAGTCGTGTTTAAGAGATTTATAATGTCATTCCAGAGAATTATACCTATCAGGGAGTAAATAATATGAAACTGACAACACCAGGTATTCACTTAAAGGGTACTAGCAGATTGGTTAGAAAAAGAATAGCTTGCATAAGAGCATGAGGATCTTAAAGGAGACAAGTAAAATGAGCAAGCTTTCTGACATTACTGAAATTTGAAGTGTTCCAGAGTTCAGTTTTTGTAGACATAAGGAAGTGCAAGCATAAGGGACAAACCCTCTGACTCAACGGGAACAAAACGGAAATTTGATAGGATGGCCAAACTAGTAAGAACTTCAAACATTTTTTATCTCAAACTGTGATGACCTTAAACATTCATGTGGATAAGCTCCTATTCAGGCAAGGCATATATTGAAATCCAAAGGTGCACTTAGTATATTTGCTTAGGTAAGTTTAGAACACCTCTATATAAATTTTAATTAAAATTGCCCACAGTAATACAATACAAAGCACTAATTTATGCAAATTATTAATAAATAACAAAGCAAGTTCGTCATTGTAAATTGATGAGGCCTGAAAAGAGTGATAAGTATACCCCCTCCCTGATAAAGCAGAGTTGCTTCAATTCAACTGGCTTCCAGGGGTACCATAGGGTTACTGCTTCAGCAATACTATATAAGAACATATATCATTTTGCTACAATTTGCCATGATCATGATGTTTATTTATTTTTCCATTGGCCAGACAGACAGTGTAGGCTTTTGGTAGCTTGATATAGTCTCCTTGAAGACCACACTGATTCGATGTGATATATTATATGGTTGGGTCATTGCTTCTTCCGCTTATTTTGGTGAATTGGGAGGAGACCCATTAGGAGTCCCCTTATAACTACATCGTTGAAAAAGTTCAGATGAAACTAGGATTCAAACTCACAACCTTTGGTTTCCTAGACCAACCACAGTTTCACAATTATAATCCTTTATATGTAATTATAATCAATTATATGTATTAATTTATTATAAAACATTAAGGTAGTAATTTAGCAATCGATGTAAATTTTATGATATGATATCACTCAGGAGAAAAGAACAACAATGCGATTATTCCATTGATATTTTTCCTACTTTAAAAACACACACAACTGTCAAAATAAATTGAAAAACATGTTAAGCCGGAAAAAAATTAATCGTCATATACCAATTATTTGTCTGATTTATTTAGATAAATACTCTTTTAAGTCCCTTTAGCTTGCTGATTGAAGCAAGCAATGGATGGTTTGTTTTAGTTAGTGAAAGAGTAATTTATTTTTTATGATCCTGTCATAGCAGAGTATTAACCTTATTTTTATTCTTTTGAATTTCATTAAAAATTTGTATGCATTGTGGATATTATTTACAATTAAAAATTTATGTATTAAAGATACATTAATTAGACCACTACAGTTAACTCAGTGTTAGACCTGATTAGGATTGCCATGGCTCTGTTAAGTGTAAAATATTTCTGTCTGGTAAACCTCCATATTTCTCTATCTCCTCTTTACACCTCCTTTTTGCCATTTTCATGGGGTAAATCTAAAATATTTATAGGAAATACTAAAAACTAAAAATTCCGATTAATTATACCTATACTTTTTATTTAATACTCTACAATATATACTCTTAAGTAGGAAAATAATTTTAGCTCTTATATAATATCATACTAGAAGTAACTAGAAAATCATAACTCTTTCCTGAATTAATTTTCTATTTGTAGGAAATGAACTCATGGTATAAGATGAAAAAAAAAAATAATAAAAAAGAATTTGTTTACATGTTTATTAAACGTTTTGAATAGATATATGTACACTGTTTTAATAATCACAATCAATTTTTTTATACATGTATTAGCAAAAATAAAATAACAAAACAAATATTTATGAAAACCATATAATTAATACTATTCACATTATATTACAACCATAATACATATTCCTTTGTACTATTTACAACATATTGTACGAAAAAAGTACTAAATTATGACAAACATTATTAAATATTTGACAGAGTACTATATACTTCATAATTATTCAGATCTAAACAGACATTTTAACTCCAACTAACTGAGCAAGATGCCAACAAAGGTCAATAATTAATCAACTGAAGCTATTTTATTGCATTAATTTTAAAATGTAAGGTATTATTTAAATGATTTTTTTTTTAAATCGGATTCTCCTACATTAATCATCACGATTGACACAAAACAGATAAATAATGGGTGGTCTGCTCATATCTCAAAGTCTGCAAATGTACTGTAATCAGAGAATACTCCCTATCTGAAAGCATATTTATTAATTATATAGGTAATATAAATAGATTATGCTTGGTAATATTATGAAATAAAACTTTCAAGGATCAAGTTACTTGTAATGATACAATTTTTTTTATTAAACAGAGGGAATATGACTAATTTCATAATCATTAAATTTGATTTCATTTAGCATCCAATTGCTTAAATCTATAAAATTAATTGACTCCCTTAGAAGCAGTTTTCTCAAATGTATTCCTAAAAAATAGAAGCCAATAAACAATAAGAAAACCCATTTTAGAAAACTATAGTAATTAGAAATTAGTTAAAATATTTTGTGATTAAACTATGCAAAATAAATCGCAACCTAAATAATTAGAAATCAAATATTTTTAATATGTCTATATATTTTTCAAATTTAATATATTATGAATAACTATTAATGTTGTATTCAAAAATATTTTGTATTGTTCACTACTAACATGATCGTATTTTTTTTTTTTTTAATTATTACTTTAATCTAAATGTTTAATTAGTAATTATGAATAACTCTTTAAATATTGTTCAGTACTTTCTTAGAAACTTTTATAGATAGGTTTGGAAATTATTGCCCTCAAATAATGTATAAAGCTTTTTTATTAATTGATCAAAAATCAAATTTCTTTTTTTTTTAATTAAAAAAAAAATGATTAAGTTTCATTTTTTTTTTTTTTTTTTTTTTTTTTTTTTTAAATACTCTTTTTACTTAATAAATATTCCAATCTTTCACTTGGTGGCAAAAAATAGTGCTAACTGGTAAAAATAAATTATTTCTTTGTTATTTGTTGAACACAAATAAACTCATTAAAACTTCTATCATGATATAGTTATATCATTATATATATAATGATTATATAATTAAATATATATATAATTACCATGATAGTAGTTATAATTAAAAGTTCTAAGGTGATCAACTACACCTGATTCCTCACTAGCATTAAAATATAAAGAAAGTTTAAATATTTTGTTAGCTCACATTGAACATGAGGATATTCATCACCACAATGCGCAATTTAATATAAATTTTAATTATGATTATAGTAATATAATATACATCATATTTCCTGTATAATTCTTAAATTCATGAGCTAAATTATATTAATATTGACTCAAAATAATGTACTAAAAAGAAGATTCAAATGAACAAAATTCATAATGTTTGAGGAAAGACGACTTTAAATTAAGAAAGCTCACCACAAAAGTCAATGTTTCTTAACTCAGGTCCTGTCAACATTTCTCAAATGATGGTTTCTTTCTATTAAATTTTTGAAATAAATAAACACGTCTCTAATAGTTTTTTTAGGTGTGTAAAAACAGAATTCAACTCGAGTTTTTAAATAAATATTCTATAATTACATTTTAGAATACCATTTTGAATATTTGATGAAATTAAATTCATATTTTGAAAAACAAGTTCAATACTACTATAATTTTTTTACATAATCACACCATCACATAATTTTGACAAATGAATATTATATGAAATATGGTGGAAATAAGCTTTAAAAAATAAATTGTTCTTTTTAATATGAAGCTGAACATTCTTAAGAAATTAAATACATAAGTTTATGATTCATTGTCATTTCTTGGTCTCATATTTTAATGAAAGTCAAAAATCTGTTTCGAAAAATTCAATGCCAAAAATATTTAAAACTAAGGTCTAAATATAGTAAGGAAGACCATTGATGACAGTACAATTTAATTATAAAATAAAATTGAAAAAAAAACAACACATTTTGTTAGTACAAAGTAACATTTCAATTTTTTTCCATAATTCCTACAGATCTCATAAATGAATAGCTTTTAACCAATATTTTATGTTGATATAATTATGTAAATTTAAAAGCTAGATTAATACGTATTCATACCATTTATTAAATGTTAGAAAAATAAAGGGCTGAAATAAACACAATTCTGATAGACATGACTGGTGGTTTAGCGTTTATTAATCTGTAACTATCCCAAGTTGAAAAGGCATTGTAGTAATGTAAATAAGTAAGATTAGCTCAATGGGTTAATCCTTTTTTGTTTTTTTAATGAGATGTGGAGATAGTCAAAATCATCACAATATTATTTTTTGAGTTTAAACATTCTACAGGAAATATGCTGCTAATAACTTCCATAAATATGTAAAATATGTATTTCATTCATAGAATTGGATTAGAATTCACTAATGTTTCATTTTTTCAACAGTAAACTTTTAAATTTATATTACTTTATTTAAATTACACCCAAATTTATCATTTCTTAATCATTGATTTTTATTTTATTTTTCAAATTAAGAAAGCAGCATGAACATCTAATACTATTATAAAAATCCTAATTTAACAATTTTCGATTTTAAAATAAATAAAACTCGGAAGACTTAGTAGAAATTACAACACAAAAAGTATCAATTTATATAAATAATAATAATTGATCTCTTGATTTTGGTTATGAAGAAAGTATAAATAATTGCCAGTCACGAAACCATTTATATATTTTCTGTCTCATTACATTTAATAATTATACTATGACCACTTTATTTCATTACACACACACACACACACACACACACACACACACACCCATGACATGCTTCACAAATAACAAAACAGTAATGTTGTAAATACAATGAGCAACATTTCCATAGATATTATTTTATGACGTTCTAATTCATTAATCACCGAGAAATTATGATACTATGAAATATATACTTCCATTTCTCAACCCCCTTAATAAGACATAATTCTTAAAGTAATACTTTAATTATTAGCATAAATATATGCCTAACCATAAATTGAAAAAATAAAATAATAATAATCTAAAGTAACTAAAACACTGGCATTACTATTTTTTATAGACTATTACATTTGATTTTTTCATTGGAAATCATTTCCAAGAAAATCACATGATAAAAATGTGTTGAAAAGGAAATTCTTAGTGCAATATTTTATTGTTTGGATATTAAGAATATTAATATTTTGGTTTAAGGGTTATTAGCATAATAGCAAATAAGCAGGAGTTCCTTAATTGTCATAGATTTGAGTCTATTCAGATTTTCAGGCAAACTATAATCTCATTAAATATGAATAAATTATATATATTGTTTGATTAGTTCTCGACTGTTGATAATTTAAGTTTCTATTGTTCTTAGGTTTCAGTCAATGAATAAACAATTTTATTTATGCAACGTTTCGAGAATTTATTGTTCTCATAATCATGCCTTAACAGTGGAAAAACAAAAAACAACATTAGTATTAATATACAATAACATCATATATTAATTATTGTATAATAATATTAATGTTCTGTTTTTTGGTTTTCCACTATTAAGGCATGATTTGAGAACAATAAATTCTCGAAACGTCACATAAATAAAATTGTTTATTCATTGACTGAAACCTAAGAACAATAGAAACTTATATATATAATTTGTAACATGTAACTTAAATAAGCATATTTTTTTAGTTAACCTAATTAATAAAGTAAAACCAACTGGATTTATTTATCAAATATGAATGAATCATTCTCTTTTAACATATGATTTATTTATAGTTCAAGAATAAATAAACACTCATAAACATGCTGAATTAAAAAAAAAAAAGCTATGTTCATAGCCTCTATTTAATTTTTAAAATATAGTTAACGGATGTTTACTGTAAACAAGATCTTAGAGTTATAAACATTGTTTCAGATATCTTGATATTCCTATAAAGAACAAGGCTTGGCAAATACAGCCTTCAGAGACACTATAAATTTTATATAACCTACATTGTTACTAAAACCTTGGGTTGCTCACTATATTTTTAAAAACTCTTGAATATACCACATATATAACATATAAATTCAAACCATATCAAATGAAAGAACTGTAGTCTTTGACAATTAATATTAATCAGAACTATAAACCCATAAGAACAAGACCAGTCTTTTCAAACACTATAAAAATGTATTAAATACCTAAATAAAGGATTCTGATTATTAAATTTTATATAACCACTCTTAGAGTTGACTCTACAAGTTATTTCTTATTAAAAATTAGTATTTACATAGTAACTTTAAAAATTGTTTCTTACCTTGTGCTGGTTTCTGGATACCTTAAAAAAATATACCGAGACTCGAGCACCCAACATCTTTATAAGCCTTTTTGCCCTTTCTCGTCACATAGCCCCACAAACTTAATCTGTCAAATCCACTACCAGCAACAGATTAAAATGCAAACATGTAAGAACTTAATTTGGGTTCATCTCTAATAATGACTAAATTTCTATATTTACATAAACCTCAATAATTATCAATTACATTACAAATTTGGCAAAATATAGGAGCAAAATCAGGAATAAGTGGAATTGCATTATGACTGGTTCAATAACAAATTAGTTACAGAATACACATGTATTAACAATATCAAAATACTTAAATAAGAAACTTTAAATGATAATTATTTACAGATAAAACTATGATTGCATTTTTACACAATATACAGTTTATATATTTACAAATACATGTATAAATACAATAACTAATGTTTATTATCACCAAATTCTATAAAAACAGAATTTGGCTAATGATCAGCTATCTGCATCATACTCTTCTGATTCCCGATGAACCAAAGCTTGAACTACTCTTGGTAGCTCACTGCTTCTTCGAAATGCAGCTCTCCTATTTTGGGCAGCAAGTGGTTGACCACTGTCTGGGGATGGTTCTGTAACGGTTATACAAACACCATTCTCAGGCAGATCTAATGAACATTGTAACTTAGGAATTTCAGAAGAACATTCATTAGAAACAGCCCCCATGTTGTCATTTCTGAAATAGAATTAGAACTATGTTGATTCATAGGTTTCAAATATATATCAATAGTTATGACAACACACACTCACGCAAAATTTTATATATATATATATATATATATATTATATATATATATATATAATTTTTAAAAAAATAATATGATAAAGTTAAATTATAGATTTGTCTTTGCTGTATATAATTAAATTGTTTTTGAATAACCTTGACATTCCTTCCTCATTTCCGTTGGGTTGTGTCCCAGACAGCAAAAGCAATGGGAGATTAAGCCATGTTGTTCCAAGATCTGAGAGGTCACTGGCATCACTAGCTCGGGATGACTTTCTTGACGAAGCTCTTGATCCACGATGGACATGTAAAAAAGCTGACAGTCTTCCCTGCCAACCACCTGGTGATGATGTTTGTGTAGTTCCATCTTCTCCATCTTGCAAAGATGCATTCTTTTTTTCCCTGAAAAAAAATATATGTTTTCTTTATTAACGACAAATAAATAAAACAATATTCTCATTTTGATTTTATAATAATTTGTGGCACTCTTCTTACAGTAATCAGAAATTTAATAATATTAAAATTATTTTTACTTATACTTATTTTTTATTTATACCCCGAAACGTTGACTCGTTAAAGTTTTACTGTGATAAACTTTTTTTTGGGAAGAAATAGAAGCCTACAATTTTATTGATATCATTTGCAATCTTCCTTTAAACCTGTTTTTATGAAAATTATTTAGTTAATAAACCGAACTGTTTTTTTTTTCTTTGTTTTTTTAACAAGTCTATGCTATATATTTTTCACCTTAATTTTAAACACACTTTACTTCCTCAAAGCCAGGATGAATATGTACAAAGAGATTTCACTCCATCCCACACCAAATAAAACATGGAAAGACTATAAATATTGTTTATTAAGGGTGAAAGATCTAAACTCTAACACATTAATAAATAAAAAAGCATAACAATCCCATAGTCTGTAAGTGTGGATAACTAATGAAGTGGAATGATGGATCCAACAGTTTTTTTAGACTGTACTATCATGTGTTTTAGACTGTAATATTAATTTTTTTTTTTAAATCAATGGTCAGTAAATATAGTCATAATTTACTAGCCTAGTTGTAAAAAATATTGGTAAGAATAATTTTTGTGAGTGTGTTTTAATTATGATTATATTTAAAATATAAATATTACATAAATTAAAAATTAACATTCTTGGTGGATTTATAATTTTAATATGCATGAATTTCTATAATTTTTATTTTTATAAATAAAAATTTATTTAATAATCTTTCTATTATCGAGTCTCTATTTATAACTCATCAATACTCAAGTGGTATAAAACCCTTTTAGTAAGCCTAATACTAAAAAGAGAATGAAAAAGTCAATAATTTTTTTTTGTTATTCTACGTTAAAAATATTGGAAAGGTGTACCCCTGTTTGTTTTTAAAGCCCTTAGAAGCCTAGAAAGAAAATATAAGTTTTTTAACTTATAATGCATCTAATAAAATTATATACACTAGGATATTTTCTTTATTTGAAGTAGAATATGAAATAAAAAACACTCGAGAGATTTCAATGGCTAAAGGGCCACTAAAAGTATAAAGTTATTGCATGATAGTTCTCTTATTTAAAGAAAAGATAAAAGTGCAATATGATTCAATTATGAAAAAAACAACAAAAAAAAACACTAATTGGTTACTGAATGTAACAAAATAAAAGTAAATATTTTATAACACATTGATAGGCACACCTATAATATAAATACTTATGATAAGAGATTTTTAATTTTGCTGATGATAAGGAGAATTTTGACAGTTTAAACATTATTTTAAAATTTTCTTAAATTATGGCTGGATACTAAATATTAAATAGTATAACTAGAAAAAGAGAAACTATTTTCGGAGCTTGATAAGTAATGAACAAATATCTGCTATATACTAACATTCATTTTCACTTAACCACTATTGCACTATATAATGCATGTTACTTACTGCCTGTAATTCCTATAAGCTCTTTGAATAATTCTAGCAGCTCGATCTTGTCGTTTCCACATTCGAGTAGATGATACTATTTCCAATTCTTTGCGGTTGGAAATTGTTTTTTAAATTTGATATCCATTTGATCTTGTAACTGAAAAGGAGAGAAAAATAATGTTCCTATCTGCTACTCTGTGACATTCTACTTTATGTTTAATTATTAAAGCTCATGAATGTTTCTTTAAACTTCATCAAGAAAGGTCAATTATTTTTTTTCATATTATATTTAAAATTTACATATTTTAAATTTAATATGAAAAAAAACTTGTAATTTACTGATTGTTTTAACTTACCTTTCTAAATTCCTCTGTTTCTTCAACATGGCCAAGAACATGTTTGACCAAAGCATGAAGAATATCTAAACAGTGTATCTTATTTCCTCGAGCAATAGGAAGGTTGAAACTGACTAAAGCAACAGTATTAGGTTTAGCTATGCCAAGCGGTGGATCCAAACTTGCAATAAATTCTGAGAGCTGACTAAACCGAATGAATTGTGTAGCATGAGGATCAAATCTATAATGATATTATAATAAAACATTAACTTTGAATGAATTTCAAGATTGTAGGATGTATTAGAATTTTCACAATTGTTTAACATTCTTGCTTACTTTGACCATCTTATATAAAACATTTCCAAGTCATCTTCAACAATTCCAATTTCTTCTTCTTGGTGCGCTTGGTTAAAATTTTCCAAAATAATCGCAATATACATATTTATTACAATCATATAACTTATAATAATAAAACTTGTGAAATATGTAATGGCTAGCAATGGATGGCCACAGTTTCCATTGGGTTGGTTATTAAAGTATAAATCACAGTCTGGAGGTTGTACCATAAGAGATTCTAATACATCATTCCAGCCAGCAGATGTCATTAGTCTAAAAAATTGTACGAACAAAAATAACATAAGTAAACTACAGAAAAATAGAGTAAATAAAGAATAAAAACATAAATAAATGTCATTAAATATAATAATTGTGCTCCAGAAGAGTGAGAACAATTTTTTTACCTAACAAAACAAAATTTATTTGAGTCTTCCACCTAGTCCTTCCATAAATATTGTTACAATGAAATATTTACAGATTTAAACAGAAAAATAAATTTTTTCAAAATCTTTATTGGGAAATCCATGGCCAATCATCAATAGCAACACGCAGCACTTCTTGAAGAAAGAGCTCAACTGCTCGGACCAGATATTGTTTGAGGCTTTCCAAGTTAGAGTGTGAGTTTTATGACATGCCATCCTCTCTATTTTCAACCAAAGCTGGTAATCTAGAGGGTTGAGATCAGGGTTTCCTGAGGGCCAGTCCGAGCCAGAGATTGGTTTTTCATTATGCGAGACAGTGGTCCGACAAAGATTCCCATTTCCCGAGATTTGTTGTTTACGAATGGGATCTCTTCTGATTCGAAACTGCATCTTCTCTCGCTGAATTTGCCGTTCTCACAATGTAGGTACGACCTGGTCGAGGTCTGTCACATATAGATAGGGTCTCATTATATCCATTTATAGTACGGTACATGAACATACGGCTGATTGAAAGTGTTGAAAATCTCAAACTTACATTTTTAAACTTTATTTAAGGGGACCACAGCTATTTGATTTTTGCTATCACCCCACTTCATGCTGAGTAAAAAAAAAAATACAAACTAATTAGGATTATTACCCAGATATGTAAAGAAAATAATCTGATAGATGTGAGGATTATTTAAATAATACCCAAGGATGTAAACTAAGTTCAACTTTTGTAACAGGATTTATAGCAGAACTAGGTATATAAAAGATTAATTTACAGATTAATTATAACTCTACTATTAAAAGAAGAAAACTGGCCAAAGACAGAATTTTACTTGCACATTAAAGTCAGACCTAACTGCACAAACATCATCAATAGTATATCCTTTGATGAGAACAGAGAAGTTTGCTAGACTATAAATTTTATTTCTAAAAAATTATCATTATCAATATTATCATAAATAAAAAAATTAAAAACCGAACCTGAATAATAACTGCATACTTCTACCAAAGGTTTCAAAGTTGACCATATCATCAAGAGCTCTTTGATGTTTAACATGTCCAAATAATGACATACCAATAATAGCATAAATAAATGTTATTAAAGCCAAAAGAGCCCCTATATTAAACAATGCTGGTAAGCTAACTACAAGAGCAAACAAAAGTTTTCTTATCCCTTTTGCTGCCTGAAAAGTAAATAAAATTAATTATCAAATAAATCATCTCAATATAAAAAACTCACATTTACATGAGCAAATAAAAGATTGAAGATTTGAGTATTAAAACATTAATATAGAGAAATAAAATCACCACTACGGAAAGAATTAATGTAAATCTGTGTTGTTTTTATTATTTTCTTTGTTTTAATTGATAACTTAAACGTGTCCGAATTCAGAATCCTGAATTACAGCATTAAAATATACATTTTTTTTCTTAAAAAATAAGTAGAAATCTTCTTAGTTACAGTACTTTGATTTGAATATGAATTTTAAGTAGCTAAATTACACAAAGTCAGCTATATTTAATTTTATTTAAACCACTTCTACTTAAAAAAAAAAAAAAAAATCACATGGTCACTTAAATAAACTGGAGTAAAATTTTATATCATCCTGTGACATACCTCAATTCTATTAATATGAACCCATAATGTCATCAAAGCTACACAAAACTTACATCTATTATTTCTATGACCACCATTGGTCCAATTATTTAGTTGTTTTTTTGGTGCTTCATTTTCAGTGGTTATAAAAATGTATAGATTAATTACCAGTGTGATTATGCATTTATAAGTATTTTACAAATATACCTTACTCTGGATGTATATTAAAAAGTGTTTATTCAAAATTTTGAGAATTATTAAGAAAATATCATAATAAAAATCATTTTATCAAAATACACAATGTAACTTATATCAATCAAGAGAAAGTTATCCTTGTACCTTTATTAATCGTAATATCCTTCCTATTCGGAAAACTCGTACTACTCTCAACAGTGTAGGAGATATTGGAAAATCAATCATAATGTCTTCCATTAATATGCCGAGGATGGAGGCAAGGACCAAAACAAAATCAAAAAGATTCCATGGCACGGTAAAATAGTGATATCGTAGGCCAATAATTTTTACCATTGCCTCTAAAATAACAATAGAAATTTATTTTGGTTAAAAAAAATACATTAATAAAAATAAATATCATTTAGTTTTTAATTCTCACCTACCAAGACCAAAAACTGTAGTGAAAAATGCATTGCTCACTTCCAGAACAAAGAATACTGCATGGTGTTGATTGTAATGTTCTATACCCATTGTCAACATATTTAAAAATATTAGAGCAAATATTGCTACTTCAAACCTATAAAAAATTATATAAGCTACAAACAGAACACTTACAAAAATATGTAATTTCTAAAATAATACATAATTTATTTTTGTTAAGTATGATTTTTTGTTATTTAAGCATAAATTTTAGATGAACTAAATATATATGAAGACAGACATTTATATAACATGATAAGAATAAAACATTTTGTAGGTGGTGTTAAGAATTAATTAAAGCATTCCTACCTTCTAGAGTTTGAAAGATCATAGAACATGGCCAAAAATTGGTTAATTGGTCTTTTAATAACTTTTTGTGGTTTTTTCCTTCCCAGTTTTTTCATAGCGGTATAGTAGTGTTTCTGACTTTCTGTCAAAAACATTTCCAAAACACCACCTTCATACTGCAAAAGAAGAGAAAATTAATGAATTGAAACCCATAATTCTATTATTAATTGAATTAAAAAATATATGTTTTAATGATGGCTTTCCAGAGGAGTACTTACATCTATAAATAATTTAATTTAAAAGTGGCCCAATTTGATAGAAAACATAAGTTGGTCAATAAAATATCTAATTGTTTTATTCCCATTTTTTTAAATTTAAAATATTTCCTGGATACTATTATAAATTTTAGAGGTCATTTGTTATACTAAATACTTTTAAAAAATTGATCATTTAAATCATTAAAAACTGATTTTATAAATTAAAATAATGATAATAAAATACAGTTAATTAAAGATGAAGTTTAATTTCAAGAAAAATTGTTCTTTATTACCCAAAAAATGAACTTGTAATATTTTTTAATAAATTAAATTATAATTGGCTTACTGAACATGACAACAATGTTGGTATCACCACTTTGCCTACACAATTCAATCCAATGACTACATTCAAAGCCAAATCTCCAAGATTAAACTTGATTCAATCCTCCCAACTACTCCCATCTACCTTTTAAACGCCTACCAATATTAAAATTTAGGAATTCATTTTTCACTAAGCTTAACAATTTTATATGCCTATTTCAGTGGCTGCAATGCTACAACCTCATTTATACCATAGGGGTAAAAAACTCTGTAATTCAGAGTGGTGTAATATTCTAAATTCATCCAGTGGTCTCATCTCTCTTTGGATCAAAAATTGAATGTAGTACCTTATTCTTGAAAACCTTAAGGCTTTGTTCATCCTTTAGAGTTAATCACTACACTACACACCCGTGTGCCAGGTATCAGAAGAAAAATAGTTTGATAAATTAAATTAAAAAAAAATCTATTCATATTCTTACCTTTTTTTTTAGCATATTGAAGTTATCAATGATTACTCCAATAAATAAATTTAGTGTAAAAAATGATCCACAGACAATAAATATTACAAAATAAAAATATGCATAAAGATTGGCTTCATACTGAGGCTGCTCATCTACACCAGTTGCATCAACTGCGTCGGCCATTACTTCCATCCAACCTTCAAAGGTTGCCTAAATGAAATTCCAGAATCAACAAATGATATAAAATACTATAATACTTGAAAATTAATTACAGTGTTCTGCAAAAAACTCTCATTATTTTTTAAATTCTGTCTATAATTATTTATTTATATTACAAATGACCCTAAAGACTTGAAAACAAATCATATCTGGTCCTGTCTATAACTATACATTTATGAAATTTATGAATACAAAGTTAAAGGCAGAAGAAACAAGGTAGTTAATATTTAAAGGAGAATCTCTTTTTATTTTAACTAATTTAAATCTTAAAGAAGGAAATATCATTAAAGGTTAAAACAGAGTTTATGAATGATTTCAATTAACTATATCAAATTTGTACTCCATATTAGATATTTGTTATCTATGTTTCTTGCTATAAATTCTGAAAAATGGAGTTTAATTGAATTGGCAAAATTAAAGTTCATTTTAACTGAAAATATTAATTAACATTTGTTTTCTTTTTTTTTGTAATATAAAATGGAAAAAAAAAAACACTGCTTAGACAAAAATTATAAAAATATTAATGTTTTTTATACTGGAAAGTAATGTTCAGCTCTACAAAAACAATAATAAAATTACATGTTGGTTGAAAGGAGAATTTTGATACAGAACAGTGCTATTGTAGTTCAACTTACCACTTGAAACAATGCAAGGTATCCATTTCCAACATTATCAAATGTTATTTTTGAATTCCGCCAAGTATAGTTATTTTGAAGACACTCATTTTTATTTTTTACTACCTAAAAATACACCAAGAATTCTTTTTAATGTATTTTTTTTTAATATGAAAGTCCTGCAGTATACATAGTAAAGAAGGAAGAAGCCAATCTTTTCTAAAATAATTTCCCTCATTTTATACAAAATAAATTAAAATGGTCTGTCAATGGCTTGCATGTAACCCCTTTAAATTATTTCTCTACTAATATTTGTTTGATGTCATCACAATTCATCTAATTATGATACATAAATAAATAAGAGAAAACAACTCGCTATTGAAAATAGTTCTTATAACATTTTCATTGAAGGCGAGGTGTCATTTTTCTATCCAATAATATAAACATTATTATTTTACAGATGTCAAAATAACATCAGGAAAATTGTTCATCCAAAGAAGTCTACCATTTATTTAGCTGTTTAATATAGAGAAATTAATTTTGCACCATTTAGTCTAATAGTCTTTTTTAACTTAATTTAATCATATTTAATTGATGCTCAATTTGCTTGTATATTTATTGACCAATAGTCAAGATCCTTAAATCAAATGCCACGTACAATTGGTCAAAAGTTTGAGACCACCTATGGCTTACATCAATTAATCTACTTTAATCATGAATAACCTGAATTTTGCCTAATTATCAATCCATAATTACATAATATAGGTATCTAATTATTATTTGTATTTATAAACAAATTCACTGATAAGGTGCAAAAAAGGTTTTGAACAGTTTTGAATAAAAAGAAATAATTTCATTTAATCTAATTAGACTTCTAGTGTGCTAAAAAAAAAAAAAAAAATAATAATAATAAATAATGTGATTGGTTTGGAGTTTTATTTACAGTTCTTAAGGTGAATTGAGAAAAAAAAAATTGTTCTTAGTTAGATTTATTGAGTTCTTGACTGTCCAAGTTGTAAGAAGTTTACTGCACAGGTAATGTTCATTTTTTTCATTAAAGAATGGTTAAAAAGAAAGAATTTTCCATTGTATCACATAGTGCAACCCACAGTATTCACAATGAGAAAAAATCCTAGCACCAAAGTGCATACAACTAAAAATTTCAAAAATAGGGATGCATAAAACTATAGCTCGCTATGAAGAGACCCACTCTCATCAAGGTAAACCTCTATCTGGAAGGCCCAGAATAACGTCTACTCAAGAAGATCAATTTATTATTAAAAAAAAAAAAAAAGAAGAAGAACAGTGGTCCTGTAAGTCAGTGTCTCTTTCTACCATGGAAAGAAGACCCAGAGAATCCATTTTATTGAGGCAGGTCGTTACATTCAAACCACTTCTAAGACTAGCCAATAGAAGAAAACATATTTTTGGGTACTTGCTCACAAGGGTATTACTGTGGAGGATTGGAGAAAGATACTTTGAACAGAAAAATCAACGTTTAAGTTGTTTGGAACTAATCGTAGGATTATGGTTCATTCCACACCTTCAGAAAAGTTCATTCCTCACTGCATAATTCCAGCAGTAAAGCATGGAGGAGGTTCAGTTCTTGTGTGGGGATGATTCTCAGGCTTTGGACAGAGGATCTTGTACAAATCACAGGAATACTTAATAAAGACATTTGGAAAGACCACATAATTCCATCTGGTCTTCGTTTAATTGGTTCTAATTTTATTATGCAGCATTCAAAATACTCTGCGTACGTTGCTGCAACTTCACAAAAACATCTTTGGGAGCGCCTTAAAAGTTGTTGAGATAATGTGTCATTTGAAAAACTAATAGAAAGAATGCCACGAGTTGTCAAAGCTGTTATGAAAAGTAAGGGAGGATTTTTTGATGAGAAGAAAGTTTAACTGCATTATATATATTTTTAAATTGTGTTTACATAAAGTATTATAATGTTTATAATGAATTGTTTATTTACTTATTTATTATTCTATTAAAGGTTAATTTTGTTTGATATCCAAATTTTCCCAAAAAATTTAAGTGGTCCCAATCTTTTGACCTTGAGAGTATATGCTCATATTTTTTAAATATTTTTCATGAAATATTTACTCTTTGAAAAGCAATATATAGTTTGATTTTTAAAGCTACTCACAGATGCAGGAAGTCTTTCACCATCAGCATCTACACATTTGAAAAATTTTCCACCAAAGAACTGAACACCCATAATGGAAAAAATTAACCAAAATACCAAACATACGAGAAGTACATTAAATATTGAGGGAATTGCGTACATTAGAGCATTAACAACAATCTGTAATAAGAATAAGAAAAAAATGTATTATAATTTATGTTGTGTCACACAATACATAAATAAATTATTTGAATAGATATCAAAGTACCCTCATTCCTTGCCACCTTGAAATCGCTCTAAGCGGTCTCAAGGCACGTAGTGTACGTAATGAACGTAGAACTTTTAAATTTTCATTTTCTTCTATTAATAAACTGAATACAGAAACCTGAAAAACATAAAGTCTACAATATATAAATAGATTAAATAATTATTTTGTTGTATAATTTAATTGTAACTCTAATGTTGAGTTCCACAAAAGATTTAAATAGAAATGTGACTTTTAAAATTTATTGCAAGTAGGAAAGCAAGGGAAAGTTGTCTGACTCGCATCAGATTTTTTAAATTATGGGGTGGTTCCATCTTTTTTTTACAATTAATTACAGTAAAATTAATATAAACATAATTATTTCCTTTTCTTCTTCAAACTCTTTCTGCTATTTAATTAGATATTAACATTAATACTATATTCAGTGTTATTATTAATGTAAATAAAAAGAAATAAAACTATTAATTATCAAATTTAATTTGTAATAGGATAAAATTCTGAAAAAAATTAAATTTATCTTAAAAATTATAGACATTGGAATGATTAAGTTATTTATAAATTTATATGAATATCATTTACGAAAATTTACTAGTGGATTAAAAAGTAACAAAAATCTTAGTATTTAATAACATAAAAATTAAGTATTTCAAAGCAATGGGAATAGTGTAACAAATATATTTATGACATCTCAGTATTAAGTACTTACAAATACAATTGTAAAATCAAGGATAGTCCAAAAGCTGCTGAAATATTTATAAAAGCCTAAAGCGACCCATTTCAGTGCCATTTCAACACTAAAAAGGATGCAAAATCCAAGATTAGTCCAATAAAGTATGCTTTTCAAGAATTTATTTTCATCTAAGTATATATCTTCAAAACAAAGTGTTATGCTTGATGCAAATATCAAACAAGTACAATCCATTCAAATGCAGGCGTATCAACAAAGGATAAAACTTTGGTTCGAATACTCATCCACCACTGGCCAAATGGTGTAGCAATACAGTCATCACAGTAGTTAATCCTGAAACATAAAGTGCTTATGTTTTATTAACAAAGCATATATGCTTATGTTGTTTAATTAACAAAGCATTTTTTCATTACTAAGTATTGAAGCTTTCTAAAAAATATGGTACAAGCTGTAGATTTATAAAATGTACAAATGGTACTTAATTGAATATTAAAAAATAGTTGACCATTAGATAAATATGAAGGATGAGATGGTTCCCTTATGGAGAGCTGATGGGAGTCACGTGTGATGTAGTGGTGTAACTTTTTAATGGGAGTAAAAAAAATCCTCGGATATGATATCCTATGAAGGGGACGTAAAATGGTGGTCCCAAGCCTATGCAATGTCAGGTACTCATTTAAGATCCCAATCCAAAATTTAGGACTCTCACTGTAGCATCGTCTAATTATCCGCAGTAACATAAAAGTGATATTAAATTAATAATAATAAGCTGATGTTGGGGAGTAGGAATGAGACACCGCACCGAATAGAAATTAGATGACAGTGAAGGAATCATAATGGGAGACCTGAACTGTAGAATTGCTAACAATGTGAAAAAATGGCAAGAAGCAATTGAAAAGTAGGAAAAAAAGACTATGAATGATAATGGGGAAAAAATTCTCAGGCTATGCCTAGCCAATGGATTGGTAATAGCAGATAGCTTATTCCTCCATAAAGAGGCTTAAAGGACATAAGGATAGAATCTGGACATAAGGAGAAGTCCATAATGTAGCACACGCTAAAGACTATTTCCTCAGAGTTCAGAGAGGTTATGAAATAGGCAGTTACAACCTTCTCCAATTTGGCAGTGTGGGGAAACAGAAAGAAAGAGCAAACAACTAATCCTATCCAAACATACAAAACCAACATCTACAAGCTGAAGAACCAGGAAACTGCAAAAACCTGCTGAGAAGTGATAGAAGAAAAGGCTAGAATAAGAACATATCAATAGATTACTGAAGGTATTGAGATCTGTGGAATATATTCAAATCTGTATAGGTGTCGTTGCTTGACTTAGTATATGGAAAAACTCCTGAGGGGCCAAGGGCTAAAAGAACAGCTAATTGGGATGAAGAAGTAAAGGCCCAGGTCCAACTGAAGGAAAGAAGTTTAAAGTAGCCTTTAAAAACGGAATTTGAGGAGGACTATGCAAGATATAAAGATCAGAAAATAAATGTTTAAAATACTGTCCTGGCAAGCCAAAAGAAAGACGTGAGAGAGCTTTGTTAATTTTAACATACCAAAAGATAAAGATCCCTACTAAAGTTTATAAAAAACAAAAATGGATGAATCCTTACAAAAAGTGAAGACAAAATGAACAAATGGGGTGAATACTTTAAGGATTTTCTGGATGATGGTGAAGAGAAAGAAATAGGGAGGAAAGTGACTTCAAAACCTACAGAAGATTGGGAGGAAGATGACTTCATTGGTAAAGACGTAGTGGAGGATAACATCGCTTATCTCAAAGTAGGGAAAGCAGCAGGGAAAGATGGAATCAATATTTACTCTGGAAATCGTAAAATATATGGGCGAGAAAGGAATGGTTTAACACATACTAAATCTGGTCTGGGAGATTAATCAAATACCAAATGAATCAGATGTGTCAGTTCTTATTACCATTTTTAAAAAAAGAGAAAATAGAAAATGTAATAATTATCAAGGCATCTCCTTTCTTATGGTACCAAGCAAGGATTTACTCCAAAATTTTGAGGGATGGCTAAGGGTAATTGTGGAAACAATGCAGCTTTAAAAGGAATGGAAACACTATGTCCTAATTTTCATCATGAGGCAGACATCAGAGAAAATAAGAAGTTTATACAGCTTCGTAAACTGAATAAAGGCCTTTCAGAGAATTAAGAAGCAAGATCTAATTACTTCTCTAGAAGAAAAAAGAATCAACTCTTTTATCTTATTGGTAAGAGAGAAGTTTTAAAGGACACTATTAAATTATATTAAAGTCAAATCCAGGCTATACAGATGAGATATCTTTAAACAGTTAAGGGGAAAACAGATGAGATTGGGTCAGGAATGTGACTATAAGAGCCAATTTAGGCATGCAACCAGCAGTGGACATCATTGAGGAGCACAAGATGAGATGGTTCAGGCATGTCTCCTGTATGACAGAAATGTTTGGCTTGGACCACATAAGAGACAAATGTGGAGGAAAGGAGACCCTGAGGAAGATCTAAGAGAACCTGAGAGAACAAGATTAAGGAGGCCTTTAATCAGAGAGGCTTGGATTGGACAGGAGAAAGGTGCTAATTTGTGACTAAGAGAAATGGATCGAGCTCTGCTGACAGATGACTCTTCACACTGCTTAAACAGTAGAGAGGAAGTGATTAAGTTAGTAAATATTCAACATATACTTACCTTATTTGTTTTATATATAATAGTAGTGATAATAATAATTAACAAACTATATAAATCACAAAAAATAATTTTAAATTATCATTTACCTCTGATAGCAGTGCTGAGGAAAACAATCATACGGTTGTTTGACTTGTTTTTTCTTTCCAAATCCAGGAAACGTTGCAAGATCATCAATATATTTACCCTCAGCATCTCTTTTTCCTCCAACAGTAAGCTCATCTACGTAGGAAACCAAAGTTAGCCAAGAGTTAACTTTTGCTGATCGACTTGCTTCTACCGTGCTTATAGAAGTTGCAGGCTTGGACTCTTCACTGGCTACAAGCATAAAGTGAAAACACTACTTCTCAAAAGTCAAAAGTGCTTATTAAAGCTCTGCTAAAAAATAACCTCCTGTGCCTTAAATTTAAAATTATAATTATATAATTTTTAAATATAATTTGTTATAAAGAATCACTTGTTAGATGTAATGACAAGCTAAAACTGAAATAAATTGTTTGTATAAAATAAATAATAATTTTTTAGTCTGAACAGAAGCACTTATAAGCTCTAAGTATTAGGTAATCTGAAATTTACAATATAAACATGCTTAAACTTTATCCAATAGCACATTATTACAGTTGATTTTTTTTTTTTTTTTTTTTTCAATATTCTACAATAATCATACGTACATAGGTATTTATATATTCTACAGGTGCACTATCTACGAAAAAAGATTACTTATTCTAAAAATTCCAGAAAGCTAAATTGAAACAAACTAGATGTGTAGACACTTTTGCTATAGAAACTACAACTGAGAATCTTTTTAAGTGATACAGCTGATTTCTTCAAAATATTACTTGGTCTAAATTGTATTGAAATCATAAAACACACACATAATGCTAACAAAGCAGCAAACAACTGAATATTATCAAGCCTAATCAAATTTGAAATAAGCAAGTGTGGGCCAAAAGACATATCATCAATTATTTTCATCTTAAATTATTACATTTTCAATGTCCATAAACTATTTATAAAATATTATTCTTTACAAAAGCTATCTATTATGAATTGATTAATCAAGCAAAATGAAAAAAATAAAATAAAATAAAATAATTTGAATAAAAACAGCGATAAAGAAAACAATTTGTTTTAATTACTGTTATGATCAAAGATATTAAAGAATTTAGCTGTAAAATTATGTCAATAAAGTAGTTGATATAATCATGCAAGTTAAATAGAATAATTATATTTTATGTTTAAATAAGGTATTTTCAATCAACTTTATGATCTAGTCTTAAACAAAATTGATTACTATAGGTCACATAAAAATTGTTTAATATAAAATATTAGTACTCTCATAAACCTATGTAACTTGAAAGTTAAAATGTATAAGAGATCTTCTTTCACAATTTCCTTTAATTATGAAATAGTTTATAATAAAAATTAATTCCCACATGAAAATATCTAAGAACTTGTTTTATGTTTGAATTTGAATGTTTGAACTTGTATTATTGTGATAGTATTAGAAATTCAATCTGCTAACCTAGTGGTTCCCAACTAGTGATTATGCCCAGAGGGTCTGCGAGATGTCATTGGGAAATTATTTTAAATGAACTTGACATAAAATATTTGCGAAGCCTTGGCTTTTATAAGGATCACGCCCAGTACACAGACAAATTTAACATTCTGAGTGATAAAATTGCAAGTGATCACTGACAGGTGACTGCTACTCCACAATCACAACATTAAAATTGGTCATTTTCTAACTTTTCAAAAATCATGAGCTTAAAGGAAAGATATACCACAGAAAATAATGCAAAATATTTGATATATTTATGAGTATTTGAATAACTAACTATGTTGTATAAGTTTTATATTTTAGTTTATTTTTATTCATTTAACATCATTTTTATACTACTGTGTCTAATTGGATGATGATATGCTCTCTGAAGGATGGCATAACCAAAGTTTTTTCACTGCCTTTAAAAATCCTAAAGCCATCTGCCAGGTTCACCATTAAATTTTAGATATTCAATCTTTCCTGGATGGAAGCTAACCCAGAGAGCCTGGTTCTTTTTTCTTAATTTCCATTTCTCCGCCTCCGCCATTTATAGAATATAGAGTTTCAGTAGAGGTATTTCACATGAAATGTACATGATATGGTGTAGCCCAATTAAAATCTATCAATCTCTCTCTCTCTCTCTCTCTCTCTCTCTCTCTATATATATATATATATATATATATATATATATATATATATATATATATATATATATATATATATATATTGTAATATACCCATTTTTTATAATTATTGTAATTATTTATTTATTATTTATTATTGTGTTAGGCAGGCTAACAATAAGATAAGAAGTAAAATTTAAATATCAGCTCCAATTTGATTGTATGTTTACAAACATAGCATCCAGTTTGGATGCTAAGAAAAAAGGTCCCTGGCAGGTAGAATAGGGTAAAAAAGGTACCTGAAGAGATACCTGGAGAGTCAGTCAGTTTTGGACTGGGAACTTGGAGAGTGGAGCTGAATATGAAGAGGGATCTTGGTTAGCCTGCATATTGTTTCTGTTATTTTTGTAAGTTATTATTATGATTAAAAAAGTTATATAAAAGATTGTGTGCCTGATTGTCAAGAACCCATACCATACCCTGAGAGTAAAATGAATAATAATTAAGTAAATATTGTGATAAATTAATTTTGTTTATAAAAGAATATTTTTAAAAAATAAGCATATTATAATATATATATATACATATATATATATATATATATATATATATATATATATATAATATATATCCATAAATATGTAGTATTTAGGGGGTTATTACTTTTGAATTAATTGAAAAAAGGGATTAGCGAAAATGTTTTGTTTTGAACAGTTGTGCTAACCCAAATGTTTCAAAATTCCAGTACCTTACTGGAGGTACATTCATCAGGTATATTTAAAATCATGAAGTACAAAATCCTTTAATGTTGATAGTTATAATTTATATTTTTTATATATAATAATAATTATTATTTATATTATAATGATAATTATAACCATTTAGAGTACAATAATAATAATTATTATTTATAGTATAATAATTATTATTATTTAATAATTAAATAAATATTACTAGAAGAAGATTGTTTTAAATTCAATTTAAAGAAATCGATTAAACAATTTAGTTATAATTACAAACACAATTTATTAATTAAGCATTATATATTAAGTTTCACACATCAAATTTAAAAATTTGTATGATAAATCAGAAAATCCAGCACTATGATAATATGATAATCCAGCAATAAATGGTTTGCTTTATCAAGTAAATTTTTTTAGTTCATGAGTGAAACTTAAGAAACAGCTAAATATAATCGAATGAGTTTAAATACCAATAAACCATTAGAAAATTAATTGATCATTTTCTGAATAAATAAATGTGTGTGCGCGTGCGTGTGTGTGTGTGTGTAAGTGCATATATATATATATATATATATATATATATATATATATATATATATATATATATATAATATATATATATATATATATACATACATACATACATACATATATACTAAATGTTGAATAAACATTAATGAATTGGTAATATTACATCTTAAAGGATAAAATAAAATTTTAACTCACCTTCAAAACTTTCTTTTCTTGTGGCCAGAGCATAAGAGCGTCTGTGGATCAAGTTACTGACGAATGGTGAGTCCTTTCTTACAGGTTCAGTTGGGGATTCATCAACTGGAGGAAGCTGTACAGGAGCAGTTAGAGATGGGGCAAAACTTAAAGCTTCTTTCATTATTCTTGCATATAATGCATCCTCCCATTCCCCAAGGCTAACTCTTGGTTCAAATGAGCATTCATCTTTTTTAGTTTTAGGCAAATTTTGCACTTGTAAAATTTCATAAGTATTGTTACTTTCACTTGGAGAACCAAGCTTGTCTCCTTCATTTATGAATGCATCATGTTTCAACAGAGTTCCACTTTCTGATTCAACTATAATATGAAATGGATCATGATCTATATTTTCTTTTTCTGGTTCTTCATTTTCATCATCAACCTCTATGACATCTTCTTTTTTATATTCTTGTACTCCATCTTCTTCATTCTCATTAGACACAAAAGCTGTTTCTTTAGATACATTTAGTGGCTCATTTTCAATGCATATTTTACTTGGTGACTGTTCTAACCTAAAATAAATAATTTATGAACATAACTTCAAATTGAAATATGCTAATGATGATAAGGTTATTATTATAGCTAATTATAATATTAGTATTATAATTTAGCATTTAACTCGGTATATTAATCACTTATATTTTCTTCACGATTTGCTAGTTCACTAGCCATAATCTAAATGATTCAAACCATATGTCCAAATATCTAATGAGATAGAAAGAGAGAAAGCTGTTTACTATTAATGTATTGATGATATATGATATGATGAATTCAATTTTAATCACATATAATATCTTTAAAAGGAAATTACTGGAAAAAAAATTAAATGTTGGTAAACTTAACACCAGAACCTTAAGCATCATCCTAATCCTTGAGCACAATGTCTTCCTAGTTTTCCCCTTCCCTACAATACCCCTTGAAAGTTGAAACAGCTGTTGCTATGAGACATTTTGTAAATATATAATGAGATATATGGTGATAGCTAAATCCTCCACTTAAGAGTTTCTGTCATCATAGTGCCTTCGTTCGGACTCCAATGATTCACAATGCCTGTAGCCCGATTGAGAGTGGGGCACTGGGATCTACTATTGTTTCACATAACTCTCTACAAGAAGATGGAAAAGATTGACTTGGATATCCTTAATGTTGTATGTAAATATTGCATAATCGATAAATGCAAGTTTCATTTTGGATATACGCCAATAATGGAATCTTAGAAGCCCTTACTTATTGCTCTTAATTGAGGCAGATTGTATTATATTACATTACCTATATATAATTATTATTATTAATATAAAATTGATAAATATTTATTATTTATATAAAAATGATATATATTTATTTATTTTATTTTATTTTTTTTTTTTTTGGTGCCTTAAAGAACAAGCGAATATCATGTTTTCGTCCTCAACTTTCCTCTTTTCCATACTTCCCTCATGAGCTCTGCGTGTATGTATTTATTATTAATATAAAAATGATATATATTTATTATTAATACAAAAATAAATTATTTTTAAATAAAAAAGGAAAGAAAGTGAACTTAAACTTTTAAAAAATATATCCATAACACTTATATATATATATATATATATATATATATATATAATATATATATATATATATATATATATATATATATATATATATATATATATTGTTCGATCAGTTCTCAACTGTTGATAATTTAAGTTTCTATTGTTCTCAGGTTTCAGTCAATATATATATTTATTTGTTAATAACAAATGTGATGTACAAAGAAATAGATGTTTTGATTGATTGACTAATTTGATAAAATATATCAAAAATTAATAATTGAAAACTTGAACCAAATACTATTAATTATTTGTAGCCAAATATGAACCAAAATACTCAATTAAGTCACAAAGTTCTAAAAATTTTTTGTAAAACTTCTTACTCATTATTTGGTGATAAGTCAACAGTGCATGATGGATTGGATTTCTGTTCCTTCATCATCTCTTTAACTAATTCTTCTAATTTTAAATTTGGCTCACATTCGCTAGGTTCCTTTTTTTTGTGTTTCCTTATGATAGACCGTATTCTCTCAAAACTGCGAGCAATTTTGGAATGTTCTCCCACTTCCTGCAAAATAAAAAAATTGTTAGAACTTTAAAATAGTCATAATTAATATCATAGCACTGTCACATATAAAATATGTTAAATTTCATAAATTTTATGGAAAAAAATTCTTAATATCCTACTTTCTGCTTATAAACAGTCATTGATTTTAATTTATATCTCACAATTTTGATGACATTGTGACATTGTACTTATTCTTTGTGCTGAAGCTTCTCGGAGGGGGAGGGAGGAGAAAATTAATTGAAACAGGTTTGAAGAAATATATTTTAATTAAATTAAAGTTAAACAGCATTTAAATAATAATGACTTATTTTCCATTAATTTGCATTGAATGAAGCTCAGTTTCTTGTAATATTAATGTTTATAATTAGATGAAATAAAAGAGGTATTATGATTATTTCTCTGGTTATAAAAAAAAAAACCTTGTTGAAACTTAGTTATTGTGATTGTTGGTAAATGAGAAAAATAAGTGATCAAGCATGAAAGTAGCATATGTCTGTTTTATTCTGAAAATATTATATTATTGTAACAATATATATTATTATTAAAAAATAAAACATTACCTTGAGCAGGAAAAAAAATTATTACAATTGAACCAGAATAAATAATTTATTGAGTGATGAGGCCCAATAAAGGTTCTAAACCATAGTAGCAAAGATCAATATTGATCCTGTAGTCCTTCATAAGAGTGACAGTTTAATAATTCAGGAGACTACATAATATGATAAAATATGGAAGAATCATTCAGATGAAAGATATCACTAAGGATAATCTTTGAATCTAGCCTAGATTATTGACTTTTATTTTTTGGTAGATCCAAGTAATGGATCTTAAAAAACCTAGATTGGTAATTTTCTATAGGTATATGAAAAGTTTAATCACTCACAGGCGTAGGACCATATAGTGGTTCACAGTTATATTATGGTGATATTGAGACTAATTTTGAACGTATTAAAAATATGTTTAAACTTTAACAGCTGCCCATTCGTGGGTCACAGCTAATCATGAGTAGAGCATTCAGGCCCGGACTGTGTACGTTTAAATTTCAACTTAACAGCCTCCCTGCTACAAAAAGAAGTAGTATATATGAATTATAATATATCATATAATAATATATATATATATACATACACACTAACACAACACACACACACACACACACACACACACACACATACATATATATATATATATATATATATATATATATATATATATATATATATATATAAAATTGTATTAATAAATTTAATAGTGATTTAAAAATGTTTAAAAGATGTAAAAAAAAAAAAAAAAAGTATAAGAAATATAATTGCAAACTCAATATAAAATTTTGCAGAGCATTTCATTGATCTTTGCTTCAGAAATTGGAGAATATGGTGATTTCGGTCATTTCTAACTTTCTTGGTTGTTTTATTTAATAAATTTTTACTTTTTTTCTTAGTCAATTAAATGTCATCAATCCATCTCATACTTTGTCAACTGTTTCGCGCTAGTTGGACATACATAAAAAATACTACTTTGGACTATGTGAATAATTTAAAAGTAGTTTCATCATAAATGAAACTTAAGTGATGCTAAATTCAATCAATATTCGAAGAAGAATGGCTTATAGCTATAGAAAGTAAGAATACTAAAAAAGATCTGAAGATGATGAGTGACAATACTTTTTACTTGAAAAATTGTATTATTTTAACTTTTTCTTGAAATTATATTTTGGGAGTATAGAAAAAATAGTTTGATGGTGTTGACCTAGAAAATTTTATAAATTATTTATTAAATATAAAATTATAAGTTTTCAAATAATGTCAAATAAAAAAAAAATAATAATTTTAAATAAATATATTAAGAAATTAATTACCATTTTGAAGATAACTTTCATGCAGCAAGCTAAAATATATTTATTACATGCTATGCCATATAAATTCATTATTTTGTAAGGGTAACCAGCATAACATCATAAATCGGCCATTTAGAAGCAAGCACACTAATAAATCACTTGTAATAATTAAATTAACTGTGTGTCAATGTAATCTTGTTTATTTGTAACTTAAATCAGTTAATATAAATTGTTTTGGTAATGTCAACGCCATTATATAAAATTTAATATGCCCATCATCCAGTTAAACAACACCAATTCAAACTTGTTATTAAATCACTAAGACAGAATCGGTATTTTCAAAATTTAAAATAATGCAAATAAAAAAATTGGTGCTATAGACAACAGTTGCCCTTGAAGAATTAAAAATAACAACACTTGAATTGATATGCTGTGTTTGCAGTATAAATCCTTTTATTTATTTTTTTTTTTCAGTGAAATAGATTTTTAGGAACTAGATATATTTTAATATGAAATATCTGCTTTTGATTCTAGATGGGAACTAATCCAGCCCAAGTATTTATTTCTATGTAAGTCTTAAACTATTTAAAATGTCTGTTTAATTTAAAAAGAAACAAATCATTTTAAGTACCACGAGCCCCCCCCCTCCCATGGTTTTAGAATATCCTATTTGTTTAACTATTGGATAAAATGATAAAATATGATGTTTTACCAATGTATTTTTTTTTTTTTTTTTTTTTTATATCTAAACAATAAATTTCTACACAGAGTTTAGTTATCAAATCAAATATAAACAATAATACAATTTAAAAGTCTTAATGACTTATGATAAAAAAGCATAATGGACCTTACCATTATGGAATCGAAGGTAAATTGAAATTAATCTCAATTTTGTTCAGACAATATATCTTACAAAATAAGTTATATAAATTAATAATAATGGATAACCATGCTACTCATTCTAAAATTAACATTGCAGAAAGGAGGTATTTCTGGTATTCTATTCTCCTTATTATATAGCATTTCTCTGTGGGTGAAGTCCAATCAACTAGGCTATCTTCCTCCCAACATTTTTTTTCCCTCTCCTAATCCTCCAATTTACTTTCTCCTTACCAACTCGAACAATCTTCCTCAAACCATGCACCTTACTATCCTCTATAAAAATGCCCCCTTTAAGTATGTTCCCTATCTTTTACATCAATTGATCCTCTTCACTTAAGTAAATTTTTCTTTCTTTCTCTTCTATTGATTAAGCAACTGTAAACTTCCCATCTCTTGAAACGTTAACTGTTCTCTGGACATTTCCTCTTTTCCACATCCCAAGGCAGATCTTTAGATGACTTTTTAGAAAAGTGATGCGTTAAACTACCTCTGCTCTTACCTCTCTTCACATCATGAACTTTTTTAGGTATAATATGGTATAAACTTCAACTATTATATTTATTTCAATAATTAATAAATATAACTGATAATTAAATTAACAGGTAGTTCTAGTATTGATAAGAGTAGCAAGATTAATGAAAGATGGAATAACATTAATTCATGTAATTTTAACATGAAAGAATGAATAGTTGAAATTTACTAGAGAATCATAATTACAGGCTACATATTACAAAAAATTAATAAAATAAGGAATGATAACTATAGGAAAAAATATATCAATAGAACTATGGAACAATTAGGAAAAAAAATTATTGATAAGAAATAACTATTTCAACAAATTAATGTTGTATAGGTAAAGAAAGTGAAAAAATCATTCACAGATGGAAATGTTGGCTGTTATCGGTCTATTAAATGTTTACACATATGACAGATTTAGTAACGGTATCCTAAATAATAAATAACGTTCCACCAAAGTTCGTATTTAGGTGTTCTTACAAGTCAAAACCACTCATACACTAATTTGTCAATTTGATTTTTCTCGACCTTTGCTGCAAAACAATTTTTTTTTTTTTAGTATTATCCACTTTTATTATTCTTATGCTAAAAAAAAAACTTGGATGATTTTTTTTATCTCATTCACATATGCTTATTTATTATTTCATTTCTGAGCTACAATATTTTTTTTCTTAAAGATTGTTTATTTTATTTTATGCATTTATTAAATAATATAAACACTGATATTTCCATAAGAGATACTAGAAAAGTAAGAACACCTTAAATAATAACATTTAGAATTAATAAGAATATATTGCTTAATAAATTAGTGTGGGTGAGGGATAGTGCAATTCTGGACTCATAGAGAATAAAAAAATTATCATAAACAGTGTAATAGTTTCAGCGGCTTCTACATATTGTAACATTTTTCAAATGCCAAGGAATATTAATCTGGAATACTTATAAATATTCTAGTCAGTATTCCTGGCTAATAATCACCATTTAATATCATGCTGATAAAATTATTATCAATATTACCTACAGCATAATTTTAATCCAATAATATGGTTATTAATTAAATTGGATCAGTTAAAACTAGTTACGATAACCGTATAAATATATCTATTAATTAATTATAATAACCATGCAAGGTAAATGTGAATATAAAAGAAAAATTCACTGTGTACTGATAGAATAGAAATAAATTTTAAAATTTTTCCTGGGTAATAATTGGTTTTCTTATTGAACCATGCCAAAGAAATTTTATTAGAACATTTTGTGAAATTTATCTTTTATTTTTAATGACAGAGTATCTTTTATTAGATCTATAATCTGTGACACTGAGTGATATACATTAATTCATAGCCATATTCGCAGTTGCACTTCAGTGAAATCAAAGAAAAAACAAGAAACAAAACTGCACTGTCACAGCTGAAAACTTGACGGAATCTACTTTGTGCATTAAATGTATAAATAATCGTGAGTTGCTAAATAAAACATATATACATAAAAAAACTTTAAAGTATATATTTTACAGTATGATATGACGTGAAGTTGAAAGGATGACCCATCCTACCAATATTTATCCTCTATACATAGTTTAAATATTATATATATATATATATATATATTTATGTATTCTATTATTGTAGCAATTGAATGATTCAACAATTCCATAATATTGATTCCTATCTATAATTAAAAATAAATCATAATTATATTTTTCCATAAATTGAGGTTTATTTATTATTCATTCAATCTGTATTATAATAACAAATATATTCTTATGTATTCTAATAATTGGAAGATCTTTCTTTTCTAAGTAATAATATTATTACAAACTTCTTATTAAATTTAAATTAAGAAATACTAAATTTAAAGTATAGCCATCATTTGACAGTAAATTCCATCTATGTACATGACTAAATCTTTAATGGAAAAAACAATAATAATTTAATCTTCTAATTTATATTACAACATATATATGCTTTGATTTCTCATATTTTATATACTTGGATACACAGGCTATAAATAAGACAGATTTCCTATAATGCCTCTAAAAATTCATTAATATAGAAATGTGTGGGGAAAACAATGTTCTAATAAGAATTGATTAAAGCCATTGAAATGTATTGTCTTTAAAACCAATCATTAAAAAAAAAATACTAAAAATATCGACAAAAAACATTGTTATTTAAATTATATCCAAAACATAAATTAAACACTGTTTACCCAATATTTATTTCAGTGCAGACTATGACTCCAAGTGCAAACCAAGCATACAATGCAAACTTTAATTTTAATAGTGATTCATAATATTCATATTGATGAGGTGTTTTTATGCATATAAATAACCTAAAATTGTGGTCAGCATAGATCAAAGTGATGATTGAATTGAAAGTTAGTATACCCATGTGTTTAAATTATTAATATTTCTTTCATAAATAGGATTTAATATTACATAATGAGTACAAATTAAACAAGGCGAATAAATTTATAAACATAAAATGTATTTTTAGGAGCCAGTGCTAAAGCAATGATTCAACAAAAAGGTAAAGTGAGCATTCACATAAGCTATTACAATAAAAATAAAAAAGTGAAGTAAAGATGCTACTTACAACTTATACTTGCAGGTGAAATGTGGATGAGCAATTGATTGTATAAAACGATAATTGAGATACCTCAGTTATTTTGATGACAGCAAGACGTGGAAGAGGGGAAATAGGGGATGGTGAGTTAGAGGGTTGGGGATGACTGCATCGATGGCAGAACCTGCTCGCCACACGGACATGGTCAGACCACAATCGTTTCATCTCTGCAACTTCAGCGTCTTCCACCACCGAGTCCGGCTAAGCAATAGCCAGCTCATATTATCTCCATGAATACTACTCAACTACATACAACCTTGCAGTATATATTCAAAAATAAATGAAAAAAATATTAGCTGATGAATGAACAAGAAATAATGATACTAAAATTCTAAGAATCAATGTAACTTTAATCCGTTTTAACATTATGCAAGAAAATTGGCCCAATTTATAATTATGAGCATATATATATATATATATATATATATATATATATATATATATATATATATATGTTTAAGTTTATCTAGAAGTAAGTTAATAATATTAATTAATCAAGAAGCAATTAAATATTATTTTGCAGCCAGACAGAAATAATAACTATGCTTTTTCTAAATAATAAATACAAAATATCAAGTGAAACATCTAATCCTATGCACTTCATTGAATTTTCTTCATGATTTCCCAAAAATAATGAAAAATAAAAGCATGCGTCAATAGAAAAAAAAAAAAACTAATCTGTTATAAATAATGCCTAATGCTTAATCATGCAATTCAAATGTGATTATAAATTCTACCAGGAATAACCTCTTTTTATTGAAATATGAGTATATTTCTAAAAGTAAAAATATTTTGCATTACCTCTTTCTTGGATTTAAGTTCTTCTGAATTAAAACTATTGAGCAGCAAAGCAAGAAATAAGTTGAGAACCATGAAGTTTCCCATTACAAGTGCTGGAAGAAATATCGCAAAACAGGTTCCTGCACCCTAAAAATCCAATTTTTTAACATTTTAATATCATTTTAAATAAAAATATTTTAAAGATAAAAACATAGAAATTTTGAAATCTTAATCATAATTATACATTAGATTGAGAAATAATTTAATTCAATTTTATATTTTGTTTTAAATAAAATTCAGTAACTGCAATTTGGTAAATGAAGCTTTTACAGTAAAAAATATATCATTTAATTTGTTTTTACTAATAACATACAGCATGGTATCATTAAGTCCTGCAGGGGCTAGCTGAAGTGCACAGCTAGTCGGGCCTAACGTACCCCCGCTTTCCTGAGTTCAGCAAGCGACACAATCACATACAGAACCGTACACAGCTCACGCACACTGACACAAGGTCACTTACACTACACACCCTAGGGCCACCTTCCTGTGCAGACTGTAGAGCAAGTCAGGGTGCTTCGAGGAGACAGCCCCTCTACCTGGGTTGGAGGCTATGAATTGGGCTGATAACCCCTACCTCTTAAATCTAAACTATCCCTAAACCTCAAGAAACATTAGCCAGATTGTCAAAAAGGAATAGAAATAGCTCTCGTCACAAGGACTTCACTATTGGATCTTGGAACATTTTATTATTATATAGACCTGGTGCAAAAAAATGCTCTTAGATCAAATCAATCATTATAAATTAGACATCACTGCACTCAGGAAATTCGATGGACTGGACATGGAGTAATCGAAAAAAAAGATCACACCATCTACAACAGCTGTGATAATAAGAAACACATCTTTGGAACTGGGTTTGTTGTGGCAAAACGATTTAGACACCTTATAACTGATTTTAAACCGGTGAACTCGCGACTATGCGTTATCAGAGTTTGAGGGAAATTCTTTAATTACTCTGTTTTCAGCTGCGATGCTCACACTGAAACTTCAGAAGAGCAGAACAGAGGATTTTATGATCTGTTGGACAAAACAGTTAAAGCATCCCCTCGGTATGAAATTAAAATAATCGCAGGCGATTTCAACGCTAAGGTTGGTAGAGAGACATTTTACGTACCTACCATAGGAAGGCATAGTCTCCATGAAACCTGTAATGGAAATAGCCAAAGACTAGTAAATTTCTGCGCATCACAGAATCTCATTATAGGCAGCAGTCTTTTCCCTCATAAAAGGATTCATCTAGGTACTTGGCGATCTCCCGACGGGAATACAGTGAGCCAGATTGATCATTTTCTGATCAGTGGAAGACATAAATCCAACCTTATGGATGTTTGAGCATATCGAGGGGCAAACATGGACACAGATCATTACTTAATCATAGCACGAGTGAGAGCCAGGATCTAGAATGTTAAGAAAATACGAGGACAAAGAATCAAGAAGTTTAACAAATCGAAACTTAAAGATCCTTGAGAAAGTGTGCAATTTGTGCAACAAATTAATGAAAATCTGGCGAATAGAGCATACTCAATAGACACCAATGTTGACGAGATGTGGTCAGGAATTAAAACAACAGTATATGAGATAGCCGAAAAAACAATAGGTTTCAGACAGTCTGAGAGAAGATCTCCATGGTTTAATTAAGAGTGTAAAGAGGCCACTGATCAAAAAATGGTGCATACAAAAGTATGATTCAAAAGAGACATACGCGTACCTCGGTAGATGAATACAGGCGAAAAAGGAGGGAAGAAAAGAGAATACTGTGTAGAAAAAGAGCATGGGAAAATAAGGTATTGAAAGATATCGAGACCTTAAGAAGTAATTATGAAAGTCAAAAGCTATACAAAAAAGTGAACAATGGTCGGAAGTTGTTTAAGCCAAGATCGTGGTTATGTAGAGATCTCAATGGATCATTACTTAGTGATAAGGCTCGAGTGCTAGGAAGGTGGAATAGCCACTTTGAACAATTGCTCAACAAAAACTACTCACGGGAGGAACTGATGCTAGTAGCAGAGTTGAATCGAATAGCGGAAGATGAACTAGAGCCCCCTGATGAAGAAGAAGTTCATGAAGCAATCGATAAACTTCGGAATAACAGAGCACCAGGCTTTGATGCACTGTCTTCTGAACTTTTTAAAGAAGGTGGAGGGGAGCTCATAAAGACGCTACATAACCTCCTAGTCATGATATAGAGTGAGTAAGTAATACCAAAAGATTGGAATAAAACAATTCTCTGTCCAATACTTAAGAAAGGGAGTCTACTTGACTGCAAGAACTACCGAGGTATTTCGCTGTTGCCAAGTGCCGATAAAATCTTCTCCAACATACTTTACAAGCGCCTCTTGCCGCATGTTGAAAACATCTTGGGGAGATATCAATGTGGTTTTCGCCAGGGAAAGTCCACAATTGATCAAATATTCTTCTTACGCCTTGTCATGGAACATAGCCGAGAATACCAGATACCCACACACCACTTATTTATCGATTTCCAGTCAGCCTACAATAGTGTTCAGCGTGAACCACTATACCAGGCGATGAAAAATTTCAATATACCAACGAAACTTATACGTCTGGTGAAATTCACCATGGAAAATATTGAAAATGTGGTGTATATTCAAGGCGATTTTCGAGGAGACTCACTTGCGTGCTTGCTGTTCCATTTATGTCTGGAAAAAGCGGTCAGAGAAACAGGAATCCAGTCAAGGGGAAAAATCTTCAACCGGACGACCCAGATCCTTGGGTATACAGATGATATAGACATCATAGGAAGATCAAAGGGGGCTGTAGAAGAGGCCTTCCTTGCCTTGAAGTCTTCAGCTAAAAAAATGGGCCTTGTCGTGAACACTTAGAAAACTAAGTACATGGTCGCTAAAGAAGTCATGAAGTCACTGTTCGATTCGGGCTGTATAAATTTGAACGTGTGAGTGAGTTTACACATCTGGGCTCTCTAGTAAACGAAAATAATGATATCTCAGTTGAATTAAGAAGAAGAATAGCATCGGCTAACAGGTGCTATTTTGGACAACGCCGACATTTAGGAAGCAGCTTACTCTCAAGAGCTACAAAGATGAGACTGTACAAGACACTGATAAGGCCTGTACTTACCTATGGATCTGAAACATGGACCTTTTCCAAAAGCGATGAGCGAAATCTATGTATCTTCGAAAGAAAGATTTTATGACGGATTTATGGCCCAAAAAGAGAAAAATCAAACATTGAGAAGGCGAACAAACAACGAGCTGTACTCCTTCTTAAAGGAACCGGACGTTGTTAAATTAATAAAGATTAGCAGGCTTCGATGGGCAGGCCATGTGGCGGTCAGGATGGACGCACAGGAAATTCCAAGGAAGCTCCTCGATAAAGAGTTGCATGGAACACGAGCAAGAGGTCGTCCCAAACTACGATGGGCAGATGGTGTGAAGGAAGATTCAAGAAACCTGCTTGGTGTTCAGAGCTGGAGGACAGCGGCACTCAACAGAACCAACTGGTGAAAGCTACTTGACAGTAATGTAACATACTGTAACATGCTGAAATATATATAGCATAAGATATAAATAGAGAATTACAGGCTTAATAAAATATACCCTTTACAGTTTATTTAAAATTAATTCATTATTTAAACGTCAAATTTAATTATATTATTTTCCATCTTAATTTTTGTATCACCCCATTTTATATTCATTCAGATATGAGGTTTCTTGATGGAATTAAATACACACCTCTAAGGTATTATGAATATTTTAAAAATTAAATTGG
This sequence comes from Piezodorus guildinii, assembly GCA_023052935.1. Taxonomy (NCBI): domain Eukaryota; kingdom Metazoa; phylum Arthropoda; class Insecta; order Hemiptera; family Pentatomidae; genus Piezodorus; species Piezodorus guildinii. The sequence goes on from CM041295.1 coordinate 97,570,573, forward strand.
TAGTTTATATGTTATAGTTTATATGAAATGTTTATTAATTATATTCTGTGGGCATATTTACAGAAATTATAATTGTATCTTTTTAGTTAACAAATATATACATTGCATAAAAAGTTAAAATCATAATGCAGAATAAATGCATATTAATATCTTACTTCATGTTTTTCAGCCCTCATACAATCCCATAAAGGTTCAATCCATTCACCACATAGGATTCTGAATATCATCATGAATGAATGAAAAAAATCACTGAAATTCCATCTAAAATAGATATGTCCATATTATTAATACAACTTATATTTTAAAAATAAAGATTATTTAAATTCATTTCAATAAAATAACAAATTCTGAGCCTGAAACTACTACTAAATTACTACAACTCTAGGGTGAACAAGAATCTTTATATCTCCTTTGTGGACTTTAAAAAGGCCTACGATTCTGTGGATAGGGAAGCTTTACTGGGGATTCTGGAAGAATATGGAGTGGACGGAAAGACAAGAAGGTTGATTGAGCAAACGCTGATGAACATGACCTAGAAGGTGAAATTCCAAGTTGTCATCAGTGGGCCCTTTCTGGTCAGGACGGGGCTCAGGCAGGGGGATTGTCTGTCCCTGGTGCTGTTTAATGTAGTGCTGGATAAGGTAATGAAGGAGTTATGGGTCAAAAATAGTGCAGGGACAAAATTGGGGACCAAAAATAATAACGTCAGAAGTTGTCAAATGTCGTTGCTGATGATCTGGCCCTCATGGCGGAATCTGCGGATGAAGCAGTAGAGCAGCTAAATACCCTAAAAGAAATTGCCGAAAGAGTCGGTTTGCAGATATCTTTCGAAAAGACAGAGTTGATGACTACAGATCGAAACTTTCAGGAAAAAACATTTAAAACGAAGTATTGAGAAATCAGGGTCACCAATAGCTTCAGATATCTGGCAGAGATTATCTGTAATAATGGGTCTGGAAAAAGGGTATGGAGGAGAGGCTGGTCAAGATGGAAAGACTCAGCTTTGCCACCAGTGGCCTATACTGTAAAAAGGATCTTTCAATAAGAGAAAAAATAAGGCTATAACACCGTTGTCAAATCGGTTATTATGTATGGAATGGAGACAGCTTCTCTTCCTAGCTTAAGGAAACATTTGGGAATTGAGAGGAAGATCTTAAGGAAGATTTATGGACCAGTAAAGTTACCAGAGTGATATAGGCTGAGGCCTACCAGAGAACTTTACAAAGAAATGGATGACCTGGAAACGGACATTAGGCTAAGGAGGCTGCATTTCTATGGGCATATGGTAAGGATCAGCCCGAACAGAATAAATAAAGAAATCTTTGAACAAATGTGGGGATATAAAGGGGCCGGAGGGTACATTCAGCAGATGAGGAAAGAGACAGTGAGATTGGGAATCTCAGCACAGGATTGTGTCAATAAAGATGAATATAGGGAAAAATTGAGGAAAAAGGTCCTTGTGGGTGCCAAAGAGGTGAGAAAGGGGAGAGTATGGAGCGAGGAACAGAGAAGAGTCCAGTCTGAGAGAATGAAGAAAAGGTGGGAAGAGAGAAAAAGAGTGGAACGTGTGGGCAAAGTTAGGAGAAAATGATATTTGCGTGGTCTTTAAGGCCGTTTCGTGCCAAAAAAATTGATTTAATTGTTCAGAAGTTGATCAAATATTAATTTTCACTGGATTAATTGATTTTATTATTTTTATTAAAATTGTTGGTAAACCTTACTATTCTTAACTAACAATTTACTTAATGTTTAGAAAATTTTTGCATTTGCAAGGAAATCTTCTTTAGCATTTTTTGAACATAAATACAAGATTTTTTTTTTTTTTTAAGTAACTGTATTTTGTAAGATATAGAATATTTTAATAATTTTATGTAAATAAAAATAAGTGATGATATAAAGGTGCTGAAAACTATTTTAAATACAAAATTTGAACAAAAACAAAAAAAACAATTATATCTTAATATTAATGATTCTTAATGCCTTTCCATCCAAGTTTTAGAAGAGAAATTGCAATGATTTACATAAATGGTCATATTACCTTGGTACTGGATCTGGATCAAACCGTTCTGGAGTGTAATCTCTTGAAAAAAGCTGCATACCAATTACAGCAAATATGTATATTATAATAACTAATACAAACGTCAAGTTTCCAAGAGCCCCCAAAGTTGAAATTATTATACTTAAAAGAACTTTCATTGTTGTCCAGGATTGCGCCAATTTTAATACACGCAGCTGAAAATTAACAAGTATAAAGTATATAAATTAACTTGGTCTTTAGAAATAGAAATAGAAAATAATTTTTATTCTGGGACTGGGTCTCCTAAGAATAACATGTTTGTACAGTTGAAATATACATGTCTGGCCAACAGACAGAAGTAACATAATTAATCACTAATTACAATTATGGGTATATCACACACGCATATACACATATATGTACAAAAAAAAAAAAAATATATAATGATAAAATAAAAACGGTTCTTAGAAATATAGATGTTTAAATATAGAAAATGAACAAATATTACTCTTCTTTAAAAGTGTGATGTCAGGAATATAAATATCACAGTTTCTAAGTGTCTTTTTGGGATAATAAAAGGTATTGGAAAAGTTGGGATTTGAATGAGGAGAGGGAAGCATCATGGCAGATGTGAGTAGGTAGAGAATTCCAGAAAGTAGAAGAGCGGACAAGGAAGAAATGATGAAAAATTTTAGTCCTATGGGTAGGAAAATAAAGGTCAGAATGGCGCGATCTTGTTTCAAGTGAGTGGACTGAAGATTTAAATTGTAGGAGACTATGAATGTATGGAGGCTTTTGGGAGTTAATGATTTAGTAAAGGTATGATCCTAGGAAATATTGCCTGCGGTTGGGGGAAGGAGCCACTTTAACTCGTTGTAAAAATGGGTCACATGAGACCTCTTTGGGGTACTGAGAACAAATCTTAAAAGTATGTTCATGATTCATTTTAGCCTGTCCTCAATCACAGTCGAGAGGCCACCATATACTAAGCAGCAATAGTCAAAGTGGGGGAAAATAAGAGCGGATACAAGGAGGATACAGGTTAATAGTGGAAGAAGATGGCGGGAACAATGGAAATATTTGAGGGTACTTATTGTTCTTCGGAAAATTTGGCAATATGGGGTTTCCAGGAAAGAGTTTGGTCAATTATAATACCCAGGTTTTTGACAGAGGAAGTGAAGGTGATTGGGTGATCATTTAAGGTGAGACTCGGAAATGTGGTATAGGATCTGAGAAGGGAATTGGAACCAATTAGAATTGCCTGAGTTTTCAAAGGATTTAGCATTAGTTTATTCAGGGTTGCCCAGGCACAGATTCCATCAAGGTCTTCCTGAATATTGGCAAATGCCATAGTGAATCAGAGGGAGAGAAGGATAAATAGATCTGGAAATCGTCAGCTTATAGGTGGTGGGAATAGTGATGGATAGAGTTGAGAAGGTAATTGATATAACAATTAAAATGAAGAGGAGAGATGCTTGAGCCCTGGGCTACACTTGCCAAGAGGGCTCGAAAGGATAGAGGATGGTTAGGAATAGTGACAGCTTGAGTTCTGTCTGAAATAAATGATTGGAACCACCTGATAGTGCTGTAGGAAAAGGATAGAGACTTTAGTTTGAAGAAAAGGATAGAGTGGTTCAGGGAGTAAAATGCTTTGGATAAGTCCAAAATATTAGCATGGTCAGTTTCGTTTTGTCCATAGCAGTGTGTATGTCATTAGTGATTTTGAGGAGAGCGGATTGAGTGGAAAAGCCAGGTCGGAAGCCGGATTGGATTGGATCAAGAAGTTTAGAATTTTCAAGGAAATTTGATAATTGTGTCTGAACTATTCTTTCTAAAGGTTTAGAGAGGTTCGAAAGGATGGAAATAGGGCGATAGTCTTTAGGGGATGTAGGGTTGGAAGTTTTACTGATAGGATGGACTATTGATTTTTTTCCAATTAGTGGGAAATACAGAATTTTGGAGAGAAAAGTTATATATAAATAGAAGAACTGGTAGGATTTCAGGAAGGCATAATTTTAACAGTTTCACAGGAAATGCATCAAATCCTATGGAGTTAGTATGATAATTCAGCACAGCGGAGAGAAGTCAGTTGGTGAAATGACAGAAAAATAAAAATTATGGGGGTTGAATAATGGAATTTAAGAGAGGTTGGAAAAAGTTGGTGAAGAATTATCAGAGGAGGTAGATGAAAAGTAAGAATTTGACTTTAAGGCCCTAAATAACAATGATATAAATATCTATATTAATATGTAGAATTATTCATATTACATTTAAATTATTCATATTTATATTAATATGCTATACTATATTTATATCATTTTAGTTTTAATATGTTTTCCTATAAAGTTGCGACATAATTATTATTTTAAAAATAAGTCTTAAAATCATAAATTAAAATTAAAATCTATGTTTGAGTTATTGGTAAAGATTTTGTATCTGTATTGTTCTCCTGCTAATTGAATCCATAATTCACACTAAATAGTTGTGATCTGTCAAATTTTTACAATTTTAATCTTTTTAAATAAACAAAATCATTGTTGGGTCAATAGTACATTGGATATATATTATTTTCTCTAGTAATGAACTATTGATAAATAGGAAGATAAGAAGTTTAAAAAAACATTAATACCAGTCTCAGACATCGCAGTACTGACAGTCCATCCACTAATTCAAATGATAAATCAAGTAAGCTTGCGGATACAATAATTAAATCAAAAATGTTCCAACCACAATTAAAGAATTCTTTACTCAAAGCCATGAGTTTCATAGTACATTCTAATGTGAATATAGATGTGAAAACCTGAAAAAGATTATAAGAAAATGAACTAAAAGCTGTTATATATATATATAAAATATATAACACTATATAAAAATAAAGATAAATAAATATTATAAGTTTAAAAATCATAACTATTTCGGCAAATAGTTTTTGTCAAATTGATATGAAATTATTTTATTTTTACTTTCCTTTAACATAGAAGAAATTCAATGAATTAAACTTTAGATATTACTTCCTTATTTATTATTATTAACACTGTTGAATTGAAGAATATAAAACCCTAGTTAACTTATTACCCAGATTAGGAGAAGATATAATTTAGTTTTGAGAGATTTGTAAACATTTATGTTTAATAAGGATGTGGTCCAAAGTCTAGCAAGGATCTGTCACACACTTTATGAACATTTATTTACTCTACATTGAACTTGGTAAAAACATTTACTAACGTGGAAAATATTAATTTTAAATTAAAAATTATATCAGTGACAGAATACAATAATATATAATGATAGGTAAATGATTTCATTTGATTTTTTAATCCCACAGATCATTTAAATGAATTCATACAAAATAATTATCTAAAATTAGCAGTATTTTAAAAATAAAATATATTACTTTGTTTCCAATGTCCAATGCACTTTTCATATTTTGGCTCATCCCATGATGTTCCATGGCTAAGAAGAGAGTATTCAGTAAAATACAAACTGTGATTAAAAGCTCAAATAGTGGATCTCTGACAATTCTATACAAAGAATTTTGGATTTTAAGCCATCCTCGATAATCAATGCAGCAGTCAACACATCCATCACAGTTTCTGTCTTGTAAGTCATCTAAAAGTAAGATTTAAGATAACGTTAATCCAAAAACATAAATTTTGTTATTCAATTTGTTTGATATAGATAATTATAATCTTAAAGATTTATTTATATATATATATATATATATATCATATAAATATATAGAAGATTTTATAAATATATATATTAATTATGTAATATATATATATATATATATATATTTTTTTTTTTTTTATTGTTAAGAGATTAACAGATAAAGAATTATTAACCTGCGATTTCAACCAAATAAGCAATGTTCAGTTCTTAAGTGGTTATATATTTATGTTAGTTAACCCAGTACTGAACAGTTCCATTTTTTAAATAATACTTTTGTTTGAGAGATAAATTTTTCTAGCTTACCAGAAAGAACTGAACTATTGCTCAACTTCTGAACTATGGTATGGCTTAAATACGATACAATTTTATCTATCAGAAGAAATCAATTAATAAATAACAAGTAATTGAATAAGGATCAAATAACTTAATAGTTATTAAATATATTTATTCAAATTAAAGAAATTAATAATCATTATACCAATTGTAACTACTTGGGTCCTTTCATGAGGAAGAGTATATACAGATATATTCTCTTTTTTTTTCCCATTCACTCCATTGCACTTTATTCCAGTAGGCTGCAATATTGGCTTTGTTTTCACTTCTATATTCACTCCTGAGGGTAGATTTTTATCAAGATTCTGTAATAATTTAGATATCATTAAAAAGACATAATTCTTATACTATATAGAAATAAGACTATTGTTTTTCAAATAATAACTAAAAACTATAACAGAAAAGAAAAATTATAACGAATATAACATTAAACTTTGCCGCAGGTGAACTCCTTTCCCACACACGGGCTCGCCTTAGTGGGATAGTGACTTCTACTTGCACTGTAATATGTCTGTGTTTTGATTCAAATAAAGAAGTTAAAAAAAAAAAAAAAATATTTACTTGAACTGATGAGCTTGGCTGTACAACATCCACAGAAACTATATCTCCTTCTTCATGATCATCAACAACACCTGAATCTTCTAATGATGATTCTCTTTGTGCATCAGGTCTCTCACGTGAGCCACCTTCAGATGTGTTACTACTTCCTTCTCTACTCATTTGAAGTTCTCTTCTACTATCTAAAGTGAGGAAAAAATTATGTATTTCATTTTTTGTTGTGTCCAATTCACAGAGAGAAAAAAAAAGGAAATGTAAAGAGAAATAAATTTAGGCTTTTTAAAATTGATATTATGAATATTAGGGATATGGAAAAAAGAGCAAGGAAGTGGATTGATGGAGAAATAGGATGCCATTACAATAGTTTGGATTTAGCTCGGCTGATTAAAGATTTTTTAAATGCAGTAGTTGAAATGTGATGTAGAGTTCAGAAAGGCGAGAGCATCCAAGTAAAACTCGGATTTGAGATGAAAATATATGAAGGAGGATAGGATTCAATTATAAGATGTTAAATCCAATGTTTTATGGATGGAACAGTATTGAATCACAGTTACTTTTTTATTTATTTAGAAAACGAAAAGGATGTTGAGTTCAGTCTCAGAAATACCACTTACTTCAATGAGTTCAATAGTTTGTATAGATTAAGTTAATATGAACTATGAACATTTAAAAAAAAAAAAAAAATGCTTACTTTATGCTCATTTGTTTTTGTTCTTTGGACGTACTCTTATGAAATAACTTACTTGTTATAGGTTGGTAAAAAGTCCATAGACATTCATTTTAATTTTACTTGAACAAGAATGTGTCTAAGCAGATAATTTTAGCAGCCACAGAGGTCTTAAGGATATCAAATGATGAAGTTAGAGAAAATAATTAGTTCTAGAAAGAGGGAACTTTAAATTTATTCAGATTCAATAAAACAATCTTTATATATAATATTTTATTTTCAATATAAATTTGTGTCATACCAATTTAATTTCTAGAACTATCCATTTACCTATGCAATTCATTCATATCTAATTTATTTCTATTATCCACCATCCCCTCATCCTCATATAAAGGCAAGGTTGCAGTTTTAATAAGGAAAGGATGAAATGGGTTCTAGATGAAGAATAAAATCCAGGATTTATTTGGTTTAAATATCTACATGGTCAAGAGAACCATAGTGTTTGCTCTATTAGTTTCTTATGTTATGAAAGGTACTTTATTGTAATTAAGACATAACTTAAAATAATTTTAATTTTTTTATCATATGTTAGTTATAATCAGTATTAGAATTACTGCAACAAATTTTTACGTACAAGGTGAAGGATGGAGTGTTGCAGGAGTGGAGCGGACAGTCCCTTCAGTTTTTTTTTCAACAGGAGGTGAAGTAGGAGGGGCAGTGCACAGTCGTTTAGGACTTGGTGATACTGATCTATCACCTCCCTCAGGGCCACTTACTCCTCCTCTTCGTTTCCTCCTTCTTGTTTTCTTGCGGGAATAAGAGCTAAGAAGTACTCCTTTCCTGGAGTCAATACGCCTCTTACTACATTTGTCCAATTGTTTCACAGAAATCTTAGAGGGATCAAAACTGAATGTTGAATCATCACGGTGATCAGTAAGATCCTTTCTTCTTTCCTATAAGTAAAATGATCAACAAAAGCCACTTGTATTACAGAGAGTTAAAAATAAATTTAATGATAAGATGATTAAACAATGAATTTGGATGAAAATATAAGATTGAGTAAGACAATGGATGATAACTAATAAAAGTTTTATTTAATGCATTTAAAACATCTGACAACTATACCTACAAAATATAGTCATCCTTAAAAATGTATGCATTCTTCATACTTAAAAAAAAAAAAAAAAAAAATATTTGAGTGAAAATAAGTGTCATAAATAAAAGTAAAAATAATTAATAAATTTGGAATAACTAAGAGAGGAAAAATATTAGAGAACTCTATAAGAAGATTGAAAAATATTCTGAATATATGATTAATAATAAATTTATATTGGAAGCATTAATTAAGTGGGATGGATTCATGCCATTAAATCCAACTTGTGGACTTTTATTTGCAATTAAAATACATATTTAAAAATGTATTTCAGGTCTGCAATGTATACTCAAGGAGTATAGTTTTTTTTATTGATTTGGTCTTTTTTAAAAAACAAATAGGGCAGGCCTGTTTTTAGGATTACTTTAGTGACTCAGGAAAAGACAAATAATTAACAAGATGAAGGTGAAATAAGAAAATTGCTGGATTGATCCTGAAAACCAGCAAAATTACAAATTAAGACAAATGATAGAGTTGAGTGATGAAATTACCTCCTGTGTGATTTCAGCTTCTTCTTCATAACTCAAGGCGACTACTGCTAACATCAAATTGATGAGATAAAAAGATCCAAAGAAAACAACTACAGTAAAAAAGATAACACTGAATGGGCCACAAGACGCAATCACCTTTAAAAAAATATTAATTAGGTAATCAATTAAGAATAATCTTTGCATTATTTATTTTATATAATGAGACTCATATTATATAAAATTAACGAACCATATTGTAAACATTTTCCCAATAATCTAACGTTATTAATTGAAAAGTTGTAAGCATAGACCATAAAAAATTATCGAAGCTTGTGTAACCATGATTAGGATTTTCTCCGACTCGTAAACAAACATATCCTTGCGGACAATGCCTGAAACAATAAAGAAGAAATAAATGCTAATAAAGCTTTCAATACAATTATAAATGTACTAAAAAACAAAACAAAAAACTTAATACAATGTCCATACTAATAATTTTATAGATAATTATTATATTAACTGGAGATATTAAAAATCATATCTTCAAAAAGCAGTTAAATTAATTTATAAAATTGCATTGATTATTAACAGTAAGTTTATTAAAATTAATGAAAACATTAATTGTTCTTAATATTCTATGTGTTCTTATGTTCTAATATCTATACACATACACACACAGATATATATATATATATATATATATATATATATATATATATATATAATTTAATTATTTTATTTTATAGTTTAATAATACCAAAGTATGATTGTTGATCCAAAACTATCTTATAATATATCCTATAAGACATCTAATTAATTTTATAAGAGTCTTTAAAGAACTACTCAAAATTTTCAACTGCTATCTATGGTCACATAATCTATATTGCCCAAAAAACATACTAGTTAATTCTTTCAAACTTTAAAATTTCTTAAATATCAGATTAAATTAGTAGGAATGGTATCTATTCAGTATCATTTTAGTATTTTATCCCTTAACCCAAAATTATAACATTATTTTATAAAATAAAAATATAATTAATATCTCTAATAAGTGAAACATTTTTTATGAACATTTAAAAAGTTCAATTATTAATCAATAAAATAATCAATTATGCTTACTACAGCTTTATATTTTTTATGTGATGTTGCATATAATTCTATTTTGACAGCTGTCGCTGTTTCTATTTTGACTATTCACAATCATATACGTAAAATTTTTTAATGTAAATATGTTAAATAATACTTTTATTTTTCTTTCTTATATTTTGACTATATTGGTGTAATTAATTTATAATATCAATGCTTACTGTATGTTTTTTGACATATCATAAAATTCATTCATTAACTTATAATTTTGGCCATTATGAAACCTACCTTGAACCAGTTACATTTCCACATATCAATGGGTCCCCATCATCATTGATCAGCCATAAAGTTTCATTGCTTATCCATCTAAAAATAAAAAAATAAATTGATAATTATAAAGGGTATGAAAATGCTGAGAGCAGGAGTTCCCGGTCCTGTCTCTAGGCAAAACTCCCAAATTGTCAAGACTTGCTTGCAAAATATTCATTGAGGAAAATATTATGGGAACCCTAATATAATTTGAGTAACATGTCCCTTTGTTTAAAGTCTGAGTGATATTATAATTCATTAAAAAAAGTTATCAGTCAAATTCAATTCTATACTAAAAATACCATACCATGTTATGCATACTCACAGATATGTTACATTGTTCATTCATTGAATTCATTGCATTTAGTTAAGTATGATTTATAAAAATAAACAACAATTTGGTATTAAAAAATCATAATTTTCTTATCAATAAATACAAAATATTTAAACTTACGTTTTCCACTTGAGATGTGATATATGTTTTGGTGGATTAGGTACACACTTATTTCTCAATTCTCCCATATACACTTGAAGGGCAAACAATGCGAAAACCATTAAACAGAATATTGTTAATGTCATTACTTCGGCCAGTTGTTTAAATGAGTGCAAAAGGGCATTTATAATTGTTTTGAGGCCTAAAAAAGAAAAACAAATTAATCTTTATAACTACGGAACACAATCAGGAGTATAAAATATTCAATAAGTGGTAGTTATAATTTTGATTGCAAGAACATGTTTTTCATGTAAAATGAAATAATATATTTTTTGCTAGCTCATTAATATTTAACATATAACCAATAAAATGAACAATAATTATTTAAACAGTAAAACTTCCAATCAAGATAGCAGTGTACCATAAAAATAATAATGAATCAAAGTATTTCAATAATATATAATAATGATGATGTAAGAAAATAACTTTGTTGTTATCATTAATATAAAGATTAAGTTAAACAGTTTTTAATATTGTTTATAATAATGAAATATTTAAAAATCATGCTTGAAGACAATTTTTGCAGTATATAGACGCTTTTAAATAAAAAAGAATATTTTTGATGATCTGAGCGATCGTTCTGATAATAGGCAGTTAAAATATTTTACTAAATCACAAACAATGTATACCTTCATATAATTATAATTAGAAAATTTCTCTTCTCAAATTTTTTTTTTTGTTTATTGCACGACAAAGTATTCATATTAGTTGACGTTTCGAATCTTCATTTTCGAAATTGTGAGCAAACTTCCATATTTAAACATTATTTTAGCTCTAAAATTATTACAATAATTTCTTCTGTTGTTTTTAAAATTCGTCATTAAATGAAATTAATCACTATATTTTTATTATATATACTTATTACATGGAGATTTTATGTTTTCATTATCACATATTAACCACTTATTTCATAATTCATAGAGCCAATTGTGCAATAGTTATGAAATAAGTGGTTAATATGTGATAAAAAAAAAAAAAAAATACAGTGACTAATTTCATTTGATGACGAATTGGAAAAACAAAATAAGAAACGGTTTTTATAGCATTAGACCTATAATAATATTTAAATATGGAAGCTTGTACACAATTTTGAAAATGAAGCATGTATTCTTTGAAACTTCAATTTATATGAATATATTATTGTACGAATAAATTAAAAAACAAAAATTGTGTGTAGAGAAATGTTCTAATTTTGACTGTATAAAAAAATATATTCTCTTCGTTTCAATAAATTTAATATTAGCAAACCTTTATATTTTTTCACTAATTGAAATGTTGATTTCCAAAAGGTATTAAAGGATTTTTTTTAAGATGTTGATATTTTCACATATTTGTATTCTCATCATTTAGTTTTATCTAAATCTTCTATTTGATTTTATCTAATGAACTCTCAAGTCCATAACACGATTTAGAAATACAATTATTTTCTAAAGGTACTAATTACACACATAGTTTCTTTCCAAATCATATTATAGCATTTCATTCCATAACTTTAATATAGTGTTATTAATATAGTAGGAAAAATAATTCTAGATTCTAATGCGGAAAGAATCAAATAAGTTGGTTTTTTTTATAAAGTAATGAGAAATTTTCGAGCTTCCTGTAAAATATCGTTGAGTGGATGTAGTACCTTTTGGAAATCAATATCTCAATTGTATACTAAACAAATTTAAATTAAATTACAATTATATTTACTATTTATATTAATTACTGATAACTATTTTTATCTTTTTGAAGCTACAAACCTGGCATTATAGAAACAGTCTTCAGAGCTCGAAGAACACGAAAAGTTCGCAATCCAGCAAGATTTCCCACTTCCAGTCCGAATCGTAGCGTATCCAGATGTTATCACAACAAAATCCAACCAATTCCAAGGATTGCGTAGGTATGTGTACTTGTTAAACATAAATCCTTTTGCAACACATTTTATAAACATCTCTGCAGTATAGATAGCCAGAAAAATATACCTGGAAAATAAGAAACGTGAGTCAATAGTTTTCCATAAATAGTTAAAACTCAATATTTTAAGGGACCACACTTAAAAAAAAAAAATCTGTTCGCGCAACACACACCTTCCACTTACCTCGGTTGTTAAAATAAATTTAAGAATTTTTAAATACAGTTAGAGATTAAAGAAGTTTAAAGAATAAATTAGATTAAGTTTCGACAGAAACATGTGTTTTATTAAATAATTTATCGTATTATTATCGGCAAAAAAACATTAATTTTTATCTTTAAAGATTTAGTGTATAGCTAATATTTTATTTTCCAACATTATATTATAAGTCTGTATTACTGTTCTTATGTTTAAAAAAAAAATTGCATTTACAAATATTTTTTCTCTTTTCTCCTTTAGTTTGATATGGAATTTGTTCAAGTTATATACTTACCCGTTTTTTTTTATCAATTCTATAGAGGATGACAATTTAAGGCCTGTCAGACTATTTCAATCAGAAAGAAACCTATATGATATTAAAGACCATTAAATTTTACATCGATATAGTGAGTTTAAACAAAATCGTTACAGCCCTTTTTGAGGAAATCGTAAATAGGTGCTAAATCCTTAAGTGGATAAAGTGGCTCTTCTGGTTAGCCGACTTTCATGTAAATCTCGGGTGTATAGTTGCCTTAAATATTAAATTTCAGTAACGTACGACTTTTTTTTTTTCGTGCTGAACTTATTCGTACTCACACTGATCTTTTCGCGCGACCTGGTTATTTGGACTCAGGGTAGCTTAAAACGTGTATTTTCGTTGAAAAATAGAATTCGAAAGTTTTCACGCTCGCAAAACTTTCCCTAACCATATATGTCATATATCGGTAAGTAGAAGTAACAAAATGTGTTTACAGAGCTTATGAACACATTAGTTTTTATTAAAATGACTAAAAAAAAGGTAATACAAATAAAATTGGTATTAAAGAATGATCAATTATAATGTATAGTGTCCCAGGCAAATCCCTAATGTGTGTACTTTTGTGTATATGGTGATACACACACATTTTTTTTTGGAGCATTGGTTAATTAGACTCAGGCAAGTAAAGGCATTGGGTCGTGTGATTAATATGAATTGTACGTTTTCACAGGAAAGGTTATTTAGTAAAACAAATTTATGAAATAAAAATATTTACCCATATTTTAAATGAAAAAAAAAAAAAAGAATTGTAAACCTGTATCTATACAACCCATGAAAAGTCTTGGGTTGTGTACATAAAGAGATTAGTTTTGTTTCGCGGCTAACGGCCAAGTAAGGAGATGATTTTAGACCTCAGCCGCCAGGTGAACACAGACCCCCAGTAAAAGACCCTTATTTTTTAGTAGTGATAAATTTTTTTTTTTTTTTGTCTTAGGTTAGTTAAAAAAAATAAAGGGAAGAAAATATGATTAGGTAAGGGTAGGCCAAAAACCTAATTTTTTATAACATCTTGCAGTCAGGCGTGGAACCCCTAGGATTTGGATTTTTTTTTTCCGATAGAGAAGAAATTAAATTATTAAAAAAATTCATTTTACTCAATCGGAATGTAAAAGCTCGAATTCTAGTAATAAAATAATAAATAAGAATTTAAATATATAAATAATAAAAAACCTCAGCCACAAGGTTTTGGGTCCCACCTAATAGAGGCTGGGTGTGCCCCAGGAGGATCTCTATACCCTAGAGTTGCCTCACAGCTAAAATAACTGAGTAAATAATATTCCGTCACTAAAACTCAAAATCGATCACATTTGATAGTATAGTAAAGAATGTTGTTCAATTGGGGCCATAGTCAAAAATGGCTCATGAAGATTCTTTGGTTCAGCAAATAAAGGAATTTTCAATATTTCTAGGCCAAAGGCTGTGCAAGGAGGCGATTGGATCATACCACGCTCAGTCACCCGATTTTTTCCTTTAGGTTTTGGGTATTAATTCCTAGAGTCTGGTTGGGTATCCCTACCCCAGAGTCGCCCCATGGCTGAAATAACACAATAAATAATTATTCTACCAAAGCCGGGTTCAAACCCGGGATCCGTATATTAGTAGTCCAGTGCCTTATTGATTAGATCACCCCGCACTCTTACATATTTATGAATTTTAAAATACTAGATATAATTAGTTGGCTGTTGAGAATAAATGGAAGGCATTAGTCCGAGTGGCCGTCAGTAAATGAAACAATTAAATAGTTTAAACTATTTGTTTTCTGCCAACGTTTCGAATCCCATTGTGGGTCATCATCAGGGCAAATTGTGGGCGGGATGGTTTTTCTAAAATATTGTTCTTTTCAACGGTGCATTATACATCTCTATAACTATTCTTATTTCCGGACATGAATTAATCGTAAAAAAAAATCGTTATCTATTTTTCTGTTATATTTGATTCTATCCCTTTTATTAGAGTGAAAGGTAGTCGAGATGCATGTCTTTTGAACTAGTTGCAGTAATGAAGAATGGATAGCGTCTTTGTATTGTTACATTGTACATTGTATAGAAAAAATATACACAGTGAGTCTTTGTAGCTTATACTTAATTAACAAAAAAAAAAACTAAACTAGAGCCAAGAGGATCCGAAAATTCAATTACGGCTGGTAGCAGAGAAGCAGTAAGGCTCTCTTTTGAAAGGTCTTTTACTGGGAAAATTATTTCAAAGCAACTGCGACTTTTAGGAACAGGTTAATTTGTTTAAGTTACATTGGATTAAGCTGATAAATATGAATCAGCGATGGTTGCTTTGGGTTGGAGATATTGGATAATCACATTTCAGTCAGAAACCAGGTTAGTTTTCTTATCAAAACTTAAAAAAATCTGGTGACCCCATCACACACAACTTTCTCTTAATATTCTGGATAAATATAAATTTTGTGAGTCAAAGTTTAGTAGAAAAATCAACGATCAATGTTCTGAAATATCTTATTTATTATCCATGAAAACATCTCGAAATAATCTAAATAAAAATAAATTGTTAAATTAAACAATGACTTAAGTTAATGGGACTTTTGTCATTTTATACTGATTTATTTGTTGCATATTGATTTTTCTAAAATATTTTACTTTCCAACGGTATATTTTTCTCCTCTATTACTATTCTTATTTCCGGACATGTTTTAATCGTCAAAAAATCTGTCTGCTTTATTTAATTCTAAAATTCGTTCAGATCTCATATTTACTAATTTATTTATCAATAAAAATGACAAGAAATAGGTAATTATTTTAAATCAACATTATAGGTAATTTTGAATATTTGGCATTTAAGTCTTGTCAGACTATTTCAATCCCAATAAAACCTACATTAAATTAAAGTTTATTTAATTTTACATCAATATATCGAGTATAAATAAAATTGTTGATGTTTTTTTCAGAAAATCGTAAAAACGTGAAAAATGCGTAGTATAAGGGAGCAATTTTGGTTGTCAATTTTAATGAAAAAGTTGTAACATACCAGACATCTATTTGTCTTGAATATGAAATTTCAATTTCGTAATTTTTTTTTTACGACTTTTGCTTTCACTGTAGGAATATATAGTAAGGGAAAGTATTGCGGTCGTGAAAAGTTTTGAATTTGCGTTTCAACTGAAAATACAAGACTTAAGGATCCTTTAGTATAAATAACAGTCCCGCAAAAAGGTCTGTGATGTGAATGTGGTCAGTATTGCTCGAAAATATAAACTGAAATTTCATATTTTATAAGCTTATATACTTGAGATGTTATAGCAACTTTTTCATCAAAATCGACCAACCATAAGAGCCCCTTTTAACATGCATTTTGCACGTTATAATGATTATCTCAAAAACGGCCCAAAAGTTTTTAAGTTAACTCGCTATATCGATATGAAATTTAATGATCTTTAATATCATGTAGGTTTTATTCTGGTTGAAATAGTATGATAGGGCTTAAAGGCCGATATTTTAAAATTTCTTCCTCTAATGTACCTTTAACCTTTATCCCGTTGAGGCCGGTGTTCCTCAAGGCAGCGTCTTGGGACCCGTCCTCTACATCCTTTACACTGCTGATATTCCTACACATCCTGATACCTTTCTGGCAACTTTTGCAGACGACACCGCCATCCTATCATCCAGTTCCAATCCTGAAACAGCATCCTTAAACCTGCAAAGACACCTTTCTCTTATCGAAGACTGGTGTAATGCTTGGCGCATTAAGGTGAACGAAGCCAAATGCAAACACGTAACCTTCACTCTTCGACGAAACTCCTGTCCGCCAGTTTACTTCAATTCCATTCCAATTCCTCCTTCAGATACAGTCCGGTATCTTGGCTTACTATTAGACAAAAGATTGACTTGGAACCCACATACAAGACTTAAAAGACAAGAACTCAACCGACGATTCGGACAGTTATACCGACTACTCAACAGAAAATCTGAACTTACAGCTGACAACAAATTATTAATCTACAAGACAATACTGAAGCCCATTTGGACCTACGGACTTGAACTGTGGGGGACAGCTAAACGTACTAACATCAAACGCATTCAATCCTTTCAATCCAAAGTCCTCCGTACAATAGTAAATGCTCCTTATTATGTCTCCAACTATACCTTGCACCACGACCTTAATGTTCCATTTATTTCAGACCTAATTCCATCCAAATTTTCCAAATTCCACCAGAACCTATTTCATCATCCTAATCCTCTAGCTCAATCCCTATCCAGCTCCACTCATCCATACAACCCACCTAGAAGGTTGAAACGGCAGTGGCCCCGCGACCTGTTGTAAATACATTGGAGTTCTAGCACTGGCTAGATTCTCCACTCAATGTGATGTACGTATGAGTGTGTGTATGTGTATATAGGTATAAGTGAATTCTTGACTATTGTATTGATTCATTATTGTGTATATATTTTATTGTAATTTTATTCCGTGTAAATATTGTATGAATGTAGTATGTATGATATCTTTCAGCACTACTATTAATGTCCAAATTGGGACAGATTGTAATTTTACTGAATAAAAATTGTTGTTGTTGAAAAAAAAAAAAAAAAATGTACCTTTAATTTTGTAGATTAGAAAAAAAATTACTATGGCATCTTGTTGGCATCCATAAAAAACAAGGGTTAATACGTAAGTTGTACGCTTTCGATAACCGACAATAGGAGAAAAGAACAAAGATATTTTTGTATGTAATATTTGGACATAAGAATAGTAATATAGACCTATAATATACCGTTGGAAAACTAAAGATTTTAGAAAAAATATTATCTGATGCACCAAGTTGTAAAAGGTTATGGCGCGTGATGAAAAGGAAACAAAACTGGTTGTACTGGATTATAAAATAATAGATTATTTAATAAAATACATGTTTCTATCAAAACTCAATGTAACATTTCATATCTAACTCTACTAAAAATTCTTAAATTGATTTTAACAAAGGAGGTAAGTGAATGTCGTGTGTTACGCGCACCAGATTTTTAACTACGTTTTTGTGGTAGAGTTAGCAATTACACACACAACCCTGTTTGCGGGAGCTCATCATTTGATCTCGCGAGACCCTAAAACGTTTATTGCTGTTGAAAACTCGAATTAAAACATTTCCACGATCGCTATTCTTTCTCTTACTAAATATTTCATCATTAATAACTACGATAAAAACCATTAACGATATATATTTACTAAATATATCACTAAACTTAGAGTCAAAACAATATTTTATTTAAAAGGTATCTCTCAGTAGATCTCATAATAATGATTCTGAGAGATTTCATTCTAGTGGCTTAATTAGCTATATATCATCTTAAATCTGAATATTATTAACAATACTTAATATCCAATTTATATGGAAAAAACGCAGAAAAAAACTTAAGGTCCCTGTCACCTGAAAGATAACTTGTAAATATTCCCTCAGGGAGGAAAATGGTGGGGTGCCCCGGAGTTGGGTTGCCATTTTGCGAGTAATTACCCGAAAGGAGGGTAATTTGCAACTCGGAGGGAGAAAGGAGGGGAAAATTTAGAGAATTCGAAGAAAGCACGGCTCAACAAAAAATATAATATTAGAATGAGTAACAAAAAATAATTTAACTAGTTGATTATTTCATAGAAACATATATTGTAATATACCCATTGTTTTAATAAAATATATGTTTATTATTTAAAGTTTAAGTTAGGCGGGGTAACAATGAGATTAAAATTGAAATTAACAGCTCCAATTCGGATGTTGGGCTTGGACTATTGAAGAGGAAGGACCGTATGGAGAGTGAAGAGCTCCTGCCAGAAGAAAAGAAGTTGCTTAAGATTGTTAGCCTGAATATTATTTAATTAATTTGTAAGGTTAATTGTAATTAGAAATTAAACATAATAATTGTGCCTGATTGTCAGGACTGAGAACCCTGAGAAAATAAAGTTTAATTTAGTAAATAATGTTTTAATTATTTTTTTCTTAAAGGGATATTTTAAAAATAAGAATATTACAATGTATAGATTTTTTTTAGGTAGCGCCGTCAAGTGTATAGAGCTCAAGGCTGTTATTCTACGGATCCTGATTTTGAATCCCGATTGAGGCAGAATAATTATTTATTCTGTTATTTCACCCGGAGGGTAATCTTAGGGTGGGGAGACCCTCCTGGTACATATACAGCCTCTCTCTGTAAAGTGGGTACCCAAAATATTGGAAATATCAGTCGGTTAAGCGTGACCTCGGCCTAATCACCTCCTTGTACGGACGTTGGCCTAGAAACAGTAAGAATCACTATATGTACTGAGCTCAAAATCCTTCATGAGTTGTGTAGCTACCGGTTTTTATTAAAGGTTTATATCGATTCTTAAATGAAAAACAGCCCAAAATCTTTAGAATATTGGGTTAGAGTCTTACTACGAAAGAAACAATGAGGTATACGAAGACTATTTTTGATTACAAATCGCACATATTTGAAACAAAAATGTGTTGAGAAACTTGCCATTGGAAGCACTTCAGGAGGTAATCTAAACCAGAATTTGCGAGGCCATCTTCCTAAAAACTACTGGGGGAGTGCGGGAATGGTGTTTTTGATGGTAGCAGTGATACCTGATTCGGGCCAAATCAGCAACAAATGAAACATGAAGGTATTTATGGATGAGTTTATTAGTAACAAAATAAGGAGCGTGTAGGATTTACGAAGGGTTTTGGGT
The DNA here is from genome assembly GCA_023052935.1 of Piezodorus guildinii. Classification (NCBI taxonomy): domain Eukaryota; kingdom Metazoa; phylum Arthropoda; class Insecta; order Hemiptera; family Pentatomidae; genus Piezodorus; species Piezodorus guildinii. The sequence goes on from CM041295.1 coordinate 97,590,417, forward strand.
TGTAAGGATTGGATGCGGGAAGAATTCGATGGTTTAGCAGAGCCCCACAGCTCAAATCCGTCAAATCAAGCCCAGATAGGCCTTATGATGGTCATGTAGCTTTTGTAGTTAAGTGGAAGGTTATAGCTGTTATCTATCTAGTAATAGTTGAAGTAACTGAAATCGGTTGAGTAGTTGTTTCAGCATTTTGTGTGGATTCCATGTTAGAAATTTGTCAAGTAGGAGTCCGAGACAGCGGATCTGTTCAACCGGGACAAGCCGAATATTATTAAAGGGTACTGTAGGGCAAGATATCAAAGGTTTACGAGGAAATGTAAAAGTGACTTGGTGAGATTTGTTGGAATTTATTTTAATCCTCCAATTCTGACACCATATCTCAAGATCTCTGATGTGGGATTGAAGAGTTTGAGAGGCAATAGTTGGTATCATCAGCATATGTAGAAAGAAAAGAGTTAGAAATACATAATAATTTTATTTTATATTTTAGAAATACATAATAATTTCTATTGTTATTAATAGAAAACAGATTTCCATAGATTTGCGCGTTCTATTTGCTTGCGTGTATCTAGCTTCAAACCCGAACAGCTATTCGATTCATCAACAAGGGAATAGTATATTACAATTTTTTTATTGCACGAAACATGTTAATTTTAATCAATCCTCTGTAAGCTTAAAACCATATGTATTTATACGTATTACCATTATGAATGAATCCATATCAACACTTTTCAGCATATTTGTACCCTAAATTTTATGTATTTGGCTTTTGTTGCACTATTTTGAACATTTCCAGATTTTTACCGCCCGATTTTCGGGTTTTTACTACACGAAAATCTGGTCTCTAAATTCCGTGTATCATCTTCAAACCCTAACTTATAACGTTATAACTTATAACCTTTGATATCAAGTTCATTTTTCACTGAAACTCTAAGCATCTTTTTATTCATATTTCTGCCATCCAAGTTCTAAAATTGGTTTTAACCAGGGGATTTGTGTCCACCATTTTTTTATTTTTATTTAAATCCTTGCTTATAACGTTATAACGTTATAATATTTAATATCAAATTCATTTTCCATCGAAACTCAAAGTATCTTTTTATTCATATTTCTGTCATCAAAATTCTAAAATTGGTTTGTAAGCAGGGGATATGTGCGCACCATTTTTTTTATTTTTATTTAAATCCTTGCTTATAACGTTATAATATTTGATATCAAATTCATTTTCCATCGAAACTCAAAGTATCTTTTTATTCATATTTCTGTCATCAAAATTCTAAAATGGTTTTAATCAGGGATTTGCGCGCACCAGTATTTATTTTTGTTTTTTAACCTAACTTTTTTTTTTTAATCTAATCCGTACGTTCATTTATTCCGTAGAATTGGACTGTTAACGTTAGCATTTATAAAGTTTGATATCAAATTAATTTTCCATCGAAGCTCAAAGTATCTTTTTAATTCATCTTTTTATCATCAAAGTTTTAAAATTGGTTTTAAGCAGGGGATATGTGCACACAATTTTTTAAAACTTTTTTATTTAAATCCTTACTTATAAAGTTATAACTAATAACATTTGATATCGAATTCATTTTCCATTGAAACTCTGAGTATCTTTTTATTCATATTTCTGTCATTAAAGTTCTAAAATTGATTTTAACCAGGTTATTTGAACGCACTTTTTTTTTTTTTTTTTTTTTTTTTTTTTAATGATTTACGCTTTTGTGTAAATTTGAAAATAATACAGATTTTTATTTCCGTACATGAACGTACATTTATTCCGTAGAATTGGACTGACATTAATATAATGCTTCATTAATTTATCAGAGAGTAGCATTAAGGGTTGAATATCAGCAGGAAGGCTACAATAGCTCCTGGCATGCCATTATTCATCCCTCACTTGCTCCACAACCCCCACCCCTATTTTCGTTAATAAATCTTGACACATTCCGCCATACCGCACTCCGAGGCAATTCATCGAGGTTAAAGCCATCATTGCAAGCTCATTACCTTGACGCTGGGATCCCAAGGACAGGCGGTAGGCCATGCCAAGCTACATACTAAGCTCGGGGCCTTAAACACGGTTACGTTATATTTCTCTTGTAATTGAATGAAGGGCACCCAAGCCCAAACCGAGTTAGGGCGCCATCAAGTTCTGCTGGAGGTTAATGATCCCTGACAAAGGACTTTGCCTGGAGTTTCCAGCTCCAGCAACAGACCCGTCGGCCCTTCCTGATCTAATCATAGTAATCTTGTCAACAGCTGTCTTTCAATTTCAGAATATATAATTTTGTTGTTTATGTGAAACTAATTAAAGGTTGGACTAGATCAATGCAGTCGTGGTCATAGAAATTGCATCATTCCATAAAGAAAATGTTTCCAAAATTAAACATAACCCCATGTTTTTAAAAAAATGCTGATTACACAAAGAAAAACTATTTTATATATATATATATATATATATATATATATATAACATACATATATTGGGTTGATGCAAAATTAATGCAGGTTTCCTCTATTGCAATATCTTAATTCCAATTGTGTAAACAAATCTAATCCTAACATTGATCATTATTATACCAAAACAAACCTTATCTAATACCCTCTCTTTCACCATGAATTTGTTTAGTAAAATCGTTTTGTTCAGTGTGTTCAAAGGTCTTGAATCGAAAATGTCAAAGTGCGATTTTCGTCAAATTTATTTTTACGAATTTAAATTAGGGCGCAGCGCTGCGCAAACGGCTCGTAATATTAATGAAGTGTGGGGTCAGGGGGCTATTAATGAGTGCACGGTGCAGCGTTGGTTCCAGAAGTTTCGCAGAGGAGATTTCGACCTCGAAGACAAGGAAGGTCGGGGCCGTCATCTTGCTCTGGACAACGACCAGCTGAGGTCAAAAGTGGAAGAAGACCCAACCAAAACCACACGAGAAATGGCGGCGGAACTCGGAACTCAAAAATTGCAACGTCTTTGCCCAGCATTGATGAATCGGAAGGGGCCGTTCCTGCTCCACGATAACGCCAGACCACACGTTGCACAACCAACGCTTCGACGACTGCACGAGTTGGGCTACGAAGTTCTCCAACATCCGCCTTATTCATCTGACCTCTCTCCTACAGACTTCCACTTTTTCAGGCATCTGGACAACTTTTTGAGGGAGAAAAATTTTCAAAACCAGGACGACATTGAAAATTCTTTTCGTGATTTCATTGAGTCCAGGGATTCGGATTTTTTTTCTGGTGGAATAAGAAAGCTTGTTGAACGTTGGCAAAAGTGCATTGATTCAGATGGAAATTATTTTGATTAAATATATATGGTTAAAGTAAAGATATGGCGTATTTACAATACCTACTAAAAACCTGCATTAATTTTGCATCAACCCAATATATTCTCTTCAGTCAGATGCAAGCTAATTTTTATTATGATAACTTATGTAAGGTGAATTTTAATGCTCTTACTTTAATGAGATATAAAAGTTAAATTTTATGTTTATTGTTATTAATTTATTTCTAGAATTTTTAAATAGAGATGTTACTATGACCCTTTCTTTCTTTATCTTTTTTCATTCTTGTTTTATTTCATTGTAGTTACATATTGTTTTTGGCCATATTGTTAATTACATATGAATTATTATTTTGTTCACACTCGCGCTCCTCGATATTTTATAGGGTAGGGTCATCAATCCGAACGCCTAGTTTTGTGAGTGGCCACCAATTGACTGACGGGTCTCACGTACCCGAGGGATAGGCTGTTAAAAAGAATCCCCATTCAATTAAATGCTTGAAAAAGGACTGGGATTCGGACTCACGACCTTTGGCGTGGGAGACTAGCGTGCTCTAGCCACTCAGCCACGGGGTCCCCTATTAATAATATTATAAAGTGAAAATTAAAAAAAAAAATAAAGTATAAAAATCAATGAAAAATAATAAGTTTAAGTTCTCTCGTAAAGTGGATTATAATATTAATTTTCAAAGCTATGACCACTGTTGATTTGTGTCACCACTGTTTTCCGTGAAAATTGTTCCACTTCATGTAATCTCACCATTTTAATTTTTTCTAATAGCAAAATGTTTAAAATTCGACATAATTAAAAATTTCATTCTGCTGGTATTTAAAATTACTGACCAAGAACTAAGAAACTTTTTTTTATTTTTTATTTCTTTATTTTACCAAGCGTAGGATATAAATAAGTAGAGACAAACAAATTCAAATTCATTACCATAAAAAATTAAATCCATGACTGTACTTACATATTCTTAAAGCATATGCTTAATAAAACACAACAAATAATAAAATAATAAGTCACTTTTTCTAGATATAAGAGTTTTTTACATCCTGTAGTGTCATAGGTTTATGTTTAGAAGATAGTTCATTTATTTATACGTTTCTAAATCGCGTTTTTAAAGGACTTGAGTGTTCATTTCATAAAATCAAATTGAACATTTCGATAAAACTAAATGATGAGAATAAAAATATGTCGAAATATCAATTTCTTAAACAATTTCCTTTATTACCTTTTGAAAATCTGCGTCTCAATTATTCTATGTTTATTTATTTATTATAGTTAAATCATTTTATTAAAAATCCTCCATAGTTAATAACAGATTTCATGTATATATAAATAATGTGTTGAAACTCCTTTCATTTTAAATTCCTATTATTTTGTTTTCAATAAAATTCGAAATTTATCATGATTGAAATATTTCATATATAGATAAGTCAAAGTTAAAATTAAAGCAAGCTATTAGTAATAATTTCTTTAGTTCATGAGTGTGTTAAACTAAATGGAAAGTTACTATAAATCCATAAACTGATTTTATCAATTATTTCTACTTTAAAAATTTACAAGAATCATATGTTTCACTTTAAACTAAATGGGAATATCATGGAAAATAAATTTCCTTTTATATTTTATTGAAATTTACAACTGTATATTATAATACATCAAGTAAATATGCTAATAAAAGAGAGTGCACATGAAAAACATGAAGAGGGACTGCCCATTGGTAACACTCTAGTAGTCAATCTAAACAACAAGGTCTCGAGGCCATCATCTCTTCAGAGGCCTTGGAGGATTATCAGGAAGTGTAGAGGAAGCAAGGATTAAAACTAGAGGATTAGGGTGGGAATGGAGTTTGTCATGGAAGGAATGATACCTGGTACGGTCAAATCAGCTACATATGGAACATGGAGGTCTTGAAAAATAAATTAAAATTTTTATATGTATTTTAAATAGCTCATTTGAAAAATAAAATAATATTTTTAAAAATCGTGTTTTTTTGTTAAAGCAAACATTTTTTATTATATTATTTTTTTCCAATTTTTTTCTTTTAAATATAAGGTTGTCCATAAAAGTTAGTATTGAACATTCCTTCTCTTAAGCCTTTCTTTCTCCTGATTTATATGGGTAACAAAACTCAAGTAGATCATCCTCAACTTATTTATAAATCTGTACCCTGGTGATAAAATGCTATAAGACACTTTTTATAGAAATGAGATTATTCACATTCTGCAGTGTCATTCGCTTATGTTTAGAAGATGGTTCATGAAAAAGTGTCTTATACCATTTTACTATCCGGGCACAGATTTATAAATAAGTATGGGATTATCAACTTGAGTTTAGTTACTAATATAAAAGAACAAAATATAAATATGGCTTATTTGCCATAAATTATTTTATGTTTATTTATTTAGTATAGTTAAATTATTTTAAAAAAATCCTTCATAGTCTATAACACATTTCATATATATATATATATATATATATATATATATATATATATATATATATATATATATATATATATATATATATATATAAATAATGTGTTGAACTCCTTCCATTTGAAATTCCTATTATTTTGTTTTCCGTAAGTAAAATCTTTCCAAAATATTTTTCCTATAATAATTAAATACAGTACACTTACCCAATAGATAAATTATTTTACATCCTCCTCATAATTAAAAATAAAACAGGTATAAACTATAGTTTACGATTTAAACCTATTAGTTAAATGTTGGACTAAACACCATTAAAAATCCAATGCGCGCATCACACTACCTTCACTTACCTCTAACTTGACCTCATGAAAATTCTGTTGGCCTTTCTGATTTTACTTACCTCACAAAAAAACGCACACACAGTGCTTTTTGCGCGACTTAGTTATTTAGACTATGGGGACCTTAAAACGTGTATTTTCGTTGAAAACTGGAATTCGAAAATTTTCAGTATCGTAGTACTTTACCTTACTATACATTTCGTAATTGGAATCTTCATGCGGGACTCAATTAAGATTAACTCAAATACATAGAATAAGAAAATTTACAAATGTCTCAGACTCTAGTGCTTATGCTAGAAAAATGAAGTGGACATGGGTAGGACATCTCATGCGGAAAACAGAAGATAGTTGGACAAAGCAAGCTGCCGAATGGATCTCTATAAATAAGAAAAGACGCAGAGGCCGACAACGTAAGCGCTGGGCCGTCGAATTGAGGAAAACGGATGGTTCTTTACGGATGAGATACGCACAAGACAGGATGTTGTGGAAAACTAAGTGCCAGAATTTCAAGTTTTGGGTTCGGCTAGTCTCCGCCCAAAATACTCTATTCTCCCATTATTTGGGAAGGTCCATATGTACATAAATTTTATGTAATCAAATATAGTCAAATGTTCCTTACCGTCTTTTGTCCCATAAATAAATGGGATTCCTATGGAAACTAAATTAAACTTTAAAAATGTATTTTTAATAGATTATTTGAAAAATAAAAAAGTAATAAACCTAATAGGATAGGAGCCTTAGTTATTTCTATAGTTTTTAAAAACATACATTGCAATCAAATTTCTGTATACGAGAAAATTAAGTTTTATGTTATAAGCACTTTAAAGGTGATAATAAAGTGAACCAATTTTGACTTATGTTTTTTATTTCTGCCGATGATTAAATATAATAATGAATAGACGTTATGAAATAAACATATTTCCACTCTTTGTTACAATCAACTAAAACTCCCAACGCGATAAACTCTAAATTGGTCAGACAGACGTTTTTAAACACCTAATTCAAATTGCATCCGTGCGAAACAGGGGCGGGTCCACTGGTATTTCATATATAAGTAATTCATAGTAAAAATTAGAGAATGTGGTTGGTAAAAATGTCTTTAGTTCATGAGTCAAGCCCATTCTATAACAAGGGATTAACTTTAAGTCAAGATCTCAAGGTAATGCTGTACCTAGTTCTGCTACAAATACTGTTACAAAAGTTGAACTTGGTTTAGATCCTTGGGTATTATTTAGATAATCCTAACCTCTATCAGATTATTTTATTTACATGTCAAGATAATAATCCCAATTAGTTTATATTTCTCTTTCGCTCAGTTAACATGAAGTGGGTGATGAAGAAAAACGAATAGCTTTGATCGCCTTACACAAAGTTGAAAAATTTAGGTTAGAGATTTTCAACAACACTTTGAAACCTTTTGGTATCGGTCATATGTACGAGTAACGTAAATTAACGAACTCACAACAGTATATGCTTAGAAATAGTCTTTATTCTTCTTCAAATATTACATGTGTGAAGTCTACCTTGAGACTCACCAAGAGGGAATGAATTTGTGTGGATTTACTTTGGGTATAAATAGGATTTTGAAGGAAGGAGGGGAGCTAATACTTCGGTGTGGTCTAACATGTGGTGGCCAGGGGCTCTCTGATCTAGATCGAAACTAAAATGCAAGTGGACAGCATGAATAGGACCGGAAGCATAAACATCCAAGTTCTGTCACTTCTGTGACAATTCAGCGGTAACTTTATGACTCTAGAATGTGACCTGACCCTGAGAAAAGGGATGGTTAGGGGACCTTTCTTATTAGTTAACAATAGATAATTGTTTAAGCTACAAAAATACGTTAGATAAGACATAAAGTTTTATCATAAACGTTAATAATATTAGTCGTCTGTTAATTCCTCCTTTCCTAAAAAAGCGAGGGCCTCCGAGCTTATAATTTGAGATCAGGTTTACATATAATTTTCTTCGCATCAATTTGGGGGCTCTAAGTTTTTCCATTTTGTCAAGGAAGGAAAAAGAAGGGTATTGGTCATAGGATTTAGGATTTTACATTTGTTTCTGTGTATCTTATGAAATAGAATTTCTTAAATTTAGTTTACATGAGATATTTAGATACATTAATCCATTTACATATTTGAATTCACTTATCTAAGCTTATTAAAATCATAAGTCCATTCGTTAATGAGAATTAACAATTTCATGTAATACATATATACATTTTTCCTTTGTTTTTGTAATATTGTAGTTGTTTTGTGTTTTTTTTTCTGCTTAAATATAGCTAACATATATTCAGATATTAATTACAAAATGTGTAAACAAATAAAATGGATGTATACATACAATAAGATAAGACATAATAATACCAAAGCAGTATTCTAGTTACTAAACCTATTTACATAGTATATTTGACGGGGACTTGTCTTGACAAACAAATATTCGTTAAATTATACTTCTAAATCCTTATCTAACATAAGTTTTTATTATATTTTATTTCTTGATTCTCTTATAAAATTAATATTAGTTATTTATACAAAATTAAACGCCATTTCTTCACTTATAAATATAAGTAAACCTATTTTTCCAATTTTACTTAAATTATTATTAAATTAAAATCATAATATTAAATTGATATCAATATTTAGAAATAATAGCATACAATAGTAATGATATTTAATATTGTTAGATAGTATAAAATAGTTATTGTTATCAATATTGTTTAATAATAATTTGTATAGTTAAGTAATAACTTCTTCTTATTAATCAATACTGTTGAATAATAACATACAATATTCATGATAATCAATATATGGGGTAGTAAAACATAATAATCAATATTGAAAATAATTACATAAATACTAAACATTATTTTAGATATATATATATTTTAAATATTTAATTATTTGCTACTGTTTACTAACAATCAATATTGTTAAATTATAACTCATATTGTAAAAATAATAACTTATATTAATAAAATAAAAATAATAATAGTTAAGCAACTACTTCTTATTAGTCATCGATACTGTTAAATAGTAACATATAATATTGATTATAACCAATATCAAGATTAATAATAACATAATAATCATTAAATAATTACTTAAATATTAAACATTGTTTTTGTTTATTTCTTAATTTATTTAATAGTTTATGATCGTTTACTAATTATCGATATCGTTAAATTACATACAATATTTATGATAGTCAATATGGTTAAATAATATCGTGTTATGACAATAATAATCAATATGATAGAATACTAACATACAATATCATTACCAATAAGTTACAAAATCATTTAGCGAAAATGAACACAGCATCAAGAACACATGAACACAATTTATCTTATTATGAACATTGATTTTACATTTTGCCAATTCAGCTAACTGCTTATTAATTTATATTTTATCATACTTTTAATTTTTACATTTACTAATCTATCCTTAAATATTGCTTTGATTGATACCTTTGATATTTATACATTTTATTTTATTGAATTTTATATAACCATATTTTTCACTTTTCTAGTTTCCTTCATAATTCTTATATTTTATTTATACAATATTTATTATTTCTATTTATTCTTACATTACTTTAAATATAAAATATTATTATTGTTTTTGTTTCTTTATTAAATAGTCATGTCCCATTTTGAGGACAATAATTATAATAAGTAAGTTTTCTGTCTTTAATTATAATACAAGAATGTAACTAAAACTTTGTTATACTTTATATTTAATTGCTATTTTATTTTACCTACTTTTATTACGGTTTTATCCAGTTAAATAGACAATAATTACAATCAATATTAGTTGTTTGTTAAACGAAACCACAACTACAAACCTACGATTTTTTTTTTTTTTTATTTAGATTTTTTTTCTTATATGATATAGCGTATTACTATAGCATTGTTTTCATTAATTGGGAAATAATATAATCAAACATTTTATTTTATCTATATTTATATATATTTTTTTTATTGTTTTATTTACGTTAAATTAAAGTTAAAACTCATGTTTTGTTTTTTTTAGTTACTGTTTTGTAAAAAAACTTTATTTATTTATTTATCAAAGTACCTTTAATAAGTAATTTGTTCATTTCTTCTAAGATTGGATTTTAATCCTTATTAGTTTTTTTATTTTTTATTTTTAATATAATGCAATTGATTGCTAAATAAGAAAATTTTATAAATTTGCATTTCAATTGTTATTTGCTCGTGATTAATCAATCATAATAAATTTTTGTTATCATTACAATTCTGATTGATTGATAGAAAATGTTTTTTTTTTTTTGTTTTTTTAAATTATTATAATTTTATTTATTTATTATTATTATTTCGTTAATTATATTTAATTTCGTACTGCTTATTTCATGTTTTCTTCAAGTATAATCATTACGATTATTTAACGAAAATATGTAATTAACTCATCAAAATACGTACTAATAACATGAATATTGGAAATTCGGAAATGTTTTTGTTTATATCCTTACATTTAATTTTGAGCTATAAATATAATTTCAAACATATATATTTTTCTTGCAACTCATTCAATATCCGTTTTTGCCGGTTTTCTAGTGACACACTATGAGGTAATTCAGAAATTTTAAACTATGTTATCATTTAATCGTTAAATATTCAAAGATAAATTTTTTCTATTTGGAATATGAATATTTTTTTTTTTATTTAATTAGTTTATCTAAAAGTTTAAAAATTTCATTTTAACGAATTCAATTAAATATTTGTTTGGTTAAAATTTAATATGACAATTTTAATATAACAATTAAATTAAGAGCAAAAGTCATTATTATGTATCGTATACTAGCAATTATACTAACATAATAATCACAATTTTCATAAATTTAAAATAGTATATTTAATTTTTTTAATATTTAAATTAAAACCATTTAAAGAAGAATTTTATGCCATGGGTCAACTGTTAAATTGAAAATCGCAAAACATATAATTATAAATTCTTCTTAAGAAATTAAAATTTATTATTTTTTGTTAATGAATGAAGTTAGTTTTATGCCGTTTTTTTTTTTATTTCTAATGAGTTCTTTTAATATATTTAATCTAATAATAAAAGATTTTATTATATTCGTTGTATAGTCATGTTGTATTATATCATACTCATGTAACATTAGAGCATACAAATTAAATTTGTATTTTCATTAAAAATTACATATTAATAATGAAATGGAGTTTTTGTTTTATAATATTGTCAACATTACTTTATGATAGTGTTATTATTATTTTGTTTATTTTTCTTATTTATTTTTAATTACTTACTTATTTGTTTATTCACTTATTCATTTTTAACTTTTTTTTCTTATTTTTTATTTATTTTTACTTATTTATTTTTTTCTACTTTTTTATTTATGTTTAGCCATTTATTTATTTTTACTTATTTATTAATTTTTACCTATTTCTTTATTTTTACTTATTTAATTATTTGTTTTTCTTATTTAATTTTTTCTTATTTATTTATTTTTACTCATTATTTTCGTAATTTAATGTTTGCTTATTTATTATTACTTATTATAAATTTTTACTTATTTATTTTTCTTGTTTAATTTTTTCTCATTTATTTTTACTTTCTTATTCATTTGTTTACTTCGTTATTTTTATATATTTTTAATTATTTATTTTTAACTTTTTTTTTTTTTTTACTTCTTTATTTTTTCCCCTGAATTTTACTATTGGGTTTAAGTCCTGGTCGCGTCCGTTTTTTTTTTTTTTTTTTTTTTTTTAATTGAAGTGCTATCCGGCCTTAACATCCATAAGTGGATTGTTTTCTTACCGCCAGGCAATTTATGAATTTATCTAATGTTATTCTTTACTTCTGTTTTTAGTTTTTTAACAACATCTCCTACTAAGACAACTTTTTCCTTTGAAAAAATTCTAATTTCTGCTAAGGAATGCGCTATTTTCTCTAATTTCTTTTTAATTTTCTTTATTTTATTTTGTTTTTTTAAAGTGATTTCATTATATTTCATAATTGTTGAATTGCTTATATTTGATCCTTTATTTTTAATTTCTGTGCTACTTAATGTATTATTTTCCGATAGTTCTTTATTTATTATTTTTAAATGTTTAACATGAAGCAGTGACTTCCCAGAAACATTTAATACATCGATATTTTTTTCAGTGATCGATTCAATATTATTATCTGTGTAAAAGAAAATGTCTTCCAAAAAATCTTCTACATCAATATTTGTTGATCTAGTATCCTCAGTTATTTTTTTATAATTTACTCTGTTATCGTTTTTAATACATTTTTTATTTTCCAGCCCGTGTTTAGTATTTTTGGAAATTTCTTTTACTATTTTGTCTTCATGGTTATCAATTTTAATATTAATATCATTAGATTTCATTTCAATACTTTCGTTATTAAGCAATTTCTTATCGCCGTTAGGGTTATCGGGTTAAAAAATCTGCTGTATTCTACTTCATTATTATCTGGATCGAGCTCTAACAAGTCTTTAGATTCGGACAATTCTTGAATTAGTTTTTCCAATTCTCGAATTCTCCTATCTTTTGGATCTTCTTCGTTAGAAGACTTTGTTTTTAATGTCGGTTGGTGGCAATTGGATACCGTATTGAAATTTGAAATTTGTGGTTGCGGATTATCTATTTTGAGTTTCTGGTAATTGCTTTGAATGCGGGAGGATTTTTCGTAAAAAATATTTTCTTGGTTTTTAGGAAAATATTCTATATGATCTGGGATTTTATAATTATTTTGATGATGATATTGGTTTCGAAAATCGGTAGGCTTTTTAAAATTTGAATTATTATTTTTATAAATATAATTTTGATTTATCCCATTGTTATCTCTATGAATGGATCCTAATGAAACTGAGTTTTCAAACAGAAGTTGATTTTCATTTTGCAACAAAATTTTTAAATCATCTATGTTGTTTAATTTCTCAGATTTACCCATTAGGTTAATCCTTACATTTAAGGGCATGCTTGCATAAAAATGATAAAGAGTTCGGCACTCTAATGTGGCGATCCACATTTCTTTGTTGTGAATTTTATCTATGTGGTAACGAAGAATAATTATATTTTTTATTTTTTCTAATCTTTTAATAAAATCCGACGGGTGTTCCGATTCTATTATTTTTGTATTATATAAATCTATAGTCAATTGTTCAATTGACTTATTATGACTATATAATTCTTTTAGACAATCTAATAACTCATCGATAGTCCGATAGTAATAAATTAATTTTATATATTTTGCTCCCTCTTTTAGACGTGCTAATGTTTTATTTAATATTATTTTTTCATTGAATTCCTTATAAGCATTGTTTTGTAAACAATATTTATTTTTTAATTGAGCTATGCTGTTTATGAATTTCCCTACTTTACTTAATTCACTATTGAAAAATGGGATATTATTGCATAGTTCTTTTTCTAATAAAAATGATTTCATAATGATGGAAATTTTAAAATTAATTTAATAGAAATTATACAAATACATAAATATAAAATAAGATCTAATTCTAAGCTTACTGGGTTGTTCGCTGTCTTCCTCGCTCAGCACCTGGTGATCAGTGGACCAAGAGGGTAGACACCAGTTTTAGAATACCTCGGATGAGTGACTTCTTAAGCTGGTTGCTGAAGACATGTTGTTAATCTGGGATCAGTAGGACAACCTCGTAGAAAGACAAATACCTCGGATGAGTGGGTTTGCCAGTCTAAGTTCTTCAGTGTCGTTCGGTTCAAAACAGCGAAGATGAGAAGATACCTAGGAATAGTGAGTCTTCTATGCTTGCTGTTCCTATTTCGGGCGCCAATTAACGAACTCACAACAGTATATGCTTAGAAATAGTCTTTATTCTTCTTCAAATATTACATGTGTGAAGTCTACCTTGAGACTCACCAAGAGGGAATGAATTTGTGTGGATTTACTTTGGGTATAAATAGGATTTTGAAGGAAGGAGGGGAGCTAATACTTCGGTGTGGTCTAACATGTGGTGGCCAGGGGCTCTCTGATCTAGATCGAAACTAAAATGCAAGTGGACAGCATGAATAGGACCGGAAACATAAACATCCAAGTTCTGTCACTTCTGTGACAATTCAGCGGTAACTTTATGACTCTAGAATGTGACCTGACCCTGAGAAAAGGGATGGTTAGGGGACCTTTCTTATTAGTTAACAATAGATAATTGTTTAAGCTACAAAAATACGTTAGATAAGACATAAAGTTTTATCATAAACGTTAATAATATTAGTCGTCTGTTAATTCGTACTATAAATGGACATAATAATACCCTATCTGTATGTGAAACCTCAACCGGGTCGTCCCAGCACTGTAAGAACGGCAAATCCAGAGAGAGGAGAGGCTGCTCGAATCAGAAGAAATCCCATTGGTAAACAACAAATCATGTCCAGGAAAATGGGAATCTGTCAGTTCACTGTCTTGCTTAATGAAAGTGACCTTAGAGTAGGAGCATTTTGAAGAATGATAGGGCAAGGGCTAATCATTTCCCTAAATCAAATTATAGTGGATAGATGCGAAGTGCTCCTAGGCCGTTACACGAATGGTCCTCATCAGATTTTATTTAGCGATGAGAAAAGTTTTACAATCCAAGAAACTTTAAATCGACAAAATGATCGTGTGTACGCAAAGACCTCTGAAGAAGACCAGGAAGTCATTAGAATAATAGAAAGATATCATCATCTTTTTCAGTAATGATTTGGTGAGGAGTTCGCTTCGATGGCATCACAAGGCTCCATTTTTGAGAAAAACGCTCAAAACTATCAGGATGATATTTTGTAAACTGATGTCAACACTCTAAATGATACTCTGTTTACTGGAAGTCATTATGTTTTCCAGCAGGATTCTGCTCCAGCTCGCAAGGCCAGGACAACAGCAATGGACGCAAAAGAACATTCCAGCGTTCATCTGTGGCTCGGATTGGCGCTCGAAACTCTTATCTCAAACCACTAGATTACCGGCTCTGGTCCGAACTGGAGAGAATGGAGAGCACACGATTTAAAAAGCCTTAAACAATCTATGGTCCGAGCAGTTGAGCGCTTTTCTCAATAACTGCTGTGTGCTGCTATTAATGACTAGGTAAGGAGATTAAATTCCGTTGTCAAGGCAAAAGAGCAGCATTTTGAGTAATTTCTTTTATGTTTTAAGTCTCAATAGATAGAAATTTTATTTTCTAAAGTAGTTTTTAAAAATTTAATTTTTCTGTTGGAATATGTATATGTTTCCTTGTAACAATATTTATGGAAGGACTAGGGATAACTTATGGCTGGGTTGAGGGAGAGTGGAAGAAAAAAAATGCAGTTATCGAGGTAGAAGGTTTGGAACGGCACCGCTGTGTGAAAGGAGGAATAAATACAGAAGAAACCGCTAAAGGCATTGCACTAAACGATTTTTTTCAAAATGGAAGAGCGATTAGACGAAAGTTGCATTGAGCTTTAAAGACGAAGTGCTCAAGGAAGCGGGACAATTGACCTTTGTAGTTAGTACAGAAATAGCCGCCGTTGGACCTCCCCCCCAGGTATTTTAAGCAGCAGAAATCGATGGAGTATTGCACAGCTTTACTACGATCCCAACCAGCGGGAAAGAAGGGCGAATACTGACCCTCGAAAGCCACTAAAAAGGATGACTAATTAAAAAATGCTATAATATATACTTCTAGTGAACCCGCCTCTGCTTCGCACTAGCGCAATTTGAATGAGGTGTTTTTGATTTATGTTTGAAAAAATCTCCATCTGACTAATTTAGAGTTTATCGCTTTGGCAGTTTTAGTTTATCGTAGCAAAAAGTACAATTAGCAAGAAAATACGTTTATTTAATAACGTCAATTCATTATTATATTTAATCATCGAAATAAATAAATAAAAATTGGTTAAGTTGATTGTTTGTAATTTTAAAGTGAACCACAGATAACGGAAAATTTAATATTCCCATATGAAAAAAACTCGACAGCTATGTACATATTCAAAAACTAAAGAAATAACTGTAAAAACTAATAACAAATGTTACTATCCTAAAAGGTTTATAACTATTTAATATTTCCAATAAACTATTTAAAATACATTAGAATGATTTAATTTATTTTCCATGGGAAGCCACGAAAAGGACTTATTTTTTTTATTTTTTTTTTTTTATTCGTATATATTACAATTTGTCATAATAGACAATAATAATAGTGCTACAGGATCTCATTCATACAATATAAACAATATTGTAAATATTGTATGAATGAGATCCTGTAGCACGAAAAGGACTAATTTTATTATTTCAAAGGATATGCCCGATTTTCATAATTTGTTTTTGTTTTGTTTTTTACTCTAAGTTGAAGTCGCCATTCTCGTTGAAAGGATTCCTAACAATCTACATTTATTGTAACCAGGATACGTTTCAAAATGGAAGAGAACCACCATTTTTGACTCGATTCTCCTTGTAAAAGGATACGAATCGAAATAATTCACTGGTAACTAGGGTTACCACACTAAAAAGGACAATTTTTAATTTAGAAATTCTATTCCCGATGCAAGAATCGGTCCGAAATAGGTTTTTTCGCTCATTAAAAACCGTTTTTTTTGAGAAAATTATGAAATACGAAAATAGTTTTTTTATAGAAAATATCGGTTTTCAATGTATGAATAACACTGTAAAAAAAATTGAAAATAACAAATGTAGCCAAATGTACCAGATTGATGAAAACACTGTTGCGGTCGGATATGATTTCAAGAAACGATGTGTTTTGTCTAATGGATGAATTAATTTAGATTTTATATCAGTTTTTCTTCTGGCTTCTTTATGTACAGCTCATAAATTCAGTGTTCAGTTCCATGATACACAAAATTTAAGTAGGTAACATATTTTAATATTATAAAAATATAAATTTTTAAAATCAGGCTTTAAAAACTATTAAGCTTAGTTCGGTTGCAAGTGAGAGGGTATTTTATATTTCGGAGAATTTTGTGAATAAACTAAGGACACGGCTAAATAGAAAATAGATATACGTCCTCTGCTTTCTGAAATCATATTTCATTAAACAAAAAAATAAATAGAATATTTAGATTTGTATTAAAATTACCCTGAATAGAAAATACTTGGTCCTTTACTTAATTGGCTTTGAAACTAAAATTTATTTTAATAAGTATGTAAACATAAACTTTATTTACTCTTGTCTTTCGGCTTTAATTATAATTTACATTATATAATACACATTATCCATCTGTATCTAATAACATTGTTTTTAAAAAAAAATTAATATGGTTATTTTGAAAATATATTGTTTTTATTTATTTGAACCCTTTGCTGAATAACTCGTTTCACTATTATAAAAATATTTACATCCTAATAGTGAAAATTATGCATAAACAATGATTGATTGTTTTTAAAGTTATTTAATCCTGGTCAACTATTATTTCTTTGTTCTACTAAATTGCATAAAAATTTTTTACTGTCAATCGAATAATTTCAGCCAAAAACTGCTTTTAATCACTCTAAATTATCTGTTAAAATTGTTTGTTTGAATTACAGAATATTCGAGTAAATTTTTTTTTTTAATAAAAATTTGAAACCGGTTTTCTGGGAAAATTACTATTCGAAAACCGGTTTTCTAAAATGTCGGTTTTTCTATAAACCCTAGTCCGAAATAACATGTATTTTACAGTGAAAGATTTGTTTTCATGAAATAATTTAAAAGTTGAAATAATTAATAACAATGTAAGTTTATAGATTTACAACAACTTTATACGTTTATGTTAACAACTTAGTTACAATTCGGTACGTAATATTGTTTATAAAATCTTGCGTACTAAATGGAAGAATAAAACTTGCACGATCCTGTACGATACTGGCAACATTTAACTCTCATTTAACTCCCCCCCCTCTACCAATAACATATATTAATAAGTTTACAATTAATTTATATTAACTTTTCCGATTATTGTATCGCACATCATCTTTTCTAAAATCTTGTCGCTTTTCAACGATAAATTATACGTCTATATTATCGAAATTCGTTTCGACAATACTTTACACTTATATAGTTAATTGGTCATTTTATTGAATTTTAAATTAGATTATTTTCCGACGGGGTTCATGTATTTTTCATAATATTTACTGGGGTTAGAACTTTATTGAACATATTTTTCTGACTAGACGTACTAAAAAAAGACATACTCCTATTTAAGAAGAAAGAAAATAAAGCAATAAAAAACTAGGTATCTTAAAGAAAGACTATAACGATTGTTCAACTGTTTGATAGGTTTCATCTTAGGATATCTAGAGAACCTCTGTCACCCGATTCTAGGATGAGTGTGAAGTGGCTTTACCCTTGCTGGCATCCTTCCTCTACCAAGTTATCCAATACCACTGTCTTGAAATAATAAATAGTTTTTAACCTATTATAATAGAACATTTGTTATTTCTATAGTTTTGAAAACGTACATAGCTATCAAGTTTTTTTTTATATGGGAAAATTAAATTTTCCGTTGTCTGTGCTTCACCTTAAAATAACAAACAAATCAACTTAACCAATTTTGATTTTTGTTTTTCATTTCTACAGAAGATTAATGGAAGGCCCCCGAAACGTTGACTCGTTAAAGTTTACGGTAATAAATTTTTTTGGGGAAGAAATAGAAAAATAATATTTTATTGTTCAATATTTCAATTTATTCCTCTCTGTGCTTATGAGATCATTTTTACATAGTCAATAATGTTTATATATTCTAAAAAAAGGATTAGTTAAGGTGCTTTTATGCATCCGTTTCAACTGAGATTCCATATGTTTAAGTAGTATTTTCCTAGCTCAAAATGGAAGAGAAAAAAAATTATTTTCATAATTTTTTATTTAATGTTCTTTTATTACCCAAAAAGGAAAATCCGCTACACAGGCGGTTAAAAAAATTAGCAGTGTGTATGGCGATAATGCTTTAGGAAAAAGTATCGTCCGTAAGTTGGTTTGATCGGTTCAAACCAGAAAGTTTTTACTTAAAAGACGCAAAGCGATCGGGTCGTCCTTTAATTGTTGATGATGACCGAATTTAACCAAAATTATAAAAGATGGGAACATTTGATAGATCTAGATGGGTCATATAAGGGGCCAAAGAATGTGTAATATGTTGACTCGTTAATGTTTACAGTAATAAACTTTTTGGGGAAGAAATAGAAACCTACTATTTTATATCAGGTGTAGATTCTTTTAGGTGAAGGTCAAAATTTTATGAATAAAATTGGAGGCTGATGTCTACTTCACCACTATTTTATTGAAAAAAAAAATTATTCGCACTACGTTTCGGCTACAATGCCATCTTCAGGTGCCGTGGAACAACTTAGATTTAGTGTGAGTAGCTGCTTACCAGTCAAAACCACATGTCCAAATCCTACTATTTTATTGATATCATTTGCATTCTTCCTTTAAACCTGTTTTTATTATCAATATTGAACTAATTTTTCGACCCAATACATCTTGTTGTTTGTTGGACCTTCTGCCTGGTGCGTTGTGGAATTCTGCTATATATTTTGTTCTCCTCGTCTCTGTGTCTTACCATGTTCTCTTCCTCTCGTGTTCTTCCCTATTTTTTTTAATGGTGATTTTCTATTGGTGATATTTTCCTCAGGGAGAAGAGCATGTATTAAAAATGGATTCTTATTGGCTACTTCATCGGGGAGTGGGGGAGGGTGTTGTTTCAAAGAATAATACCATGTTTAAATAAAATACTTAAAAACTACTACTCACTCAGCCTCTTCTACAGGTTCAGTCTTAGCTAAGAATATGCAGTTGAGAAGTATGGTTGTCATGACGGTGTAATCAAAGTATTGGTTGGTGCAGAGGAATATGCAACTCTTCCTCACTGGGTTCCAAGGGGAGAAGAGATAGAAGGAGGATGTTGAAGTGAACCGGTGGATGTAGTTCTTCCGGAACCTCTTAGAGACGACACAGAATGTCTGCAACATAAAAGTTGATTGAATGTAGAATAATATTTAAATTAAACTATAATATATACTAATGCATAGAATTGAAATAGATATCCTTAACAGACAGCTTAGGTGATCAGTCGCTTGAAGAAGTTTTCTCGGAGACCACACCGAGATTCACGATAATTAGAAATACAGGATAAAGTTATAACTTTTGTACTATTCTATCTTAACTTTTGTTAAAAAAAAATTATTATAGAGATATTTACAACTGTATTAACAAAAAAATACATTAAGTAAATGTGAACATTGAAACATAAACATGATAGGCGTGAGAAGAAACTACCCAGCGGTAGCAATTCAAAGTTTCTTCAGATAAGTAGGTCTCGAGGCCATCGTCTACTGCTATTTATTTTCAAAAATAGGTATTCTAAGTTTGAACTGATCACAAGTTCACCCGACTCATAATTAAAATCCGTTATAATTCGGTGTAAATCTGCACATATCTACCATTATAACATTCATATAAATAAAATATAAAAAAATCGTTTGCTGACGGGCTTCACATGTTTTATAGTTTCATATTTAATTTTATTTCAAAGCATATTAAAAATATTTCCTTCCATAACGTAATATAAAATTATTCATTTTTTAAAAAACAATACTATGTTTTAATGCAGAAATAACTAATAGTAGAAGATCCGAACTTGAAACGATTGAAACAGCACCGAGCTGATAATAGAATGAAACATATTTCTAACAAATTTAGTATATTAGAAAAATGTTAAGAAGGGTTGCCTAAAAAAATCCTGGAGACTATTATTTAAAAATTATTTAAAAAAAATATTTCAATTAAATGTTGCAACATCATAATAATAAGAAAACTTTTACCCTGTAATTTGGTATTTGGGTAAAAAAATGGTCCTGTAATTTTATATGGGATATCAAACTTTCTTATATTCAATGTCCGATTACGTGCAGCTGCAATGTTGGGTCCTTTATTATTACACGCTATACTCAACTCAGATCTCTCTGCCACGCATTTCTACTCGCGTTAAAATTTAATCCTTAAAATTCGGCAACCCAGATTAGGACCACGTTTTCTGCAGGCAACCCTATATCAAGGGTTTTTACAATAAAACAACGCTTATATTGATATATTTTTTTTTCTATTATCAAGCCGGTGCAGATAACTGATATCGACATACCCGCTTTTACCTGACAACCGATAGTTTGTCTAGAAAAAGATTAGGCAACCCAACGGCTGCACATTCTATACCTTTGATACTTTAAGTCAGGGTAAAAGTTTTCTTATTATCATGATGTTGCAACATTTAATTAAAAATATTTTTTTTTTAATAATTAAAAATAGTCTGTCCAGGATTTTTTTAGGCAACCCATTCTTAACATATTTTCTAATATACTAAATTTGTTATAAAATATGTTTCATTCTATTATCAGACCGGTGCAGATCGTTTCAAGTCTGGATCTTAGACTGTAAATAAATTTGTTTCGTAAGGAGAGATTTTTGAGTTTACTGTAAAAAAAAAAATAGATATACATAGGATCCAATGGTAATCATCTTTTGAGATGTAGAACTGTAGAGAATCGTACGAAATAGAGGATTAATAAAATGTTCAATCAAGTAAAAGTAACATTAAATTAATATATTAAAAGCATTATTTTCATTGATAAAATTTAAACGGGAATAAATAAGGCGAATCTGTCTACCTCGCCAGTATCACCGTTTCGCTTTGCAGGTTATGTATACCCTAACGCCTTGCACAGAAAAGCTTTTATTACCTTGATATTCCAAGTAGGAGTTCGTTTCCTCTAGCAAATTCGCATACTAATCTTTTTATTTTCACTTACTATTTATAAAATATATATTAATGAATGGTAATGCCATTGTAAAAATATTTTAATTCGAATTTTTAAGCGAAATATAAATTTTACAGTCCTATGAGTCCAAATAACTAAGTTCCGAAAAATTATCTCGAGTATGTGGTAAGCCTATCGTATTACTAAAAAGTTGTACGAAACAGTAATATTTTGAACTAAATTTTATTAATCATTTCTCTTCCTATATACTATACTTCATATATACTATAGTGGAAAGTATTACGATTGTGAAAATTTTATAATTCTAGTATTTAACGGAAATGCACGAAAAATTTTCATCTTAATTCCCCCTTCCCAAAAAATTATGAATAGTAATGTGGATGTATAATATACCGTTGAAACGCTTAGGATTTTAGACATATTTTAATCTAACCTACAATGTTGTAGAGGATAATGGAGACTGTATAAGCCTCAAGATCAAAAACATGCTAGGTGCAGATAGGATTTTCGTTAGTTTATTTTGGGAGGGTCAAGTTTTTTGAAAATATAAATTTTTTTTCAAACACTGTATAGAGGCATATTAATTTCAAAATTAAGTAAGAGTACATAATTAGAAAATTCTTTAACTACACATTTTATCCTAATACCTTATTTTGGTTTTTATATTATATTTTTATGATTTTTTTTTTGTTTTAATAACTTTCGGAAGGTGAACCGCTGCCTCCTCGCCTCCTTGTGCCTACGCCCATGTAAAAATAATTGATTATTAGAGGTGATAATTTCGATGTTCAAAAAATCCTTCGAAAAATCCTCAATGCTCCTTATTTTGTCACAAATAGACTCATCCATAAAGACCTTAACGTTCCCTATGTTGCTGAATTGGCGTGAACCAGGTACCACTCCTTACATGACAAACTCCATTCCCACTCTAACCCACTAGTTCCAATCCTTGCTTCCTTTACAATCCCTGATAATCCTCCGAGGTGTCTGAAAAAAAGATGGCCCCGAGACCTTCTAGTTTAACATAGTTTTTGGAGAGCTGCCAATGGGTAGTATCCCCACAAGTGAATCATGACATTTGTATCTTGTATCTCATTTACTATATGTATATCATTATACAGTTGTAAATAACAATAAATCTATTAAAAAAAAATGTTTGATTTAGTAAATAAATGTTTATCAAAACGTTATTGTAAATATTAATTAAACTTAAACTAAATTAAATTCGGTTTTTACTAGGGAGGAAGGGGAAAGTCGTATGTTCCGCAAACCAGATCTTTTCGAAATAACATTGATGAAAATTAACGTTTTTATTTTAGAATCGAACTAATAATTTTTAGTCAAAGAGCTCATTTGAAAACTTTTTGAAGTCACTTTTAGAATAACTTTAATTCGTTGTTTTCACTCTAGAATCACTTTAATTCGGGTTAGTTTCTCCAGAATAATTTTAATTCGGGTTTGTTTGTTAAGAGGTTAGCCTGAGACATAGGTGAACAACGATAAGGGTGTGTACATGAGCATTAAAACTCAAAACTAATCTCAGGTAGAATAACCGTATCATGTAGAACAAACATTTAATTTAACTAATAATTGGGCGGAGATAGGTTTTGTTGGCGCACCTGGATCTATCTTTGCACAGTTTTAGTATCTCCCCCTCCAACTTGATGTTTACTCCAGGCTATCCGTGACTGAAGTTCCTGATAAAGGATTTGAAACTAAAGCCGTTGCGACCTGCTAATACTTCAGTGAACTATTAACCTGAATCCGACAGATCTCGTATAAGCTCATCAAACAGTGGAAACTTATTTAATCGATACCCTGAATTCATTTGATTGTGGATTACTATAGTTTATTTTGTTGTTTTTTCTTCCAACGCACAGTGGAAGAAAATCACGATTTAGTGGCCAAAATGCTATAACTTTTGATCTAATCAAGATAATTTGAAAATTCTTTTTTTCATTTATGAGTAAAGAATGTCTTTTATTAGTGAGTGTAAAAACCTTACTCTCGTTACATTTTTTAATATGTTTAATCATTTGAGACGTTGATTTCCAAAAGGTACTAAAGGACATTTTTTACGAAATTGATATTTTTACATATTTATATTCTCCTCATTTAGTTTTATCTAAATCTTAAATTTGATTGCATTTAATGAACACTCATGTCCTTTATTAACGTGATTTAGAAATGCTATTAATTTCTTAAGTTACTTATTACACATTTAGTTTCATTCCAAATCATAAGAGAACATTTCATTTCATAACTTTAATATGGTGTAGCGGAGTGGGTACCCTAACCTTCAGTTAATCGTACCACTCGCAGGCATAAATCGCGTTAGCCACTTGGTCACATAATTTGTCTAATTCCTATTTTTGGTTGTGAATATTTTTGATATGTTCATTAAATTTATTTGTATATATTTTATAAAATGTGTACCAGGTGGCTAACCAAAAAGTAACCTTCCTCTAAATAAAACATATGTTTTTTTAAGGTTGTTGATAAAGCTTGTATGAACAGATAAATGTGCTTTTTTGGGTATAAAAGTTTTAATTACTAAGTAAGAATTAGTTTTAACGAAATCCGTTAAATTGGTGACCCCGAAGTGATCCGAGAGCTGTGAGTACATAGTTTTAATTAGCATTTTTACAAAAATGGCATCAAAGGATGTGTTTAATCTTCTCACGCTAGACGACGAAGAGATCGTAACTCCGCCGGTAATTTCACAACCCGTAGAAATGGCATCGACGGCTTGTGTCAAAGCACAGCTCCCGAAATTTTTTAAAGCAGATACGGAAGTTTTCTTTGTACAAATGGAAACTGTTTTCTCGCTATATAGTATTAGAAGTAGCCTAAAAAAATTTCAATACACTATAGCGCAGTTAGACCGGGAAGCCATGAGAGAAGTTGTAGACCTGGCTAAAACACCACCGGCTGAAAATCCTTACGAAATTCTCAAGGATAGAATAATTCGGTGTTTTGGGGAATCCGATAATAGGCGAATTCGTCGCCTTCTGGACGAACAGCAGCTCGGTGACCGAAAACCGTCGCGTTTCCTTAGATACCTTCAACAGCTGAGTAGTTCATTGCTTCCCGAGGATCTCATTAAAGTTATTTGGTTACGGGGACTCCCTAATAAGATGCAGTTAGCCCTGGCAACAAGCTATGAGCAGGACTTAAAAAATCTTTGTATTATAGCGGATAGGATCGCCGAATTTAGCGAAGGCCAAGACCGCGAAGTTGCCGTAATAAAGCTACCCCACCCCTCTGAATTTGAAACCCGATTGCTCCCTACTCTGGAGAGGTTGACTAAGAGGGTAACAGCTTTAGAAGCTCGTGAGTCGGGCTCAGGGAAACCGCAGCGACGTCGACCAAAGAATCAGAGTCTTTGTTTTTATCATCCTCGATTCGGAGGACGGGCGATCAAATGTATAAAACCGTGCACTTGGAATAGTGATTCCAATCCTTCGGAAAACTAGAACTAGCAGTAGCTGAGGCGGAATCTACTGCTAGACGCGTTAACCGCAGACTTTTCGTTTACGACCGACAGTCCCATACCCGGTACTTGGTGGACACAGGAGTATAAAACATATGTTTTATTTACAGGAAGGTTACTTTTTGGTTAGCCACCTGGTACACATTTTATAAAATATATACAAATAAATTTAATGAACATATCAAAAATATTCACAACCAAAAATAGGAATTTTTTTTTTTTTTTTTTAAGTAATAACAATTTTTATTGAGAAAATTTTACAATCTGTCCCAATTTGGACATTAATAGTATTGCTGAATGATATCAAACATACTACATTCATACAATATTTACACAAGATAAAATTACAATAAAATATATACACAATAATGAATCAATACAAAAGTCAATAATTCACTTATACCTATATACACATACACACACTCATACATACATCACATTGAGTGGAGAATCTAGCCAGTGCTAGAACTCCAATATATTTACAAAAGGTCGCGGGGCCACTGCCGTTTCAACCTTCTAGGTGGGTTGTATGGATGAGTGGAGCTGGATAGGGATTGAGCTAAAGGATTAGGATGATGAATGAGGTTCTGGTGGAATTTGGAAAATTTGGATGGAATTAGGTCTGAAATAAATGGAACATTAAGGTCGTGGTGCAAGGTATAATTGGAGACATAATAAGGAGCATTTACTATTGTACGGAGGACTTTGGATTGAAAGGATTGAATGCGTTTGATGTTAGAACGTTTAGCTGTCCCCCACAGTTCAAGTCCGTAGGTCCAGATGGGCTTCAGTATTGTCTTGTAGATTAATAATTTGTTTTCAACTGTAAGTTCAGATTTTCTGTTGAGTAGTCGGTATAACTGTCCGAATCGTCGGTTGAGTTCTTGTCTTTTAAGTCTTGTATGTGGGTTCCAAGTCAATCTTTTGTCTAACAGTAAGCCAAGATACCGGACTGTATCTGAGAGAGGAATCGGTAATGAGTTGAAATAAACTGGCGGACAGGATTTTCGTCTAAGTGTAAAGGTTATGTGTTTACATTTGGCTTCGTTCACCTTTACACGCCAGTTATTACACCAGTGTTCGATAAGGAAAAGGTGTCTCTGAAGGTTTAAGGATGCTGTTTCAGGATTGGAACTGGATGATAGGATGGCGGTGTCGTCTGCAAAAGTTGCCAGAAAGGTATCAGGATGTGTAGGAATATCAGCAGTGTAAAGGATGTAGAGGATGGGTCCCAAGACGCTGCCTTGAGGAACACCGGCCTCAACGGGATAAAGGTTAGAAAATTCTTCACCACAGCGAACTCGGAAGGAACGGTTCGAGAGATAGGATCGGAGAATGAGGTATAGGGACTGGGGTAAATGGGTTTTCAGCTTGAAGAGTAATCCAGTGTGCCATACCCGGTCAAAAGCTTGCGCAATGTCCAGAAACGCACCAGAACAATACTCTTTGCATTCAAGAGCTGAGGAAATATGGTCTACAACTCGGAGCCCCTGTTGAACTGTGGAATGCTGAGGACGGAATCCAAACTGATGGGAAGGAAGATTTTGAGATTCTAATATGGGTAGGATACGTTTAAGAAGAAGCCTTTCGAAGATTTTTGAGAGGATGGGGAGTAGACTAATAGGCCTGTAGGATGAAGTGTTGTTGGAAGGTTTACCTGGTTTTAAAAAAAGGATGATGGTGGAATGTTTCCATAACAGAGGAAAATAGGTGGTGCGGAGGATGCAGTTATAAATATAAGTAAGGAATATAATAGCTTTCTGCGGAAGTTGTCGGAGGATCTGGGGAGTAAGGAGATCGTGTCCAGGAGATTTACGGAGAGTCAGTTTTTGGAGAAGATATTTGACCTCAGAGGGATTAATAGCTTTAGGAGGTAGGGAAAGTGGAATCGGTGACATAAGAAAGTCTTGCACTTTTGCGGTGTGATTGATGTGGGATTCCGGGTTAGGAGTGAATACTTTGGAGAGGTGTGTGGCGAATTCCTCGGCTTTATCTTCATCAGACGCAGCCCAGGAGTCATCACCACGTCGGAGAGGATGGGAAACATGATGGTATTTTAGGATCTTTTTCGTGACATTCCACAAGGAATTATCACGAGCTGATAGAGAGGAGAGGTAGGAATTAAAGGACTGGGAACGGAAGTTCGCCAACTCCCTCTTCAATTGTCTACAATAGAAGTTATAGGAGCGGCGATCTGTTGGGTGTCGGGTGCGCTGCCATAATGATCTTGCTCGGCGTTTGGTGTGGATAAGGTCTATAATAGGTTGTGGAAAATGATTTTGGTCTGGATTTATATTGGAGTGTTTAGGAGAGGAAGCAGTCCAGACAGCTTGTTGGATGGCGGTGGTAAAGGAATAGACGGAATTATCTAGGTCATCTTGGGTTTTGAGGGTTACTCTGAGGTCAATATTATCGGTCAGGATTTGGCGGAAAAGGTTCCAGTTGACAGGGCCTCGGATGAATGATGGTGGAATGGGTTTTGGAATTGGAGTGAGAGATACTTTTAGGATCAGTGGACTATGGTCTGAGGATAGTTCATCAAGGCGAGTTAAAGACAAGTTGAGAGAGCCTAATCCGCTGTGGATAAAGAAGTCGAGGATGTCAGGATTGCGGTTAGGATCGGTTGGCCAGTAGGTAGGGGAGTCAGGAGGCAGGATATTAAAATTTCGGGAGTTGAGTGCAGACAGCAAATTTCGTCCCCGAGAATTCGTGGTTCTGGAACCCCACTGCTGATGCTTGGCGTTTAAGTCTGCACCCAGAATGAAACGATTTCCTAAGGAATCCAGGAAGGATACAAATTCAGAATTGGAAATGGAATGTTTAGGAGGGCAATATGCAGATGTGAGGGTTACCGGAAAGGAAAAAGTCTTGATTACTATGGATGTGGCTTGTAGGAAATCATAGGTGGGAAGTGGGAGTAAATGATGAGAGAGGGATTGGTGGACAATGATAGCAGAACCGGCATGGGCTTTACCGTCTGGGTGGTCAGTACGGTATGTCATGTATTGCGGTATTTTGAAGTACTGTTTAGTCGTTAGTCTTGTTTCAGTTATAAGTGCAACATCGATTGTTTTGTCTTGCAACAACGCTGTCAGTTCGTCAGTATGATTTCTAACACCATTCGCATTCCAAAGGAGAATGGATAAGGAGTTAGGTGAAGTCATTTAAGGATTTTTCAAGGCAGGGATTAGATTCGATACTAGATTTGTAAGGAGTGATATAAGTGGCATAACAAGAGATTTGATTTCGGAGATGAACGATGTCATTAGACTGGTAAGATCTGTGACGTTTGATGGTGGAGGGATATGAAAATTTGATGTTGAGGAGTTTTTTGAAGATTAGGTAAACTTTGAGGGATAGATTCTTGTACAATAGATTGAGAATGTTGAGGAAAATGTTGTTCCGGCAGTGCCTCGACTTCATGATTCTGGTTACCACCTCCAAGCAAGTGGGCAAATGACACGTTAGAATTTACAAGTTTTGATGGTTCTCTTCTGCTTCTGGTTGGTACAGCTGTTTCATTCGGATCCTGAGGTTTTTGGTATCTGGTTCTGAGTTTCTTGTAGATTTCACATCCCTTGTAGTTAGCCGGGTGGTCCTTGAGGCACAGAGCACATACAGCGGGTGCTGATCTTGATCTTGTACATTCTTCTGTTTTATGCTGTTCACCGCATTTCACACAGCGTGGTATGTGATGGCAATAACTTTTGGTATGACCATATGCCTGACAGTTATGGCACTGGACTATTTCTTTCTTTGTGTAAGGTTTTTCAACTTTTACACGGGTATAGTACAGTCTGCTGAGGTCATAGATTTTTTCGACTCCTGCTGATGGTTCCAGGTCCACGAAGAATAGAGGCAGTGGACTTTTATCTTTTAGAACGTTGGTGACTTGCCTCACTTGGAATCCTAATTCTGTCAGTTCTTCTTTGATTGCTTCAACGGGTTTGAGGAATGTAGGTTTCTGATTACGACCCTTAATGCTCTCTCTTGGCGCAGCTGATAAGTATGAAAGTCAGCTTTGGTCTCAGTCAGATATTTTACAATCTTTCTGTAGGTTTCAGCAGTAGTCGGAGATATTTTAGTATCATTGGTTCTACTTATACAATAATAACTATTAGGATCTGTTACTTTGTTTAAATGCGCACACATCAGTTTAAAATTTTTAATATTTTTAACAAATATTGGTGGAGGTAGTGGTTCTCTGGGTATAGGAGAAGATTCCATGGTTTCTTTTTCATTTTGGAGGATCTGAAATGGATTCGGTGTAAAAAACGGAGATTCATCAGTTATTCCTTGTGATGATGTGCTGGGCTGTGGTTCAGAACCTAATGAGGTAGCTGACGCGGTCGCTGGTGGAATCATTTTTTTATTTTGTTCACGGCGGGGTCTCTGTTTTGTGGGAGACGAGTTAGAACCTGCAGATCTAGATCTTTTACTTGCAGACTTTGAGGACATGACTTGATGAAAATATCTCATTGATTAAGAAAATAATAATAATAAATAAATAATGAGATAAGAATTAAAGATAAAAGAAAGATAATTAAAAGAAAAGCAAGCCCGAGCTTGCCGAGCTAGCGGCAATCAGCTGATCAGTGACCCTTCTTTCACTTTTTCGTGATTGTACAAAGTAAATTATAACTTTGCTTACCGAAACTTCTCCAATATTCACTGCCGTAATATTCCTGAGGTCTAGTGATGTTCTCCAGACTGAATTCTAGCGAATTCCTACTGAAAAAAGCAAAAATCTGAGAGACGATGTAACGTATGACTGTTATCATCGAGCGCATCAGCTGATCTTTAAAAAAAAAAAAAAAAAAAAAAAAAAAAAAAATAGGAATTAGACAAATTATGTGACCAAGTGGCTAACGCGATTTATGCCTGCGAGTGGTACGATTAACTGAAGGTTAGGGTACCCACTCCGCTACAATGGTTTTATGAATAAAGTAAAGAAATAATTCTAGATTTTAATGCGAAAAGAATCAAATTAGCTGGTTTAATAATATGGTAATGACAAATTTTCGCGCTTCCTGTAAAATTCCCCAGAATGGATATAGTACCTTTTGGAAATCAACGTCTCATTTGCCAAGTTACTGATTTCATACATTTTTTTTTTATTTCATCAATTTACTTTGTATGGGAGCATTCGAATCGACAAAAATGATATATTATCCACTTTTATAGAGTTTTCTGCGTTTATAATTGCCTTACTCAGGAATTTACGACGTATACAGAACTTATTAAGCATTATTGTTTAAAGGCAAAAAATCGACAAATTTAACTTAACAAAATAATATATTTTCGATACTAATCCTATGAATAATTTTATTATTTTTATTCAAAAGGAACAAAGAAAAGACAAGTTATGAAATATGAGGCATATTTTAGGATTTTGCCTAAATTAATGTTAAACAATATAGCGTCAAATATTTAAATCGATATAACACTGATCGATGGCATTTGATCGATTAAATTGTATCATGGTATTTTAGTACTATAAACTCCCTAAAACATTAAATAAAAATTAAAACCAAATGTTTCCAGTAAATAAATTAATGATTTTTTGTAATTTTTATTTTTTTAACGTCTTATATGAACAATATTTTTCTATATTTTTAAAGACATTTCAAGTTTCTAAAATACATTAGGTGTAAAGAAAGCCAAAATAAAGCACCATGGAATAATTGTTTGTCTCTCTTATTATTAAGTCAATGCTGCTAAAGTATTATTGCCCGTAACTGAAAGTGTATAAAACGATGTGCTTAGAATTTCTATAAAATCATAATATTCACATTTCTATATCTTTAATATATACAGGGTGTGAAAAAAATAAAATAAACAATTTTGTTCTCATCATTGTCGTAATTGTTCTTTCGTTTGAATATTTGTTCGATAAATATTAGGCCGTTTTACAAAAGAAATTC
Organism: Piezodorus guildinii; assembly: GCA_023052935.1. Lineage (NCBI taxonomy): Eukaryota > Metazoa > Arthropoda > Insecta > Hemiptera > Pentatomidae > Piezodorus > Piezodorus guildinii. The sequence goes on from CM041295.1 coordinate 97,621,634, forward strand.
TTGGATATATTTTTTTAAAACAATTTATTTAATCCAGTCATCGCGACGTTTCAGCCTCTAGCACGAGAACACCTAAAAGACGGCCGAAAACTGTTGTTTTAAAAAAAAAAAAAAAATGATATTTTAAAAAATTTATGACGACGCTGCTGAAAAGCGGTGAAATGAAAAGATAATTAATATGGATATGCATGAAGCTTGGTAATGGCCCTAGAGGCTGAAACGTCGCGATGACTGGATTAAATAAATTGTTTTAAAAAAATATATCCAAGAATTTCTTTTGTAAAACGGCCTAATATTTATCGAAAAAATAAACAATATATATGTATTGTTTAAACATATTTAGTACGGTAATTATGATCATTTATATTAACTGTTCAAAAATATTCTTTATATCTCCAGGTCAACCCGCAAATTCATCCGTTCTCAATAAAAAAAAAAAAAAATCTATTTTTCTTTTTTGTTGGTCTCGAGTTATTTGTATCATCAGAGAATCTTCTTTTCTATATAAGTAGTACATGGTAAGGGAATCTGTGATTGTGAAAATTTTAGAATTTGAGTTTTAGGATCCCCCTGATTCCAAATAATGAATTCGTGCAAACAGGTCTGTGTATATTAGGAAACTCCAGCCTACAAACGTTAGATTTTAAGAAATGGAAATTCCATATTTATGAATATTATATACTTGGTATGTCACAGCAACTTTTTCATTGAACCCGAAGAACCTAGTTTTATTCCGATCGGGGCTTATATGAAAAAAAAAAAAAAAAAAAAAGAAATGTCATTTAATAAAGTCCCTTAATTTAGTAGATGAGAAATAATTAAAGATTTATTTAAAGGTAATATGAAATATAAAATAATTTAAAAATTAACTGAAGATGAAAACATCAAAAATTTCATATATATATATATATATATATATATATACATATATATAATTTACTGTTGTAAAGCTAAAGATTTCAGAAAAAAGTATTATCTAAGGTGAAGGAGGTAATGGAGAGTGATGAAAAGCGGATAAGATTAAATAATTCAGTCCACTGCTTCAGCCCACTCCCTTGAAACAAGATCGCACCGTTCTGACCTTTACGTTCCTCAACACAGATCTAAAACTTTTGATCATTCCTTTCCAGTCCACTCTGCTACACTCTGGAATTCCCTACCTACTCATATTCGTCAAGCTTCTCTATATCATCATTCACGTCTCACCTGTCCCAATAACTTATCTTCCTAAACAGACGCTCAACGAATTCTGATATTTAAAATCGAACATCAGACTTTGAATTAAAGAAAATATTATGTTTGTTTAAATTATCTTGGTTAATCAATTAATTTATTTTTAGTTCTGATCACACATTTATTTATCACAAGTTATTTATTTATTTTACTACATTGTTTTATTGTAAACCTTTTTTCTCTTTCACCATTGTAAATAAGAATTAATTATGATCCTTTGGTTTTCTCAACAGACACACTGTATACCTTAATTGTAGATATCTGTTATTATTAAAGGAGAAAATTATTTTCTAAAATATTATAGTTTTGATAGATAATCATTTCTATTGTTACATTATCTAATCTAAAATAAATGTTTCCATCGAAATGGAATTTTGAAATTGAATGGATTTTTGTAAACTTAACAAAGTTTTTAAATTGATTTTGACTAGGAGGTAGTGAAAGTTGTGAGTTGCGCAAACCATATTTTTTATATAGTAAACATTTCAATCGGCTACAAATGTGTTTATTTCCACATTTTTAATAATAATTTTTTTAATACAGATAAGAAATAAAAAAACAATCATTTTAAAACTTCAAAAGGGGAGCGGTGTGCTTTAGTGGATAGATCACTGAACTACTATTCTCCAGGTCCCGGGTTTAGGCAGAATTATTTTTCTGTTAACCATGGAGTGATCTTGGGGATTGGAGACCCACCTGGAACACACCATCTCTATAAAGTGGGTACCCAAAAATTGGGGGTAGTGTGGAGAACTAGCGGCCGAGCGTGATGATGACCTTATCACCTCTTTACAGGGTCATTGGACTACAAACCTCAAAATCTGTACGAATCTCTATTAGTAAGACTATATTTTTAAGACTTTAAACATCATATTATTTTAAAAGGGGGATTTGGATGTGAATATTTTCAGAGGCTTGAAAATCATGTTTGTAAAAGTAAATTTACTAATTTTATACAGTGCTTTTGTTAAATAAGAAGAGGAAAAAAGGAAACATGTCACGGAATAAATAAGACAAAGAAAATAATGAGATCTCCGATTCCCTCTCACCTAGTAGGGCTGAAAAACCGAATTTGAATATCAAAAGAATTAGGAAGAGGAGGGTGCATGAAAGGCTCTAGAGTCTCGTTCCTAATCAATAAAGGATAGGAAGAATTAACATCATCCCTCAAAATTAGAAAGAAATTAATAAATTTATTTAAAAAAAATGAAAGCATGTGTAAAAAATCAGGTGCGGGCGAAACAGGATTTTCACTTACCTCGGCTGTTAAAATCAATTTAAGAACTATTATATTTCTTATATTAATTTAAATAAAAGGTTTATTCAGTTTCGTAGGGAACATATGATTTAGATTAAATAATATAGCAATATCACATTGTTAGGAATATTATAACTACAATTATCAGTAATAATTGTATGCCCTATTTATCACTCACCATTGCCTTTTACAATTTTGTAAATAAGATGATATTTTCTCTAAAATATTTAATTTCCAAACGGTATATTATACATTTACGTTGCTGTTCTTATGTCCAGAAAGCCAAAAATTACACTAAATAAATATTTTTGCCTTTTTCTCCTTTAGTTGGGCATCAGATTCATTGGGCTTTTATATTAAGCCGTTAATTATCAATCTTAATAAGATGATATGGGTAATTCATCTGAATCTATTAAATAAAAGGTACTTTAGAGGAGGAAAATTTAAAATATCGACATGTAAGCCCTGCCAGACTAGCTTTCAGAATGAAACCTAAATGATATTAACGCCCATTAAATTTTATATCGATTTGTAGCGAGTTTAGTGAAAATCAGGAGAGCCGTTTTTGACAAAATCAGAAAAAGGTGCAAAATGTATGGGATAAAGTATCACTTTCGGTCAGCCGATCATACCGAAAAAGTTGCAGTAACATCTCGGGCGTATAGCTGTTTTAAATATGAAATTTCAGTTTCGCACATCTTCTTGTTTCCGCGTTAGACTTACCACACACACAGACACCTTTTTTCGGGACTTGGTTATTTGGACTTGAGGTGCCCTAATACGTGTATTTCTGTTAAAACTGGAATTCGAAAATTTTTACGATTACAATACTTTCCCTTCCTATATATTTTATATATAGGCGAGTGAATGTAAAAAGAAAAAAAAATAACTTAAAGACTGAAATAAAATAATAAACCGTTTTACCAAAAAGGGTTTCGAACCCGTTGACTAGTGCTATATCCACTGGATCACGTTGAATAAAGAACTAAATTAAATCGATTGTAGACATTAAATTTTTTTTTTTAAATCTGGCGGGAGTATCAAACATTTTTTACTTTCTTCCCTTCTTTAAATCGTATTAAGAAATTGTAAGTTAAAGTTTAACTTTAAAAGAATAGAATTTTAAAATTTCCGCATTTAAGCCTTACTACAGACTATTTCAATGAAAAAAAAACTCTACAAGATATGTAATCCTATCAAAGTTCACGTCGATATTGCGAGTATAATCACAATCGTTTGAGCCGTTTTTGAGAAAATCGTAAAAAGGTGGAAAATGCATGGAGTAAAGTGGCAATGGCCAGTAATGTTAGGTAAAAAAAAAAGACCCATAAACGTGTATTTACATGAAAAACCCTTGCTATATACATATTTCATATATTGGTAAGTGAAAAAAAAAGGTAATTGAATAATGACAATTAAACGACGTAAGATATGACAAAATGAATGGCTGACAAATAATTTTTATGAAGTAATTAGAAATATTTGGACAAATAATTGGAATCAGAAAAAAATCTTAACTGTCTTGCAGAAGTCTGTGAGATTTAAAAAAAATGATTAAAACTAAGAAAAGCATAATTGAGACGTTGATTTCCAAAAGGTACTATATCCATTCTAGGAAATTTTACAGAAGACGCGAAAATCACTAATTATTATATTATTAAATTACCTAATTTGATTCTTTTCGCATTAAAATCCAGAATTGTTTTTTTAGTATATTAATAACATCATATTAAAGTTATGAAATGAGATGTTTTGGTATAATTTAGAACGAAATTAAATGTGTAGTAAGTTCCTTTAGAAAATAATTATATATCTGAATTGCGTTTATAAAGGACTTAAGTGTACATTAGATAAAATCAAATAGAAGATTTTGATAAAACTAAATGATGATAATACAAATATGTAAAAAAATCAGTTTTGTAAAAAATATCCTTTAGTACCTTTTGGAAATCAACGTCTCAATTATTGATGTATATATAAATTCATTAAAATACGGGTAACTATTGAAGCTATATTTTCTTTATAAATGTAAGACTAAATCAGATTTTTTTATTGATTATAATGTATGCCAAAAACATTGACAACACACTAAAGAAATTATTCTTTATTTCTCTAGTTAGCATTTCAGATGGAATGATTTTTTTTTTTAAACTGAAGGAGACACTAAAACATTTATTTCTGAAAACTCAATTACAATCTTTTTACTATCTCACTACTTTTCATAAAATATATTTCGATCTCAGGTAAAAAGTAAAAGTACAAGTAAAAATACAATTTTATCTAAAACAAAAACTAAATTTACTTCAATCGTTTCTTATATTTGATCTGTGGGAGTTAGTACGAAGATACACCGCTAGGATGGGTGGCGGTGCTGAGATACAGGAAATCGCTTTGCCTCTAGATCACTTGCTCAATTAATTTGTTTAAAGTTGAATTCATCTCTTTATTTTCGTAAATCTTTTTATGAGTTACAATTATTATAGTATGATGATTATTCGTAACCAGGAATAAACCTGTCCTATAACCTTCAATATCCTATAAATTTGTAAAACCCAGATAAATATAAACCGAACTAAATAAATATACCGATTAAATATACTGATAATATATATACCGCGTAATAAATAAACTAAATAAATATACCGAACCAAATAAAATATTTCGTACACAGATAAGTTGGAATATTTACTTGGTTGCTGTCAATAGCCAGCATGTTGTATATCTATTATCATTTTGCATATTTACTGTTTGTATTATGTTATAAAGTTGTAAATTTCAATAATTAAGTTTTTTTAAAGTTTAAGTAAATCAGTAATTCAAGAAGAAGCAGTAATATAACGAAAAATTAGAGCAGCGTTATCTAGTGGTTAGAGCCCTGTACTACTCATTCTCGTGTCCCGGGTTCGAACCTCGGCCGGGGTATCCTAAGTAAATATACCGAACTTAAAAATTTAATTTTAGTTTTGTTTGGCTTTTCGGTATTGAGCTAGACTTATTACATATCACATAGATCATTTTTCAAATCTTGATTATTATTACTATTGGGAATTCGAAACATGTATTTCAATTGAAAATTTGGGTTAGATATTTTTAAAACCGCATTGTTTTTCTTTTTACAATATTTTATACACAGGTAAGTTAGAATATATACTTGAGTGCTGTCAATAACTAGCATGTTCATTATCCATTATCATTTAGCATATTTACTGGTTGTATTATGTGATACAGTCGTAAATTCCAATAAGTAATTTAAAAAAAAAGTTGATGTAAGCAGTGAATCAAGAAGAAGCAGTAACATAACGAAAAATTGGAGCTATTATCTAGTGGTTAGAGCACCATACTACTCATTCTAGGGTCCCGGGTTCGTACCCCGGCTGGGCATAATAATTATTTATTCGATTATATTAGACGTGGTGCGACCCTGAGGTAGGAAGACCCTGTGCTCACTCAAACTGTATTAAGTTGGTATCCAAAAATTAAGAGAAAAGCCTGACAACTGAGCGCGATTTCGACTTAATTAACACCTTCTTGGATAGTTTGCTTAGAAACGATACGAATCTCCATATGTATCCTAAGGCCCTTCATTGGTTTTAGAGGTACAGTTTAAACAAAAAAAAAATCATATACAGATATGCCAAAGTATGCTAGTGCGGGCAACACACGACTTCCACTTACCTCGGCTATTAACATCAATTTAAGAATTATTAAATAAATTTTTTTTTTTGACATTTACAACTGTATTAGTAAATACATCAAGTAAATTAGCTGTCAGATAATATAAATTAAGAGAAAATGCCCACTGGCATCACTTCACTATGAATCTAAACTAGAAATTCTCGAGGCCATCTTCTTGAATAAATTTAAAGTTGAAAAAAGTTCATTTAGTGTCGTTGGAGAGATATGAGTTGGATTAAACAATACAACATTAAATTGTTACGTATGATAATCAGTAATAAGTTTATGACATTTTTGTCACTTTAAATTACCTAAACAACTTTGTATACAAGATAATTTTTTTCCAAAATCTTTAGCTTTCCAACGGTATATTATACACCTATGTTACTGTTGTATGTTAAAAAAAAAAAGTAGTTTAAAAAATATTTTTCCTCTTTTTTCATATATCAGGTAGTCAAATTCGTTCAAAATTTATATTTAGCCACTTTTTATAATCCTAAAAAATATGGTATGGTTAATTTTTTAAATGAACAAAATTAAAGGTACTTTAGAGGAAGAAAATTTAAAATATTGGCATTTAAGCCCTTTCTATTTCAATTCTAACTATTTCAATCAGAATGAAATCTATATGATATTAAAGCCCATTAAGTTGTACATGTATATAGCGAGTGTAATCTAAAATCGTTATAGCCGTTTCTGAGAATTAGTAAAAGGATGCAAAATGCATGGTATTAAGTGGCTCTTTTGGTTCGCCGATTTTGATGAAAAAGTTGCTGTAACATCTCGGGCGTATAGTTGATATACTTTAATATGAAATTTCAGTTTTCATATAATACTTTGTTTTAGTGCAAGACTTATCACACACACATTTTTGCGGGACTTGGGCATTTGGACACAATGGACCCTAAAACATGAACTTCCGTTGAAAACACTGGAATTCAAAGATTTTAAATATTTCATATTTAGGTAAGTGAAAGTAACAGTGAATTAAGGAGACATCATAAATTTTAAATACTGCTTTTTTTTATGTAAATGGTTAGAATTGAACTATTGAATTTATATTACGAGATCCATTATATTACGGAAAATATCGGCATTGAAGACGCTGAGATAGCCTTTGTGCCTTGTCACAAGGTCTTTATTGATGACTTGTCAATCCACAAGTAAATTGCTTTACCGATCAATTCAAAGCCATTTTTTTCAAAAGGTCACCTCCAGCATTCAAGTACAAGGTCATGGATGGATATGAAATTATGGTTATGTAATTAGTAAATTGATTTATTCCGTATTATTGGGCTCAATATGAAAGAGGACTAAACAGAAATAATTTAAGTCACATGCTATCCTTAGTTTTTTGGATTAAAAAATCTGGTTTGCACAACACACTACTTTTACTCGGTCCCCTAGTTAAAATCAATTTTATATTAGGTTAATGAGCAAAAATGTGAAAGAATTACATTTATTCTACATCTTTGAATGCTAGATATTTTTTTTTTCTGAAATCTTCAACTTTCCTAAACTTCTTATACACTTGGTATAAAACCATATAATAATTTTATTTGCGTTTAAGAAAATTTATACTGGTTTAAAAATGAAAAACAAATATTTGTAGTATCTTCTCTTTCAGTTGGTTTGCGATGTTTTCATATATATTATCAATTATAATAACGAGAAATTTTATTTATTCCAAATAAAAAAAGTGTTCTTAAGGAAGAAAATTTAAAAAATTCGACTCTTAAGCCCTGTTGTAGTATTTAAATGAGGATAACACCTACATGATATTAAATTTAATTTTACATCGATAAAGCGAGTTTTATGTAAATCAATAAATCCGTTTTTGAGAAAAACGTAAAAAGGTGCAAAACACAATGTGGCTGTTCCTGTAGGTTGATTTTTTTGAACACGTTGCTGTAACATCTCGGGCGTAAATATGTATTAAACATGGAATATCAGTTTCGCATGACTTTACATATCTGAACTAGACATTCCGCATAAAAACAAAGAGATTTTTTTTTTTTGGGGACATGGTTATTTAGACTCATAGGACAGTAAAACCTTTATTTCCGTTAAAAATTCTAATAATTTTTTTTTTTTTATCATTGCAATAATTTTCCTTAAGATATATTATATCCGTAGTAAGTGAAAGTAAAAAGGTTGGTAAACGAATTTACGAAAGGTGACTGTTGTACTATGAAAGCCTAACACAAGATCGTCAGAGCAAGGCGTTGGAGTATACAGTGCCCGCATAGCCAAGCGGTAATAATGGCGAGGTGTGCTGAATCGCCTTCTTTGTTCCTATAAAATTGTATCAATAAAAATAATGATTTTAATGAAATATTACTTTGTATTAAATTTCATTAACCGCCTATTTCCTGCGGTACCCTATTGTTTTACATTGGAGACGATTTCCAATGAGTACAATAACCAGTTTAGAATAATTTACAGAAAAGTCATAATTTCTTATTGGACCAATCTATTTGTTTCGTTTCGAATTAAACCTTAAGTTGTTATTTTACTGCATTAAATACTTTGTATACCTTCAAATTTCTGCATGAGAAATGTATAGTAGAACAAAGTATTACGTTCGTAAAAATTTTTGAGTTTAAAAAGAAATAAAGTTTTTAAGTTCCCCCGGGTCCAAATGAAAGTCCCACAAAAAGGTTAGTGCATGTGCGGAAAGTCTAGCTCAAATACGAAAAGTCCTACGAAACTGAAATCTCATATTTAATACTTTAACATACGTAGAATGTTATAGCAACGTTTTCACCAAAATCGACGAAAGCATAAGTGGCCATTTATAATAGGCATCTTCAACTTTTTTATAGTTGTTTTTCAAAAGCGGCTTCAAAGATTATGATTAAACTCACTATATTCGTGTAAAATGGATTGGGCTTCAATAAAAAGTAGATTTTTTTAGATTGGAAAAGTGTGGTGGGGCTTAAATGCCAATTTTTTAAAATTTTCCCCTATAAGTACTTTAAATTTTTTTTATTACAAAAAATTAACCAATATTGCTAATTATTAATTGACAAAGAACGGGATACTATGCATGGTATTTTGATAAACAAATAAGAAATATTTCTACGGGTAATTTTTTCTTAGGAAAGCTTACGATTTAGGAAAAAGTGTTTTTTATAATAGAATGTAGTAGAAGATAATGACGATGAAGAACGCATGAGCATAAGTGATTGTTATAGATAATAATATCTATCGTTATATTATTTAATTTAAAATAAATACTACCAAAAAAATATATAATTGTTGTTTTTCTTTAACTTTAAAGTTCCTAAATTTATTTTCAGAAGTCAGATGAGTGAATGTCGTATTTTGTGCGCATTAGGTTTTTTCACTTTATGTTATGAATTTTTTTAGTATTGCTTAGAATGAAATGAGTATTTAAGGTGTGTTAAGTGGAATTCGTGGGATGAGCGTAACAGATTTTTTAAAAATATGTGTGGTGGTGATGTTAAAGAAAAGTTGAAGGCTAATTGGGAACTCTGCACTCTACAAAGTCGTGAATAGCGAGCCAATGAGGGCTTAGGATCATCGCTTTCAGAGCTCCCTTCAATAGAACCTCTCATTGTCTAGGGATTCCTACGTTCTCAAGCTTAGAAACTTCTTCAATAGAGTTCAGCTACTACCTAGTTAGTAATCCCTTGTAGGACTAGCAATGATTTCGTCCAAGCATTTAATAGCGGCTGATCTGATGTTTCTGTACTCACTGCTGACGGCATGCTTGCGTTTCCTTCTATGCAACCCATATAAATTAATTAATAAATTATATATATATATATATATGTGTGTGTGTGTGTGTGTGTGTGTGTATGTGTGTGTGTGTGTAAACGAATACATGTTACATTTTTGAACCATTTATTATGCCAAGTTCGTCAGAGCTCGGCGTTAGGGTATACAGTGCCCGCACAGCTGGACAGTAATACTGGTGAGGTAGTGAGATTCGACTTATTAGTTAGTTAAGACCCTGAAACTTGTTAGATAGTAACAATAACTATAAAATAACAAAACTGACATCTATTTTAAATTGTTTATTATCCTTCCTATAATAACATGTGAAAAGCTTCAGCATACAATGAGTCGGATTTTGTATGATAAATGGTGAAGTAGAGAAACTGATTTTTTTCGCTGGTAACTGTAAAACTATTATGCTTATCGAAAAAATAGTAATAAACGAAATTCATGAACTTTAAAAATTCAATAATAATGGTTCAGTATTGGTTTCCACTCAACGGCTATATTATTGCAATTAAGTTTATGGGGTATTGAAAATACAAAAGTATCCAAAAATCATAACATTGCGGAGCAACAGACCAACTTTTAGATTTAATGTGTTTATTAATAAAAGATTAAACAACCGCATTTCACAGCAATGTTTTGATGTTTAAAGTGTTTTAATTTACTTCAACAGTGAAACCAATAAATGTATAATAAATCCGCGACAATTATTTTAATGTATAAGATGAGGTGACATGCAGTGTTGGTCCTTGGCCGAGCGATGTAGTTTTCTTAAATTTATTTCAGAGACTACTAAATACGTCTTCTTCCAAAACGAACTAAACCCTTTGTGTAAAAAGATAATCTTTCCATTCTGTTGCCACCACACGGTATATCATGAGGTATATTCGTCTATATATCACTCTATCCCTTTAAATTCTTTCCATAGAGTACTGTATTTATCATTTGCGTTATATTGTTAAGAATTCATGGGTGAAGTACAATGCTTTGGAAAAATGTGCTATCAATTCTGTAGAAAATTAACTCTAGATCTTAATAAAAAAAGAATAAAGTAAATTGTTACTAATAAATAAATGATAGAGTTTTTAAATAAATAATTGGTTCTTAATTCTTAAAAGGTTTGTAATACACCAATAAATATTTTCAGTAAACGTTTCGGGACTCTTCCCCATCTTCAGGACTCACCACGCCATATTAAAATAAATAAAAATTATTATTACAAAAAAAAAAAAAAACTAATATAGGAATATTAAACTATGTTAAATAAAAGTATTTTAAATTATTGCAACCAATAGTTTCTAATATAATTTAATTTGGAATCCATTATTTCAAATTTTGTTAAACATAAATGAAAAAATGTCATTAAAAATTCTCTATATAGAAATTTAACTATCACAGTCACAGATTTTTATATTAAAATAGGTTTTGAATTTTCATATTTTTTTTTAATCGCTACAATTTTTGGTACATGTAAAAAGGGCAGTATTAATTATTTTGTAAAAATAAAGGTGGAGTGTTTTTATCGAAATTATACTGCTTTTAAAAACTGCTGTTACGGTGAGTGGAAGAAGTAAACAGTGATAAGTACACCTCTGACTATTCCTTATTTAACTCTCCAAAATTGGACTAATTTTTACATTGAAAGGAATCAAAAAAAAAAAAAAAAAAAACCCTTGACCCAACTTTTTTGAATGAACGTTTACATTCTGTAAATGTGAGCTCTACACTATCCTTTTTAAATTATATTGATTACAATGCAGCTTTTAACGACATGATAATCATTAAAATTACTGCAATTTAGGATACTAAATAAAAATTTGCCGCTCCATCCGCCGATTTTCTAACCTTGAGGAACAATCCTGCTTAATTTGAAGAAACTAAATCGAACCACGCATTTTTTCCAAACCTTCAAGATACCGAAGAATCGAGTTGAAATGGGACTTTGCTTTGGCACGGTCAATTACCTCCGCTAGTTGCTCTGTAAACAGTGAACTTTCCCGAACCGATTGAGGGATGTTTGTTTTTACTTATTTTGCGCCTGTTCATTCCAATCGTAACGCAAATCAGATGTTTACATTTTTTCGCATTGGTTTACTTCGTCTTCTTTGAGAACCCAAGACATCAGCAGTAAAATTAAAAATCTATCTATATAAAAAAATCTTGATTTGTGAAGGCTTAAATTAATTGTTTCAAATAAAATTCACACGGGATCCATTGTGGGAATGAAACAGTTTTTTAATTGAAAAAATATCATATTAATTCGATTAGTCGGAATTCCAGAGATCTGAAATCTACCATATGTTACAATCGCTTACGTAAAGGTAAATAAAAAATGAATTTATCGTATGTAAATGCGAAACACACGATTTTAAATAATACAACAATAGAAATTATTACCAACAACGATTAATAATGTTCATTCGCTTTTCCGCCATCAATAGCCTTTACAACAATGAATGTTAGATACCATGTTTTCCGAAATCTTTTTAACTGTATGTTATAAATCTATGTTACAATTTTTATTTTCAAGAAAAGAGATTGCTTAAAAAAAATTGTCTGCTGCTTTCAGTTGGTTTTTAAATTTCATATTCATCCTTTTCTTATCAATGCTACAAAGGAAAAATCGTAAATTATTTTTAAGAACCAAAATTAAAGGTACTTAAGAGGAAGATTATTTTAAATATTCGACATCTATGCCATGTCAGAATGTTTAAATGTGAATAAAATATAAGTGATTGTCAAGCTCGCTTAGTTTTGCATTATTATAGAGAGTTTATTAAAAATCTTTACAACTCTTTCGGAGAAAATCTTAAAAAGTGGCTAATTTTCTGGAATAAAATGTTTTTTTCTTGTTAATCGGTTTTTATTAAAAATTTGCTGTAAAAACTCTGGTTCAAAATTGTCTTAAATATAAAATTTTAGCTTTCTATTACTTTTTGTTTTTAAGCTTATGTTATTACATCCACAGACCGCTTTGCGGTAATTGTTCTTTTGGACTCTGTGGAATGTAAAACGTGTATTTCCGTTTAAAACTCGAATTGGAATAGCTTCATGATCGCATTATTTTCCCTTTCTACATATATATTCCATATTAAAGTTAAAAAATAGAATAGTTATTTACTTATATAACACATACTTAATTAATATCTGAAAGAAGCGCGTCCTTTTCCGAAATGTAAAAATGTTTCAAATATCAAAATTCAATCCAGTACACTAAGTATGCCGCAGCAACCATTTGATCTTCTGTTACTGTATCTTCCATAAAATATAAATTTTATATTTGATAAATAAAATAATAAAACTGGTACATTTTATATTCTTATAGAACTTTTGTATATATTCTTATTGATTCTGTTTTGTGTATATGTATAATCATAATCATAAATTAATTGTTTTGTATATATTGTGAGAATGTAGTATCAATGTTGTACTTTATCACTATTAAAAATGTCCTAATTTGGACAGATTGTAATATTACTTAATAAAAAAAATTGTTTATGGAATTAATTTAATTGTTATAAAGAAATGAAGTGTAAACTCATAGTTAGTTTATTTAACACATATAATTTACATGTGAATATATTTATGTGTGAAATTAATACAATAATTTTTTACGTTTTATTAAAATAAATGGAGATAAAACTATTCTAGCATCAAATACGGAACGAACCTATTTTTTGGATAAAATACTTCGAAAAATATGACGCGAAAATTTTAATAAGGCTTAATATTTAAAAAAAAAAATCATATATTACGGGACAAACTGTACACATAACAAAACATCACGAGCGTTCTGTACGGAATGAAAAAAGGTTTTAAATATTCAAATTCAATCTAGCACAGAGTCTAAACCACGGAAACCCCACTGCCTATTACTTCCACTTACATCTATATGAAATATGTATTAAGAGGATGTATGGTGATCGTGAAAATTTTCGAATTCAAGTTTTTAACGAAATCACAAATTGTAAGGTGCCCTGAGTCCAATTAACGGAGCTCGCGAGATGTTATACGTGTGTGGTAAGTTTACCTTCAATTATTTTTGTCGTGCAAGACTGAAATTTTATATTTAAGACGAGTATCTGCCTGAGATGTTACATTAATTTCAATAATTACACCTTACCGGTGCCTAGTGATTTTTAAAAAAATATATAAAGATGTGTAATGAACAGTACATTACACATCTTTATATATTTTTTTAAAACAGCTCTAAAGATTTAGGATAAACTAGCAATGTTGATCTAAAACTAAATGGGCTTAATTATAATCTGTGCTATATCCTCATTGAAATGGTCCGGCAGTGCTTTCAAAATAACAGTATTTAAAAAAAAATTATCTACAGTACTTGGTATTTTTTAATTTTAAACGATTTTCCATCTTTTTTTAATGAAAGATTTTAATAAAACAGATTGCAAGAAAAAAATGTGTATACGAAATATTAAAGAAATCGGTACACAACTAAAAGAGAATAAATATTATACCAATTTGTTACTAGAAATGAGGCTAGTGACGATGCTCCAGTGAGAGTCCTAAATTTTACCCATCCAGGTTTAAATTAGGATAGGGATCTTGATATTGATGTATATTATACCGTTTGATAGCTAATGATTTTAGGAAAACAAAATGTAATAGACAAAGCTGTAGAAGGTTGGTCATGAATGCCTACATTGTTTCAAAAATATATACAAATTGTTTAACATGCAAATGTGATAACTGACTGTCGGGGACTAAGCTGGTATAGTTTTCAAGGTTTTTTTTTCATGTAGATGTCTGTACACAGGTATGCGTGTTTTACAGATGTTTATTTCTGTATTGTTGCTTTAGTTTTCCCATTACTTCGATTGTTTTGTCTTGTATTTATTTTCTTTAGTCAGAATTTGTTATTTTGTTTCAAAATATGGTACGAATGAAATCTCTTAGCACTGTTACTATTGTATTTTTTACAGAATGTAATATCACACAGTAACTATACATACACACACACACACACACAAATATATATATATATATATATATATATATATATATATATATATAAATAAACATATTAAATATAGATGTACATTATATCGTTGGAATCAAAACTTGTATCTGATGCAGAATGTTGAAGAAGGTAATAAGTGACCTAAAGTCCATAAACTTAACGGTATAGTGTAGAAGATTATTAGTTCTATTAATTTATTATTACCCAGTCTCAAATAAATGTTTCCTTGAACTTTAGTTTAGTTAAAGTATTTATTTATTTTTTAAATATTATAATCGAATTACTATAGTCCCTTACCGACAGAATGTAATATTGCTAAATGAATATCTATGTTGAAAACTTTTTTAAAAATTAGTTTCAGTATTAGTTCGCAATAGATAAAGATATTTTAATTCTCAACTATCTGCCCCAAAAAACCTGCTTGTCCGTAACCTCTTATCTTTAAACATTCCTTACAATACTTGACGAGGACTGAAAAGAAGGCTAGGGGACCTTCTGAACCTGTATTAGACATTGAAGTGCTACCAATAGTAGTTCCTTTACAGGACTTCATTATTTGTTCGTTTATTCATCGTATGTCACTTTATGCTACTGTGACTAATCGTAGGATGCTACAGGGGGAGTCCTAAATCTAGGTTTAAATTAGGATTATATATCTTTAACGAGTAGCTGATATCGCAAAGGCTTGGAACCACTATTTCATTTCCCCTCTGAAGGACTCTTACTCCCTTTAAAAAGTCCTTTGGCCAACAGCCGGGTTGGAACCCGCGACCTTGAGCATAGAAAACTGTTTTGCTAGCCACTACAGCATAGGTAACCCCTTTTATCATTTCTTATAATTACTCAGCCGATTTACTTATTCTACTGAATCAGATAATTCTGTAAAATTCAATTGATTTATAAAATAACTTAAATACTCACATCAGAGACCTTGAAGTATGATGTCAGAATTGGAGAATAAAAATAAATCCCACCAAATAACCTTTACCCTTCGTCGTATGACATCCTGCCCAACAGTATCCTTCAATAACACTCTGTTCCGGTTGAACAGATCCGATACCTAGGACTGCACCTGGACAAACGTTTTTACTTGGAACCCTCATACAAGATTGAAAAGACAAAAAACTGCCCGACGTTTTCGACTACTTCAACACTTACTGGACAAACGCTCAAACCTTCCATTTAGGTACAAAAGGCTTATATACATGACTATCATAAGACTGATATGGACTTACGGAGTAGAGATTTGGGGCTCTACTAAACCATCCAATTATTCCCATCTCCAATCCTTACAATCAAAAATAGTTCGAAAAATCCTCAATGCTCCTTATATTGTCACAAATAAACTCACCCATAAAGACCTTAACGTTCCCTATGTTGCTGACTTGGCGCGAATCAGGTACTACTCCTATCATGACAAACTCCATTCCCACTATAACCCACTAATTTCAATCCTTGCTTTCTCTACAATCCCTGATAATGCTCTGAGGCGTCTGAAAAGAAAATGGCTCCAAGATCTTCTAGTTTAACATAGTTTTAGGAGAGCTGCCGATGGGTAGTATCCCCACATGTGAATCATGACATTTGTATCTTGTATCTCATTTACTAGATGTATATCATTATACAGTTGTAAATAGCAATAAATCTAAAAAAAAAAAAAAAATAAATACTTTATCAAAAGATCTGAAATCGGTTTTATCAAGGGAAGTAAGGGGTTGTTGTGTGTTACGCGTATAAGGTTTTCTTTTCTTGTTAGTGTTTCTTTCGAGAAATTATAGAATGCCGTGGAAAGGTTAAAGTTCCGTTGATAGGATTTATTAATTCCCATGACCCCTTAATAAGATTGAGAGAGAGGGGACCCCCGGCTATACTGCGGACCAACTCCTGGGAACACAATACAACAAAAAGGTTGGAGAAGAAGGTCCAAAACGCTCCCAACCCGCAATAATAGCCGTTATTTAGACCACAAGAGAAATCTCCAGGGCAAAGAAATGAAGGCACTATATAGATCCGAGTAATATTTCTTACAAGCAGCTGTGTCAGTGTTATTGAGTATTAGTGCCCTAGTGAATAGGCGGATGAATAATGTTAATACTATTGATGAAACTATGAATTTTAACTTATTGGGCTTATAAATAAGGATTTTTTTTTTCAATAAATTATTTTTTTCTCTATTATATTCTTATTCATCTTTAACACAACTGTGATTATTTGAAAAGTAAGATACAATAGTAACTATTAACTTTTGGCCGATCTTATGTATTTATGTTTTACTTAAGTTATTCATTTATACTTCCATATGATGACATTATTATGATTATAAAATTTCTCCAATTCGAATTCTTAACGGAAATACATGTTTTAAGGTCACCTAGTTCTAGATGATCAAGTACCGTAGAAAGGTCTCTGTGTGTGTGTGTAGGTTATAAGTAGCTGTATTAGGCCGCACGTCGTTTTCGGCTACTTACTGGACAAACGCTCAAACCTTCCTCTCCACTACAGAAGGCCTACATGACTATCAAAAGGCCAATCTGGACTTGCGGCAGTGAGCTTTGGGACTATACTACACCATCCGATTCTTTCCGCATCCAATCCTTAAAATCCAAAATCCTTCTTAAAATTCTCGACGCTCATTACTTTGTCCCGAAAAAACTCATTCATAAATAGTTTAGTTAGTTATTCTTCCTTCACACGACAAACTCCATTCCCGGCACTTTCAATCATTGCTTCCTCTTCGGTTCCTGATAATGCTCCGAGGTGTCTGATAATAAGATGGCCTCAAGACCTTCAGATTTAGAATATTTTTGAAGAGCTGCAAATGGGCAGTGCTCTACACGTGCATCAAGCCATTGCCTACTAGGTTCTCACATTTACTGAATGTATTAATTTTAATTCGGTGGTAAATACAATTTTAAATTTTAAAAATTTTAATCCTTGCTGTCTCTGTCATTCCTGACAATTCTAAAAAGAAGATGGCCTCTAGACCTTCTATTTTAAAATATTTTTAGAGTAATGCCGGTGGGTAGCTTCTCTACATGTCTTGTTCATGTCTATTTTCTTTTAGCCTATTACTAGATGTGTTGTACAATACAGTTATAAATATCAATAAATAATTTAAAAAAAAAATAAAAACATACTTTGTTCCTAGGATGTTACAGAAACTGTAACGGCAGTTGCCCCGAGACCTCTTCTAAACATGAATATATGAGATCTAGCATTAGCTGGATTTTCCACTCACGTGCTGTAGGTTTGAGGATTGTATATACGTATGAGTGACTTCTAGAGTTTGTGCATATTTTTATTGGTTCTTTATTGTATTATTAATTTATAAATTTATTGTTTTGTATATATTGTATGAATGTTCTACTGGATCAATATTATAAATGCCCAAAATAGGACCGATTGTAATATCACTCAATAAAAATTGTTTAAAAAAAAAAATAATAACTTCATGATTGGAACTCAGGAATCCTAAAACGGATATTTCCATGAATTCGAAAATTCTCACGATCGCAATACTTTACCTCACTACCTCATTTAGTACATAGGCAAGTGAAATTAAAATTCGGTGATTGCGATGAATACATACGACCACAATACATTTTTTTTTCCTCAAAAGAGTTTTTGAATATAGTAAACACTATCTGTAATATAGAATTTAGCACGATCTAAATAGTTTTAGCCTATTATTATTTTTTCTTGAATAAAGTATGAAGTTTCATAGGACGCCTTGGAGTTTGACCTTTAAGGGTGGTTAGATTCATGCATAGCCGCTAAGTTGCGTGTCGGGTTGACCCCTCAGGTCACTCGGTAAGTAACCTCAGGCCCAAAGGCTTTAATGACTCTATAGTAGAGAAGTGGATTTCTTGGAAAGCCGCTTGATTCATTCCACGTTTTCGTCATCTGCCATCTTGGCAAATTATACGATTTTTTTATGCGGAACTTCTAAAATAAACGTCATAACAAATTATAAATAATATTAATGTATTATAAACATCAATAAAGGGAGTTTCGTGGTAAAATGGATAGAACACGAGACTACTGTTCTCCGAAACCTGTCCCCGCTGTGACAGACTAACTATTTATTCTCATTTTTCCTCAGACGAACCTGAAGAATTGAGACTCTCCTTAGTCACACCTAAGCTCTGTATAATGGGTACCAAACAAATAGGAGGAAAAACCTGGCGGCTGAGGTCTAATTACTTCCTTGCACGACCGTTAGCCTTGAAACAGTACGAATCTCTACTAATACTCTACTATACTGTAATGAACCTAACAATCTTTAACTCTTACAGGTTTTTGTAAAAAAAATATTGAACTATTTTTACTTACACTTCCCTTTATGAAATATATAGTAAGAAAAGTATTGCGGTCGTAATCATTTTCAAATTCCAGTTTTCAATGGAAATACACGTTTTAGCCCCCCACCCCCCGACTCTAAATACCCAAGGAGCGCAAAAAGATCTGTGTGTGTGTGTGGTAAGTCTACGAAAAACGAAAACTCATTAGAAAATAAAATTTATTTTTTAAGAGAGCTATAAGCCAGATTTGTAAAAACTTTTTTTTCTAAAATGGGGGAACCAGAAAAGCCACTTTATACCATGCCTTTATCACCATTTTATGATTTTTCAAAAAGGGTTGTAACGATTTGTATCAAACTCGCTATATCGATGTAAAATTTAATGCGCTTCAATATCATGTAGATTTCATTCTGATTGAAATAGTCTGGCGAACTTTTGAATTTTCTTCCTCTAAAGCACCTTTAATTTTGTATATTCCAAAAAAATAACCATATCACCTTGTAAGCAATGATAAAAAACGGATAAATATATAAGTTGAATGAATTCGATATCTAACTAAAAGAGAAAAGAGCAGACTATTTTTTAATGCAATTTTTGTGTTTTTTTGAACATAAAAGCAATAATATAGTTGTTTAATATACCGTTGGAAAGCTGAAGATTTCAGAAAACATATTATCTTATAATTGAAATTGTAAAAGGTTATGTAGAGTAATGAAAAGCCGATAAAACTAACTGATTGTCGTAAACAATAATATAATAAATTATTTAATAAAACACATTCCTCTATTGAAGCTCAATGTAATTAATTCTTTAACAACTTATTTTTATATCGAACTTTATTTGAAATCTCTTAAATTGATTGTATGAACGGAGGTAAGAGAAAGTCGTGTGTTGTTCGCATTTTAAGTAAGAAATCCATGACTGTTATAGTTTTGCTAGCATATATGCCAAAAAGATAATGTTACCAATAGAACAATAATTAATATTTATTTTCGAGTATTTAAACTGATATCAAAGTAACTCCTTTTTTCGCATATTATACAAGTTGGACAACATCGAAGAAAACTTGAAGACAATCATAAAGTATTTGTTTCCGTTTATTTATTCGAAATTGAACTAATTGAATATTAAAAAAGACTTATATGGTGAAATATAAAATAAAATAAAGTGACCTGTTTTTTTTTTTAATTATTTGTCAACTTCATTTATTTGTATTTATTTTGTATACAAATTTTGTTATTGTATACGTTTATTTATTATGATTTTATTTTATGTTATTTGACTTTCCTTTTGTTTATATTGTAAATATTGTATGAATGAGATCCTGTAGCACTATTATTATTGTCTATTATGACAAATTGTAATATATACGAATAAAAAATAAAATACTGGAAGGAATTAGTCCGGGTGGCGGTCATTAAATGAAACAACTAAATAGTTTCAACTATTTTATTGTTTGCCAACGTTTCGACCCCCTTTGTGGGTCATCATCAGGGCGCATGGTGGGAGAATCGAAACTAGGTACTGAGTACAAATACAAAAAAAACCTCCTTATATACTCAGTACCTAGTTTCCATTCTCCCACCATGCGCCCTGATGATGACCCACAAAGGGGGTCGAAACGTTGGCAAACAATAAAATAGTTGAAACTATTTAGTTGTTTCATTTAATGACCGCCACCCGGACTAATTCCTTCCAGTAATTCTCAACGGTCAACTAATTACATCCACAATGAAAAAATAAAATATAATAAATAAATAAATAAAATCAAATCAATAACTCCTCAGATTTTAATGAGTAGAAAAAATCCAACTAAATAATAAATACATGTAGAAAAATGTTGAATGAATAATATTTATTGTTGTAAATAAATAACTATTAACTAAAAATATGTCATATCTATAAATATATATATTTTTTTTTTTTTTTAAATTATTGCCATTTGATCTAAAATAAAATATATCATTCCTTAGATTTTTATGGATATCAAAAGAAAACCCCCCACAAAATAATAGTAAGCCGAAAAATATTTAATGAACAATAGTTATTATTGTAAATAAATGACTATTGACTAAAAAATATGTCAGAGTTAACGCTTATACAGATAATTTCTAGCTAATAGAATTTCGTCCATGCTAGGCGTTGTGGTATGCAATTCCCACATAGCCGGACGGTATTGGTGGTAAGGTAGGCTGAATCGCCTTACTGTGTTAACCTTATATTCTTAAAATAAATATATATATATATCAAAAGAATTCGACAGTAACAACACTGATAAAATGAAATGTATTTGCAGTGAGAAGAGAATCATAATTAAAATAAGGAAAACGTCAATCAAATGTATCTGACAAAACTTTAATTGATTGCGACAGTTATATTAGGGAGGTTTGAAAAAAATATACTTTTAAAGAAGTAAGATAAAAATAGGAAGTCGTAGAAAAACTGTTGAAATAAACGAAAGTCTTTTTTCTTCAAGAGAAAAACAAGTTGGTAGGTTGCTGCCAGAACAATGGATTTACTGCGGAATTCCTTGAGATAAACAACTATTCCCGATAAAGGATATAGCACTCACTTCTTACAGCTCTAGTTGATGGAAATAAAGTTGAAAAGAAAAATATTTATATAAGTATTCTATCATATATTATATCAAAATAACTATTATTAAAGTATATATATTGAAATTGCCCAATTTCTACAATCGGAGAAAAAAGGAGTTACTTTGACATTAACCTTAAATACTCGAAAATAAATAATAATTATTTTTCTATTGGTAACATTATCTTTTTGGTATATATGCTTACAAAACTATAACAGTTATTGATTTCTTATTTAAAATGAGGACAACACACAACTTTTTCTTACCTCCGTTGTTACAATCAATTTAAGATTTAAAATGAATACAGTTTTTTGTAGTTTTTTACTTATATTCTTGAGATGTTACAGAAATTTTTTCACTAAAACGCCGAACCAGAGATTTTCTCGAAAAAGGCTAACTATTATTATTAAACTCACTATATGATTATAAAATTTAATAGGCTTTCATATCAAGTAGGTTCCGATTGAAATAGGATTAACAGTTCTTAAATGCTGATATTTTAAAATTTCTTTCCCTAATGTAAAAGTTGTAAAAGGCTATATAATGTGATGAAACTGTTTAATATTGTTATGTTAATTAATCCAAATCAAAAATCATAATTGATTGCTAGGTTCTTTTAAATACAATTATCCATTTTCACTTAACAACCCTTTATTTCCTTTTTCTTTCTCTCTACGTTTCGGCATTTGCCATTTCCAAGGGTTCTTTAATCCTTCCTCTATATTGCATATATATAACATATATTTTGTCCCATTTAAAAAATATCTATTAGAGAATGAACTAGCCTTGTCAACTTGTTATCATGTACTGTACTCTACTGACACGTAGGGAGAAGGAAAAAGGAAATAAAGGAGTGTTGAGTGAAAATAGATAAATTCATTTAAAAGAATATAGCAATTAGATTTATTCACTCAGACAAATTGAAATTATAATAAATATCATAATTGATTTTCAAAGGAATTTTTTCATACAATGTTGAGCCTGCGTGTGGGATGAATCGATTTTTGAGATTTGAGGGTCGGACTCCCTTTAGGACCACCATCTCCCAGTTGTGCGATTCCATCAAGTTATGAGCCCTGTCCCAGCTCATCCTCTGGGAATTCGTCTTCCATCTGGGCTATAGGGGAAGGGCTCTACGCTAGCCTGTATATTCCCTTCCATATTGTGTGCAAGTGAGGAATGTGAAACACTCCAAGTGATATTATTCCAATATTCAATATTTATTACTTATAAAAAGTCGGGAAAAATCGTTGCAAATAAAAATCTGGTACGCACATACGACTTAAAGAAAAGTAAATACAAGAAAAAAAAAATATATTGTTTCGATTGAAATATTTATTTTAAATTAAACGATATAACATTATAAATTATTATCTTAAACAATAATTTACGTTTATGCGCTTTTTCCTGTTAATTTCTGTAATACTTGTCAAAGATTTCAAAGGCCCAAAATTAAAGAGCCCTCATTTCCTCATGGGATACCACCGATACCATTCTATAAAGTAAGCTTGGACATTGTTGAGTTCCATAACAGTAGTTATTTAGTCCATGTCGATTACTATTCTCGATGGTGAACTGAAGTTTTTAAAATAAAAAACTTCATTATCAATTATAAAGTGTCTTAAGCCAATTTTGAATAATGAATGAATAAATACTTTATTTACATAATATACAAAATAGTAATAACATATATATATATATATATATATATATATATATATATATATATATTTTTTTTTTTTTTTATTATTTTATTTTTTTTAAATCAAAGCCCACAATACAATAGCGCTAAGCCGTCTGTGGAGTCTTAAGCCAATTTTTGCTGCCTACGGAATACCTAAAATCATAGTGGCGGACTACAATCTGTTAAGTTCGTTTTAATTTTTAAAAAAATTCAGATCAATGGAATTTCACCATTATTAATTCTAGTCCATATTATCACTAAAGCAATGGTTTGCAGAAAAGGCAGTCGGTTTGACTAAATCAATGCTACAAAAATATTTTTATGAGAATGGGGACATGGATTTATATTTACTCATTTACAGGAATTCGCCTGTTTCAGGGTTAGATTATACACCATCCCAGATTATACACCATCCAGATTATACACCATCCCAGATTATACACCATCCCAGATTATACACCATCCCAGTTCCTCCAAAGTAGTTCCTATTAAGGATAGTTGTCTTAAGCCTCATCTTATTGATGACCCACTTGTTTGTGATAAAAATAACCAAATTGTTCTACAACCAAAACTGTAAAAATACCGTAGAATTCGATGAAGGTGATTTCAAACAGAATAAATTTACTAAAGAATGGGAAAGGGCAGTTATTGTAAAGAAACTTAATTTGATATCGTATTTAACAAAACAGAATGGGAAAATGTATCGGAGAAATTCAATTTTTATTAGAAAGTATAAAGCTCCTTTAACTGAGAATGTTGAAAGGGTGTATAACAGAGACATTAATCTTGATCTTAAAGATGAGCAAGACAATCCAGAAATTGAAAGAGCTACAGGTACTTCGGAAATAGTTTTACCTCAACCTACTATTACTCGAGCTGGCAGAATAATTAAGGAACCTGATAAGTTAAATATACATAAAGCATAATGTAAAACATATTTTCTTCATATTTTAAAAAATTGTAGTTACTTTTATAATTATATAATTAGTTAGTTAAATATTTTATGGGCAAATCAAGTGTATTGTTACAAAATTGTTGAATGCTTAAAGAGGGTTAATATTTGGTTTGGTTAATATAACGTATTTATTAAAAACATATGTTAATTAGTTTATAGTTTGATAAGGTTACGTGTTACTTGTTTATTAGTTGTTGTTTTTCATTAGCTGTTAAATTAATAAAGTTATAAAATAATTTGTTCTCAAAACTTATTTTAAATGAACTAAACAGTTACTATGTATTACCTGCTACATCTTTGAGGGCCAAACAAATCTTTAGCTTTTCCACGGTATATTGTACCTATCTATATGAAAATTAATCTCACCATCAATATTACTTATCTAATATAAAAGGAAGCGGCGTGGTCTAGAGAATAGAGCACTAGTCTACTGTTCTCTGGGTACCGGGTTCGCAACTTGGCAGAATCATTTTTTCTGTAATTTCAGCCTTTAAGCGAACCTGGGGTTTGGATACCCTTCTGGAGCACACCCATTTTCTATAAAGTGGGTACCAAAATATTGAGATAAGCCTGGAGACTGAGCGTGAAGGCATCATCAGGGCATTATGAGCTATGTCAAGCATAAGCTCTTTCCAGGAAAGTATTTCATCCTCTTTCCTTGACTTCACATCAGGATTCCATCAGAATCCTCAATATATTTTACAACTTTAAATAGGATAATATGTATTTTTTTTTAAATCGATAACTTTACAAAGGTATATTATGCGTGTATGTTACAGTCCTCAACAAAATAAATATAAAAATAAAGGTAGTTCATATGAAGAAAATTTAAAATATCTACATTTGAGCACTGTCAGACTATTTGTATCAGAATGAAACCTACGTTATATTAAATCCCATTAAATTTGACATCGATTTAGAAAGTTTAATTATTTTTTTAAATAAATCTGGTTACTCAGTTTCGATGAAAAAGTTGCTGTAACATCTCTCCAATATGACATTTAAGTTTCGTTTTCGTGCTAGACTTACCGCACACACGCACACACTGACCTTTTTGCCGGACTCGGACGTTTGGGCTCGGAAGACCGTAAAACGTGTATTTCCGATCAAAACTTGAATTTGGAGTCGGACTGCAATACTTTTTATAAATAAATAAATACTAGTTAGGTTAGTGAAAGTCTTGTGTTGCGCACACCAGATGTTTTTAAAATGCGATTTAAGCAATACTTTTGAAAAGCTATACCCTATATTGGAGGAAGAGTATCTAGTCGGTTGAGATAGGCCATTGAAGTAAGCTGTGAGAGTTTGAAGTGTCCGAGGAGGCCATATCAGGATGAGCTTATGTCGATAACACTTGACAAAACGCTTTCCTACCCTCAATCTACCTCTTCAAAGTCCTTTATGCTTTTCTCCATCCAGTCTTGATAGCGAGTGAATATCATAAGGGGAACACTCTGATTGAAACAGTATAAATCTATTAAAATAACATACGAATAATCTCTAAAATTTATGCTTATAATATGTATTTTACGATTAAAATAATAGTTTATTATTTAAAATAATGAACCTTTGTAATCTACCAGAAAAAAAAATTACCCCCTCTCAATATTAAAGGTTCTTTTAATGAAGAAAATTTAAAATATCGACATTTAAGCACTGTCGTTGAAGATGATAATTAATATTTTAGAAATCTATATGCCTGAGATTTTACCAAAATCGACAACCAGATGAACCATTTTATTTTATGCATTGTATGACTATTCAAAGAATCATAATTGAAACAAAAATTAGAATTAATATTTTTTTCTACCCTTCGTCACAAACCGATGAATTCCATCTCCCCAGTATCCTTTAATAACATTACCCTTACTTCTATAGAACAAATCCGATACCTAGGTCTTCATCTTGACAAGCGCCTTACTTGGAATCCTCACACAAGAAAATTTAAAATATCGACATTTAAGCACTGTCAGACTATTTCTATCAGAATGGAACCTACGTAATATTAAAGTCCATTAAACATTACCTCGATTTAGTAATTTTAATCAAAATCGTTTCATGCATTTTTTTAAAAAAATCTGGTTACTCAATTTCGATGAAAAAGTTGTTGTGTCATCTCTCTAGACTTAAAAAAAAAGAAAAAAAAAAAAAAAAAAAGACCCCCTCTCAAAATTTGATGGCTTACATTTCAAGATAAGTGGAACCCAAAAAAACGAATAAAAAAAATTCCCGACTTTTCTCCAAAACTAATGGATGATTTTTTTTTAAATTCGGCACAAAAATACCAGGGCATTCAACGATCGTTGAATATGATCCCAACACCTAGACGTTGATATTAGCCGATTAGTTTTAAAAAGTGATTTAATTCAATAACTCAGCTATTTTAAAAAGGTGAAGAAAAAATTTATTAGAGTTTTTTAACCAAGAAAGCGCTTATAATAATTTTTAAAAAAAATCTGTAGATTCATTACAGTATTGCTCTGTATTCTATTATATTAAATAATCTGAGTTATTATATTTATTGCTATTAGTGAAGACCGTCTTGCCAGCAGACGGCAAGACAGCAGACGGGCATTGGTTCTATGCTTTATCCATATTCACTACATATATTAGATACATATGTATTATGTATTGTATGTAAACAAGATTTAAATAAATAAATATTTAAAAAAATATTAAATTAAATCATTGGTGTTGTGAAAATTTTTCAAGTCCTGTTTTCTACTGAAATATTTTGAAGTTTCTACAGAAGTTTCCCGAGAGCAAAGTTTGTTGTATAAATTTCCATTTTCTAGCTAGACCTACCACATACACAGACTCTGGTACCTTTTTGCTGAACTTAAATTACTGGTAATTTAGACACAGTGAACCCTAAAATATATAATTTCGGTGAAAATTCGAATATCACGATCGTAATATTTTCCATTACTATATATTTCATATACTATGATAAAAAAAATAGAAAGGCAGAACTATAATTAGATACGATTTGATATAATTCCAGACAATATATCTTCGAGTGTGATTTTTTCCGTTTCGGAATTTCACTTAAAAGTTAGGTTAAAACCTATTTCTCATTTTTCACCGCTCATCCAGGCCTAGCCAAGTTTTCGTCTACTTAATTTTCTATTGTAAGTCTTTCTATGTTTCTTTTATATCGATTTTCCAATTCCAAAGTTTCCCTTCTCTATGTATGCAATATATAATAAGGGAAAGTGTTGTGATTATGAAAAATTTGAATCCGAATTCCATTACTGAAATACTAACAAAATGACGCACGAAAGTGAAATCATAAATTTGAGATAGGTATATGCCTATCACAGGAAAACAAATTTTTAGGTTTTGCAATGCCATTGTAGAAAGCTTCTAACTGAGTTTCACATTCGAGTTTTTACAATTTTTTTCTCTTTTACAAAGTAAAAGAATTTTATTGTATAACCATCCTTAACCACCCCGATCCACCTAAACCATTCTTAACCAATTTTGTCTTTAACCGTCGTCAAACATCTTCAACCGCCTATAAAATTGTTGTATTTTGTAGGTTTGTATACTTTGTTTTCTAGAATATTAACAGTAACCCTAAAATGTTGTTTGGTTGGTGTTATAGGCGTAAAAGCATAAGATGGTCATTAACGCTTTACCCTAAAATGTCAAGAACGATAAATAGTGTTTACAATCTTGTTTCCTTGGTAACCATATGTGATAAAAGACAATAGTGATTAAAAGCGCAATGTGTTAATGAAATTGAAAATACTGATTTTATCTGAAGTAGATTAATATATTTTCCATAAAAATCTCTTTCGTCTAGTTAATTAATTAACTATCGTACATGCCCAGAAAAAGGAAATCTTTCCAACAAAATCATATTTGATAATCTTTAAGTCGACTTTATTTGTTTGTTTATTTATCCGTTTAACGTCACTTTTATGCTACTTAGGCTAATAAGACGATGCTACAGTGGGAGCTCTAAATTTTAAATATAGTGGTTTAACCAACTCTTTATGGAGTATCTGACATCTACTAGCCCGGAACCACCATTTTACGTCTCCGAAGAAAGACGGCATAAATTAAAATCTCCTAGGGCCCTCTGTTGGAGTAGAACCCACGACCTTGGGCATAGAAGGCAGTAATGCTAGTCACTACTACACCACATCCTTATTAGTTTTTAATATATAATATTATACAGTATTATATTTTTTATAAGTATTGCACTATTGAAAAATTTTGAATTAGAGTTTTCACCGAAAATATATTTTTTAAAGTCTCAAAATCTTCGCAAAAGGATCTGAGTGTTTGGTAGGTCAAGCAAGAAAACGACATGTTTTATGAAGATGATAATTAATATTTTAGAAATCTATATGCCTGAGATTTTACTGCAATGTTTTTACCAAAATCGACAGCCAGAAGAACCACTTTATTTAATTCATTGTATGACTATTCAAAGAATCATAATTGAAACAAAAATTGGAATTAATATTTTTTTCTACCCTTCGTCACAAACCGATGAATTCCATCCCCCCAGTATCCTTTAATAACATTACCATTACTTCTGTAGAACAAATCCGATACCTAGGTCTTCATCTTGACAAGCGCCTTACTTGGAATCCTCACACAAGACTGAAACGACAATAAACTGCTCCAAGATATCGATTACTACAACACTTACTAGACAAACGTTCAAAATTCCCAGTATATTACAAAAGACTCATCTACATCACAATTATCATATCTATTTGGACATATGAAATCGAGCTTTGGGGCTCTACAAAACCATCTAATTCCTCCCGCATCCAGTCCTTACAATCCAAAATCCTGAATGCTCCTTATTTTGTCACAAATCAACTCCTCCATAATGACCTAAACATCCCATTTGTTGCAGATATACCCCGTGATAGATACTCCTCTTTCCATTCTAAACTGCCTGCACATACAAACCCACGTAATTTATCTTCCTCAGATATCCCTGATAACCCTCCAAGGTGACTGAAAAGAAAGTGGCCTCGGGAACTACTGTCTAAAATAGTTAGTGAAGTGCTACCACAGGGTAGTTCTTTCTCAAGACATTTTCATGACTTTTTATTTTTATTCTACACATTTACTTATTGTATTCTTTAGTACAGTTGTAAATTGATAAAAATAAATAAATTAAAAATATATATATTTTTTTTTTCTGCATTTTACTTTCACTTACCTATGTGTGAAGTACATAGTATGGGAGAGTATTGCGATCGCGAAAATTTTTCATTTCTAGTGTTCAACGGAAACACACGTTTAAGGGTCGCCTGAGTCGGAATAACAAAAAAGTTTATGTGTAAGTCTACACACCCATCCGTGTGTGGTAAGTCTAGCACAAAAACAAAGAGTTGAGCGAAACTGAAATATCATATTTAGGACAACTATATGCCCGAAATGTTACACCAACTTTTTCATCGAAATCCGCTGACCGAAAGTCATGCATTTTCACTTTTTTTTTAAGATTTCTCGAAAACGGCTGGAACTATTTCGGTTTAACTCACTATATAGGTGTCAAATTTATTGGGCTATGTATAATATTATGTAAGTTTCATTCTGATTTAAATAATCTGATAGGGCCTTAATGTGTTAAAATATTTTCTCCTAAAGTACTTTTAATTACGTAAGTTCGGGATGATAAACTATATCATGTTATTAGGATTGATAAAAAACGGGTTAATATTTAAGACGATAGAATTTGATGAATAACTAAAGGGAAAAGAGCATAACTATTTTATGTAATTTTGTGCGTGTGAGTGAGAGGGGGGAGGGAGAGAGAAGAGAGGAAGGCATGTTAAAAAAAGAAAAAAAACACAGACTGAAATGTATCTGCTGAAAGTGGTCCCAATATTATCTTTTCCTGTGTACCCAACCAACCCCAATAACCTTCCTCTCAAAACATTTGTATTGAATCAGGCAATTATATATACCAAAGCTGGTAAAGTCACAAGGATCAGTGAGCCGAAACCTTTTAGACTTTTCTCTAAATATCGATTAAATAATATTGGGTAAAATGTAGTAAATATTTTACTTTATTTTCCTGACTTTCCATTACCGTATATAATTTTTCCTGAATTCTTAGCTTTCCAAGGGTATATTACACCCATATTACTGTTCCACTCTTCAATCCCACATCCGAGACCTTGAAGTATGGTGCCAGAATTGGAGGATTAAAATTAATTCTAGCAAATCCCACCATATAACCTTTACCCTTCGTCGAAAACCTATGACATCCTGCCCTACACAGTCCTTTAATGATTTCTGCTTGTCCCGGTTGATCAGATCCGCCACTTAGGACTCCTGCTGTACAAAAGCGTTACATGGAGTCGCTCACTAGACAGAAACGACAACTAACTGCACGACGTTTTCGACTACTTCAACACTTACTGGACTAAGGCTCCAACCTTCCACTTAATTACAAGACTTATTTATATGCCATCATAAGACCGACTATGGACTTACGGAGTAGAGCTATGGGGCTCTACTAAACCATCGAATTCTTCTCGTATTCAATCCTTACAATCCTAAATCCTTGTAAAATCCTAACGCTCCTTACTTTTGTCAGAATAAGCACATCCACAAAGACCTTAATGTTCCATATGTTACTGAACTGAGCCCGAACCAGGTATCAATATTCCATGAAAAATTCCATTTCCACTTTAATCCACTAGTTTCTATCCTATCATCCTCTTCGATTCCTGATAATCCTCCGAGGCAGATGGTCCCTTGGAGACCTTTTAGTTTAGAATATTTTTAGAGTGCTGCCATGAGTAGCATCTCTAAATTTATTTCATAGTCAGTTTACTTGCCCATCACAATTACTTGATGTATTAAATAGTTGTAAATATTTATAAAAAAAAAAATACTATTCCAATGTCCGAAAAAAACTCTACAAAAATATCTTTTCAACTTCAGTTGGAAATAAAATTCTTTCATATTGCATATTTACCCATTTTTAATGAATGCCGGCAAGTTGATATGGTATTTTCGTAATCTACAAAATTAAAGGTACTTTAGACAAGACAAAAAAAACAACGCATTTAAGCCTAGTGAAGCTTGATTAAGACTATTTCTACATTCATTCCTCTCTGTGTTTATCAAATCATGTTTACTTGTCAATAATGTCTAAATATTCTAAGAAGGATTAGTTAAGGTGCTTTTATGCATCCGTTTCAACCGAGATTCCATACCTTTAAGAGGTATTTTACTTGCTCAAAATGGAAGAGAACAAAATTAAAGGTTAACAAAATTTGCAGTTTGTATGGCGATGATCCCTTAAGCA
The DNA here is from genome assembly GCA_023052935.1 of Piezodorus guildinii. NCBI lineage: Eukaryota > Metazoa > Arthropoda > Insecta > Hemiptera > Pentatomidae > Piezodorus > Piezodorus guildinii. Next base: position 97,653,364 of record CM041295.1, read on the forward strand.
CAGCCCGTAATTGTATTTCTCAGTTCAGAACCGGAAATTTTGACTTGGAAGACGCAAAGCGCTCTGGTCGATCTGAGAATTTAGGGAGGTGGAAATAAAAAAATACCTGAAAGATGACAAGAGATAATAGATCATAAAGGATTACATAATACTGATTAATCATATTTGCAAGAATCTGAAGTTTTTATTGAAATCACCAGTAAAAAAATTTATAAACTTATTTCACAACCCAATACGTCAGTATGGCGAGTTTAATCGAAATCGTTGGAGCCATTATTGAGAAAATCGCAAAAAGGTATGGTATAAAGTGGCTGTTTTGGTTTATCGTTTTTGGAGATAACATCACAGGTATGTAGGCAACTAAAATATGAAATTTCTGTTGAATAAAACTTATCGTTATCCCCAGACTAGACTCACCCTACACAGACCTTTTAGGGGACTTGTTCATTAGGACTTATGGGGACTATAAAACGTGTATTTCCGTAATAAAATATTCTCTACCGCAATACTTTCCCTTATTGTTTTCCATATATAGGTATGTGAAAGTAATTCTATTTCGATTATGAGCTTGTTAATAAACATACACATCAACCCTAATTTGAATATTTTAATTTTGATATTTAGTGAATCCTTTCGTCCTAGTATAATCGGTGCCATTTGTGAATAAAGGCATTCATGCATACTAAATAGTTAAATATGGCACTTCAATTCGAAGTTGGAAGCTGGATTTCTCAGAGGAAGTGTAATTGTAGCAGTTTAACTACTTCAAACTCCTTAGGTCGTTTCGACGCTGAGTTTAATTGAGCACTGCTTGGAATTACCCTGAACCGGGTTTGTACGCGACAAGTAGCCAGTTTAGCAGATGGTTGAGCAGAGATATTGGATCTGAGGCTGATTATTCAAACTGTAAACAGCTCATCAGCTAATAGCTTCGAGAAGTGTGTTTAATATCATACGAGATGTCTCTTCCAACTACTTTATAGTCAATTATTAAAATTGACTGTAAAATTGAAAATTTTCCAATAACACATTTCAAAGGAAAAACAAGTTGAAGTGTCTCCTGAGTCTGAACAACATGTTTATGCTAAGTTTTTCTTGCACATAAACGAAAAAAAATCTGGTGACATCCACTTACGTCGGTTGTTAAAATATATATAAGAACATTTAAATGTGGTAATTATTAATTATACACATAGATAGGTTTTGTATTCTTTCTAGTTTTTGATAATTATTCAAACAGGTTAAACTTCAGACTGGCGAAGCGAAAGTAACGAGTGAGTGAATAACTGACTTATATATATATATATATATATATATATATATATATATATATATGGTGAAGTGAGAATTGTTGACTGTGTGAGTAAGTGAGAAAAGTTAGTTCAGAGTGCAGTCCAAGAACACTCAATTAAGATATAACATTAATAATAATAAAAGGCTTACCGAACCCTAAGGTTCGATGCCGATACCACCAAACTTCGCCTGCACAGACTCGTCCAATGTTCGCCGGTCAAGCTCAAGCCCTCAAGATCAGCCTTAATGCAATCCTCCCATCGACGTTCGGCCTACCTTTCGGACGCCTACCAGTCGGTTCAGCGAATACCAAATTTCTCGGAATCCGTTCCTCACCGAGTCCAACAACTTTACGCGTCCAGTTGAGACCCCGCGATGCTATCAACTCAATTATATAGATATCTTATAGCAATTAAGATATAAGCCTTATAAACTGGTGCCACGTTTCGGCCTAAATAAACGGCCTTCTTCAGGGTGCTTTGAAGGAGAGAGCGTCAGAACAATGAAGCAATTATGGCCTATATATAATAATAATAATAGGCTTACCGAACCCGAAGGTTCGATGCCGATACCACCAAACTTCGCCTGCACAGACTCGTCCAATGTTCACCGGTCAAGCCCAAGCCCCCGAGATCAGCCTTAATGCAATCCTCCCATCGACGCTTCGGCCTACCTTTCGGACGCCTACCAGTCGGTTCAGCGAATACCAACTTTCTCGGAATCCGTTCCTCACTAAGCCCAACAACTTTACGCGCCCATTTGAGTCTCCGCGATGCTATCAACTCTATTATATTCACCGGGTACAAACTCCGCAATTCCGCGTTGTGCAACCTTCTAAACTCCCCAGTGGCCTCATCTCTCTTCGGACCAAATATTTTACGCAGCACCTTATTCTCGAAAACCTTAAGCCGTTGTTCATCCTTCAAAGTAAGCGGCCACGTTTCGCATCCGTAAAGAACCGTTGGAAGAATAGTAGTTTTATAAGTTCTAACCTTTAAGTTTTTAGACAGAAGCCGCGAGCTAAGCAATTTACCAACCGAATAATAACACGCATTTCCCACCTTTAACCGGGACTTTATTTCTTCCTGGATTTCATTTTTTCTTGTTATCATTGAACCTAAATACTTGAATTTCTCTACGTGTTCAAAAGTATGACCTGAAATATTAATATCATCAAGATCGCCACCATTTCTGCAACTAATCATATATTTCGTCTTATCGGTATTTAATTCGAGACCTATTTGTTTACCGGTTTTTATTAACACACTTGTATTTAGTTGTATAGTTTCTGTGTCTTCACCTAGTAGTACCAAATCATCGGCATACCCCAAAACCGGAATCTTGTCACCCATATGTAAGCCTTTCTCGGTACTCATCACCTTTTCTATAACATATTCTAAGGCTATATTAAACAAAACAGGTGAAAGGGAGTCACCCTGTTTCAAACCCGATCGCACCTTAAATCTCTCGGAGTAATTATGACCGATTCTAACTTTATGAAATGTTTCCGACAAACACATCTCTACTAGGTTTACTAACTTTTTAGGTATCCCCTGTTCAATCATGATGTTATATAGCTTCTGACGGTCTATGGAATCATAAGCCTTTTTAAAATCTATATAAAGTTGATGGACTACCCGTTGTATTCCAGTTTCTTCTCTAATATTTGACGTAAGGAAAATATTTGATCAATAGTCGAGCGATTCCGCCTAAAACCACATTGGTAGTCTCCGATAATTTCCTCAGCGTATTCCGTGATTCGGCTAGTTAGTATTGACGAGAATATTTTATAGCATACTGGGAGAATAGAGATCCCACGATAGTTGTTACAATCCGTCCTCGGTCCTTTTTTGTGAATCGGAATAAGTATTGATTCTTTCCATTCTTCGGGTATTTTTTCATTTTCCCAGATCTTTTTAACTAAAACATGTAATTTGGAAACGCCCGCTTCTCCACACGCTTTGATTAATTCACTCGTGATATTATCATTTCCTGCAGCTTTATACCGTTTTAATTTTCCTATCGCCATTTCTACTTCCTCTTTACTCGGTGCGTCTACCCATGGTTCAGCGCTCTGGTATTCAGAGGGAGGAGATTGATTATTATTTTCCGTATTTAGAATGCCGTCAAAGTGTTGTTTAAATGTATTTAATATCTCAGTCGGATCCGCAATTATGTTGTTATTCGCATCTTTAACCCCATTCGATACAGGTTCAAATCTTTTACGCGATTTGTTTATACCTTTGTACATCTCTCTTACGTTATTTTCGCTTCTGTGTTTTTCTATTTCTATTATTTTGCCTTTAAGATACTCTCTTTTCTTATTTTTCAAGAATTTTGAAGTTTCGTTTTTTACTAACCGAAAGTAAGCCACATTATTATTGCTTGGATTATTTAAGGAATTCAGTTTAGCGGTTTTTCTTTTTTCACACATATTTTGACAATCCCTGTCGAACCAAGGTTTGTTCTTTTTATTTTCGATTTTCCCAAGACATAAGTTACCGACCTCTTTAATATTATCCCTGATCCCTTCCCACAATTTGTTTACATCTTCGTTTTTCTCGTCTGAAGATTCCAAAGCATCGAACCTATTTTTTACTTCTATCGCGAATTGTTTTCTAATTTCGGGTTTGTTCAATTTAACAACATCAAAATTCTCGGGATGAATATAGTTCGGTGTTCTCTTTTTTGTATTTAGTTTTTGTCGAAGTTTCGCGATTACTAATTCATGATCAGATCCGCATTCTGCACCACGATACGATCTCACGTTAATTATGCTACTTTGCCATCTGTTTTGTATTAAAATATGATCTATTTGATTACGAGTATGTCCATCCGGCGATGTCCACGTATACTTATGAATGTCCTTATGTTTAAACGTAGTACTTTTGATTATTAGGTTTTTCGTAATGGCAAAGTTTATTAGTCGGGTCCCATTATCATTACTATATTCGTGCAAACTTTCTTTACCGATTGTAGGACGATATACTTCTTCCCTTCCAACCTTTGCGTTTGCGTCACCTAGTATAATTTTAATGTAATTTCGCGGTAACTTATCGTAAACCGATTCTAGTTTATCATAAAATTCGCATTTACTTCATCATCATTATCTTCGGTGGGAGAGTGAATGTTTATAAACGCGATTTTATACCAACGACCCTGAAATATAGCAACCGATATTCTTTCACTAAAGAACTGTACATCCCGTAATGCGGAAAGAAATCTATTCCTAATCAGAAACCCGGTACCTAAACAATAATTAACGCTCCCCCCGTACCAAATAGTATACTTTCCTTCTGTTAACGAACCCTCCCCTGGCCAGCGAACCTCTTGTAATGCAACGATATCTAAATGGTACCCCTTAACTTCATTCGCTACCGACTTTAACCCACCTGCCGTATTTAAACTTCTAACGTTCCACGTCCCTATTGTTAGATCTCTACTTTTCATCTTGCGCCTAGATTCCTCTGAAGCAGTCCCCACCCGGAGACCCGAACGGGGGACTAGTTTGCTTCCGGATAATGGGCGTTTTACCTCAGAGGAATCCATGACTGTTTGTGGTATTTTGTGAACTAAAATATGTGAGTAGGGCGTTCGAACCTACGTCACACCCTCCAGCAAGCCTGGAGGGCCGCTCTCATTGTTGGTCAGCGAGTCCATCGGACTTAGCCGGGAGGAGCTTCCGAGGAAATTCCACCGACCATCCCCACATCCGCCACCCGTGGGACGCTCCCCATACGCGGTAATGAGATCCGCGCGAGGATGGCCTATATATATATATATATATATATATATATATATATATATATATATATATATATATATTATGACTAATTTGTTCTGAGGCCTCACATAGGATTTTCTGTTAAGTATGGAAACATTTTAATTATTATTTTTCTCGCTTTATCATTTTTTTCTATTGGTATGTTTAGTGAATTGTTAATTCCAGTTTTTTGAGTTAATTCTACTGGAATATAAACTGTTTCATTTGAATTATGACGACATATTTATTTAGGTTTAGCGACTAGCTACCTTTATTGGGTATTATACCGCTTAATAACTAATGGGGAACGTGGGCTTGTACTTAAGGCATTAAATTAGGATAGTAAAGTAGACAAGCTAGCTATAAATTAGCTTCTCTATCCGCTGGCTGGAGCTTAGGCCACCTCCATAAAGTGGGTAACTGGTCCTTCATCAGGAAGTTAGTTTGAGCGAGGTGCTTATAAAGTCAACCCCTTGCTATTATATTGCCCTTCGGTCAAGGCTACGCCTCCCATCTCGTATTTTAGACTTCATAAATTCGGAATACTGCTTAGTATGGGTTTAAAATGAAAATTAATTTTTATGCAGGGACATTTTGTCCCCTAAGAATGAAATAAAATGGACATAATAAGTTCAGTTATTTAATGTAAATATTCATTGTACATCAGAATAAAAATATCTTTAAGAATGGACTCGTAAATCCGAAACTTTAAGCAAATGAAGCGAAATAAAGATAATAGTATAATGTATATATTGTAATGTATTGAGAATAATGATGGGTTTAAATTCATCATTAGATAACAATTATATTAATTAAATATATATTGATATGCCTTTATAAGCTTGGGGCGGCAAAAGTTCAAAAGGTGTTTACCTAGCCCCTAGATTTCCCATCGGTATGGGTCCCCCTCCCCGGTACCAGAGTCCCCTGGTAGTTTCCCCAGCGGCGGTTGACAAGAATATTTAGAGTGGTGAAAAGATAAGAATAATATCACAAAGGTTCATAACGCCATATTAAATAAATTAGCAATATTTCTTAAAAGTAGTTTCTAAAAAGGCTGTACCGCCAACCAGGGTACTTCCCATATCAGCCCCACCCGAGGTGACAAGGATGAGAGAGAAGATCCGAAGAGTTAGTCATATTCTATCCTCAAGATGAGGTGAGTCTTATTCCAGCAAGAGGAGAGTCGAGTTCCATCCTCAAGAAGAAGCGAGGTCTGTCTTGGGGTCAGAGAGAGCATCTGGAGGATAAAGCAGAGAATGGGCGCCTAAGATGATTCCACCTTCTCCAGCCGACAAAGTGTTTTAAAGGTATTTGCTTTAATTGTAATATTGTATGGCAAGTGTAACTATAATGTCCCTCAGTATTCTCAGGCATAGTTTTAGTATTGTATATTGTGTATGTGTTAAGTTGTTTTAAATAATAATGTCAGTTAGTAAAACATGCCTAGTTTAATCTTACCCTGCATGCCACTTTTGGATTGATAAACACGATACCTTTGGAAAGGAGATCCAATGGTATCATTTAATATAGTTTATATATGTATTAAATATATCAAGTAAGCTGGATCGGTTACCGAAAATATGTTTAAACATTTTAAAAAAATATTCCTTGAACCAGAGGTCGATGTGAGGTACAATTGGTATAGGCAACTTACTAATAAATTGTTAATTATAGACGCGGCTGACATATTAAATATCAAAAGTAAAGCCTTATTTGAAAGAGAATTAAATAACGCTGTTGAAAAATTCAATAATCATAATCTTTTCCTGCATATTCAGGTTATTTTGCATTCAAAGTTTAATCCTAATTTTAGGAAAATTAGTAGCTTAAATATGGGGGAATATTATTTGAAATTAAAGGGGCCTATGAGGAAACATAGATTGATTAGTCAACTAAGACTATGTCAACCCAATAAACTGAAAGTTACCAGTTACGGATTCCAAAATGGTTATTCAGATTATAGCGTTGAATGCCCTGTTTGTAATTCAGGCGAATTAGAAGATTTAAATTATTTTTTGTTGCAATGCCTTGTTTACTCCCCGTCCAGAAATAAGTACTTGAAGACGTATATTGGAAATATGTCTGACAATGACCTCAAAGTACAACTTTTGTTGCAAATAGAAAATAAAAAGCAATTTGAAAATTTATTTTAGTATGTAACAAAGTGTTTAAAGCTAAGAAATTTGTATCTGTCTATTCAAGAATAATTTAAGCACATTACTAAAATAACAATAATTGAATTTGTTAAACTATTTATGATTGATTTATTTGTTTAATATTTATACAGTTACAATTTATTTTGCCTTTTATTATGTATTTGTTTAATATTTATACAGTTACAATTTATTTTGCCTTTTATTATGTATTTGTTTTTGAAGCGTATTTTGTTTAGTACAGTTGTAATAGATTTCTTTGATTTATGTTTAACTGTTTTGTACAACTCAACTCCATTTGTATGGGCTAGCCCGAAAACAAATAAAGAGATTTATTATTATTATTTATTATCATATGAAGTAAGCTAGTTTTTTAAGGTACCGCTGCCTTAGAAATGCAGTCGGTCAAAAACATAGCAATATATATATATATATATATATATATATATATATATATATATATATATATATATAAAGTCGATTATTCTAAAACAGTGAATTTACGTTAAACGATAATCTCCTGTGACATGTAAATTTGATAAAATAACTAACGAAGACCCAGAACTTAATATCATATTAATTATAAGATTAACATCATACTGGGTATTATAGAAGTGTTTCAGGCCCTAAACCTGAAAATTTAGGAACATGTGTGAGGTGGAATGTTTATCTGACAGGTGATGGTGCTTTGGAGCTCGTTACCCTGATGGACCCTGCCTTAATGTTCCCTTTTATTACAGTAATTAGCAGCTTCTGGAAAAGGGAAGATTTTACATTATACTAAATACAAAAGGAGAACGAAAGGCTAAACCATCATAAATCAAATATTATTTATATATGAATATTCCTCATTAAAGGGAATTTATTAGGCATATTCTACCCCAAAAAAATTGAATACCATTATTTTATTTTATTTGAACTTTTTTATACCTAAAATTTCCATCGTTTTCTCGTTACATCCTTTTGTTTTACTTATACCTCTCTATCCTTTGTCACTAATATTATATTACTTTCACTTACCTATATATGAAATATATAGTGAGGGAAAGTATTGCAATCGCGAAAATTTTCTAATTCCAATTTTTCAACGGAAATACACGTTTTAGGGCCCCCTGAGTCCAAATAACCAAGTCCTGAAAAAACGTCTGTGTGTATTTGTGTCAGTGTGTGGCAACTCCAGCGCGTAAAGGAAAAGTCCTATGAAACTGATATTTCATATAAACTGCTGTGCAAAAATATTGCATCAGGATAAAATTAAATTAAAAAAATTGTATTCCTTTATTCACATTTTCCTAATCTTGATCTCTTGATACTATAAGATAATACTGTCTATGCCAAAGATCACAAGTAGAGAATTAAGGCTTTACCATTCTCTGTAAGCCAAAAGAAGATAATTACTCCTAAATCAGCAAGTATGCACCTTTGTCCTATTCACAATAGATTTTCAAGTTTTTTCTTTAATTTTTTTCTTGTGATTTCTTCAAAGAGTCTATTTTCTGCAAATTATGAACCGCGAGACTCATTTAACAGAAACAGACTGTGTCAGAATAGTGACGTTTTCTGAAACTGGAATGAGTCAGCGTGAAATTGCTAAGCGACTTAGAGTAAACCAATCCACAGTCTCAAGAGTTCTTCGTAGGAACAGGGAGATCAGAAGCTATGGTAGAAGATCCGGGCAAGGAAGGCCAAGGATAACTACTGCTCAAGAAGACAGATTTCTTCAGCTATCTGCCTTGAGAAATCGTACTTTCACGGGAAATCAGCTACGAGGACTCATCAGCCAATTCAGGAATGTTGAAATTTCGAGTTCTACAGTTAGAAGGCGTCTTAGGGAGAACAACTTATCGTCTAGAAGATCTGCAACTGGACCTATTCTTACTAGAGCACACAGAGTTTCCCGACTGGCATTCGCTCGACAACACGCCGAATGGACAGAAGATGATTGAAGGCGAGTTCTGTTTAGTGATGAGTCCAGATTCGCTTTGCACTCACCTGATGGAAGGGGAAGAGTGTGGAGAAGGAGAGGAGAGAGGTACGCAGCTTGCAACATGTCTTACAGATTAAGTTTTGGAGGGGGCTCAATAATGGTTTTGGGCGGAATCAGCATCGAGGCACGAACGGAGCTCCACAGGATAACTGGAGGGGCTTTGACTGGTCACAGGTACTTGACAGAGGTGATTGATGATCACGTGATCCCTTTTGCTCCATATGTGGGTGATAACTTCCTTTTTTACAAGACAATGCAAGACCCCATACGGCGAATGTTGTCCGACAATACCTACAAGAGGTTGGAATCACACTTTTGGAGATCCCACCAAGAAGCCCTGATCTCAATCCCATTGAGCACATTTGGGATGTGATAGAGAGGCGGCTCTGAGGTCGGCAAAACCTCCCGACAACCCTGGATGAGGTGGAGACAGCTGTCAGGGAGGAATGGGAGAATATTGACCAGGCCGTCATCATGAACGTTATTTCTTCGATGCCTGAGAGACTCGGAGGGATTATCCGTGCTAGGGGAGGGCTGACAAGATATTGTTAGAAGATTGTTAACCACATTTAAATGTTTTTACATTTTTTTTCTTTATTTTTCTTATGTCAATAAAGAGACATTTTCATTTATTTGTTTGTTTGTTTTTATTTATCCCTTCCCAGATAACTTTTAATGCTATAAATTTGTTTTATACATACTTCTAAACAGTCTTATTAAATAAAATCGCCAGAAAAGAAAGCATTGAAGTAATGTTTTATGAGATATTAACAAATATCAAAGTGATGCAATATTTTTGCACAGCAGTTTATAAGACTATACGGATATACGCTTGAGACGTAACAAAACCTTTTTCATCAAAATCAGCTTACCAGAAGAGCCACTTTTTACAATGCATTTTGCACCATTTTACGATTTTCTCGAAAACGGCTCTAACGATTTTAATTTAACACGCTATATCGATGTAAAATTTAATGGGCTTTAATATTATATAGGTTTCATTCTGATTGAAATAGTCTGATAGGGCTTAAATGCCGATGTTTCAAATTTTCTTCTTTTAAACTACCATTAATTTTGTAGATTTTATAAAAATATCCATATCTTGTTACCAATGATAAAAAACAAGTAAATATATAAGTTGAACGAATTCGATACCCAAGGAAAGAGAAAACTGAAAAAATATTTTTTAATGGAATTGTTTTTATTTTGAACATAAGTACCATAATATAGATGTATAATATACTTTTGGAAAGCTAAAGATTTTAGAAAAAATATTATCTTATACAGAAGCTAGTAAAAGTTAATAAAGATTGATAAAAACCGATAAAACTAACTGATTATTTTAAATAATAATATAATGGATTTTTAACAAAACACATGTTTATAGAGAAATTTAATTTATTTAATTCTGTATTAGTTTCAATTATTTTTATCCGTAACTGTATTTGAAAATTCTGTAATCGTTTTTAACAATGGCGGTAAGTGAAAGTCGTGTGTAGCTCGCACCAGATTTTATTTGATTGGGTAGCAGCGTGGTATAGTGAATTAAGCACTTGTCTGTAATGTTCTCCAGGTCCCTGGTTCGAATCCCGGCTGAGGTGGAATTATTGTTTCTGTTATTTCAGCCGTGGGGTGACTTTCCTCGGGCATATTACGGTGTCAAGGCGTGGTTTGGGCATCTCATTTTATTTGTTTAAACTCGCCCATAACGGTGCTCAAACGGCTAGGAACATTTGAAATAACTTATTCCATTGGTGATGCTTTGTTGGAGGAAAATCCAAATCAACTGTTGGAAAGGAAAACTCAATTTAAGCCAATTGACGGTCGATGACCGCTTCGAAGCAATTGAAAGGGCGGAGAAACTCAAAATATGGATTTCTTACACAATAAACGACAAAAACGGAATTCTGTAATTCGTGCTTACCATCTTGATCGAAACGATTCTTTACAGAATTGTTAATTGCGATGAAAATCGGATCCTCTCAGATAACAACAGATATTCTGGACAGTGAATCGACAAAGAAGGAGCAGAACAACAATTTTTTGATCAGGGACTTGCCAGAAAATGGATTTCCTGTTTTTCTTAATTTCGCAGAATTCTAAGGATTTCAAATTCTAATCTGAGAGTATGAAAAAGCAGCACGATGACAAAAATGTTTTTAACGCATTGGAGACTATTTTGATTAATAGAAACGAACCCGTGGATGAGTGGCTAGCGCACTAGTCTCCCACGCTAAATAAAGTGAGTTCGAATCTCAGAGACATTTTCGAGTATTTAATTAAAGGGGATTTACTCACAGCCTCTCCTGGGTATGTGAGACCCATCAGCCAAATGGTGGCCACTCACAAAAATAGGCGTAGGGAGAGATGACCTTACCCCACAAACATTTCATCGAGTAACGCTTGTGTATTTTCCCATTCATATATGAGCCTACACGGCCTGCCGCGCCACTGAATAAATAAACCATGCTTTATTATATGTTTTTTTTTCTCGCTTTCAAAACTGCTATCCTGTACTATTTTCCGAAAAAACCCAATAACTTCTTGTCTAACAAAGAAAGTCAAAAGCATTCTTCGCCATGACCCTTTTTAAACTTCAATGAAGATCTTCGAGAAAGGGACGGCATTATAATGAACGACGGTAATAAACTATTTAATTTAATTAAAATTCAAGCTGATAAAAAATGTTGAGCGTGCTTTAAGAAGTAGAGGAGCCAGATGGTGCCCTAGAGACTGGAGGAATTCCCAATAGGAAAGTGGAAACCCCATTAAATAAGTAACCGTTGTAGACCATCTATCATTAGTCATGCTGGCCCCCTGGGGACTCCAAAGGTAAATCATCAACTCAGCCTCTACAATCTCGGTTCAAAACATCTTCCCTCTTAGCAAAATAAAAACAAGGAGTTGGCTTTGCAGAATATAATGCAAAATAATTATAATTTATTTATAATATCATAGTCCTAAACTTATTTATAAAAAACATTAATAAATTAATGGCTTGGTCTTTACACCTTTAATTATTTACCCCTATTTATTATTATGTTTTTATCGGCTTAATACACAGCATAGTCATGGATTCTGGACAAATCAGTGTTTTTATTTTTGATTTTAACTTTTGAAGTTCGATAAAAAGAATACGGTGCCCGCAACACACGAATTTCACTTACTTCCGTCATTTATATCAAATTAAGAATTTGCAAACAAATTTAGAAACGAAATAAATTGCGAAAGAATCATTTACATTGGATTTTAATAAAAGCATGTGTTCTATTAAATAATCTATTATATTATTATCTACGACAATCAGTTAGTTTTATCGGCTTTTCATCATCATTTATTAACAGTTACAAACTCATCATATATCATACATGTATATTACTGTTCTTATGTTCAAAAACAAAAAATCGCATTAGAATGATATTTTTGCAGTTTTCTATTTTAGCTGAAAATTGAATTCGTTCAACATATGTATTTGCCTGTTTTTTTATTATTGACAACATGATGATATGGTTATTTTTATATAATCCATTGTACAAAATTGAAGGTACTTTAGAGGAAGACAATTTAAAATATCGGAATTTAAGCCCTGTCAGAATATTTCAATCACAATGAAACCCACATAATATCAAAGCACATTAAATTTTACATCGGTGCAGCGAGTTTAATACAAATTGTTAGAGCCGTTTTTGAGAAAACCGTAAAAAATGTATGGTATAAATTTTTTTTCTTAAAAAACTATTTAAATTACCAAAATATACTCCCACTCATTTTCTTCATTTTGAAACAACAATAGATCCAATATTTATGTTCACCCTAAAGATGCATTTCGATTATATTATTAAAATTTTGAATTTACCACCACATAGGTATCCAAAGATATTAGCATTACATATAATTAAGAAAAAAATAGCATGGTTCAAACACATACTTTATCTGAAAGAAGCGCATGGATTAAATTTTAACTTAAATCTATTTAACTGTGATGATATTAAGTTATGGAAAAATAGTCTAGCAGCTGGTTCAAATGCAAAAAGATATTTATACTCAAAATATTATTAAAGTTAAAAATTCTAAAACTTCTCCCTTTTATCCACATTTAACCATAGTAAATTACATTACTGACAAATGTTCACTGGAGGTGATTAGATGGGTAATTAAAATCAGTGCTGATGTATTAAACCTGAATTACAAACATTTTATGAAAACAAATAATAAATGTAGTTTGTGCAATACAAATGAAACAGAAGATCTTTTTCACTTTTTGGCTGCCTGTCCGATACTTACTGAGTTCAGAAAAATATATTTTAATTCTAAAAATTTAACCTGGGATCAAATTTTAGAGTTGATAAATGGAAAAGATTGGTTGGCGTTAGTCAGTTTCTCCAGATTGGCTTTTTCTTATAGAATGTTACTAACGAGAGAATTTAACTATTAGTGAATTTGTTAAATTAAATATTACTAATTATGAATTTGACTATTTGTGAATTAATTTTAGTACATAAATAACTTAGGAAGTGTTTGTTTCTTATTTTGTTATTGATTATTTATATTGATAGATTAAGGATTAATTTTGTTATTAAACACAGACTCCACAGGACGGTCAACAGACCATGTAGTGTCTGATTTTTATTATTGTATTTCGTAATTTGTAATTTGTTTATTTATTTTTTTTATTTGCTTATTGGCTATTTGATGTAATTTTGAAAAATAAAAACAGACTTTTCTATCTATCTATCTATCTCTATAATGGTATAAAGTTGTTCTTCTTGTAAGCTGATTTTGACGAAAAAGATTCTGTAACGTCCCGGGTATATTATTGTCTTAAATGTGAAATTTCATTTTCTTACACCCTTTCGTTTTCATGCTGGACTTGCCACAAATTCACGGACACACGGATACACAGACCCTTTTTTTCAGGACATGGTCATTTGGACTCCGGGAACCCTAAACGTGTATTTTCATTGAAACCTGAAATTCGAAAATTTACACGATTGCAATACTTTACCTTTTTATATATTTTATATACAGGTAATTGAAAGTAAAAAGGATTGAATAAGTTGGTAAATAGTATAGTAATGAGAGATATTTGCGATTTCTGTAAAATCATCTGGAATAGATACAGTACCTTTTGAAATCATTTCAAATGTTCTATTGTCTCAACATAACCATTCGATTCTGTTGCTCTCTATCATCGTGATATCAATCACTGTAAATTTGTATGCAACTGTGAATGAGGTATTCCTGATATTTTTCTATGTGCTTAGTTTATCTCTGATATTCGAGACAATTCAATTCCTGAACAGGCGTATTAGAACTCGTGAACTGTTAAGACCAAAATAAATATATTTTTGAAGAAAACCTCTTCATAACAATCAATTGCAGTGACTGTGCCTAATGTTTTATATCGTCGGTAGAAATAATAGGGTGTGAGTCTTTTTTAATATTTTAATTTTGCCGACGCACAGTGGGAATATCACCAATTTAGGTGGACAAAAGTCAAGTCAAAAGTTTGGAATTTTTCAGTGCTTCTACTTTTTATTATTAGTTGGCTAGACCCTTAATACTAATTTTTTCCGTCATACCGTGTTTACAAATAAAAAGTAAATGAAGGAATCATTCCTGTTCACACAAGTACCTAATAACCGGCAGTTGGATTATCTTTATTCCATCGTCATTTATTATGTTCAAGGTATATTTAGAGCAAAGTATTTTTGCTTTTATTTAACAATTTACATTGCTGAGACAGGTAAGACATTATATTTCCAAACTCGTTATTGAATATACACTTTAATCTCACCTGTAGAGTTAATTAAGCATTTTGTAAATGTATGCCCCTATTCAATAACGAAAAACTATATAACTCCCAAGTTACCCCAAGGATTTGTTTAATCAACCATTCTAGTCTTTAGATATTACAAAGAGTTTTTGCGTTTTAGGTGAAACATACACGATTTTTTTTTCAAAAACAACACTCTGTATCAAAAGTTTTACAATCTCTAATTTCATAAATTATATAATATACATCTATTAGCAGGTTTTAGCAACTCCGAGCCAAAATTTGATTTTTGGATAATTTTTCACGTATTCTGGGACTTTAAAAGTGAAATATAGGGAAGTTTTACATTTTAGCATATAAATTTGATTTTTGACCACTGTGCGCTCACCAATCGTGACAAAAAATTAATTAGTTTTCATAATATTTTCAAATATTTTTTTCCATAATCTGGGACCCTAAAGGTTAAATATAGACAAGTTTCAGAATTTTGTCCACCTAAATCGGTCATATTTCCCACTGTGCGACGTATCTGCTCATACTTGTGAGTCATCTTCATGCATCACTGAACCATGTCAAGTAGTTTATAATTTCTACAGCCGACATCCTCAACAAATATTTTTTATTTTATTTTTCAAAATATTAACACTTTATTCCAATTTTATTGCTATGATGAATTTCTATTTAACAGTACGTGTTATTAATAAATACAATGCATCAACTTAGTTTGTTAATAGTCCATTTTAAAACTTTTAAATTTTTTAAAAATTTTTATTAGGAACGTCGGGGTCCCCAATAGGTGGAGATATTCCTACATTCACATCGAGAATAGGTTTTGTTCTTTATTCAGTACAAATAGAAAAATGATCATTCGAAACCCATGGAAGATATATTATGCTAAGTGAATTATTGAAAGTACACCAAATGAATGCTAAACGGTATGAAGACATTTTGCGACATAATTTTCTTCCAGTGCTAAAACGTTAGAACTGGAGGAGACGTTTATATTTCAGCCAGTGAAACGAAGGAATGGTTATTGTACATTGTACGGAGACACTTGAAAACACCCTTTCTGTCTACGGATATAAATCCCATGGTAAATTTATGGCATATTTTAGATTTGAAGGTAAGAAAACACAAAATGTTTTCAAAAAATGTGTTAAAAGATGAGTTGTTAGAGGACTGGGAAAAAATTGGACCAAAGGTCACAAAAAATCTTGTTTCTACGATGCAAAGAAGATTACAAGCTGGCTGTGCCAATACTTTTTTTACTTGTATTTTTTCAATTTATTTTCCTCATTCATTTCTACCATAATTATTTTAATTTTTTTATAGCTACATCAATGTTTGTAATGTATATTCAATAATAAAATTTATAACTGAATAATAAGTTACATATTTTAAAAATTAAATGGAAAAAGCAGGGCGTGCCAGTACTATTTTTACCCACTGTAGGTTATCTGATCTGTGTTGCCGCCACAATTTTATTGATATCGCGTGAAATTAATTTTCTCTAACACTGTAATTTGAGTATGGCAATAATCGGGGTTTTCCGAACCGTTAAAATCAACTTTATTCCCTTTATTAGCTCCGATTCAGCGCAAACATGTTTTTGTTTTCATATAGAGGGCCGAATCATCAGCATATGTAAAACATCACATCGGTACTGTGTATCCCGTTCAGACAGACCTCATTACCCCACGTTTTCCCAGTTTGTTTACAATTTCATTTATAAACGTAAATTTTGACTAATACGAAGTCAAGAGAAATACTAATTAATTATGAATGAATGTTGAAAAAACACTTTGTTTGGTTTTAATCCTCGGTTATATTTGATTCTTCGGTTATCTAATCAAGCAAAAAGAGGGAGGGACTGTTGATTCAGCAAACAAGAACGTATTGATGTAGCAAAGTCAACAAAGAAAGGTCCCGTCGTGGCAGATTAAACTCTGTGGTAGGCACTCTCCTTCAGTTTCCTATTTTTATATAGGCTACTGATTTTTTATATCCACTTATCTATATATGAATTATATATTATGGGAAAGTATTGCGATCGGGAAAGTTTTCGGATTCGAATTTTCACCGAAAATACAAGTTTGAGGGTTCATTAAGTCATGCATAATAGTCTCTGTGTGTAAGTGGTCAGTATAGCTTGGGAACTATAATTTCCGAAGCTCATATTTTTTAAACTGGCTAAACTGTTTTTTTTTCGCCGAAATCTTGCGTTTTAAGAAACTTATAGTTTTTAGATTATCGAAAAATGTGTAGATAATTATTATTTAAACCGAAAATACATCCTTCGTGGAGAAATCCATAGAGAATACTTCAACAAGCGAGATCTTATGATTAAAAACGATACGTACTCACTACACAAACCTTTTGGCAGGACTTGGTCGTTTGAACTCAAGGGACAATAAACGTGCATTTCAGATGAAAACTGGAATTTGAAAATTTTTGCGATCGCATTACTTTCGAAATATTCCATAAATTAGTAGGTGAGAGTGAAAAAAATGTTATTAAAATTTTCCGAACTGCTCGGTTCATAATTAAGAGCTTAAGATTAAACTTCCATTATCACCAAGATCGCAATAAAATGCAAATTAGTGGACCGAGAAGCAATGGCTTTTCACATAATTCAAATAGAGTGATTTTATAAATAAAGACCCCCGGAAGGTACATTATAGCCTCGGAATGGAGAAACGGTGGCTCTTTCAATTTTATTTATGACCCTATCGGCTTGAAAGAAAGGAATAAATGGATCTTCTCTGTATCTTACTTTATCCCTTTCTTTCGCTAGTTTCTCACTTAACGGTTTTGTTTCGGATTTTTTTAACTTCAAATTAGGTTGGACCCCAAAACCTTTTGTAAATATAACAATGAAGCTTATTGTGGAAATCTTATAATATTGGGTTGTCCGGAAAAAATGCAGGATTTTAGGTCTTCTTTAGGTATTTTAAACATTTATATTTTCGTGATTATTCTTTTGTATTAATGACCAGTATTTATTAACTTTTTTATAAAAGAAAGAGGTTGTATACCTATGTAGTGTTTAGCTATTGGGTAGTTTAAATATTTAAACACTTATTGTAACTGCTAACAACAAGAAATATTGATTTTTAATGGTACGATAGGGGAGAAATCGTAAAATAATAAGTTCCGTAAAATTATTTGATAAGTGTAACATCCCCGGTATATGCCTATCTTAAATATGAAATTTCAGTATCCTACGACTTTTAGTTGAACTCGACTCTTGAATAGTTGAACTCGACTCTTTATATTTTGCCAAATTCGGTATCTTAGATTCAAGGGATGATTCTAGTATTGCCTCTCAAACTCTCCAATCCCACATCAGAGACCTTGAGGTATGGTGTCAGAATTGGATAAATTTCAATAAATCCCATCAAATAACCTTTACCCTTCGTCGAAAACTTATGACATCCTGCCCTACAGTGTCCTTTAATGATATTTCGCTTGTCCCGGTTGAACAGATCCGCTATTTAGGCATCTGCTTGACAAACGCCTTACATGGAATCCGCATACAATACTGAAAAGACAAGAAACTGCTCGACGTTTTCGGCTACTCCAACACTTACTAGAGAGACGCTCTAACCTTTCACTTTATCAATCATAAGGCCTATCTGGACCTACGGAGTTTAACTATGGGGCTCTACTAAACCATCCAAGTGTTCCCGTATCCAATCCTTACAATCCAAAATCCTTCGTAAAATCCTCAACGCTCCTTACTTTGTCACGAATAAAATCATTCATAAAGACCTCCATTTTCCGTAGTAGCTGATTTGGCCCGTACCAGGTATCATTCCTTCCATGAAAAACTTCACTCCCACTCTAATCCACTAGTCAACCGTAATCAACCGAGGTGTCTGAAGAGAAGATGGCTTCGAGACCTTCTTGTTTAGATTGACTACTAGAGTGCTGTCATTGGGCAGTTCTTCATGTTTTTCATGTACAGTATCTTTTATCAGCATATTTACTTGATGTATTATAATATACAGTTGTAAATTTCAATAAAATATAAATTAAAAAAAATAATAATAATAATACGGCTTGGTATTGTATAGTTGATCCAGAGAGCTATTTGGAACAGACTATTAATCTTATCATTGTGTAGCATATTTTACAAAAGTATGAAAAAACCGGGATCAGATAAATAAATAAAAAATTCAAACCTTTAAGAGCTACTTTAAGAAAACAAGAAGAAAAAATACAGGAGTTTTTCTAATGCTCAATGACATACCACCCCTCAACGTTAAAAAAAAAATAATAACAAAGACTCGAGGTTTATTCTTTTAGCATTCCGTAGCATGTTAGAAGTTGGCGACATGCAAACTTGATATTACGAAGGCTCGGCATTAGATGTTTCATGTGATGTAATCTCATTTATATTTATGTTATCACAAAATCTGGCAAGTGAATTATAAAAATTCATGGAAATCGAAACGTCTAAAAATGTTGGGTGGATGAGGCTTTTTTTTATCTTCAAGCCATTACATTTTTAAGCAATTATTTCTTAAATCCGGTTCTATGATTCTCAAACGAGACTGAAACGACAAGAAACTACTCGAAGATATCGATTATTACAACACTCACTAGACAAACGTTCAAAACTTCCAGTATATTACAAAAGACTCATTTACATCACTATTATCAGACCTATTTGGACATATGGAATCGAGCTTTGAGGTTCTACGAAACCATCTAATTCCTCCCGCATCCAGTCCTTACAAACCAAAATCCTTCTCAAAAACCTGAATGCCCCTTATTTTGTCACAACTCCACTCCTCCATAATGACTTAAACATCCCATTCGTTGCAGACATAGAACGTGATAGATACTCCTCTTTTCATTCCAAACTTCCTGCCCACACAAACCCACTTGTCCGTAATTTATCTTCCTTAGATATCCCTGATAACCCTCCGAGGCGACTGAAAAGAAAGTGGCCTCGGAATCTACTGCCTTAAAATACTTAGTGAAGTGTTACTGTTGGTTAGTTTTTTCTCAAGACATTTTTATGACTTTTTTTTTTTATTCTTCATATTTACTCATTGTGTTGTTTAATACAGTTGTAAATTACTATAAATAAATAAATTTTAAAAAATTCAATTCTCTTGACCTTGATATTAATACTTTTCCACATACCAATTATGTAAAATTGATATAAATTGCCTTAAATTTTTGAGACGTTATTATAAGCTAGTAACTCGCCCTTGCTTCACGTGAATGTAATTTTAATGTGGCGTCACATATGCTTAAAAAGTTAAGTTTAGTCAAAGAAGAGTTTATCACTGTTGGATTATGATTTCATCGCAATGAAACATGAACTTAGCATAGAAATGTTATGTTATTCTATAACCTCTAATCATTATTATATGTAATCATCGGTAGAAATTAAAAAGCATAAATTGGTCAATAAATAAAAATAGGCTCAGTTTATTTATTTGTTGCGTCATCTTTTATATTCTGTTTTCATAAAATAATCTAAAATAATTAATAACAATGTTAGTTTATGAATTTATAAAACTTTACATTTACTTTAACAACTTATTTTTTGCTCCTAATTAGGACAGATTGTTATATTACTCAATGAAAATTGTTTCTGGAAAAGTAAAAAGTCCTTTTTTGAAAATAATATATTTACTTTCACTTACCTATATATGAAATATACAGTAAAGGAAAGTATTGCGATCGTGAAAATTTTCTAATTCCAGTTTTCACTGGAAATACGCGTTTTAGGGCCCCTTGAGTTCAAATAACCAAGTCCCGTAAAGAATTGTGTGATTGTTTGGTAAGCTAGCGCGCAAACGAAATCTTATTAAAATCAAATTTCATATTCAAGACTATACGCCTGGGATAGTTGTAAAAACAAGAAAACCGGCTCCAACGATTTTGTTTAAACTCGCTATAACGTTGTAAAATTTAATAGACTTTACTGGAAGGAATTAGTCCGGGTGGCGGTCATTAAATGAAACAACTAAATAGTTTCAACTATTTTATTGTTTGCCAACGTTTCGACCCCCTTTGTGGGTCATCATCAGGGCTAAAAAGATACAAAAGAATATAATTTCAATGACATTACATACAATATTATATAACCTATTTAGCTAGAGAACGTCGGTATTGAAAAAAATAACAGAAGAACTGTATATGTAAAAAAAAATACAATGACCATATTACAATAATGAAAGTGTTATACAGAAAAAATAAAAATGTTCACTAAACAAAATTTACACAGGTATCAATAATTTACATGAAATATGAAATATAAAAATATGAAGTAGAGTGGAGATACGTACCGCATGGTGGGAGAATGGAAACTAGGTACTGTTTGGTAGATGGAGGGTAGGTAGGATGGAAAATACGTAGGAAAAGGTGGAATGGAAAATACGTACTGATTTTGTACAAAACCGATAAACAATGCATTTCCTCCACATATAGCCACATATTAAACTCTATTAAGTAGCATATTTTCTCTGTCTATCCCACCATATATATTGTTTTGTTTTTCATTATTATTGTTTGTTGGTTTTTATTAATATTTTAAAATCTATTTTAGGTATCCATATAATTCTATATATGTATTTATTTTGTTTTGTTTATGTATTTAAAATTTTCTAAATGTCTTCACTATTCAATTTATTCCAACTTGTATTTATGTTTATTTAATTTTTTTTTTATCAACCTGTAAGATTTGTCAATTAATGTATTTTACAATGTTCCATTATTATTTTTTCCACCCTGTTATCTTTGGATACCTTAAACAGAATTAGGGATGATTAAGTTGGGAGGTACAGTCAGTTTTTCTCCATATACATCTTCCATCACTGCTCTTACTATTATATAGGTGATATTTCAAGAATTAAATCATAATTTTTTATCCTGTATCATTATTATAATCATAAGTTAAATTTCATTGATTCTTTGTATGGTAGTATTAAGAATTTTAGTCATTGTTGTCAGGCCCTGTCCATAAATCAGTACGTATTTTCCATTCCACCTTTTCCTACGTATTTTCCATCCTACCTACCCTCCATCTACCAAACAGTACCTAGTTTCCATTCTCCCACCATGCGGTACGTATCTCCACTCTACTTCATATTTTTATATTTCATATTTCATGTAAATTATTGATACCTGTGTAAATTTTGTTTAGTGAACATTTTTATTTTTTCTGTATAACACTTTCATTATTGTAATATGGTCATTGTATTTTTTTTTACATATACAGTTCTTCTGTTATTTTTTTCAATACCGACGTTCTCTAGCTAAATAGGTTATATAATATTGTATGTAATGTCATTGAAATTATATTCTTTTGTATCTTTTTAGCCCTGATGATGACCCACAAAGGGGGTCGAAACGTTGGCAAACAATAAAATAGTTGAAACTATTTAGTTGTTTCATTTAATGACCGCCACCCGGACTAATTCCTTCCAGTAATTCTCAACGGTCAACTAATTACATCCACAATTAATAGACTTTAATATCATGTAGGTTTAATTCTGATTGAAATACTCTATTTAGGGCTTATATTCCGGGTTTTCGATTTTTTTTCCTCTAAATTACCTTCAATTTTGTTGATTCCAAAGCATTAACCATATCATCTTAGTAATATAGATAACGGTTTAGATCCCCTGTGCCCCAGTTGTGGAGTCCCGGAGACTGCCGAGCACATAATTGTGGACTGCTACGCCTTCGAAGCACTAAGGGTCAAACTACTAAGGGAATGTGAGCTCTGGGCCCTCACGGAGAGCGATTTCCCTCAGCTGGTGTCCAAACAGAATTATGGACATTTTCTATCATTTATTTATACTTGGAAAACTTCACTTGGTCCATCAGCTTTTAACGTAGGTGGAACAGGACGAGATCGAGGAAGGCCACCTCCGAGAGAAGATGCAGAATCGAGGAGAGACCAGAGTGAAAAAAACTGGGAAGAAAAGAAAAAAAAAAATTTCAAGATTACTACTGGTAGCACCTCAGTCATGGTTACCGACACCCGTATTGCCATGTGGTAAGGTAGGGAGAAATAAATAAATAAATAATATAGATAACGGTTAAATACCTAAGTTCAACGAATTTGATTAGTAACTAAAAGAAAGTAGATCAGAAATATTTATTTGATGTAAGTTTTGGTTTTTTAAATATATGAACAGTAACATATTCGTAGATGTACGAGGCATGTTTTTTAAGTAAGTACTGTTTTGGAATTAAAAAAAGACGTGCAAAGATATCGCAATAATTTTATTTTTACATGAAAGCCTGTACCTTAATCTACTTTTCTACATAATTTCCATGAATTTTGAGGCACTTGTCATAACGCAGCACCAGTTTTTGAATACCCTCCTCAAAAAATTCGTATAATATACTGTTGGAAAAAACATTATCCTATATAAAATGTTTTGAAAGGAAGAATTAAGCATAAACTTATGGCTGATTAGTATACATAACAATTTAATATTGTTTAATCAAAATCATATATTTTCTGAAAATGTTTATTGAGATATGTTACGATTTGTTTTAAAATGAACAGTAGTAATAGTGATATGAGACCACATTCACATAATATGTACAGAAAATAATGATAAACTCAAATTACATAAAATATAATATTTAAATTTGATAACATTCTATTTAATATATATTATATATAACATTCTAGTTTTTGTTTGTTTCTTAAATATGCAAAATTATTTTTTTTAAGGAAACCATTATTTTAATATTTAAGAGCCTTTTTTAATTCCGGAACCATCTTAGTCTCAAAGACCAAATTTATATCACTTAAACACATTGTATAGATATAAAATCTTTATTAGTTTCATAATTTTTCACTCAGTACCTTTTCAGATATTTCCGTGTAAACATCGCGAATAATGATTTTTTTGTCAATTTTGAATAATCATAAACGAAAAAGGATTATGTTCTCATGATCGAAATTTTTAAAGCAAGTAGGACATTGGCTAAGCTATATTAGAAAAAATAATTAAAAGTGAGTCTTTTTTCCTTTACATACTTTTATCTCGTTAAAAATCACGTTTTTATTCATTTTCGACAACTTTCTTCACTATTTAGGTAATGAGTTGTGAGGACAAAAAATACAAAACATGCCATTATGTTATTGTTAATTTTTGTTTTGATTTGATATATAAAAAATTACAGGAATTAGAAAGATTTTCCCATCACATGTTTTTGCCCGCAGAGTTGACTTAAAACGATTGCAATACTAAAATTACTGGCCCGAAAAAAAATTTATTTTTGGTTTTATATTCACGAAAAGATAGAGAATAACTGGTAAAAAAATCACGAAAATCAAAAATGTCGAGCGGGAAGGTCTGGACGATTTCGAATGGATTGACCCAAATATAAGAAAAAGAAAATTTCTTGTAGATAAATGTGTTGAGAATAATTTAAAAAAAAAATGAATCAATCAACATAGTGTTTGCTGTTATTTTACTCAAAGTTTTTTATTTTATTTGAAAAAAAAAAAAAAATCTACAACCTAAAAATTGAGATAAATACAAAGTGAGAAATAAATTAACATCATACACACAATCATAAATATATAACTATTTTTAATAAAACTAAAGGAACTTTTTATTTAAATTAACTTGAAACTTTTTTCAACTTTAAGTTTATTTAATAAGTTTTAAATTGATTTTAACAACCGAGGCAAGTGAAAGTCGTGTGTTAGTCGCACCAGATTTTTTAGAAATTCTTCTGCTATAATAAGTACTGTAGTACCCCTTCTAGCTGCCTCCAATAATAATTATAAAATAAATATAAAATTTGACTCGGTAACATATTAACATTCACAGGGCTAGAACATTGTTGGTTCGGCATTCATAGTCATGAAGAGTACTTATAAAATTCTAGAATATAGATGTGGGAGTAGTAGTGTTTTTAAAGCCCACACAAGGAGTTTATTAAAAGGTATAATAAATATTTTAATAGCTACCATTAAATATTATAGGCTCGGGAGTAGGTAATATTGTTTTATATTACTTAACAAATAGCCAGGAGGTAGACAGATTACATCCGATATTAAGTTTTAAGTGAAGAATGGTTTAAGCATCGATTCACGGTTTTTATCATCTTTCAAGCTACGAGGATGCCAATAGCAAATAACTTCATCATTAATCACCTCAACCGAAGCCTCGGCATTTTGCCCAGTAAATCCTCCGGACAAATCATAAGTATTTCCTATGTCGACTTATTACTCTTACAAGATATTTTCTCTAGAACAGTATAAATAAATAATGGCTCTTTCCTCCTACCCGTAGGCAATATTTCCTTGGATCTTTCCTATACCAAACCATTAATTCACAACACCCTCCATATATCTACGATCTCCTACAGTTCAAACCCACAATTCACCCACTAGAGACTAGATCCCGTTTTTCCAACCTTTATATCACTTCCCACAGAACAAAAAAATACGAATGCTCCTTTCTGGCCCGTTCTACTAGTTTCTGGAATTCCCTTCCACCAAACATCCGCCATGCTCCTTCCCTTTCTACATTTAAATTCCTTCTTTTCCAGCACCTTCTAACATCTCAAAACGACGCTGCCTGACATATATTTTAAATATGAAATATATTTTTTTCCTTTGTTCAATTTTTACATTATTTGTTAAAGTTTTTTTATATCGTTATTTTTGTTACTAAAATATTTCATTTCTTATATTTGTATTTTTTATTTTTATTTATATTTTAATTGTATTATCTTTCATTAATTCTTGGTCTAATATAGATCCTTTATTATTTCAGAGTTAATGTTAATTTAAGAATACTAAGTATTAGTACAATGTTACTAATTATTTTCGTTTTATTTAATTTTTTTTTTTGTTTCTTTTTTAATTTGGATTCTGTTATCAACTCATATGTTTCTCATTTTTTTCTAACATATATTAGCTTCTGAAGATTGTTTTTATTTTATTTATTTTGTGTTTTATACTAATTCATCAATTATTGTAAATAGTAGTTAATCATGTTCATCTTGTCTGTTGGCCAGACATATTGTATATTTAAACTGTACAAAGCTGTTATTCTAAAGGGACCCAGTCCCAGAATAAAAATTATTTTCTATCTATCTATCTATCTATCTATCTAAATATCTCAAAATCGTTAAAAAAAATCTGGTGCGCGCAACACACGACTTTTACTTACCTCCGTTGTTAAAATCAATTAAAATAGTTTTTAAGAATTTTTAAATACACTTATAGATACAAATAAGTAGTTTAAGAATAAATTACATTGAATTTTAGTAGAAAAATGTGCTAATCCTCTAGCTCAATCCCTGTCCAGCTCCACTCATCCATACAACCCACCTGGAAGGTTGAAACGGCAGTGGCCCCGCGACCTTTTGTAAATATATTGGAGTTCTAGCACTGGCTAGATTCTCCACTCAATGTGATGTATGTATGAGTGTGTGTATGTGTATATAGGTATAAGTGAATTCTTGACTTTATTGTATTAATTCATTATTGTGTATATATTTTATTGTAATTTTATGCTGTGTAAATATTGTATGAATGTAGTATGTATGATATCTTTCACCACTACTATTGATGTCCAAATTGGGACAGATTGTAATTATACTCAATAAAAATTGTTGTTGTTTAAATAATCAATTATAATTATCTATGACAGTTAGTTTTATTGGCTTTTTACAACTTTCTATTAACTTTTACAATTTTTTTTGTATAAGATAATAATTTTTCTAAAATCTTTAGCTTTCCAACGGTATATTATACATCTATGTTACTGTTGTTATGTTCAAAAACACAAAAATTGAGTAAAGAAATATTTTTGGTCTTTTCTCTTTTAGTTAGATATCAGATTTGTTCAAATTATATTTACCTTTTTTTTATCCTTAGTAACAAGATTATATAGGTGTAGGAGTAGTAGTGTTTTTAAATCCACACAAGGGGTTTATTAAAAGGTATAATAAATATTTTAATAGCTACCATTAAATATTATAGGCTCGGGAGTACTAAGATCTACGAAATTAAAGGTACTTAGGAAAAAGAAAATTTAAAATATCAGCATTTAAGCCCTGTCAGACTATTTCAATCAGAATAAAACTTACATGATATTAAAGCCTATTAAATTTTACATCGATATATAGAGTTTAATCAAAATTGTTAGAGCCGTTTTTGAGAAAATCGTAAAAAGGTACAAAATGCATAGTGTAAAGTGGCTCTTTTGGTTAACTCATTTTGATGAAAAAGGTTTTGTAACGTCTCAGGCGTATATTTGTCTTAAATATGAAATTTTTGTTTCATAGGACTTACCGTTTCCACCTGGGAGTTACCACACAGACCTTTTTTCGGGACTTGGTTATTTGGACTAAGGGGACACATTATTTCATATATAGGTAAGTGAAAGTAAAAAGTTAAATAAAAAAAATGAAAATAAATTATGTAAGTTCGTAGTTGATAACAATAAATTATTAAAATAAATTGAATCAACAGAAGAAAAAAATCTGGTGCGCGCAACACACAACTTTCACTTTTCTCCGTTTTTATAATCAATTTAAGAGTTTTCAAATACAGTTGGAGATGAAATATATAGGTAAGTGAATGTTAAAAAGTTAAAGAATTAATTAAATTGTGTTTCGAAAGAAACATGTGTTTAATTAAATAATCAATTACTTTATTGTCTGGAAGAATCAGTTAGTTTTATCGGCTTTTCATCAGTCTCCATTAATCTTTTCAATTTATAATTTTTCTAGAATCTTTTTCTCTCCAACGGTATACAATACTTCTATATTAATGTTCTTATGTTTAAAAACACAAATATTGTGTTTCCTTGTTTTTTTATGAGTGTTGACAAGATGATATGGTTGATTTTTTGGAATCTACAAAATTAAAGTTGCTTTAGAGTAAGAAAATATCGGCGTTTAAACCCGGTCAGACTATTTCAATCAGAAAGAAACCTATGTAATGTTAAAGACCATTTAATTTAATAGCTAGTTTAATCAAAATGGGTAGAGACGTTTTTGGGGAAAATCGTAAAAAGGTGCAAAAGGCACAGTATGAAGTGGCTCTTCTGGTGTTCCCATTTTAATGAAAAAGTTGCTGTAATAGCTTGGACGTACAGTTGTTTTAAATATAAAATAACTGTTTCGTATGAATTTCAGTTTCCGTGCAAGGCTTCCTTCACACACACTCGTTTGGACTCAGGGGGGCCTTAAACGTGTATTTTCGTTAAAAACTGAAATTCGAAAATTTTCACGATGGCACTACTTCACCTTACTATATATTTCATTTATAATTAAGCGAAAAAAATATAATTAATTAATTAATTAATTTATCTAGGAAGTGAAAATTTTTTATTTCGAGTTTTCAACAGAAATCCCAAAAAAAAAACCAAGTAGCGCCAAAAAGTATGTGTTTATGTCCGATATCATAATGAAGGAGAAAATAGACAAAATATTTTTTGATGCAGTTTTATGTTTTTGAATATAAGAACAGTAATATATATGAATAATACATCTTTCGTAAGCTTAAGATTTTAGGAAAAATATTATCTTGTACACAAAGTTGTAAGAGTAATTAGAGATGACTTTGTAGCTTTGAAAAAATGAAACATATTATCTTATTAACATTATACAAATTCGGTAACCAACTAAAGAAGAAAAGGCAATATATATATATATATATATATATATATATATTTTTTTTTTTTTTTTTTAAACATAAGAAGAGCAATAAATAGATGTATGATATACCATTTTAGTGATATAAATGAATTGGTTATTTAGATTCCTGGAATGAAAGTGAAAACCGTATCAAAATATGTCGCGTGTTTTAAAAGGAGTTTGCGGGAACCATGAATCGCGATATAATTATATATATATTAATAGAGATATATATATATATAGAGAGAGAGAGAGAGAGAGAAGATATCGTATTGATTAGGGTTTATACAAAAACCGACCTTTTAGAAAACCGGTTTTCGAATAGGAATTTTCCCAGAAAACCGGTTTCAAATTTTTATAAAAAAATTTGAACAGAAAAGTTAGAGTGATTAAAAGCAGTTTTAGACAGAAAATATTTACTGTTCAATTTTATTAATAGTCAAATTTTTTTATATAGTAAAATAAAAAATAGTTGACCAGGATTAAAAAATTTTAAAAACAATTATTCGTTTTTTATGCATACTTTTCTCTATAAGGATGTAAATATTTTAATAATAGTGAAACGAGTTATTCAGCAAAGGGTTCGAATAAATTAAAACAATATATTTTTATAAAAACCATATTATTTTTTACTTTTACCTACTATATACAGTAAGGGGAAGTATTGCGATCGTGAAAATTTTCGAATTCCAGTTTTCAACGGAAATACACGTTTTAGGGTCCCCTGAGTCCAAATAACCAAGTCCCGCAAAAAGGTTCTTGTTGTGTGTGTGTGTGTGGTAACTCCCGGGCGAAAACGGCAAGTCCTATGAAACTGAAATTTCATATTTAAGACAACTATACGCCCGAGACGTGACAAAACTTTTTTCATCAAAATGAGCTTACCAGAAGAGACACTTTATACCATGCATTTGGCACCTTTTTTCGATTTTCTCAATAACGGTTCCGACGATTTTGATTAAACTCGCTATATCGATGTAAAATTTAAGGGGCTTTAATGTAATTTAGGTTTCATTCGGATTAAAATGGTCAGGCAAGGCTTAAATGCCGATATTTTGAATTTACTTTCTCTAAAGTGCCTTTAATTTTGTTGATTCAATAAAAATAACTATATTGTCTTGTTACAACTGCATGAACAACAGGTAAATATATAAATTGAATAAATTCGATACCCAACTAAAGGAGAAAACAGAAAAAATATTTTTTTAATGCAATTTTTCGTTTTTGAACATAAGAGCGGTAATATACATGTATGATATACCGTTGGAAAGCTAAAGATTTTAGAAAAAATATCATCTCATACACAAGCTTTTAAAAGTTAATAGAGTGATGAAATGAACATAAAACTAACTGATTATTTAAGGTAATAATATAATAAATTTTTTAATAAAACACATGTTTCTATATAAATTCAATTTAATTAATTCCTTAACAGTTTCACCTATTTTTATCTCTAACTGTTTTTTAAAATTCTTTCATTGATTTTAAAAATGTAGAAAGTGAAAGTCGTGTGTTGCCCGCACCAGATTTTTTAAAAACAATGTTATTAGATACAGATGGATACTTATTAAAAACAATTAGAAAATATATAACTGTGTATTATATAATGTAAATTATAATCAAAGCCGAGAGACAAGAGTAAATAAAATTATGCATACATAATTATTAAAATCAATTTTAGTTTTAAAGACAATTAAGCAAAGGACCGAGTATTTTCTATTCAGGGCAATTTTAAAACAAGTTTAAATTTTCTAGTTATTTTTTTGTTTAATGAAATATGATTTCAGAAAACAGAGGACGTCAATCGATTTGCTATTCAGATGTGTCCTTAGTTTATTCACAAAATTCCCCGAAATAGAAAATACCCTCTCACTTGCAACCGAACTAGGCTTAATCGTTTTAAAGCCTGATTTTAAAAATTATATTTTTATAATATTAAAATGTGTTACCTACTTACATTTTGTATAATATAATCTAAATCAAATATCGATCAATGGAACTGAACACTGAATTCATGAACTGTACATAAAGAAGCCTGAAGACAAACTGATATAAAATCTAAATTAATTCATCCAATAGACAAAACACGCCGTTTCTTGAAATCATATCCGACCTATATGATTCCAAGAACCAAACCGCTTGCAACAGTGTTTTCATCTACATTTGGCTACAGTTATCATGTTCACTTTTTCTAAAAGTGTTATTCTTACATTGAAAACCGATATTTTCTACTAAAAAACCGGTTTTTTAAAAACAGACAAACCCTAGTATTGATGTGTCATAATATATGGCAAAATATATGTACAACTAAAAAATTTATATTACTAAAAATACCAAACAATCAAATAAATGAAATATGAGAAAAGGTATGGTATCCGACATTTTAAATAAATATTTCCCTTATTTTATAACCGAATATCTAATGGAGTTATTCTGTCAAGGTTCCTGTATTTTTCTTCACGCTCTCAACTCGGATTATTTCGTAAATAAAATACCAGCTCTGCCGCAGGCAACTGCTACATTAATATTATACTTCTTTCTTTATTCAATAATTTAGATGATTTTTTCCATCTTTTTTTAAATATCTTACTCTGCTACGTAGGAAGTGTCGGAATAATAAAAACGTTAATATTTCACTCACTGCGAAATGCACAGATCAAAATCGAGGAATTCCGTAAGTGATTTTCTAATAAATGTTTTCCTTAAATGGAACTTAGTCTCTTGATTGATTTTGTCTTTTATAGTTAACAAATTAAGAACAATGTTACATTTGATGCTTACAAAGTTTTTTAATTAAAAAAAAATTTAATCGATATTTTTTTTAAGTGGTATATTTTGATTCACAAAATTAAATATTGTTAATTTCGATTATATACATTATGAAGATTAAAAACCTATTCCAGTACAACTAATATAATTAGTTTTTTGGGTACCCGCTTTATAGAGCCTGGGTCTATCCCAGGTGGGTCTCCATACCCTAGTGTCGCCCACCGACTGAAATAACAGAATAAATAATATTCGGCCGCAGCAAGGGTTCGAACCCAGGACCCGGAGAACAGTAGACTAGTGCTCTATCCACGCCGCTCCTATTATGAAGATTAGGGTAAGAAAATTACGTTTAAACCTGTAGTTTAACTACCCATAAAGGTTTATCGTCTACATATATATTATTAACTACGTGTAAACAATATTTAACCATAAATACTGATAAATAATAAGTTTTGAGCTTTTATTTCACATAAAAATATCGACTACTAAGTTAGATCAGGCACGGATTTTCCTCAAATATTTAGCAAGTTCGTGGAATGTTTATTCAAACTATTTGGTGTATCAAATACTATTATTCTATTAAAATGCGAGATTCTAAGATTTGTTTAACTAAATTTATGTTGCTGCAATAAGAAATACTATAAATAAAACTTATTTTAGTTGAAAACCTACAAGAATCAAAGCGATGCAACTAAGTTGTTTAAAACAGCCTAAAAACTAATTATTAGTTAAAAATTATTGATCAAAATAATAGCAGTGATTCAAGACGTACTAAATGAACCAATAAAAATACACACAATGAAGAAAAAAATAAATTAATGATAATTTATTACAGGGTTAGGTGCTTCTGCTGTATATTAGGAAATACATTACCTTTTGGAATGGAATGAAAGGAAAGATTATATTTGTTTGCAGAGAATATAGTACCTTTTGGAAGGAAATGTTCTTAGTACCTTCTGGGAATCGTCTCAATTGTGTAATAATAGAAATAAACAAAAAAATCTTGAAAATGGGGACGAAACCCCGAAAAGTCGAAGAAAACAAATTGGAGATGTGAAGGATTTAAAAATGAATAAAAATTGTTGAGGAAAGAAGAAAATGCTTGTTTAAATTGTAAAAAATACTCAGACTTCCTAGAGTCGAAAAAATAAAAAAAAAAATATTTTTGAGAATAACCTATTTCTGTTAAATCAAATTGAATCAATGACTTTCATAACTCACTACTTAGACTTATCCAATCCATTTCTTAGGTGAGAAAAAAACTTTGAATGCCCTCTTGGGCTCTGTGCCACAACTTGGGGTTTTAACCACAAGAAGTTTTAGCTCTAGAATTAAGTTTTTTGGAGGTTAGCCACAAGAAATCCCAATTGGGCTAGACATTTTTATAACTCAAGTTTAATTATTATTTAATTTTTTCGTAAATTTAAATCCTAGCTTTTATTATCTATATGTAAGCATAAGAGCATAGTGTGTACCTTTCGGGGTATTTAAAAAAATAAATTAAACTTTATATTTCTTGTATTGTATTTTAAACATATCCTTTCATCTTCAGTAATACTATTAAGTTGCCTTTAAAGAGTCCCTAACAGCAAAAATGCAATGCGGATTAGTATAACTGAAACCCCTAACAAAAAAATGATGCAATGTGGGTTAGTATAGTTTCAGCCTCTTTGAACAAGATATGTATTAAAGGTTAGTATAACTGCAGCTCTGCGAAAAATAATGCAAGCGTTATTAGTAGCCCCATTGAACAACATAAGTATTGCAGGTTAGTAAACTGCAGCCCCTACAAAATAATGCAATGCGGGTCAGTATACTACCAGCGCCTGCTAAAAGTATGCAACGCGGGTTAATATAACCGCAGTCCCTTAACTAAAGAATAATGCAATACGGGTTAGTATAGCTTCAGTCCTTTTAAACAGAATATGTATTGCAGGTTAGTATAAACTGCGCTCCTTCAAAAATGATACTATGCAGGTTAGTATAACGCAGTCCTCTACATAAAAGTAATGCAATGCGGGTTAGTACTAGCTCAGGCTTATTGACACATAAGTATTGCAGGTTAGTATAACTGCAGCCCTAACAAAAATAATGCAATGGGGTTAGTATACTACCAGCGCCTACTAAAAGTAATGCATATCGCGGGTTAGTATAACCGCAGTGCCTAAAAAGAATGATGCAATTCGGGTTAGTATAGCTTTAGCCCTTTAAACAAGATATGTTTGCAGGTTAGTATAACTGCAGCTCCTTCGAAAATAATGATATGCGGGTTATATATAACCGCAGTCTCTAACACAAAAATAATGCAATGCGGGTTAGTATAGCTTCAGCTCTATGAACAAATTAGTATTGCAGGTTAGATAAACTGCAGCCCTAACAAAAATAATGCATGGGGTTAGTATATACCAGCGCCTACTAGAAGTAATGCAACGCGGGTTAGTATAACCGCAGTGCCCTAACAAAAGAATAATGCAATCGGGTTTGTATAGCTTTAGTCCCTTTAAACAAGATATGTTTTGCAGGTAAGTATAACTGCACTCCTTCGAAAAGTATAATGAATGCGGGTTAATATAACCGCAGTCCTAACACAAAAATAATGCAATGCGGGTTAGTATAGTTCAGGCTTATTGAACAAAACGTATTGCAGGTTAGTATAACTGCAGCCCCTAACAAAATAATGAATGCGGGTTAGTATAAATACAGCGCCTTCAAAGATGTAATGCAACGCGGGTTAGTATAACCGCAGTGCCTAACAAAAAATAATGCAATTTCGGGTTAGTATAGCTTTAGCCCCTTTAAACAAGATATGTTTTGCAGGTTAGTATAACCACCGCCCCTAACATAAAATGCAACGCGGGTTAGTATAACCGCAGGCCCTAACAAAGATAATGCAATGCGGGTTAGTATAGCTTAGCTTATTGAACAGATATGTATTGCGGGTTAGTATACTCAGCTGCTTAAAGGTTATCTATGCGGTTAATATAACTGCAGCTCACAAAAATAATGCAATCGGGTTAGTATAGCTTTAGCTTTAACAAGATATGTTTTGGGTTAGTATAACTGCAGCTCTCTTGCGAAAAAAATGCAATGCGGGTTAGTATAGCTTAGCCCCTTTGAACAAGATATGTATTGCGGGTTAGTATACTATCACCGCCTCCTAAAGTTATGCTATGCGGGTTAATATAACCGCAGCCCCCAACAACAAATAATGCAATTCGGGTTAGTATAGCTTTAGCCCCTTTAAACAAGATATGTTTTGCAGGTTAGTATAACTGCAGCTCCTG
This sequence comes from Piezodorus guildinii, assembly GCA_023052935.1. Lineage (NCBI taxonomy): Eukaryota > Metazoa > Arthropoda > Insecta > Hemiptera > Pentatomidae > Piezodorus > Piezodorus guildinii. The sequence continues at coordinate 97,688,042 of CM041295.1, forward strand.
CGAAAAGTAATGTTATGCGGGTTAATATAACCGCAGTCCCTAACCAAAAAATAATGCAATGCGGGTTTGTATAGCTTCAGTCTCTTTAAACAGAATATGTATTGCAGGTTAGTATAACCTCACCCCCTAACACATATAATGCAACGCGGGTTAGTATAACCGCAGTCCCTAACAAAAAAATAATGCAATGCGGGTTAGTATAGCATTAGCCCCTTTGAACAAGATATGTATTGCGGGTTAGTATACTATCACCGCCTGCCTAAAGTTATGCTATGCGGGTTAATATAACCGCAGCCCCCAACAACAAATAATGCAATTCGGGTTAGTATAGCTTTAGCCCCTTTAAACAAGATATGTTTTGCAGGTTAGTATAACTGCAGCTTCTTTGAAAAGAAATGCTATGCGGGTTAATATAACCGCAGTTCCTTATTGCGTGTTAGTATACTAGCAGCGCCTGCTTAAAGTTATGCTATGCGGGTTATTATAACCGCAGCCCCTGCGAAAAGTTATGCTATGCGGGTTAATATAACCGCAGCCCCTAACAACAAATAATGCAATGCGGGTTAGTGTAGCTTTAGCCCTATTAAACAACATAAGTATTGCAGGATAGTATAACCGCACCCCCTAAGACATATAATGCAACGCGGGTTAGTATAACAGCAGCTCCTGCGAAAAGTATTGCTATGAGGTTTAATATAACCGCAGTCCCTAAAAAAATAATGCAATGCATGTTAGTATAGCTTCAGCCCCATTGAACAAGATGTGTATTGCGGGTTAGTATAACTGAAGCTCCTGCGAAAAATTATGCTATGCGGGTTAGTATACAAGAAGCCCCTGACAACAAATAATGCTATGCGGGTTAGTATAACTGCAGCTCCTTCGAAAAGTAATGCTATGAGGGTTAATATAACCGCAGTCCCTAAAAAAATAATGCAATGCAGGTTAGTATAGCTTCACCCCAATTGAACAAGATGTGTTTTGCGGGTTAGTATAACTGAAGCTCCTGCGAAAAATTATGCTATGCGGGTAGTATACAAGAAGCCCCCGACAACAAATAATGCTATGGGGGTTAGTATTACTGCAGCTCCTTCGAAAAGTAATGCTATGCGGGTTAATATAACCGCAGTCCCTAAAAAAAATAATGCAATGCAGGTTAGTATAGCTTCAGCCCCATTGAAAAAATGTATCGTTTAGAGCGAAATAAAGCTTTTATAAATTGTACACATATTTTTTTTTTTTTTTTTTTTTAAGATTTATTTATTGAGGTATATTACAATCTGTTTAAAAAAAACAATAGTAATAGTGATATTTGACTACATTCATACAATATATACAGGAAATAATGATCAAGAAAATAGAAAATAAATAAAAAAAAAATTCACAAGAAAATAAATAAAGTCATTAGAATATTAATAAATTCATAGAGAATTACTAAATTCATAAGAATAAAAAAGTACAGAAATAACTAAAAAATACTTATGTTTTAAAATAAAATTTTTGATTTCAACATTTTAAACCTTTTTTCACCCTACAATTAGTTAATTTTTTTTATTAAAGGATATTAATTGAAGCGTGTAATATTTAAAAGTATTTAATATAAGGCTATAGGATAAATGTTACAGCATAATAATTATTTAACTACTTACTAAATAGCGTAAAAACCGTTTAAATAAATCAAAGTAGAAATAAATGAAATTTTCTTACATAAATGAATGTTTACGATAACACATCATGTTTTAATCATTTTATCAAACTTTGTTAGTAGAGCTGGAAAAGTAACTGGAGAACTGGCCATCCATGCACAGCACAACTTTAGCAATATATTCTCTTAGTGTAGTCATGAATTTTCTTCTTTTAGAAGTCGATGCATCTTTCATCCTCAGCTTTTTACTTCTCTCGACTTATAATTTTTTATAAGGAAAACACTATACTGTCAGCAGCACGTCTTCTCGTCAGGTTTTCTTTAAGTATGGTGTCCAGCATTTTTTAAATGATTGAAGTCTTTATTTTATGTCAGAGTGTTAATAAGGCTATCATTAAACACTATATTTAACGTAAACGTTTTCATAACCAGATACATCTTTATTTTTAAATAACAGATGAGTAGTATATTACTAAAAAATAGATTACTGCATAAAGTGGCAAATGTTGGTAAAAAAAAAAAAAAAAAATTGTTTGTACAGGGACACCCAAATCACCTAGTGTTACGAAATATACTTTAGGACCTATTCTCATACCTACCAAATGTACATATAAAATTTCATTCAAACTGGTCCAGCCATTTCGGAGGAGAACGGCCAAAATACTGGCACACGAGATTTTTAAATATTAGATTAACTATATCGCATTATTTATTTGTGGGATACCTTTTAAATATTTTATGTAATACTTTTGAATGAATTTTAATCAATTACTTTAGTCTTTTATAATGAATATTAAGTGACTTATTATTGCTTAATATTAAGTGATTATTGCTTGTAGGATCCTGAGGATGGGTGAAATTCACCGAAACATTGAGTAATGTTTTTTCTTTTTAATAAAATGTCTTTCGGAAAAAAATATAAAAATCCCACCACACATTTTTTTCTAAATTACAACCGATTTAGAACATATTTGATAATGATTTTTCGGTGAATACCAACAATTGAGACGTTGATTTCCAAAAGGTACTATATCCATTCTAGGAAATTTTACAGGAAGCGCGAAAATCTCTCATTACTTTATTATTAAACTAGCTAATTTGGGTCTTTTTGCCTTAAAATTTAGCATTATTTTTTTACTATAATAATAATATCATATTAAAGTTATGAAATGAATTTTTTTAGAATGATTTGAAACGAAAATAAATGCGTAATTAGTACTTTTAGAAAATGACCGCATTACTAAATCGCGTTTTTTAAGAACTTGAGAACTCATTAGATAACATCAAATAGAATATTTAGATAAAACTAAATGATGAAAATACAAATATGTAAACAAATCAATTTCGTGAAAAATGTCCTTTAGTACCTTTTGGAAATCAACGTCTCAATTGTGAATTTTAATAAAATGTTTGAGCATAACATCACTTTAGAAAATAAACAAGCTTACTGGTTACTAAATAAAATCAGACAAACGTTGGAACAATTTATTAATAAAATTAAAAACTGCAATAACACACACCTCATAGTATAGACAAAGATATTAATGACATTATTAAACGGATGTAAGAATGGAATTTTACAAACCAGGTAATTTTTAGAATATTTATCATTTTTAATTATGAACGATGTAACATTGTTATTTTTGTTGCGATACCTATTTAATAATTGTTTTAAAAATTACCACCTTGTTTTTAAAAATTTACATTACAATAATTGAGACGTTGATTTCCAAAAGGTACTAAAGGACATTTTTTTTAGAAATTGATATTTTGACATATTTGTATTCTAATGGTTTAGTTTTTCTAATTTATCTGAATCCGTCATCAGATATTATCTAAAAAATATAAAAATCTTTTAAAACCGTATTTAAAAATTGCATTTCATTCCAAAAGGTACTAAATCCACATTTCATTTCATTCCAAAAAAAAACTAAAAACCTTTTTTCCAAAAGGTACTATATCCTCTGCAAACAGATATAACCTTTCCTTTCATTTCATTCCAAAAGGTACTAAATCCACATTTCATTTCATTCCAAAAAGTACTAAAAACCTTTTCTTCCAAAAGGTACTATATCCTCTGCAGACAGATATAACCTTTCCTTTCATTTCATTCCAAAAAATACTAAATCCACATTTCATTTCATTCCAAAAAGTACTAACAACTTTTTCTTCCAAAAGGTACTATATCCTCTGCAAACAGATATAACCTTACCTTTCATTTCATTCCAAAAAATACTAAATCCACATTTCATTTCATTCCAAAAAGTACTAAAAACTTTTTCTTCCAAAAGGTACTATATCCTCTGCAAACAGATATAACCTTACCTTTCATTTCATTCCAAAAGGTACTAAATCCACATTTCATTTCATTCCAAAAAGTACTAAAAACCTTTTCTTCCAAAAGGTACTATATCCTCTGCAAATAGATATAACCTTTCCTTTCATTTCATTCCAAAAGGTACTAAATCCACATTTCATTTCATTCCAAAAAGTACTAACAACTTTTTCTTCCAAAAGGTACTATATCCTCTGCAAACAGATATAACCTTACCTTTGATTTCATTCCAAAAGGTACTAAATCCACATTTCATTTCATTCCAAAAAGTACTAAAAACCTTTTCTTCCAAAAGGTACTATATCCTCTGCAAACAGATATAACCTTTCCTTTCATTTCATTCCAAAAGGTACGAAATCCACATTTCATTTCATTCCAAAAAGTACTAAAAACCTTTTCTTCCAAAAGGTACTATATCCTCTGCAAACAGATATAACCTTTCCTTTCATTTCATTCCAAAAGGTACTAAATCCACATTTCATTTCATTCCAAAAAGTACTAACAACTTTTTCTTCCAAAAGGTACTATATCCTCTGCAAACAGATATAACCTTTCCTTTCATTTCATTCCAAAAGGTACTAAATCCACATTTCATTTCATTCCAAAAAGTACTAACAACTTTTTCTTCCAAAAGGTACTATATCCTCTGCAAACAGATATAACCTTACCTTTCATTTCATTCCAAAAGGTACTAAATCCACATTTCATTTCATTCCAAAAAGCACTAAAAACCTTTTCTTCCAAAAGGTACTATATCCTCTGCAAACAGATATAACCTTTCCTTTCATTTCATTCCAAAAAATACTAAATCCACATTTCATTTCATTCCAAAAAGTACTAACAACTTTTTCTTCCAAAAGGTACTATATCCTCTGCAAACAGATATAACCTTACCTTTCATTTCATTCCAAAAAATACTAAATCCACATTTCATTTCATTCCAAAAAGTACTAAAAACTTTTTCTTCCAAAAGGTACTATATCCTCTGCAAACAGATATAACCTTACCTTTCATTTCATTCCAAAAGGTACTAAATCCACATTTCATTTCATTCCAAAAAGTACTAAAAACCTTTTCTTCCAAAAGGTACTATATCCTCTGCAAATAGATATAACCTTTCCTTTCATTTCATTCCAAAAGGTACTAAATCCACATTTCATTTCATTCCAAAAAGTACTAACAACTTTTTCTTCCAAAAGGTACTATATCCTCTGCAAACAGATATAACCTTACCTTTGATTTCATTCCAAAAGGTACTAAATCCACATTTCATTTCATTCCAAAAAGTACTAACAACTTTTTCTTCCAAAAGGTACTATATCCTCTGCAAACAGATATAACCTTTCCTTTCATTTCATTCCAAAAGGTACTATATTTCCTAATATACAGCAGAAGCACCTAATCCCCTAATATATAGCCATTAATTTATTTTATTCATTTTGTGTATTTTTAATTGGTTCATTTATTGGTTCATCACTGCTATTATTTTGATTAATAGTTTTAAACTAATAATTAGTTTTTAGGCTGTTTTAAACAACTTAGTTGTGTCGCTTTCATTCTTGTAAGTTGTCAATTAAATTAAGTTTTTTTATAGTATTTCTTCTTGCAGCAACATAAATTTAGTTAAACCAATTTTATGAACGCACATTTAAATATAATAATGGTATTTGATACAGCAAATAGTTGGAATTAGCATTCCACGAACTTCCTAAATATGAGAGAAAAAACCGTGTCTGATCTAACTTGATAGTAGATTTTTTTATGACGAATGAAAGCTCAAAATGTATTTATTTATCAGTCTCTATAGTTAATTTTTACACGTAGTTAACAATATAGATAAATTTGCTAAATTCACACAAATAGTAAATACAAGTTCAAAACAAAATTCATAATTACATACTTTCTTATTATAGTGCCATAATTGGATAAATTGTCCTTTGAATGTTTTCTTTCTTTATAAAGAGTAGATAATCAATGTAATTAACAAACAAAGAAAGATATTTCTCTGAGGGAGAATAAGGAAATATACATAACTAAGTAATTAACAATATAAAGACGTTAGTTATCGGTAATGCAGTATTAGGAAGGTTATAGTGACTGTTACCAACTTACCGGCGTTATATTCTTCCAAAAAGTACTATATCCCTTCTAATTCTTTCCAAAAAGTACTATATCCACGTTTCATTCCAAAAAGTACTATATCCACGTTTCATTCTAAAAAGTGCTATATCTACGTTTCATTCCAAAAAGTACTATATCCCTATAATATTGTTTAAAAGTCATTGGAAAAGTGCAATAATTTGGAAAAATAAGTTGGGAACATGCTTAAAAATCAACTTTAGATTTTAATAAAAAAAGAATCAAGTAAATTGGTCCATTAATAAATAAATGACAGATTTTTGCGTTTCCTGTAAAATTGTCTAAAGTGGATATAGTACCTTTTGGAAATCAACCTCTCAATTGTTTTCGTTAGAATTCAGAGATGTTATTGTTTTAATTTGTAGGATCCTGAGGATAGGTGAAATACACCGAAACGTTAAGTAATGTTTTTTCTTATCAACAAAGAGGTCTTTTGGCATAAATTTAAAAATCAGTTCCATTATTTTGTACCTCAAAAAATACTGTATTTCTTTCAGATAGTAGAAATAAATTAATAAAAAAAAATATTATACATCTCTAAGCGACATTCTACCCTCTACCCTCCAAGTGTATCGACATTAATCTCCCATGGCCCTGTGTTGTTGTTCCGGAAACTGCAGAGCACGTCGTTATCACCTGCCTTCGTGCCAATAAGGTCTAAACTACAAGAGGGAACCGATATCAGAGGGAACATTTTCTCTGAGTTAGCCATTAAGGACGGTTATCGCGATTTTAAAGCATTCCTGTACGAGAGGAAGGAAACGCTGGCTCCAAATAATTTGAACCTCAAGAATAGTTTACAAAGAAAAATGATAACAGAAGGTTAGAGAATACGGAGGTTTCTTATATCTAAGTATTCTGTAATGGAACGGGGCAGATTCAAATCCGGCCTTGACGTTTTAAAAGTCATGTCGTGGCAATGCACAGAATGAATCTTAAACCTCCCACCATTGCAATATATTTCGGTAACCTGTAGGATAGGATAACCTTTCCTGTCTCTCGTTATTGGATTTAGGTGTTAAAAACCGAAAACACCTAACTTTAACTCATCTCACTAGGTAAAATACATTTTTGATTTCTTTAGAGTTAGAAAAGAATTAAGTGGCTTTAATTTACATTAAATAATATTCTAGTAGAAATAATTATCTTCTACAATAACTTAATTTTATCCGTTTTTCGTCATTCTCCATTCCTTTGTGTATTAGATAACGTTTATGTATATCCCTTTCAGTTAATTTTTGGAATTTGCGCCTTCCAAGTCAAAATTCTTTGTTCTGGATCTCTTAGGGACGGTGATTTCTCCTGAGGCATCATCACTACACACACTGCAAATTTTGTTGACCGCCTTTGCGGTGTATTTTGCTTTTGGGAAATAAAAATCATTAAATGACGAAAATGAGTTCGTAGCGTTTTCTAGTGATGATTTCAATAAAACCTTCAGATTCTTGTAAATATTTTTATATAATATTCGATAATATGTTGCCTTTTTTCAGTTGATTTTTTGAATTTGGTCATCATCGACAGTTGAAGTATGACTCGTGTGCTATGCGTGTTCCAAGAAAAAATTTCCGGTTCTGAATCGAGCTAATCACTTACGGTGCATTTTCCTAACACATCACCGCCATATGCACTACAAAATTTGTTTACGGAAATGAAAAATCATTAAATGACATAAATGAATTTTTTCTCTTCCATTTTGAGCAAGCAAGATACCACTTAAGGATAAGGAATCTCGAAAAGTGATGCTTACATGCACCTTAACGAATCGTTTTTCAGAACATGTAAACATTATTGTCCAAGTTAACATGATTTTCAAACACAGCGAGGATTAAATTGAAATATTGAAAAATATCACGAGATTATTTTACAACCCAATATACAGTCTGTAAGAAGTGGAAACCTTTGAGACGAGTGGGCAAACTGCTGTGCACACTTGTAAATTAAATGGAATACTTGAGTCTAGTAAGTTTCTAGTTCATCAGCACAGCCTTTCTATATTCATGATCCAGTTTTAAACACCTGATTCGTTTAGAAGTTTGATACTGCAGAGATTGTCTCAGCGTAGTGACACAACTATTAATTTACAACATTAAACTCTTCATTTAAATTTTAATGACGGTTTAACCCTGGAGACTCATCTAAAGTTTTAATCAATCCCACCTAATCCGCAACATTGATAAAGGAGTAATTAAGACTGTGAGGGGGGAGGGGCCGACCAGAACAACGTTTGAGCCTTGTTCAAGTTTCATCACAAGGCTCCTAAGGGGTAACTTCATGCAGACTTTCTCCTTGACGGGCCAGACAAATTGCTTCCAGCCCTGTCCAGACAACTGGAAAAATAATACAAATGAGTTTTTAATGAGATGGATTATGAACGCCTCCCGGATCCAGGATATTACAATGTATATGCAATGAGTTCCGTCAGGGCGAGAAAGCTTCCTTCGTAATAGTGGAGTATATCAGCGGAGTTGGAATGGCAGCGGGGTGGGAGGTCTTTGATTAAATAAACCATCGGTTGCTTTAAAGGATCCAGCCTCATCAATGATGGGCCAGCGTGGAGGTTGGACGAAGGATACAGGGTTTTTTACTTCCTCTTTTCTATATATGAAATATTGCGATCTTGAAAATTTTCGAATTTCAGCTTTCCACCGAAATACGCGTTTTATCGTCGTCTGTGTCTAAATAAACAAGTCGCCCGAAAAGTTCTGGTGTGTGGGTGTGGTGTGGTGCGTCTACCACGGAAATGAAAAGTCATACGAAACTAAAATTTCATATTTAAGACAACTATACCTTTGAGACGTTAAAGAAAATTTTTCATAAAAATCGGCTAACCAAAAGAGTCACTTTATACTATGTATTTGACATCTTTTTACGATTTTGTTAAACACGCCTCTAACTATTTTGATTAAGCTCGCAATATCGATGTAAAATTTAATGGGCTTCAATATTATTTAGGTTTTATTCTGATTGAAATAGTCTGACATGGGTTAAGTGGAGATATTTAAAACATTAAAAATATTATTTTGTAAGCAATGAGAAAAAAAAAAGAAGCTAAATAAACAAGTTGAACAAATTTAATAATGAACAATAGGTGAAAAGAGAAAACATATTTTTCACGGAAATTTTTAATGATAAGAACAGGAATATAGCTGAATAATATATCGTTCAAAAGCTTAAGGATTTTAGGAAAAATATTATCTTATACATAAAGATGTATAATGAAATGGAGAGTAATAAAAACCTACTGATTGTAGTGTAAAACAATTTTATATTATCATATTTTTCAATCTAAAACATGCATTTCCAACGAAACTAAATATATTTCTTTAATTTTTTTTTAACTCTATTTACTAGTTCTTAAATTTATTACAACAAAAGAGGTAAGTGAAAGTCACGTGATGCTCGCACCCGATTTTTTGTGATGGACTGAAACTAAACGTTTGGCAACTAAGTATTATAATGTAGTAATCATTACTTTTAAGTAGGTTTTATATAGATTGAAATAGTATGGCGGGGCATTAAATGCAAACTTTATTCCTGAATATCAACTTTTTGTTTTTGTATCTTTTTTAGAAATAATATGTCGTTTCTAATTATTGTTTATATAAGAAAAAATATTGCATGTTATTTTTTTCCGTAAACAAGAATATTAATTTAGATATATAATGACAGATAATTGAATAATTGATATAACTGAAATTATTACATGCTTTTGTAGCGGGGAATCTAAAAATCCGGTCCTAACATGTTGCGCCATAAGGCCGTAGGGCATTCAGCAGGAATGAAAACTTGCAGCCTTATGGTTTTGTTGTTTTTTGCGTGTTTTGCCGTATTGTTTGGAATAATTTGTTGCACTTTGTTTTGTTGTAGGTTTTATGGTGATTTGTTGTTGTTGAGTGTTCCAAGAGCTGATAAAATAGTACTTTTGTATCTTGTTACATCTTTTACTAAAATATGCTTAGTATTTTATATTGCTATATAAAATTTGTATATTGTCTATTTGTATGAGGATTAAATAATATTAATGATAATAATTATATTAACCCTAAAGCAGATCAAAGTTATTCATTCATTCATTAATAGTCGTTGCAAGCTAAAAATTTTTAGAAAAAATGTTACCTAACATAAAAAGTTGTGTGAAGGTATGCAGAGTGATAAAAAGGGCATAAGGTTTAGTTGATTGTGGTAGATATAAATGTATATTGTTATTTTGTTTAATCGAAATTAAATGTTTTAACTGTACAATCTTTTTTTATTTAACTTTAAATTTATTTCAAGAAGGGGTGTATGCGGAAGATGTATGTTGCGTGTTCTTATATATTAGCTTAATAATAATTTTAAATATTAAATAAATTAAAATTTCGTTTAAATTATAAATGGTATTAAAAGGGAAAATTACCTACACCACTTTGAGAATAAACTGAATCAGCGATAAGAGAACGAGCAAACAGATAAGCCCTTTCCCTTTACCGTACTAAACTGAAGGATTTGTTTGTTCCTACTTATAATTTATGTCCGTTTACTATCTAGAATTTATTTATTTTTCAAATAAATATTACATATACATTTAATTTAAAAAAAAATAAATATTACAAATACATATGTATTTGAAAAATTGCTTGGTAATCAGTTTAAAATTATTCAATATACATAATTGAAAACACGAATTGACTTTTATTTAACATAATAACATTTTTTTGGAGTTTTTGTAACATTTTCAATTTTTTAAATTGAATTCCAGTGGCCGATAAACTTTAGAAGGTTGGTTTCAAATTCACCAGAGTAAATAAAGAGAAACTAATTTAATTTATCCTTTGATAGCCCGTTCTATTTACACAACACTTCACAATCTCGCCAACCCCTCACTAATATTTCTCTTGAAAAAGCTACTTCAGTTTTTAATCAAAAAACCTCTTTGGAAAGACCATCAAGAAATTAATATAGTTTTATTCCCTTTATTTTTTTTTTTTTAAACCACTTTATAACAATATTCCAGTTTAAGATATTGAGTCGTTAACGTATGAATATTATAATATAAGCGAGAAGTTACTGAAATCAAATTTTTAATAAAATAAAAAAAAAATTAATTATTGATATTTAAAATTGTATTATGAAATACTAGTAAATGTGATACAACATTAAAATAAGTCATGATTTACTTGTAGGGATATCAACCATTGGCAGCTCTCCAAAAACTATGCTAAAACAGAAGGTCTCTAGGCCATCTTCTTTTCAGACGCCTCGGAAAATTATCAGGAATTGAATAGTAATACAGAATTGAAACTAATGGTTTAGAGTGGGAATGGAGTGTATCATGAAAGGAGTGATAATCTGGTTTAGGACAAATCAGTAACATATGCAATACTTAGGTATTAGTGAATGGGTTTATTCGTGACAAAGTAAGGAAGTTGAGTATTTTACGAAGGATTTGTATTGCGAGAATTGAATGCGGGAAGAATTACTCCAGATAGGCCTTATGATGGTAATGTCGATAGGTCTTTTGTAGTTAAACGGCTTCATTCACTAGACACTAGTGTGGATTCCATGTTAGACGTTTGTCAAGCAGGAGACATCATATCATATTATATATATACATATATAATATTTCTTTAGAAAGCTTAAGATCTAAGAAAATTGTTATTTAACAAACAGTGTTGTTATGGAGAATGATGAAAAGGTCTGAAACTAAAATTATTGTAGTTAATAATAATTTAAATTTTTATATTGTTTAATCATAATAAATTGTGTTAAATAATTAATGTTATTTTCTTTATTTGATGTTCTGATATTGATTTTAGCTAGGGTAGTAAGTAATTTTCATTATACCTGTATTTAAATTATGTTGTATTCTCACACTAGACTGAAACGAGAAGAAACAGCTCGTAGATACCGCTTACTACAACACTTATTGGACAAACGATCAAAACTTTCCACATAATACAAAAAATTAATTTATATTACCATCATTAGAACTATTTGGACATATGGGATAGAGTTATGGGGATCCACCAAACCATCCAATTCTTCCCACATTCAATCCTTGCAATCCAAAATCCTCCGAAAGATCCTAAATGCCCCTTACTTTGTCACCAATAAAATAATTCATAAAGACATATATATGCCATTAGTCGCAGATCTAGCCAGAACTAGATATTCCTCTTTTTACTCCAACCCACTCGTCCGCAAACTCTCATTACCATATATTCCTAATAATCCCCTGAGGCGGCTGAAAAGACGATGGACTCGCGACCTACCATATTAAATAAACACTGAAGTGCCACCACTAGGTAGTTTCTTCACATGCCTGTATCGCACCAACTTGATCAATTAACACAATTACTTAATGTATTTTATTGTATAATACAGCTGTAAATTTCTTTTAAATAAAAAAAAAAACAATATGTAGTAAACGGTTAGGGATTAAAAACAGAAATAAGGGTGGAGTATTTTTTGCTTAAGTGTGGAAATAATATGACTTAATAAAGCAATTAAATTAACTAAATAGAAAAGTTAATCATAAGATCAATCTACAATAGTCCGGAAAATAATTCAGTAGGATGTCCTAATTGAATTCGAAACATTTAATTAGAACGCTCAACTGCATTTTTTATTGTACCACTAGCAATGTTTATTTTATGATATGACAGTATAATTTATTCACATTTCTTCTTCCGCTATTGCAATAGGAGTATAATTAAAAATATAAGGACCTTTGTAATTATTCCAAAGGCTTAAATATATAAAAAATCATCAATATTAATAATTTAGTTCACTTAATGTTTAATTATCAGGAAATTATTCTGAGGAATAGATTAATATTATGGAATGCTATGATACTGATATGTATTTATTCAGCTATTATTAATTTAAAACTAAGAATGCAAAACATTTGAATAAACTATATGAAAATTTTTTATTCATCGGTACCTGATATTTAAATTATTTAGTGCAAATATTCTTGGATAATCTTTATGTTATGTTTTATAGACCGCCGATAATCAACGATAAAAGTAATCAAATAAAATATTGATTTAAATTTAAATATCTTAGGATCATATCTAGTATTTCAGCGAATTATTTTTTAGTTAGTTAAATAATTCTTTAGTTTTCAGAACTATTGGTATGGTTAAGGTTTGTTTAGTTTTTGATTTCCTTATTCTTCATACATAACTATATATATATATATATATATATATATATACGTGATTTTATTATGAAATATTTTTATACTTGTTAATTTTTAATGAATAAATATGTTGATATGCGCAAACAATATCTCATTCCTCTAATAATAAATCATTTTATTTGATTATATTTTTATTGAATTCTAGAGTTTTTTTTTTACTATATTAATACCATTTTATTTCCTTTTGAAAAACATTGCAGTTCTGTATCCTGTTTTTAAAGGACTAGTGTGTTATTTAAATAAAATCATACAATGGACTTCGGTAAAACATAAGTATTATAATACAAATATTTTAAAATATTAAGTTATTAAATAATGCTCTAAAATAACTTTTGGAAATCAATGGCTTAATTGATAAACACGATCGTGTTGGAGGCTGTTCAAAATATTTGATAAATAGCACACAAAATTGTTAAATCTTCGAATTTCGGCAAGATGCATTGATTGTATTAAAGCATTGCTATTTTTTATGTTCCAGGATATGAGTATTTTAAATAATTTAATTATTAATAAGGTACTATCAAAAAAACATATTTTAATAACTAATGATAATGGCTACAGTATTTAAAAAAAATCATGTGTATGAACGACCCTCGGAAGCAAAATAGGAAAAAAAAAAAAAGAGCCCTAATTTGAACTCCTTCTACTGCACTTTATTTTTTGGCTCGTTCATCATCGTGATGATCAGTGGACTTCGTTCCAGAACATAAATCCTTCAAAAATAAAGTTCTTCAGAGGTCTGTATATTTCCAGATTCGTAAAAAGTGATGCCCAGTACACGAAATTGTGTATTGATACTGTAAACATGTTTTATAACGTTATATATTGCGTTATTATTAATATAAATCATTATTATAGTTTTTGCTTTATATTTAGTACTTAGTAAATCAGTAAAAAGTGGTTTTACTGATTTTTACTTAACTGTGAAATACTTAAAGGTTTTTTGTTAAAAAAAAAATATATATTTACTGCTATTTACAACTGTATAATGATGTACACCTAGTAAATGAGATACAACATACAAATGTCACGGATTCACATGTGGGGATACTACCCATCGGCAGCTCTCCAAAGACTATGTTAAACTAGAAGGTCTCGGGGCCATCTTCTTTTCAGTCGCCTCGGAGGATTATCAGGGATTGTAGAGAAAGCAAGGATTGAAACAAGTGGATTAGAGTGGGAATGGTGTTTGTCATGAAAGGAGTGGTACCTGGTTCGCGCGAAGTCAGCAACATAGGTAACGTTAAGGTCTTTATGGATGAGTTTATTTGTGACAGGATGGGATGGGATATCAGCTGTATAAAATGTGTCAAGGATGGGTCCTAGAATACTGCCTTGAGGAACACGTGCATACTGATTAAAAAGGGATGAACAGGAACGGTCCTTAAAGGTTAAGCTGAAAGTGGCATTGCATAAACATATTTTTTATGATTTTAATTGGCACTCTGAACATGAGATATTTAATTAGAAATTCAAATTCTATTAATTCTATTATTTTATATTCTATTATTTTACTAATGATTAACGACATGTCAATAGCTGAAATGCCAGTCAGAAGAAGGCTAAAGAGAGGCTGGATGAGGGACCTCCTCGGATAAAATAAAGCCATGGGAGGGGTGCTGCTGGGCATTTTCCTTCTTCATGCCTACCATGCCTGGATCTCAATTTATACAGCACATTTGCTGATTGTCAGATACATTCTGACAGGCGTCAATATAGATTTAAAGAGAAAAAAATTCTACAAATAAACTGAATTTGATAAGATTCGTGTGAAGAAAAAATCATAAATATTTAAGAACTCTTTACACTATTGATCCATAATATTTAGTTTTATTTATTTTTTACCTCTTTACGATTTTTTCATTAAGGGCTCTAACGATTTTGATTAAATTCCCTATATTAATGTAAAATTTAATGGGGTTTAATATCACGTAGGTTTTATTCAGATAAATATTTTAGTCTGACAGAGCTTAAATGCTGATATTATATATTTTCTTCTTCTAAACTACCTTCAATTTTGTACGTTCAAAAAGATTAACCATATCATCTTAATGACATTTATGAAGGACAGCTTAATATACAACTTGGTTGAATTTGATGACCAACTAAAGGATACAAGAGAAAAACTATTTTTTTTTTTTAAGAACAGTACCGTAACGTATAATATACCGTTAGAAAGAGAAAGATTTAGAAAAAAATATTCTCTGATACACAAAGTTATAAAATGTAATATAAAGTGAAAAATAGGATATAAACTTATTACTGATCAACAATTTAATGTAGTTATAGTTATTAAATGATATGTTTCCAACGAAAATGAATGCATGTTTTATTAAAATGAACTCAGAATATTTTTCAAATTAAAGTACATTTAATAGTTTTTAAATGGATTTTAACAGTCGAGCTAAGGAAAAGTTGTGTGTTGCCCGCACTAAATTTTTTATTATATGTTTATTCACCTCCACTGTCTCCTTACCTCGGGACAGGACCAGTATCTTGTTCTTCAAGGCATTGATGGTCACCCTTAAGTCACGCTGAAGTTCTTCTCGCCATTCCAGTAGAGCTTGCTGCAGTTATTATGTTGACCTTTAACGAATTTTATGGATTTCATCCATAAAAAGCGTAAATAGAAGTGGGCTCAGGCTGTCTCCCTGCATTACTCCTCTATCAATGGGGAAAAAAGGGAGCAGATTCTGTTCCATTAATCCTCACCACTCCTTCTGAATTCGTGTACACATATATTATGGCAGTGATAAGGTGTTTTGGAACTTATAAACTTAAAAATATATAAAATATATTTAAGCATATTGGCATTCGTTTCCATGTTTCATTTGTTGGTTCCCATGGAAGCACGTTAAATGATTATTGCATTTTGAAAATGATTTTACCATATTAAGAATTTTTTTTTTTCCAGTGGCGCGACAGGCCGTGTAGGCCCTGGGTCGCGCGGTGTAAACTCCTGCAAGTTTACACTCACGTTTCATGATGCAATTTTTTTAGTGTAGGGTCATCACTCCCTACGACTAATTTTGTGAGTGGCCACCCTTTGGCTGACGGGTCTCACATACCCGGGGAAGTGGTTGTGAGTGAATCCATATTTTTTTTTATCCTTATAAAAGCCCCGCCGGGACTGGGATTCGAACTCAGAACCTGTAGCATGAGAGACTAGCGCGCTAGCCACTCCGCCACGGGCTCCCCCTTTAAGAACTATATGGAAGCTATTAGGAAATAGAAGACAATATTTTTAAAATATAAAAAATAAAAAGTCAAAAAGTTTTACATTTACGTTTGATTTGTGACGATACACAATGATTATCTTTACAACCAAACGTATTCAGTAATTATGGAAGTATGCATGTGTTTATTTATGCTCAAAAATGAATGAATTGGATTTAGGAAAAAACAATACTTTAAGCTTGAAAGTCTTCCTTTCACAAAATCGAAGAAGAGAGGTTTTTTATGAGATCTAAAAAAACTGTATATATAGTTGGGTTACGAAACAGCTTCTGAATAATTTATGGCACTTATGTAAGTTAGATGAGATATTAAAGATTGCATGCTAGCCCTACTTCCCTATAAACCGACCTTTAGTAAATATTTAGCTGGATTATACGCATCAATATTTCCACTGCGCCTGATACAACAGGTGCGCAACCGTATCATCGGAGAAGCCGGTATTTCTGTGAATTAAAGGTATTGGTATTGGTAAAACTCGCTTCGTATTAGTGTCATATTAATGTACAGACAATGATCTTATAAACAAAAAGTGGTGTATGCAACATATCATACACTTAAATAAAAAAATAAAATAACATAAAAACAAATGATGCATATATGACTTTCAATTGCCTTCCTTGTTCGAATCCAATATATATATATATATATATATATATGTTTTTCTCCTTCATTTTTTTCTTATTCTGATGTTTTCTCCTTTTTTTGGTTTATTACCTTTTTTTTATACATTAAAAGGGCACATGATGAGGATGAGCCCTGAAAGGTTAAACCGGGAAATCTTCCGACGATTCCACCAGCGCAAGAACACAACTGTTTTTTTCAAGCAGATCAGGGTCGACATGGATTCAGCAGGACTGAAGGATTCAGACTGTGGGGATAGAGAGAGCTACAGAAGTTCACTGAACAATATAAAGGTCTTCGTGGTCAAAGAACGCCAAAAAAGGGATTATGCGTGGTCGGAGGAAAGAAAGCGCAAACATGCGGAGCTCATGAGGGAAGTATGGAAGAGAAGGAAGTCGAGGAAGCAAACCTGAACATGATATTCGCGTGGTCTTTAAGGCCTTTTCGCGCCCCCCCCCCCCCCGATCGATTAAAGATCGAGAAATGTTTAATTATATTGAATTAATAAAATTAAAGGTTCATTAGAAAACGAAATAATAAGGATTGGTATCTTAAACTCTTTTATACAGTTCCAAAGAGGATAATACTTACATGTAATTGAATACCATTTACGTTTACATCAATATAGAGTTTGATTCGTAAGCACAATTTTCAAGAAACTCGCAAAAACAAGTGCAAAATGCATTTTGTACAGTGGCTCTCCTGGTTCGTTGATTATAATAAAAATATCGCTATAACAATCCTGAAATTGACAAATTTTTATTTTTGAGTTAAACTTATCACATACAAGAACTTTTTTGCGAGATTTGGTCATTCGGACCCATTAACCCTTTTTCCGTTTAAAACTTGAATTTGAAAATCTTCACAATAGTATTTCTTACTCTTACAATATTTTTACTTTCACTTACCTATATATGATCCTGTTTTCAACGGAAGTACACGTTTTAGGGTCCCCTGAGTCCAAATAACCAAGTGGCGTTAGAAGGTCTGTGTTTGTGTCCGCGCGCGCGAGACAAGTATACGCTCGAGATTACAGCATGTCGGTGAACAGTGCTAGTTTGCATTTTGCACCTCTTAACGATTTTATAAAAAACTGTTCTCGGGATTTTGATTAAATTCACTATATTGATGTAAAATATAAAGGGTTTTAATATCATGTAGGTTTTATTCTGATTGAAATAGTCTGACAGGGCTTAACTTTTTTCTGTCCATGTGCGATGCGATTTTAGTCATGGATTTTATGAAACGAAGGAAATATACTACGCATTATCTGACAGTCTTGTACTTGAGTAAGAAACAACGCTTTAATGGCAATTAATTTTTTTCAAATACACGCGCGAAACACACAACTTCACTACCTCTTTTATAAAATAAATTTTAGAACTTTTAAATAACATTAATGATGATAAAAAAAAATAAAACGAATTAAATTGACTTTTGATGAAAACATTTTTCTAAAGATTAAATGATATTACAATATATATAGTATATAATGTATTATATATATATATTTATATATATATATATATATATATATATATATATATATTTATATATATATATATATATATATGTATATATATGTATATATATATATATATACATACATATTTAAAAAAAAAAATTTATCGATATATACAACTGTGTAAAAAAATGCATCTAGTTACTGTGTTACAAGATTATACTGCCATAATTCACATTTAAAGATTGGCAGATCTCCAAAAACTGTGCTAAACCAGTAGGTCTGGGGGCCATATTATTTTCAGACATTTCGGAGGGTTATCAGGGATTTTAGAGGTAGGAAGGTTTGAAAAGAGTGGATTGTAGAGGGAATAGGATGCAAGGATTGAAACTAATTGGGTAGAGCGGAAATGGGGTTTTTCATGAAAGGAGTGGTACCTGATTCGGGCCAAGCCAGCAACATACGGAACATTTAGGTCTTTATGGATGAGTTGATTCGTGACAAAATAAGGAGCATTGAGGATTTTTTATTGTAAGGATTGGAGACGCGAAGAATTTGATGGTTTAGTAGAGACCCAAATCTCTACTCCGTATTCCATATCGGCCTTATGATAGTCATTTAGAAGAGTCTTCTGTAGTAAAGCGTAAGATTTGAGCGTTTGTCCAGTAAGTGTTGAAGTAGTCGAAAATGTTGGGCAGTTTCTTGTCGTTTCAGTCTCGTGTAAGAATTAATAAAATTTACTTAATAAAACAATCACTTAGGTTTTTGCCCTTCTCATTACTCTTCATTACCTTCTACAACCCTTGGAAGTTAGATAAAAGTTTTTCTAAAATCTTAAGCTTATATAGCTATATATAGCTATATAATATATATATATATATATATATATATATATATATATATATATATATATATATATATATATATATATATATAGCTATATATAGCTATATATAGCTATATATATATATATATATATATATATATATATATATATATTATATATAAAAAATGTATGGTTATTTATTTTGAGAAAATCTCATCTTACAGTTGACAACAAATTACTAATATACAAGACAGTACTGAAACCTATATGGACCTACGGACTTGAACTGTGGGGGGGCAGCTAAATATTCTAACATCAAACGCATCCAATCCTTCCAATCCAAAGTCCTACGAACAACAGTTAATGCTCCCTATTATGTTTTCAACTGTACCAACTGTGAGTAAGAAACAACGCTTTAATGGCAATTAATTTTTTTCAAATACCACTAATATGATATAAACCTTCCAAACAATTTTTTCAAAATAATATCAAAATCATTTGCTTGAAAATCGGTTATATTAGCCAAAAATATTCTGAAAATAACAGACTATTTTTAGTACCTAAAATTTACTATTTCACTCGTAGTTCATTGTCATCTTATCTGATTTCGAGAGATCATTCTTAATCCGATCCGCATCCCTATGGAACTCCATTCATTCCAACATCCGGGACTCTCAAACTCTTTTAACATTTAAATCCCGCCTATTCAGCCATTTCCTGTCGATTAAATTCCCAAATAATCCCAATTAGATGCTCATTTCAGGGGAAATCAACAAATAAAGCAAACAGATAGTTTTAATTATTGATTCAATGTTTATTTTCATAGGTACATTCAGCAGCAAATATTTATTCAAAAAGATTTTCATTTCAAAGATGTAAGATTAAGTCATTTTTGTTTTTTAAACTGTATATTTTTTATTTTTATTTATAATGTTATTATATTTTTTTATATATATTATTCTCTGTTCAAATTTTAACACACATATGTGTATGGATATGTGTATGTATGTATAAATATGTGTGTTTGTATGTATTTTCTTTTTGTTTGTAAATTTGTATTAGAAGTTGTCTTTTGAGTTATTTTATTTTATTAATTTAATTCTTTTTTCAGTTATTTACTCTAAGACTCCAGTCTTAAGACCATTGTTTGTTTCCTGTAATATTATTCTTAAAGGACTCATCCCAGATTAAATGAAGAATTATTATTATTATTATTAAATACTTCAAATGTTGAGATTCCCTTTATTGGATTTGTTTTAATTACCTGAAAGTAAAAATTATCAATAACAGCATTAATTTCGGATTTAAATTTTCTAAATTTTACAATTTTCAATTATGCGTCTATATTACTACTAATATTGCCCGATATGCTTTTTAACAATATGATTGAGAAAAATATATAATTTTCCCTCCTATAGAACTTGATTGGATAAATTGTATCAAAAAACCACACTAAAAAAATTCTTTGAATGAGAGATAAAACCGCATCAAAATCTGCCTTGTAGCATAAAGATATAAGAGTAGACTAAAAAAATAAAGATAAAATAGCAAAATAATTTTATAGAAGGGGTTCTCACTACGTTTGCTATAGCATGCTATTTGTGTTGTTTTGCTAAACCCGTCGAGTTTCTACAGTTATTTCCTGTATAAAATTGATGGGTTTAACACAATAGCACAAATAGCATGCTATAGCAAACGTAGTGAGTACCCCTACGATAGAAGATAACGTATGAAATAACCTAAGATTTCTTTCATTTCGATCAAATATATTTTAAATACACATATTTAGATAGGAGATTTGATAATTTTTAAATAAATAAAACTTAGTTTAGCTTGGAGATTAGAAGCGCTGAACCTTAACTGTTTTTAATCTAGGGCAATGAGATAAGGGATATGAGGATGGTAGTTAAACAAACATAACTCCCAACCTTATCTGTGAACGCTTAACTGATTTCAACGCTGTGTTTTCTAAACCACATCAAATGGTTTAATATTTTTTTAACACCCTTATCTTATCTTGCTCATTAACGAATCTATAAAAATACCTACTTTTTTTTTTTAAATTAACAAATATCAAATTAGGCATTTAATTTCTATATACTTAATTAAATGTCACGGTACGATACCTGTATATACTTTTTTTAAATTGTATACTAATCAACTAAAAATCTGGTGCGCGAAACACACAACTTCACTACCTCTTTTATAAAATCAATTTTAGAACTTTTAAATAACATTAATGATGATAAAAAATAAAATAAAACGAATTAAATTGACATTTGATGAAAACATTTTTCTAAACATTAAATGATATTACATTTATATATATATATATATATATATATATATATATTTTTTTTTTTTAATATATTTATCGACATTTACAACTGTGTAATAAAATACATCTAGTTACTGTGTTACAAGATTATACTGCCATAATTCACGTGTAAAGATTGGCAGATCTCCAAAAACTATGCTAAACCAGTAGGTCTGGGGGCCATCTTATTTTCAGACACTTCGGAGGGTTATCAGGGATTTTAGAGGTAGGAAGGTTTGAAACTAGTGGATTATAGAGGGAATAGGATGCAAGGATTGAAACTAATTGGGTAGAGTTGAAATGGGGTTTTTCATGAAAGAATTGGTACCTGGTTCGGGCCAAGTCAGCAACATACGGAACATTTAGGTCTTCATGGATAAGTTGATTCGTGACAAAATAAGGAGCATTAAGGATTTTTCGAAGGGTTTTTGATTGTAAGGATTGGAGACGGGAAGAATTTGATAGTTTAGTAGAGACCCGAATCTCTACTCCGTATTCCATATCGCCTTATAATAGTCAAGATTTAAGCGTTTATCTAGTAAGTGTTGAAGTAGTCGAAAACTGTTGGGCAGTTTCTTGTCGTTTCAGTCTCGTGTGAGAATTAATAAAATTTACTTAATAAAACAATCACTTAGGTTTTTGCCTTTCTCATCACTCTTCATTACCTTCTACAACCCTTGGAAGTTAGATAAAAATTTTTCTAAAATCTTAAGCTTACACCTATGCATTATATATATATATATATATATATATATATATATATATATATATATATATATATATATATATATTATATTTGTATTTACCTATTCTTTGCCAATGCTAATCAGGAGAAGTGGTTAAAAATTTTGAATAAACAAAATCAAAGGCACTTTTGAGGAAGAAAATTTGTAAATGCGTCTTCTAAGCCCTGTCATACTATTTTATTAATTAAAATTAAAGCCCATTTCAGTTTACTCCTATATAGCAACAAAATCTTTGAACAAAATCTTTGGAGTTATATTTTAGAAAATCTTAAAAGGTGTAAAATATATAGTATAAAGTGGCACTTGTGGTTCGTCGATTTCGTTAAAAAAGGTGTAAAATCGAAGTTATATATGTACTTGTCTAAAATATGATGTTTTGTTTTTTTAAATGTTTTCATTTTTAAGTTGGGCACACACATAGACCTTTCTTTCGTTTCAGGGTACCAATTAAAAAATATATTTATAAAACGAAGCTGGGATCGTTAGTCTTTTTTACGTGGCTTAAGGATGGCCAAAATCAAAACAATAAATAATAATCCATCTGTATAATACAGAAAAAAAACCTGTACCACTACACACCCGTGAAGGGTCTTACCCTAGGGTCCTCCCCGGCCGAAATAGCAGAAGAAATAATATTCTGTCAGAGCCGGGATTCGAACCCAGGACCCGGAGAACAGTAGACTTGTGCTATATCTAGACCACGCCGCTCCCACTTAGTATAGAAAACAAGCCTCTCTTTAACTGTATTTTAAATTAATTAGTAAAAACAGTAATTTGTTGAATTATTCCAATAATAACAGAATGCGTGACGCAGAGCTGTTAACGCAGCCACGACACGTCATTCTAAGATCTTTCCCTTATTTGATATGCATTAACGTTCCCTCTGTTCCTTCTGCTTAAATGGGAGAGAGTGGTGAAATAATTAAATACTTGAATTTTTCTCTAGACAAACTTTTTAATGCTGGTTTGGGTCACAATTTGATTCCTCTAGATAATATCTCGATTAATAAAAAGTGAATAGTTAAAAAAAAAATCAATTAGAAAAGAACTGGTGTTGGAACCAGTCAATACTATAATGAAATGTCTCTTCCTTTTTATTTCATAATATACACACAGATATCAATAATAACCATTAATATTATACAGAACCAAAGTTGATTAAATGCAATAATTAATAAAATAAATAACGATTTTATCATTAGCAATGGTGACCGTAATGAAATTGCGGGAGGAGAGACAACGCCAGGAGGATGAAGACTGTGACGAATTGTAAGCTAAGGGGCCTAAATAGGGGCTCAGCCTACTTAGTCGTCAGTCTGCGGCTTAGCCAATTAGTGTATGTGTGTGTGTGTGTGTGTGTGTGCGCGCGCGCGTGTGTCAGTGTGTGTTTGTACAGACCAATCGAATCTCTTTCCTAGTAGTTTTATTATAAAAACAATTACGTATAGCGTGGAATCACAAGGACGCATCAACTAATCCTGAGATAATATAGGAATAATTATATTGTACTAATGTAAGAATGTTATTTACTCGAATAAGGATATAGTGAGTTCTATGACGCAGAAAAAATGGTAGTAAAAATAAATGTTAAGTAGTTAATAATATTTTCAGAGTTAGATCATAAAAATCTGGTTAACGAGACTCCAAATTCCTCAATGATCTCAACTATGCCAAGAATAAGCATTAATCAGCAATTATCTTAAGGTCCTGTAGTTGCTTATTTGACGTGACCCAGGTACCACACTTTCCATGACAAAATGGAAGTTACAAGTTTGATGGGTGGAAGTTCTTCTAATTTTGATCATCTTTTGGAGCGCTAACAATGGGAAGTTTCACTGCACGTGTGTCATGACATATCTTAATATTTCCTTTAAATTTACTAAGTGTATTTATTTTAATGAAATCTAAAAAAAAAAATCAATAAATACGTTTACTTTTCATAAAAATTTCATTTCGTTCCATAGGAAGTTTTTTTTTTTTTATATTAAGCTTCTGCTATATATAAAAATGTGGAAAAATTCAACAATTAATTTTTTGTTTAAAAACGTTACTACAAACAAATGTACTCTCAAATTTGTCAGAATTAAACATACCCGGATTAATAAATCACCCAAATTACCCTCTTTTCTGGTCTTGTTTCTTTTTGCTGTGAAAAGAAATTTTTATCTAACGTAGGTTAAAGGTTCGTTCCGGTGAATGTGGACTACTACACACAGCCTCGAACACGTTTGTGGCAGGATAACCTTTTTTTTTTTCAGTCGTAGGATGACCCAGGGATAGGGAGACCCTTCTGGCTCACCCAGACTCCAATTACGAACCACTAATCTCTTCTGAACCCAAGAACCTTCATGGGTATTATTGGTACAGTTCTTTAAGAAAGAAAAAGAATACATGTTTTCTGGAGGACTAATAGTATAATATTTTTAATATAATCTTTTTTTTTTTTTTTTTTTTTTTTTTTACGTCACTTATCCCAACAAATGAGAATACAAAAAATGTTATTATAATAATGATTTTTCAGTAGCTTAAAAAAATATAAAACAGGATTACTTATTATTTTTTATATATAATAATATCACGCTTACTCCTGCAGAACAAGTTTGATACCTAAGACTCCATCCTGAACAGCGCCTTACTTGGAATCCTCACACAAAACTGAAGCGACTAGAAACTTTTCGAAGATACCAATTGCTACAAGACTTGCTTGACAAACGTTTTCAAGTTTCAGCCTATTACAAAAGCTTATATCCGTCACTATTATCAGACCTAATGAATCGAGCTTTGGGGCTCTTCGTAACCATGTAATTCCCCCAGCATCCAATCCTTACAATCCAAAACCCAAATCCTGAAGACCTCTTATTTTTCACAAGTCACCTCATTCATAATGACATCAACATCCCCTTTGCAGCACACCTAGCCCGTCATCTCTTTTCATTCCAAACTCTCTGACCTCAAAAGAGAGGAATCTAAAGAATTGTCCGTAATCTATCTTTCTTAGATATTCCTGATAACCCGCCGAGGAGATCAAGAAGAAGGTGGCCTTAGGACCTACGCCTTAAAATAGTGAAGCGCTGGGGAATATCTTTTTTTAAGACGTTTTCACGACTTTTCTTCACTCTGCATATTTACTTATTGTGTTCGCATAATACAGTATAATTACTATAAATCAATAAAAAATAATTGTTTGAGCCTGAAAATTATTTTTTTTGCCTTGGTATTTTGTTTGGAATTTAAAAATTAAATTAAAGTAAAAATATTTTTGAAATGAGGAAAATATTTTATTTGTTGGTTTACGTATGTAATACTATTCAATAGTGTAGGGATTGACAAGATAAGAGTGCCCCCACTGCCCTCAAGCCAGTACCGTTCGAACCAGCTGGCTGAGAGTACGTTTTTATCGACCGGATCATTCAACCAATTTCTCGATTAGGAAGTCGTTTCGTTGTCTTCTCGAAGATCACCGTCCTTCCATAGAGAGTCGCCTACCCGGCTTCGTGCGGAAGCTGAGTTATAATCTGGACCACAGTTGAAGAATTCATGAACAGATAATTATAATTGATAATTTTTTTTCCTCATTATATTCATTCAGCTGCTGAGGTGCAGCCTGGAAGAGAGTGGCACTAGATAGAAAAGAATGGGGCAGGTTAATTACATAGTGTGGTTGCAAGAATAGGCCTATTAAAACTTTCAAACAATCGAACTAAAAAAAACCTTAACTTAAGGTTGATTTTGTACATATTTATTTGAATTGAACAAAAGAGGAAGTTTTGTATATATATTTGTTTGTTATATTTTATGTACAAATAACCGTTATTATTATTATTATTATATTCATTCATTTTTTTATATACTTCCTTATAGTACTAACCCACAAACCTAATTTTTTAAAGTTTGTTTTAATCGAAGAATTTTTTTAATTTTATAAATCAAATGATGTGTATTTTAGTTGTAAATTTTCCTCGTTTTAAAGATTAAACTTCTATTCATTTTGTTTCTTTTCAATTTTATTTTTTAAATTTAATATATTACCTATTTTATTTCATTTCAATTTTACGTTCTCAATGACCAGCTCGTATTTGACAAGGGATCAAATCTTCGTTAGCCCATCTTTTTTTTTTTTTTTTTTTTTTTTTTTTTTTTTTTTTTTTTTTTTTTTTTTTAAACGTCACTTATCCCAATAAATAAGAATACAAAAAATGTTATTATAATTAAACTTTTTTCAGGGGTAAAAAATCTTTTCCTGTTGGATTTGGCTTCTATCCTAAGAGTTGAAATGGGCTTAAAATTGCCCATAAAATGAGAATCAGCCATCTACTCCCATAATTATAATATCATAATACTCGCTCATAAATGCATGGCAACTGAAGCTTTTTAATGCGGTAAAAGCCATTTCCTCAACAGTTCTGATGAGCTATTAAGATTAGGATAATTTCCTTAGCTAAAGCCATCATAAAATATAGTACTAAGCTTGGAAATCTCGTCACAGAAAATTGTTTGACCTTACTGATTTAAGAAAGGTCAGAGAAGGTATATTTTGTTCCGTTTCATGCCACGCGTTGGAACAATTCCGGATACAACTGGTAGTTTTAGTTGTAGCATACTCCTTGTAAAAAAAAATAATACAACAAATTCATCCTATTTTATTTATTTTATCTAAGCATATTTTTTTTATTGTTTTGGCTTTAATGAGTGAAAACTCAAAGTAATCAACACATATATTTTTGTTAATTACTTCGAACGAATATTCGATATTCAGATGTGCATGATTTACTTACCTATATATGGTATAAATAGTAAGGAAAAGTATTGCTATCATGAAAGTTTTCGAATCAAGTTTTCAAAGAAAATGCACGTTTTAAAGTCCCTCGAGTCTGAATTGCTATCGCCTGAAGTCTTGCAAAAAGATCTGTCAAAAAATGTATGTAAAATCAGTCTTGCTCAAAAACTAAAAATCGTGCGAAAATGAAATTTCATATTGAAAACATGTTGATGCATGAGGACATGCAAAAGAGATTTGCAAATGCTGTAGCAAATTGTCCAGCGAAATTAATTAGATACGATTTTTTTCAAAAGAGACTGAAAGAGTCTAATATGGCCTATATACTGAATATTTTAAATTTGAACTTCCAACGCACTTATAACTTTGTAGACAGGATGTGATAAGTGAGAATAATGTTATTAATAATTCTTAGATTAGAAATAAAGGAAAAATAATTGAGACGTTGATTTCCAACAAGGTACTATATCCATTCTAGGAAATTTTACAGGAATCGCAAAAATCCATTATTGCTATACTATTAAAGCAAATTATTTTATTCTTTTCACATTTTCTTATTTTTTTTTATTGCTATTTACAACTGTATAATGATATACATCTAATAAATGAGTTACAAGATACAAATGTCAAGGATTCACATGTGGGGATACTACCTATTGGCAGCTCTCTAAAAACTATGTTAAACTGGAAGGTCTCGGGGCCATTTTATTTTCAGACGCCTCGGAGGATTGAAACTAGTGGATTAGAGTGGGAATGGAGTTTGTCATGAAAGGAGTTGTACATGGTTCGCGCGAAGTCAGCAACATAAGGAACGTTAAGGTCTTTATGGATGAGTTGATTTGTGACAAAATAAGGATCATTGAGGATTTTTGATTGGAGAGGGAGAGAATTTCATGGTTTAGTGGAGCCCCAAATCTCTACTCCGTAAGTCCATATCGGTCTTATGATAGTTATGTAGATGAGCCTTTTGTACTTAAGTGGAAGGTTAGAGCGTTTGTCCAGTAAGTGTTGAAGTAGTCGAAAACGTCGTTTCAGCTCCTCTGTAAAAAATTTAAGCATTCATTTTGACCAAGTCTTATCCTGGAAACCACATGTGGCCCAAATTTCCCGAAGGTCAATAAGCACTCTCAAGTTATTCCATCGTTCCCGTCATGTTCTCCCATAGTCCACTCGTAAGCTCCTTCTATCCTCTTTAATTTTCCTCACTTTGATTATGGATGTGCGGTATATGGTGGCCTCTCGATGATGCTAAAGAAGAGGTTGAAGCAGAATATGAACTGTTCTTTAAGATTCGTTAATGGCACGTCGAGGCGGTCTCATGTATCCCATCTTTATACCGAATCGAATTGGCTTTTTCCCCACACCCGTAGGCAATAATTCCTTGGATCTTTCCTATACCAAAGCATCAACTACCAACATCCTTCCTATATCTATAACCCTCAATTCATCCACTAGAGACCAGATTCCGTATGTCCAACCTTTATATCCCTTCTCACAGAACAAAAAATGTTAATGATCCTTTCTGGCCCGTTCTCCTAGTCTCTAGAATTCCCTCCCAACAAACATTCGTCATGCTTCTTCCCTCTCCACATTCAAACACCTTCTCTTCCAGTACCTTCTGGCATCCCAAAATGACGCTGCTTGACAATGTAAAAATTTTAGTAGAATTGTATTCAATATTTTTATTTTTTTCCACAAGTATCTATCTATTTTTTACAACTATTTTATCTGGAAGACTTCTTTGTTACAATCGTTACAGTTTTTTTTTCTTTTCTTTTTTAAATTTTTTATATTGTGATTATTATTTCTGTTATGTGATTAGAAGACTTCGTTTTGTATCATTGTATTATATTATTTTTATTTATGTTTAATTAGTTTATTTTTCATAAATTCTTGGCCAGTTTAAGTTCCATTATTATTTCAATGATCATGTTATTATTAAAAGACGAAGTAACAAAACAATGTAAATATTTATTTTTCTTCTTTTTATTATATATTTAAGCTCATCTATTTTTGATTTTGTCCACACAACTATTTTCTGAGGATTGTTTTTTATTTGAATATATTCATTCATAATTGTAAACATTAGTTAATTATGTTCATTTTGTCTGTTGGCCAGACATATTGTATATCATAAACAGTGCAAATATTTTATTCTCAAGGGACACAGTCCCAGAATAAAAAATCAATTTCTATTCTATTCTATTCTATATAGGTGAAAGTAAAAAATCAATTAAAGGATTCAGTAAAAATTCAAAAGAACAGCCAAATAAATTGGACGATAAGAAGTTAGAATTGCGGGATGTACCCCGAGGGAGCGGAAAACCTTTAGGACACAAAGCACCAGCGTTAATACTCCACAGCTCCCAATTCAAAGTCCTTCCAACAAAGCAGATTTGTGCCAGCATTTCAAGTGACAAATAATACTCTTCACAAAGAGCCTTACATTAAACCTGTATCGTTATCAGGGTGTCATATTTCAGTTTAGCTAGGATTAATATAGGCCATGTGTTTTATATTTAAAAGTGCCCTAATTAACCGACGTTTATCTCAGCGAGAAGGTTTTATATATATAAATAGAGAAGAGAAAAAGAGACTTATGAGTAGAAATATTCTATACTAACCTTACATTTAAGATAATCGATAGATAAAGTAATATAAAAAAAATGCCTTCTAACACCAGCAAGGTTATGCTGTTATATATATAAAAAAATAAATAAAAAATAACAACGATTTCCATTTTATATAGGTGATTACTATTTAATTATTCAGATGAACTATATAAAATACATATAAAAAGTTAAATTCAGTTTCCACGAAATTTACATTTAGTTTAAAGTGAAACATCTGTTTTCATTAATAAATCTTTAAGGTATAAATAATTAATAACAACCTCAGTTTATGGATTTTTAACAACTTTCTATTTATGTTAACAACTTACTTACAATTTAGTACGTAATATTCTTTCTAAAATCTTGCTAATACAGTTATTTAACTGCCAATAATTATTTCAGGTAACATTTACTTATGTTGGTTATATTTAAATACATATTTTTGGTTATTTTTTGTTGTCGTACAGGCACTGTATGGAACGGATCGGTGCAAATGATGGCATATGGAGCTTTCCTTGCTCTAGTACCTGCGGCGAAAAGGATAGGACTCGTTGTAAACGAAGATAAGATCAAGACGAACCTTCTCGCGTGACTGTTTTATTTGGACTCAGCAACCTGTTTTTCTGTTGAAAACTGGGATTCGAAAATGTTCACTATCACAATACTTAACTATACACTTTATATTTATTATATATATATGTAAGTGAAGGTGGAAAGGTTTCATAAAAATGATTTTATATATATATATATATATATATATATATATATATATATATATATATATAGTAATTATTGTTTGTCCAAGACTGAAATGATCTGTAAATATCTAAAAACGAAAGGCACTTCGTCATCTCCTTTACCTTCAACACCTTTGTATGAGTAATTTTAATATTTTTCTGAAATTGTGCGTTTTCAACGATATACAACCCATAATACAAGTCTTAAAATCACAGGGTTGTAAAATAAGTTCTTAGCGTTTTTTAATATTTAAATTTAATCCTCTCTGTATCAGCCATTGAAGAATGGTGTCAAAACTGGAGAATCAAAATAAATCCTAATAAATCCCATCAAATCACCTTCACTCTACGTCGTAAGCCTATGACTTCCTGCCCCACCGTATCCTTCAACAATATCCTACTTACTCCTGTTGAACAGATTCGGTACTTAGGACTCCACCTCGACAAACGCCTAACATGGAATCCTCATACTAGACTGAAACGACAGGAAACTGCTCGTAGATACAGATTACTACAACACTTACTTGACAAACGCTCAAAACTACTTACTACAAAAAATTTATATCACAATTATCAGGCCTATTTGGACCTATGGCATTGAGCTAGGGGGGTCGACTAAACCATCGAATTCCTCTCGCATCTAATCCTTGCAGTCCAAAATCCGTCGTAAAGTCCTCAATGCTCCTTACTTTGTTACTAATAAAATCATCCATAAAGACCTAAATATCCCATTAGTTGAAGACTTGGCCCGTTACAGATATACCTCTTTTCATTCCAAACTCCCTGCCCACTCAAACCCGCTTATCCGTAACCTCTCCTCCATATCTATTCCCGACAACCCACCGAGGTTATTATCTTAAAAGAAGATGGCCAAGAGACCTCCTAACATAAGACATTGGAGTGCTACCAATGTGTAGTTTCTTCTCAGGACTACCATGTGTACTAATCATATATAAAGCCTATTTACTTGTTGTATTTATTTAATATAGTTGTAATTTTCTTTAAATAAATAAATAAAAAAAAAATCCTCTCTGTGTTTATGAAATTAAGTTTGCTTGGTCAATAATTTTACGTATTCTGAAAATAGTTAAGGTGCTTTTACGCAAGAGTTACAGCCGAGATTACTTATCTTTAAGTGGTATTGTGCCTGCTCAAAATGGAAGAGAAAAAAAAAATTATTTTCGTCATTTAATGATTTTTTATTTCCGAATATGAAAATCCGCTGCATAGACGATTAGCAAAATTTACAATGTGTATAACGATGATGCCTTATAAGAAAGCACTTTCCGTAAGTGTTTTTTCCGGTTCAGAACCCGACATTGTGACTTGGAGGTCGCGAAGCGCTCGGGTCGTCTTTTGACTGTTGATAATGACCAAATTCAAGCACAATTGATAAAAAATATTTAATTTTTGATTAAATAACCATATCATAGAATTGATTAAAATATTTACAAGAATCTGACGTTTTCATTGAAATCACCATTTAAATAACCATTTTTACAATCCAATATAAGAACTGGCATTAATTAAATAGCAAGATATCGTAAAAATGGCCCTACCCAATGTGAGATTTGTTAGTTTGAAATCATATATATCAATAGATATTTAAAAAACCATATAAAATGCTTCGTACGTGTATTATATAAATTATAAAACCAAAGGAATTAATATCAACGAAAAAAAATTAAATCATCTAAATTTTGCAGACGACATAGTGTTGATATCAAGTACCCAGGACGAGTTAATAGAAATGCTGAAAGACTTGGAGAGAGTGTGTGGTCAGGTTGGTCTTGTGATGAATTTATCCAAAACTAAAATAATGACAAATTCAGAAAATATATCCAAAATAGAAAATGCTCTCGCAAAAATAGAATTAGTCAAAGACATCACTTACCTAGGACAGACCATTTCATTCGATGACCGCCTTTCCAAAGAAATTCAAAAACGGATTGCCTCTTGCTGGAAAAAATTGTGGGTCTTTAAAAACTTAATGAAAAGCTCCACCGAAATTAAATGGAAAAGGTTAGTATTCAATACCTGCATTCTGCCAACTTTGACTTATGGAAGCCAGACATGGTCCCTCACTAAATCTCAGGAAAGAAGAATTAACGTTCGGCAAAGAAGAATGGAGAGGAGTATGACAAATGTGAATTTAAAGCATAAAGTAAAAAATACGACTCTGAGAGAGACCACTTTGGTGAGGGATGCTGTGGGATGTATAAGAAAGCTGAAATGGGAATGGGCTGGCCATTTAATGCGGATAAAAGACACCAGATGGAGCAAGGCAATTACCGAATGGACACCTCTCGGAAAGTAACGTAAGCAAGGAGGACAACTCAAAAGATGGTCGGACGAAATTAAGAAACAAGAAGGAATATCTTGGCATAAGAAAATAGAAGACCCAAAATATTGGGAATTAAAATGCCAAGATATTGAAAAACCAGCGGCGAACTCATAACCCAGAAGGTACGGCTGGTCACCGATCAAGACTATTCCTCCTTCAGGAGAGGCCTACACATTAGTAGAAAACCATTTTATTTTTATTTATCTAAAGATAAAAATTTTTATTTAATCAAGTTTTTTTTTTGTTTTTTTTTTTGCAATTTTAATAAAAAAGATGTTAGTAAATTTTATTTAAAAGTTGTATACAATATTTGGTCACATTGTTTTCTTTTTACTTACTTCAATTATTAAAAGTGTTTTTAAAATAAAAATAAATATATATATAAACTTTATGTACCAACAAAAATTGTAAATATGTGTAAATAAAGGCTTATCTTATCTTATCTTACGTGTATTATATAATTCAACAAAAAGGTGAATAAAGTAATTATCGGATTGTATGACTTTATTACATCCGTTGCGGTCGGTATAAAAGGCTAAAGTAGAAATGAGGAGTGATTTAGAAGGAGGCAGGATTAACTGGTGAAAAGTAAATTAGTCATTAAGGACGCTAGGATACCCTGGTCCTCTGTCTTATCCTAAGCTCATACCCGGGTCCTTAGTACCCATCTTAACCTCGTACCCGGGTTTTCTCTTCCCTTTCTGCCTTATCGATTCTCTCAGGTAACCTTTGCTAGCCTTCCAATCTAATCGCCTCCAATCCCCTTATCCCTTTCTTCCTGTAGGATGTCTTGAATTTCCTTATTGAGTTTATATTGAACCGTTCTCTTTAACAAGGTCTATTTACATTCCAAATGATTCAGGTTCCCGGCAATTTTAAAAGCACAGACAAACAAAACAATTCATCATTTGATGAAAATAAAGTACTTATTACAACATAATATTCATTACATTAAAGTATACGATTAAATAAGTCATTTAAATGTAAAAAAGAGAATTAAAGCGTTGCCTGATTCCCAAAAAAATATTTATCATCCGTAATAAACAATTGTTGATCTCCTATTTGCAAACAGTTTATTTAAAATTGATCGGAAAGGAAAAAAAATTAGTTTTCTAGGTCCCACACGAGCTCAACGAATGTCAGGAATTGAAACGTTAAAATACGTGTGTTTCTTGCTCGTCAAAGAAACGAACCATTTCTGGGGCGCTAACTTTTAACGAAAGGTGATCATGTATAAAAATCGATACCTATCAGCCTCTTGGGCACATTCCAAAACAGCATCTAAATCCGAAAAAAGTAAATGGTTACAGTATGGTGGTCTATGGCCATGGTTATTCATTTTTCTCTTCTAACCAAGGGGGAAACAATTGATTTAATATCATACTGCCTAGAAAATTGATCAAAATCATCAAAATTTTATCACGCAACAGCCGGGACTGGTAAACAGGAAAGGAGATATTCTTCATGGAAACGCCCGATCGAAACAGATCTTCAATACAGGAATTGAATAAATTAAAGGAGTTGGGCTGTGAAGTCCTACCACATTCCTCATATTACTTAGATCTAGGAAAGTTGCTTACCAATGATTTAGACATTAAAATTGCGTTTTTTGAAGTTCTTCATCACGTGACTCAAAAATTTTCAAATCTGAAATAAAAAAAACTTGGAAGCCGTTGGCAGAAATGTATCGAAGATAATCGGTAAATACTTTAAATAAAAAAAGGTTAGATTTTTTTTTTAAATTTATTTATTTATTGATATTTACAAC
The DNA here is from genome assembly GCA_023052935.1 of Piezodorus guildinii. Taxonomy (NCBI): domain Eukaryota; kingdom Metazoa; phylum Arthropoda; class Insecta; order Hemiptera; family Pentatomidae; genus Piezodorus; species Piezodorus guildinii. The sequence goes on from CM041295.1 coordinate 97,722,791, forward strand.
TGCATTAGTTAATACACAAAGTAAATGACCTATGGGATAAAATACGAGAAAAATACATTAGGAGAAACTGCCCATTGGCAGTACTCCAGTTGGTAATCTAAACTAGAAGTAAGAGGAGGCAAGGGTTGAAACTAGTGGGTTAGAGTGGGAATGGAGTTTGTCATGGAAAGATTGAGACCTGGTTCGGGTTAAATCTGCTACACATGGAACATTAAGGTCTTTGTGGATGAGTTGATTCGTGACAAAGTAATGAGCATTATGGATTTTTCGAAGGATTTTGGATTGTGAGGAATGACGACGGGAAGAATTTGATGGTTTAGTAGAGCCCCGAAGCTCAACTCCGTTAGTCCAGATAGGCCTTATGATGGTCATGTAGATGAGGAAGTAGTTAAATGGAAGGTTAGAGCGTCTGTCTAGTAAGTGTTGAAGTAACCGAAACCGGCGAGCAGTTTCTTGTGGTTTCAGTCTGGTACTTTCAGTTAAATTTGATCCTCTTTTTTTATTTTATTCATGATTCTAAAACGGCCACCTCATTAACCACAACCCAATAGAAGTTGAATAGTATTTTCAAGACATTGTACTTAATTTATTTCGATGCTAAAAATGCGGTCATAATTTCTTCGTCGCAAAACATCGACATCCATCACATCAGTAATATATAATAATGTTCCGCAAATACGTATCGTTGACAGCGATTACTATACCGATGCTAACTTCTTGTATTCTACAAAATACTCATCTATATTACAATTATCTGGCCTATTTGGGCTGATGATGTGTAACATATTCTAAAACTACTAAACAAACTCCTCCCCGCAATCTGTCCGAAATCCTTCGAAAAACCCTAAATACTACTGATTTTGTCACCAACAAAATAGTCGATTATGACTTTAATATTTCATTTGAGATAAGTGAATCTGCGATTGTGAAACATTTCGAATTTGAATAAATATCATAAATACACCTTTAAGGCCCCCTTGGGTCTATATAACAAGACCTCTCAATGGCGTATATTTAGTAAAAGATGAAAAAAAAAAATTAAACTGAAAATATGTATTGGAACCTGGTTGTTGTAGGATCTTTATTTATTATTTTATTGCATCCAAGAGACAATCCAGAGGTAGAGAGACCCTTCTAGGGCTCATCTAGCCCCAATAAAATGGCTACATAAAAATTGGGGGAATATCTGGTGGCTAAGCGTGATATCGGCCTCATGAATTAATCGCATGTTCATCAGTGCGAATATTTATATTTTTTTCCGTTTTTTTAATTTTTATTAAACCTAAATATATCAGAAAATGGCAAAAATAGGGACAAAATCTAAGAGTTGGTCTCTTGCTAAGTCAATACAATTAGGGTAGAGTTCTATTCATCAGATCCTCCTTGGGCTCACCTAGCCCCAATTAAGTGACTACCTAAAAATTGGTGGGAAATCTGAAGGCTAAGCGTGATCTCGGCATTCATCAATCAATCGCACGTTCTTCAGTGCAAATATTTCAAAATATAAGAATTTTAAGTCTATGATGACCACTATAGATACTAGTGACTTTCGACAAAAAAAAAAAAAAAAAAAAAAAAAAAAAACTATAAGGAAATACGCCTTTAACATTTTAAAGCAAATTCCCATGCACTTAGATAATATTGGGTCGTAAAAAAAAAAGTTCGTAGCGTTTTTTACTGGTGATTTTAATTAAAACATCATTTTATTGTAAATATTTTTAATTAATTATATTCTGTGATATCCTGCATCGTTGAGTTAGGGTTGCCACGGCTTGAATTTGGTCATCATAAAGAATTGAAGGACGACCCCAGGCGCTTTTATTCTTCCAAGTCAAAATTTCCGGTTCTGAACCAAGAAAACCACTTACATTTTTCTCCTAAAACATAATCGCCATGCACCCTGCAAATTTTCTTAACCGTCTGTGCAGCGGATTTTTCTTTTCTGAAATAAATATCATTAAATGACGAAAATGATTTATTTTCTTTAATTTTTAGCAAGCAAAATACCACTTAAAAATATGAGATCTCGGTTGAAACAAATGCATAAAAGCACCTTATCTAATCCTTTTTTAGACTATGTAATAAACATGATTTTATAGCCACACGGAGGATTAAAGTGAAATATTGATAAATACTGAAGCTATTTCACAGCCCAATTACTTTTGATCATTGGAAGTATTTTCGATCGAGTTTGTAAAACGTATCTCGGAGTTAACGTGTCCCTCAATTATTCTCAACTAGAGAACGCTATCTAAAACTGTTAGATCCTCAAAGAGAATAAATATTACCTTTCATTTTTGTTTTCGATCACATTTCAATTTTAAATTCCATCTGAAATCCCCTCTCATTGAAAAAGACGATCTTTACTCCCTGTGATAAACGATTTAAACATTGAGTGAAGGTCTTTATCAAGGCGCAAATTCCTCACCTGAATATTTTATTCTAGATGAGAATCTATTTTTAGAACGACGCTCCACTATAATTTCCGAATCATTAACAAGTTGATTCCCTGCCTTGTCATTAACTGATAAAACATTGAATGGCTAAACGTTGACGTAAGAATATTTCACAAAATCGCTAAAGACCGGTTTAAATTTATAATCATTATCGACGCTAAGACCAGTTATTATGTCTAAAAGTAATCATTACGTGGTTTTAGAAATTGATCTGCGACTTTCCTTTGACGACGCAATATACCTGTTCTTAAGCCCTTATTGGATTAATAGAGATAAAACAAACACACCTGTGGCTTACAATTCATGTCTTGGATTTAGTATGCAGTAAGGGACTGTATTATTTCCAAGCCAGCTTTCGTACAAGAAGGTTTAGGCCAATATAACGCTCAAGGGCAAGGATTTTCCCAAAATTTTTGATACTCACTTTATATAGGCTGATTGTCCCCAAAATGTTCTCTCGATAACTTAGGATCGACTCACGGCTATAACAGAGTTCATATTTATTCTGCCACTGCTGAACTAGAGCCAGTGAACTGTATACAAACAGTACATATTATAGGATGTGGGACATGATGATATCATGCCCAGGAACTAATTTTTTTTTTTAATTATATTTTATTGAAATTTACAACTGTATAGGAATACATCAAATAAATGTGCTGATTATAGATAGTGTACATGAAAAACCTGAAGAGAAACTGCCCATTGGCAGTACTCTAGTAATTAATCTAAACAAGAAGGTCTCGAGGTCATCTTCTTTTCAGACGCCTCGGAGGATTGTCGGAAATTGAAGAGGAAGCAAGGATTGAAACTAGTGGGTTAGAGTGGGATTGGAGTTTGTCATGGAAGGATTGATACCTGGTTCGGGCCAAATCAGCTACAAAGGGAATATTAAGGTCTTTATGGATAAGCTTATTCGTGACAAAATAAGGGGCTTTTAGGATTTTTCGAAGGATTTTGGATTGTAAGGATTGGATACGGGAAGAATTTGATGGTTTAGTGGAGCCCCATAGCTCAACTCCGTAAGTCCAGATAGGTCTTATGATGGTCATGTAGATGAGTCTTTTGTAGTTAAGTGAAAGTTTAGAGCGTTTGTCTAGTAAGTGTTGAAGTAACCGAAAGCGGCGAGCAGTTTCTTGTCGTTTCAGTCTAGTGTGCGGATTCCATGTTAAACGTTTGTCAAGTAGAAGCCCTAGGTAGCGGATCTGTTCAACTGGAACGAGCGAAATGTTATTAAAGGATACTGTAGGGCAGGACGTCATAGGTTTACGACGTAGGGTGAAGGTAATTTGGTGGGATTTGTTGGAATTTATTTTAATTCTCCAATTCTGACACCATACCTCAAGGTCTCTGATGTGGGACCTAATTTTTAAATGATGCTTATGACTTCTAATGAGCAATATGACTAAGGAGGAAGGGATATTTGGAGTAGAAAGTTAGTTTCGCTTCAAAATATTGATTGGGTTAAGGATAGTAGGATCTGGATAAAATGTTTTGGAAAGGTATTCTATGAATAACTGTGATTTATTTCATTACCTAATCTTTCCCAGCATTGTGATTCGTTGGGAGTGGATATTTTAAAGTTTTGAATTTAAGTAAATTTGCAGTTCTTATCCAAACTGATTTGTCTGAAATAGTTAAGTTTATTATTAAGTTACCTATGATAAATAACTAAGCGTTCTAAAAGCTCTTATCTATAACTATTCATCACAATATATGCAATAATCATAATAGTTTTGAAGATCACGTAAAAAGTTTTAAATACCTGTTTCTTTACTTTGAATCCTCTTCCATTTAAACTCTTTTCCCCAACGAAGGGATTTTTAACCAGTTTTCACGCGAAGGATAATCAACAATTTATAACACGAGTTCGGGTTCCTTTATTTAAAAGGCTAGTTGCTTTATCCAAATGAAAGATGAAAGATCTTGCGTCGAAGATAACGAAACATTCCACATTTTATTGTTTTAGAAATGTCAAAAACATCAGTAGTCTCGAAATGAATTTTCGTAAATATTAGTAGCTTTCGTAAAATTAAATAAACAAGTAATACATATATTGCTACAGTAAGACATTGCTTCTCAAAAATGTCTGTTTCTTCTTGGCGCTACAGCCACATGGGAATAAGGCTTTCTGCTACGCGAATGTTGCTTGTTGCAGGCATCTATATCAATACATAGGATGGATTTGCTCAAGTAGCTACATAACATCCCAAAGCTGTTTCGGTCTTCCGATAGGTTTCCTAGCGAATAACTGTTCAACGATGAGGTTCTTTGGAATTTTACTATCAAGCATCTTAATTACATGGCCGGCTCAGCAGAATTGATTAAACTTAATCGATCTACGTCAAGAACAGTTCTAACAGTTCAGCAATTGTTCTCTACTTCCACATTGGTCCAGACAGGCTGGAATTAATATTCTTGCTAAGGATCAGTTGTTCGTATCGAAGGATGAGACGCCAATAACTTATGATTTTTATGTACAGGTCTTATGCTTGATTTGTTCAGGTGAAGTTTTGTTGTTTAGGAAAGGGATTTGTTTTAAAATGTCTCTAATAGGTCTGAACGTCCTCACTCAGCCTCCACTGGCTGGAATAGTGACGCGGCTGACTGAGAGGCGCTAGGATCTCCTGACATTGTGCCTTGGCATCCATTATTTATTTATTATTATTATTTTTTTCATTTGTTATTTAGGTTAACTTATTTTATTTTATTATTTGTTTGTTCTATTATTTGCTTTCCGGAAAAATCTCTCGGCTTTTTTTCGGCGACGAAGTCCACACGAAGTATAGTTGAGGAGAACGAATCTAGCGTGGCTGCCTGTCACTCGGGTGTATTGCTACTGCCACTCCGTGTGCCTCACTATCTTATCGCAAGTAAGATGCGCATGCAACTTCTGCGCATCCCCACCAATAATTACCTACATATTTAGGTACGGCCAGAATACCTTATTAATAATATTTAATTATAATAGTACAACTAATATTGCAACCGTAACAAATAATTACAAAAAGTAAAAAAAATGGCGTGCTTATCAAACTTCAAGTATAGAAACGTTAAAAGATCAGCTGTTGATTTCTAAAAGGCATTAAATCATCTCTCCTATCATAACATGCAGAAAAATATGTGTACTACTACGGTAAAACACTAATTTAGTCATAATATATTTGTTTTATAAATGTATAAAATTAAAATTATGTTTTGAAAACATTGTTAGAAGTTCACGGAGCCACCATACCGCAAAGGAAAGGCCTCTGGATATCGGTAGCCCTCTCTGCGTCAAACTTGTCTAATGTAAATAATTGGAAGGGGAAATTAGGAGGAGTTGAATGGTAGTTGAGGGGAGGGGCGGGATTGGCTACACTAGCGGCTCTCAACCACTCAATAATGACCAAGTTGGACAAACTTAATTAACACATCTCCTGGGCAAGCAGAGGCGCTCCGGTAATTGGGGCTGGGGGGGACGCCCTCCCCATCTAGCCCCCTCACAAGTCAAACATCACTTCCACACCCGCTCTTTCTCCTCCCCCTCTCCCCCCCTCTCCCAATTGTCTCATTAATTAATGGCCTCCTCACAACGGTGGCTTAGACGGATGTCAACCCCTTCCCCTTTTCCCCTGACAATAGTTTCATAACTTTGTTATATGACAAAATTGTGATATATTAGTATATATACTAGAGTTGATTGAGACGTTGATTTCCAAAAAGTACTAAAGGACATTTTTTACGACATTTATAATATGACATATTTGTATTTTCAACATTTAGCTTTTTAAAAATTTTCTATTTGATTTTATCTAATCAAAGTCTATTTGATTTTATCTAATATTATTATCTAATTATATTATCATTCAATTAGCCATATCAGCATAAAATTACATTAAGTGAGCAAAAATAAACTAGAATTTCAAACTTATATAAGATTGTAGTTATTCAAATACTCAAAAAGAAATTGAATACTTTTCATTATCTTCTCCAATATAATTATTCTTTAAGGTAATTATTTTCGAAAAGATAGAAAATGACTAATTTCAAGGTTGTGATTGTGCAGTAGCAGTCACCTGTCAGTGATCACAAGCAATTTCATCTCTCAGAATGTTAAATTTGTCTGTGCAGCTGCTGTGATTTTTATTAAAAGCCAAGGATTCTTAAATACTTCACGTTAAGTTTATTTAAAATAATTTCTCAAGACCTGTAGCGGACTTCCTTAACATCATCTGCGGACCCTCAGGGGTCCGCCGACAACCAGTTGTGAACCACTGATCTAATGAACTCTTAAGTCCTTTAAAAACACGATTGAGAAATACAATTATTTTCTAAAGGTACTAATTTCACACTTCGTTTCTTTCCAAATCATATTATAGCATTTCATTCCATAACTTCAATATAGTGTTATAAATATAGTAGAAAAAACAATTCTAGATTATAATGCGAAAAGAATCAAATAAGTTGGTTTAATTATATAGTAATGAGAAATTTTCGCGCTTCCTGTAAAATTTCGTGGAATGGATATGTTATCTTTTAGAAATCAAATACTCGATTGTCGTGAATATCTCAAAAACATTTTGTTATTCCAAAGTTTGTATTTTGTAGTCAACAAAGTTAAGGAACGTTAATAATTCTATAATAATTGATTTATATATTTGTTCGCTCAAAAACATGGTTACAGAGATATGACAGGAATGATATAGGTCCCCCATTTTAGTAAAAATACTCCAAACAACATAAAATTCCAGTGCATAAGATCAGCATTGAATTAGTAAATAATCTTCAGTTACTTTACACATTTTTTGATAAGAACAAATTAAATAACACGTCTTATTAAAACTCATATAATTCTTAAAATAGTGAAACTGGTTTGCGATTTTTAAATAATTTTGGTAAAAGCTGAGTGGTTTTGGCTTTTATTTAAAAATTTCAGAACTGGATAGATTTTTTTCAAACATTTATAACTCATTAACTAAAGACTTATAAATATGATAACTAATATACCATGTATTTCACAATTGATTTAATTCCAATGAACATTGGCTTAGGAATGTCGGAAGGGAGGGCCTTAAAGTTGGTGGAAGTATAGAATATTATTTATAAAAAGATAAAAAACGTAAATATTATTACGTTTTTTGTCTTTTTTTCAAATTTATTAAAAGAATAAGAAAAAAAAAACTTAATTAAATTATAAGAATACAAGTTTTATTTTAATTTTTTTTTTTGCTTCAAAGCACGTACTCATTTTTCGAATTGATATCCGTATATACAGTGTTTAAAAAAAAACAACAAAAAATTTATATTATAGACCAACTTGGCCCTTTCCTACTGATTTCTAGCCACTTAAGAACGAATCGGAGTAACAACAATAATAAATATTGTTTTAGTAGGATTTCAACAGTTCAATAAATAGATTTATTGAAAAAATTTCGGATTATGAAAACTAAAATTGTATGTCTTAAATCGAGATATTTAAATTTTAATAAATAAAGATGTTATTTAATGTATAAATGACAGTATAGCTGTATTGAAGAATTAGGGTAGTAAAAACATGTCAAATTCAAATATTAAAATTATTTATTAAGAGAAGTGTAGACGGATTACGAGGTGTAAAACAACAAAACTAAATAAACAAATAAGGATTTGTCCTGTGGCGACTAAAAGCAAACCAGGCGCCTTGGGCTACTATTTTAAAACGCTTTACGGTGTTGCGGGTTAAGTATCACAACACGCCGTTCCCAAGCCTTTTAATTTTTATATCTGTAGAAACTATTTATCCTGTCATAATGGTTTTTAACGAATAAAAAACGGTAATATTTATTTATTAATCCTTTATCCTAGATTATTTTGAACTTAGAAACATAAAATATGGAATGATAAAATGCTCATCTGTCTTAGTTTAAGCTCGTATAGTTACATAGTTGTGTACATTAGAAATGGACGAAGGCAAGTCGTCTACCAGGGATCTAAATGATATAGAACAAATACAGGCGAATGTTAAAACAAAAAAATTAAATATAAATTAATAAAATTAGTGCTTAAGGAATAGAAAAATTGTTTATCTGACTTTAATAGATCCCTTAAATCAAATTTTATTTATAATCAAAGTTAATATTTTTACATAGACTGCTTATATTTAGAGAATTACCTTAATAGTGTGAAATAATTTATAATTTAAACGCTTATTTCCAAATGTACTTAGGGACGTATAAATTGTAATTTCTCTCAAATACGACATTTTTACCAAAAAACAACAATACGATATATCATTTATTTCATTTACCTGCAAGAGTAATTTAAAATTTGATCGAAAGGTGACTATTTATCAGATGTTAATTTAAAAAACGTACTTAAGAAGGTTTTCTTACGACATGAATATATATTGCCATATTTGTATTCTAGTATTTTAAAACTATATTTTCTGATCAAAAGAGTAATATGTACATTAATTAAATCAATTGATCTTCTCTTATATTGCTTTTTTAATGAATAATCAGTAATAACGAATATCTCATAGTTTTTATTTTTCGAGGTCAGGTACTTATTAACACTTGAAACAATATCAGAATTATATCTTGATTTTTTAAATCATTTTTGTGTCAATTCGTCAATAATTTTTTCAACGTCTTCTCTTCTAATTACATGCATTACATATTTTTCACTATGACATTTATCTACTCTTTTATTTAATTGAAAATTTTCCTTTCGAAATCATATCTTTCAAAAACGCGTTTCTGAAATGCAATTGTTTCTAAAACAAATATATTATACATTTCATTTCGTTCCGATTCACACTAAAAATGTATCTTTCATAACGCAAAACTTATGGTATATATAAAGTAAAGCAATTCTAAACATCATTAGAAATGTTTTTGCTCCTTGTAAATTTTTCTAGAATGACTATAGTATTTCTGGGAAGTCGACGTCTCGATAAGAAAAAAAAAATCTGCAAATTATATCATTATGGTTTATTATTTCCAACAAATGTTTATAAAGCAATCTATTGACAGTTAACTAATATAAAAAACAAAAAATAATGCAAAGCAAATGGCCTAAAATGGTCTACCGCCATAGCTAATTTTAAAACGAAATATCTTAGCTATTTCTAAAGTGATGGGCTAAAAAAATTAATGGTAAATAAATAAAATATCAATAAATGGTATTTGTTTATTATTAATTCGGACAAAATGATTTTTTGCATTCGTTATTCTGGTTCTACGTCCCTGAAACGTAAGCTATCAAATTTTGAGAGGGAGTATTATTTTTTTTGGTCAATTACAAAGGTCCATTATCAAAAATAATAAGCAAAAAATATTTATACTAAACTTCTTTACTATTTTTTTTTCTTTCGATTTTCATTCAAATAATTCAAATAAAATCTTCTGGTTCCAGAACACCATTTTTTCTGCACCATCAATAATAACCGAGTTAGCAGGGAAGGGCATCTCTTATAAGTTGTGGCTTGACCATATAAGAATAATTTTTTTTCTCTTTGTTCATCACCTTGTCTTGGTCTCGAAAATCTTTTCGATTGCTCTTTATCTTCAATAATAACAGAGTTTTAGAAGAATTACATGTGTTATAATTTGTGACTTAAGTATATAGATCTTTTTTTTTTTGTCCTTTTATCACTTTACTGATTCTCTATCTAAACTCTATACAAATTTTGTATATTTAATATTTTATGTTTAATAATAATAGCGGTATTATACTGATTCTAAAACTATAGAATTTTTTCTCTATCTTCGAAAATAACTGAGTTATTTAATTAGAAAACTTTTAATCGGCCGCCATTTTAAAACAAATCGACGTTTAAGATCGTTGTTGGATGCCCTGGTATTTTAGTGTCAAATTTTAAAAAAAATGTCCAGCAGTTTTGAAAAAAGGCCGCTGACGTCGTCCGCGGGACAATGGGCAAACGGATTTATTTTTTCTTATTTGTAAATCGCCTTTAACGCCCCTCGAAATTTTGAGAGGTGGTAATTTTTTTTAGTCGATTACAAAGATTCATTATTGAAAATAATAAACCAAAACGTAGACCCTAAATATTTACATTAGTAAATATGTTTACAATACTTACTGAAACTGTTTTTATATTGATAACTGTATTTGATCATTTGAAGCCTGGCTTATTTTAGAGCGTAGAGAAGACGACAAGTGATGAATCAAGTGATCTTAAATTAAAGAGACTCCTAATTAAAGTGGAGTGCCTCGAGTACTCACTCCCTAATCACCTCCTCACTCACCTCCCATGGGAGGCCTTACTTCTGCAAAAGTCATTTACAAGATACCTTTGAATGAGATCAGGCATAAGTATCAGGTGAACATTATGAAATAGTTAAATATTTATTATATAGAAATATTTATCAATTGATAAGAAAGTTATAATTCAAATAGTAAAGGCATTTAGATATCGAAGTTCAAAGATATTCCTCGTTGATTTACCTAAATATAAATATTTCGAACGTTAACATTTTTTAATCTGAGATAGTTACTGAAATACTTGTTTTCTGGGCCCATATACTCAATTTCTAAAATAAGGTTTATGTGTGAGTTTGTATAAGTCTGGCTCAAAAATGAAATCGTGTAACTACAAGAGGACCGATTGAAAAGAATCTAGAATTGTTTAAGATTTGTCTTCGGTATCTCGTTTAGACGGTCACACGTATGTATCCCACATCTGTAAAGGGTTAATTATAATTTCCTCAATTTGAAGGCAATATTTTCTAGGTTCATTTCTCTATCAAATCACTTTCTCCCATCCTTTTATATCTACAGCTTCCTGCACTTTAAATCCACGATCTATTGCCAGTAACCAGATCCCGTCTTTCTGAGCTATATATTGGGTTGATGCAAAATTAATGCAGGTTTTTAGTAGGTATTGTAAATACGCCATATCTTTACTTTAACCATATATATTTAATCAAAATAATTTCCATCTGAATCAATGCACTTTTGCCAACGTTAAACAAGCTTTCTTATTCCACCAGAAAAAAAATCCGAATCCCTGGACTCAATGAAATCACGAAAAGAATTTTCAATGTCGTCCTGGTTTTGAAAATTTTTCTCCCTCAAAAAGTTGTCCAGATGCCTGAAAAAGTGGAAGTCTGTAGGAGAGAGGTCAGGTGAATAAGGCGGATGTTGGAGAACTTCGTAGCCCAACTCGTGCAGTCGTCGAAGCGTTGGTTGTGCAACGTGTGGTCTGGCGTTATCGTGGAGCAGGATCGGCCCCTTCCGATTCATCAATGCTGGGCAAAGACGTTGCAATTTTTGAGTTCCGAGTTCCGCGCCGCCATTTCTCGTGTGGTTTTAGTTGGGTCTTCTTCCACTTTTGACCTCAGCTGGTCGTTATCCAGAGCAAGATGACGGCCCCGACCTTCCTTGTCTTCGAGGTCGAAATCTCCTCTGCGAAACTTCTGGAACCAACGCTGCACCGTGCACTCATTAATAGCCCCCTGACCCCACACTTCATTAATATTACGAGCCGTTTGCGCAGCGCTGCGCCCTAATTTAAATTCGTAAAAATAAATTTGACGAAAATCGCACTTTGACATTTTCGATTCAAGACCTTTGAACACACTGAACAAAACGATTTTACTAAACAAATTCATGGTGAAAGAGAGGGTATTAGATAAGGTTTGTTTTGGTATAATAATGATCAATGTTAGGATTAGCTTTGTTTACACAATTGGAATTAAGATATTGCAATAGAGGAAACCTGCATTAATTTTGCATCAACCCAATACGTCTTCCTAGAGAACTAAAAAATACGAACGTTCCTTCGTAGCCCAGTCAATTGATTTCTAGAATACTATCCCATCAAACATCCGCCATGCTCCTTTCTAGACTTCATTCAAATCTCACATTTTTGAACGCCTTCTTGCTTCCCAACCAGATGTTGACTAATTTGAGTATAACGATTAAAGTGAGGTGAAAAATATCTACACATCTTTAATGCTTGAAGATATTCTATCAACATCAATGGCCGAGGGCAACGGTGGCAGAGGGCCAGGTCCAACAAGGACTGTAGCGCCCAACAGTGAGTGAGTGAGTATATATTTATTATAATCATTAATCTTTTTAGTTTTTTTTAAATACTCTTTGCCAGTTAGATATATATATATATTTTTTGTACTAGAAATTAAATTGTAGAAAATAAATAAATTCATAAATGTTTCTAAAGAAGCTTAATGTTTTTTTTAATATTTACTTTCATAAAAAGTGATTTCGTTGAAGAAGATACTATAACATCCCAGAGATAAAATATTATTATAAATATTTTCAGTCTCGTTTAACATAAAGTCTAATATTTTCACAGGAATTTTCTTTCTATATATGTCGTTGCTTATTTTATATTTTAGAAATATTAAAAAATGAAAATAAAAAATTAGCGAAAAAAAAACATTTCCTACAGTAAAATATTTCTTTCATGAATATATAAAAAATCGTTGTTTAGCATAAACTTATTGTTTTAAAAAAATAATTAATTTTTTCAATAAATGCTGGAAAGGTTGCCAGATTGGTTTGGTTGATGAAAGAGCGGTGAACTAATGAAATAAAAAAAGAACGGAATAAATGCAGTCTGTAAAGGGAAAGATTCGGATTCGTTTGATCACTGTACCCGAAACGAAAATTACCTCACTCGGTTTCAGAAGAGGGGTGGTTCATTTTTCATCAATGGCTTTCCAAGGTTTTTTTTTTCTTTTTGGCAAAGCTCGGTTTGTAATTTTTTTCCCTCTGAGTTAATGAATGCCAATATTGAATCATTTCCCCATGTTATGGAAGTTAACGAGGGTAGGTAAAAAAAAAAAAAAAAAAAAAGATCCACAATACTATTATGTTTTATCCAAACAAAAACTCGAAATTAATAATGATTTTTGAAAATTAAAGACATCTTTTACAATCACGATTATTTTTCAAGATTGATAATATAAATATATTTACTTTTACTCATGAAAATTTAAAAAACGAAACGAAAACAAATATATGAGCTCAAATAATTTTATAAGAAATAGTAAGAAGATGAAAAATCTGGTTTGATAATAATTCATGAATAGTTTGTTAATATTACCTTCCTCGTACCATCCGCAAGCACATACAATATTTTTTTCTTTTCATAAATATATATAGAATAGAATAGAAAAATGAACTTTATTCTGGGACATAGTCCCTTTAGAATAACATTGATGTTATAAATAAATATAGCTCTTCTGACCAGAATACATAAAAAAGATTGAATTATTTACAAAATTAATTATTTACATAGGTATAGTAGATTAACCAAAAAAAAAATAATAATAATAAATAAAGAAAATAAATAAATAAAATGAAAACTATATACATACACACACTCATACACAAATCACAAAGTAATGATCATAATAATAATGATAATAAGTACAATAGAATAATAACCTAGAAACAACTAATTTGCAACTAAAAAAAAAAAAATAATAATAGAAAAAAAAAATAAATGAAAAATATTTACCTTGGTAGAGAAGATTAACAATATATATAAGTATACACCTCGTATATATAACATAATATGTACACACACACTCACACACATACATACACAAATCGCAAAGTAATAATCATAAAAATAGTGATAATAATTACATTACCATAAGAAAATAAAAACAACAATTTTGTGAAAGAAACAAAAGCAAAATAAAGTAAGCATTTAGTCATTATAATGATAATATAATATATAAATATATTTAATTTTTATTTTTTTTGTTGATGTATAGTCGACTTTAGAAACTATTATAGGTGGAATAATCAGGATTCAGTCTTTTTCTAAATATTTTTAATTATGCTGACGTTTCGACTCAAGCTTGTGAGCCATAATCAGGGCATTACTGAGTCATGTCCAAGCATAAACAAGCAGTTCATAAACGTCGACAAAATTAAAAATATTCAGAAAAAGACTGACTCCTGATTATTCCACCTTTATTATATATATATATATATATATATATATATATATATATATATATATATATATATATATATATATATATATAATTACATTTATTTATTTATTTTATTTTTTTATGTTCTTAAGTACATAATGAGGATTAACCAAGAAATCGTATATGGTAATAGTAAAGAAACTTTTCTATACCTTAAAAAGTACTTATGCCCTCCTTGCGACCCTCCATCCAACCTCTCACTCTTAGCAACCCACCAAGAACCCGCTAACCTCTACCCTCCAAGCAAATCGTTTCAACTATAAACAAGGCCTTCCAGAAAACCAATATATCCATTGAATAATCTGAAAAGTTTTGGATTTATTAAAGAGTGAAGGCAATATTGGTACCCTAAATCCATTCCAAACTTTGAGTGGAGAATGGTGCCTTCGAAATATACGATGTTAATTTCGAAACTTCTATAGGGTGAAAAACAAATTTATGATCCCCCTTTCTGGTCGTAAATTAATAATTCAGAATCGGTTTCTGTCAGATTTGCTGAACAATTATTTGTCGAACAAAAACGTTATTTATAAATAAGCGATTTTTTGTCATTGTTCTCGGATTAAATTAAAGTAAATATTTCATTAAATTGTATTTTGGCTTACTTAATGATGTTGATTAAAGCAATTTCTTTTAAAGTAATCATTTGGTTATAAAATATAACTGGCAACCTTAATGTAATAAAGACCCTTAAATTAACTAATTAACCTTGCAAAGCGGGATTCGAACTCAGTAACCGAAGAACAGTAGTCCGGTACCCTACTAACTGAACCACCGCACTACAATAAATGAATTTCGAATTATGTCCATCTATAGCTATCATTAATCTATTTTACTTTTTCAATAAAATAACCATTAGAAGGTATTCATGTGAGATGCACCGTAATATCAGATACATTTTGTGGTATTATCTAGAAAGCCAATAATAACATCCAATTTAATTTATAGTCCTTTCAAGGTACGGTCCGTAATGAGACCGACTGAGAATTTATAGCCTTGTCATTGATAATTTATAGGTCTATGATGACGTAATAATATTATTATTTTATATTTTTCAATAACTTTAAGATTAATCTGAACCATGCTATTATTAGAAAGCACCGTAGGCTACTTTGAGATTAATTGATTATTCTTTTTTCTAATGAATATTAAGCTAATTGTTTGTTAAACAAATTTGAGACGAGATAAGGCTGTTGTAAGGTAAATTCGATTTAGGCAAGATGTAAAAAAAAAAAAAATAATTTTCAGAAACTCATTTAGAAACAAATAAAATAAAAAGTACATTATTTATTTATAGTAATTCACAACTATATTATACAAACACAAGAAGTAAATGTGCAGGGTAAAGAAAAGTCGTGAAAATGTCTTTATATACCTAGTGGTAGCTGTTCATCAACTATTTTAAGGAAGTAGGTCATGAGATCACCTTGGAGGGTTATCAGGAATATCTTAGGAAGATAGATTACGGAGTTGAGTGGGTTTGTGTGGGCAGGGAGTTTATAATGAAAAGAGGTATATCTAATACGGGCGAGGTCTCCAACAAAAGGGATGTTGATGTCATTATGAAGGAGTTGATTTGTGAAAAAATATGGGGCACTCAGGATTTTTCGAAGGTTTATTAGATACGGGAGGAATTAGATGGTTTAGTAGACTCTCATAGCTCGATTCCATATGTCCCGACAGGTCTGATATTAGTTATGTAAATGATTTTTTTATAATAGACTGGTGGTTTTGAACTTTTGTCTAGTAGATGCTGTAGTAATCTCGGTATATTGGAGCAGTTTCTTTTCTTTTCAGTCTTGAGTGGGGATAGAAATATTTAATCAAGCTATTTACCCGTGAAAAATATTCATATATCAGATTGATGAATTTATGGACGGATTAAATGAAATATAGAAGGTAGATATATAAATATATAATCTACTAAAAATACAATTTTCAATCATCTATATAAATATTTCCTAGGATCATACTTTTACCAAACCATTAACTAACATCATCCGCCCTATATCCATAGTCCCCTTTAATTTAAACCGTCAGTCCACTCTCTTGAGACAAGATCACGCCATTCAGACGTTTACGTTCCTACCCTCAAAACAAAAACTTTTGATCGTTCCTTCATTGTAAGCTCTACTGCCCTCTAGAATGCTTTAACGGCCCATATCCGTCATGCTACTTCTCTATCCTTATTCAAATCCCAAATTTTTCTGTACCTCCTATCATCCTAAACTGACGCTTAACCATTATGATATTGCAATTCTATGTATTGAATTTTGAATGAAGAAAATAAGTAAAAATAAGGTCCTAGCGATAATGTTTTACGACAAAGAATATTTTTCATTAAATTTCAGATATGAAAAATAATAGCAGAATTTCAAACTGAACAACACAAGAGCTTGAGCGTGTTTTAAAAATCCTAACGCTTAAAAAATGAGGGTGAAACATGATTTTTTTCTTTCAAACCAAATTAGCTCCCCAACGACCTAGCAAAAATGTCATACTACAAAAAATATTTTCCACTAGATTTCTGAAATTAAAACTGTAGGAAAAGTTTGGTAGTTAGGTACACCAAAAGAGCTATAGCGTTTCAAAAAGGTTAAACAAAAAATATATGGACCCCCATAGAATATCCTTGCTGATTGTGTCTAAATTTATACCGACTAGACGCACCTAATGGAAAATAAGATCCTAACGCAAAATCCCACGATTCAGTCGCAAATTAAGGGAGCTTAACATTTAATTTACACCCGTCACTTTTATCATCCCTACAGCGCTCAACTGACACTAACAGCGAAACTTAGAAATAATTGAGGAAATACGCTTTAACTTGCTAGACGGGTGACAGGCATTTTCACCGATGGTTAATTTCGTATTAACACCAAACTGAGTTGGAGGAGCTAGGGATCCTTAGAGATCAACTATTTCTCAGGTGTTGATAAATTAATGTCCTTTATGAATGAATAAACGGAGGAGATAATTACAGCGTGACCCGGAATTAACTAGCCATTCCAATGAGTAATTTAGTAATTTGGATGGCACAGCTCGGAGGCCATTAAATTTAAGTCCTTTGTTGTGAACCATTATTCCTTCCAAGGTATTCATTATGCCTGAGGGCTTTAAAAGGCGAAACAAATTACAAAATGTTAATTATTAATTAATTCTGTAAAAAAAGCTCTTTTCCGTCCTCATTTATGCATACTAAACAAACGAATAAAATATTATCGTAACGGTCGGCTACATTAAGACAGCCTCATTTTAATATACAATATACTGTAAAAAACAACGGATTTTATGTTGTTTTTTTTACAGCATAATTAATTACTAATTGGAAAATCCTTACGCAAAGATGGATGCTACTGCCCCTTTTAGAGTTCCTTCGTCAAGTGCCACAAAAAGGTCTGGGTGCATGTAATAAGTCTTGCTCAAATAAACAAACTGAAACTTTATATTTAAAGCAGTTATATCACTGAAATTTTGCTGCAACCTTTTCATCAAAATCGACAAACTCCGAGTGCCACTTTATATCATGCATGTTCACCGTTTTCGCGAAAACGGCAGGAACGATTTTAGTTTAACTGCTTATACCTGGGAAACTTTAATGGGCTTTAATATAATGTAGATTTAATTAAATAATCTGACAGGCTTAAATAGCGATATTAATATTTAATTATTTTTTCCTCTAAAGTACCACTAATTTTGATTATTCGAAGTATTTAACCATTTCAGGTCATTAGCATTTATAAAAAATAGGGAAATTCAATTCAATTTGATAAGCAACTTAAAAAAAAACAAAAGAGCAGAGATATAGTTCGAGCTAAATATATATATTTTATACATTGTAGGTAGAAATAATCGGGAGTCAGTCTTTTTAAATATTTTAATATTGCCGACGTTTCGGCTCAAACTTGTGAGCGATCATCAGGACATCAATGAGCCATGTCAATCATAACCTTATTTTTTACAGATTTTGTAGTTTATGCTTGACATGGCTCAGTAATGCCCTGATGATGACTCACAAGAGGAAAGCGAAAGATTGTGTGTTGCGCGCACCAGATGTTTTATAGTACCCTCTTTCAGTAATTTCATCATTTTTGCTTTCCATAGTGCGAAGAAAGACAACCCATAATTTTATAAACAGCTTCTGTAAGGCCTTCTTAGCTGTGTCATTCTCGCCAACTGATTCAAGTTCAAGGTCAGTGCTTGCTCGGTCTAGATCCACAGATTACGGCAGTTCAGGGTCAACAGGGAAACCTCCGGACAGCTAGCTATTTGTATTCCAAAAGACCACAATGCGATTCACAATCCAGGCAAACAGAGTAGGGTCATCAAGCCTTTACCCGTTCGGTGTTAGATGCCTCCATTTGACTTCGGATTTCCTTAGTAAGCGGTCACTCCTGGACTGCTAGGTGCTATTTACTGAATACCATGAGATTGGTGCGAGCAACATACGACTTTCACTTACCTCAGCTGTTACAATCAACTTTAGAATTAATTAATATGCTTAAAGTTGGAAAAGTGTCAAGTCAATTGACGTTGGAAACATATGATTTAGATTAAAAAAATTTCTTTATTAAATTGTTACTTATAATAATCAGTAATAAGTTTAGGCCCGATTCATCACTTTACTTTATTTTTTAAACCGTTGTGAACAAGATAATATTTTTTCTAAAATCTCTATCTTCCCGAAGGTATATTATACGTCTATATTACTTATTATCAGAAAACAAAAAAAAATACGTAAAAAATATTATCTATTCTCGTTTAGTCGGTTATATAGTTAGTTTAATATTTATATTTAGCCATTTTTTATTAAAACGAATAAGATGGTATGGTTCATTTCTTGGAATATATACAATTAAAGGTACTTTAGAGAAAGAAAATACAAAAATTCGTCATTTAAGCCCTGTCAGACTATTTCAATCTGAATACAACTTATATTATATTAAAGGCTATTCGATTTTACATCAATATAGTAAGTTTAACCAAAATTGTTAGAGCTAAATGCATGAGATACAGCCGATCTTAGTGAAAAAGTTACTATAATATCATCTGGGCGAATAGTTGTCTCAAATATGAAATTTCAGTTTCATTATACGTCTATATTACTGTCCTTACTATCAGAAAACAAAAACATTACATAAAAAATATTATCTATTCTCGTTTAGTCAGTTATCTAATTAGTTCAATATTTATATTTAGCCATTTTTCATTAAAACGAATAAGATGGTATGGTTCATTTCTTGGAATATATACAATTAAAGGTACTTTAGAGAAAGAAAATACAAAAATTCGTCATTTAAGCCCTGTCAGACTATTTCAATCAGAATGCAACTTATATTATATTAAAGGCTATTCAATTTTACATCAATATAGTAAGTTTAACCAAAATTGTTAGAGCTAAATGCATGAGATAAAGCCGATCTTAGTGAAAAAGTTACTGTAATATCATATGGGCGAATTAGTTGTCTCAAATATGAAATTTCAGTTATATACACCTTTTCGTTTTTGTGCTGGAGTTACCTACCAGACATACACAACGTTTTGCAGGACTTGTTTATTGGGACTCGGGGAACCCTAAAACGTTTATTCCGTTGAAAAGTTGAATTAGAAGATTTTCACGATCGCAATACTTTCCCTTTCTATATATTTTATTTGGAGGTAAGTGAAAGTAAACATTGTGAGGTTACTAAATAAAATTAAATGAAACTGTTAATTAAAGAAATTATATGCATAAAAATAAGTTAAAACAAACATAGGAAAATTTATGTACAATACGTACTGTGTAAATTCATGGGTATGCTGTATATCAAACAAAATTATTTTTTTCTTCTCTTCCTCTCTATTATTCCTTGATGTGAGTATAAAATGATTAGGAAGTTACGCCTAATATTGCTAAAATCCAGTTAATAAATTATTATTGAATCTAAGATAGTATATCAATCCGATTTTATGAAGCATGAGTTTCTGAACCCTTCAAACCCAATCCACTACCAACGGATAAAACCACGAGAAGCGGTGTTGCAAAATTGATCAGGACGAAACGAGCACTTACGAAAGAGATTCTTTAATTTAAAGCCCTGGGCTCCAGTGAGCGTTTCGGGCATGAATAAATCCAGCTGACCAATGAGAGCGGAGGACACATAACCTGGAGAATTTCCATCAACTACGTGAGGCTTAAGCTAATCGGCTCTTTTGACAGTGAAACGACTTTTCCGAAGAGAAAGGTTTTCCAATGTCCCACCCACTACACCACACCTTTCCGCTGACTGCTTCGCAACAATCCACTTTACACTACTTTGCCCTTCAAAGGGGAAAACGATTGTTTTATTCGTTTGAGTCCTTATTGTCCTATCAGGACCGAATATTTGTAGGTCAATATAATTATGGAAGTCCGTTGCAGGAATGAAGAATAAAATGAAGTGTAACGATGTAGTAATTGTTGACCGTATAATATATGTAATATCAAGAGAAGTTATACAAACCACACTGACTAGTAAACTTACTATATTTGTGAGCCGACGTTCTGGCCTAAATGTTATGCCATCATTAGGGCCAAGAAAAATCTTATAATTACATGGGAATTTCCGTATTTCTTCACCTTTACAACACTGAATATTTCATGAGTTGTAATATGTGTTAAACATTGCGTTACATATTATGTCACCTACATAATTTGATAAATATGAAATGTCATTTTATAAACGTCCACATAAACACTCAGACTATCTTGCAATAACTATTTTGGACCCATGGTCACTAAAGGGTGTAAAATTTTTATTAGAGAATTTTACTAATTATTTACCAGATTTTCATTAAATTTTACCATATTTTCATTGATTGGTTTGGTACGATAGTGTTGATATATTTTAAAACCAAAAGTCATCTTATATAACTGTCTCTTTTCATAAATAATTAATTAATGCCCTTTTATGTTTATGGTTGCTATGTTATTTTTTCTTAACCCTGATAAAGGTGTTACATTTAAAATATCGGCATTTAACTTCTGTTAGATTATTATAATGGAGATGAACCTTACATTACATTAAAGCCCATTTAATAATACATTAATATAGCGAGTTATATATCTGTTTCGGGGAAATTATAAAGAAGTGCAAGATACTTTGTATAAGCTGGCAATTCTGGCATAAAAATAGTTGTAACATTTCAGTCATATGCTTGCCTTAAATGTGAAATATTATTTTCGTATGACCTTTTAGCAGGATTTGGTTATTTTGACTCAGAGTGCCTTTGTTTGAAAACTTCGATTCGAAAATTTTTACAACGGCTAAGCTTACATTATTAGCCTACCACATACTTAAACATACTTGTTTTGACTAAGTCATTGATTTATTTATATTGATTCAGGAAATATTTTTGTTTAAGCCGCGTAAAATCATTAAAATGACATTAAAATTTAAATTATATCAAATAAATATCAATTTGCATCACTACAGTTTACAAGTTTAATCTAAATAGATGGATACGTTTCTGAAAATATCATACAAATGAGCAAAATTGATTATATATAGCCCCTCTTTTCAATTGTCGATTTCAGTGAAAAAGTTGGTGTATCATCTAAAAAAAATTGTCTTAAGTATGAAATTTCATTTTATTTCGACTTATTCTACTTGTGCTAGTAACTACCACATAAATCAGATCATCTTGTAATAAATACTTGGTTATTTTGGACCCATTGACACTAAAGCGTGTAAAATTTCTATTACAAAATTCACGGGATCGCAATACATTCATTTTGTATACGTATCATACACAGGTTAGTTTTCTTGCAAATAATAATTGGTTTTTTCGTAAATCATACAATATGCTACACTCTGTGGCAATGAGTAACCAGCTATAATAAATAATTTATTCCATACGTACAGACAGGTAAGTAATTGTAAAAACATAAGAACAGCTTTCTATAAATCACCGACATATGTACGTATATGTTAAGCGATTAAACGGCATCCGTCACCTATTTGCTCTAGAAACCCGTAGGCTACTGGTTTCCTCTATAATATTTCCCTAATTTGACTATTGTTGTACGTATGATGTTTGGGGGTGTCTCTGGAGATCTTAAGGAAAAACTAAAAATACTATTAAACTCCTTAATCCGATTTATCTTTGGGATCTCCAGAGACACTTCTATTACTCGATTCTAGGAAGAGTTAAGGTGGCTTTATCTTTCCTATCATCGCAAGTCACTTCTTGGCATCCTTCCTCTACCAAATAATCCAATCCCGCCGTCCATCATACATCTCTGACCTACTCTTTAAATCCTCGATTCATTCTCGCAACACTCGTATGCGGCCTTCTGATTTGTATATCCCCGCCTCATCGAACCGCAGCTTTCGACAGATCTTTCATTATCCGATCCTCTTCCGTATGGAACTCTATCCCTACTCATATCCGAAACTCTAGTACCCTTCCAACCTTTAAATCCCGCCTATTTGATTACTTCCTATCCATTCAATTTTCTAGGAATATTGACAAGATCCAATTTTAAATAAAAATGTTCAAATATAAAAAATAAATCATGGGAGTTATTTTTTTCTCTCGTTTTTTTTAATTAAATAGGCATTGTATATAATTATTTTTTGATCAAAGCTCTGTACAGGAACAGAGGCATAATTGTATAGTTTATTTATTTTTTTAACCATCATCTAAATTAGTTATATATATATATATATATATATATATATATATATATATATATATATATAATTATTTTATAATTATTATTTTAATTTTTTTCTCTAACTCATTAGATATATCCATCACTTTGGTTTTCTATGTTATCTTTGTCTTTTGTATTTATCACTGTATTTTTTCGCTTCTATTATTAATCTAAGGCATCTAAGACTTTATTTACTTTCATATGTATTATTCTAATGGGACTTGTCCCAATAAATAATAATTTATTATATGTTATATCATATGTTCTTATATTTTTCAGGTTCTCTTTGTTTTTACATCTTATGCACTTTTCTCAAGGTACAAGGCGGGCCCAAGAGCTGGCTGGCTAGGTATTATTAGAAGCGGCTAGCTGGCACACTCGAGGCTCTAATCTCCCTCATCAGCGATATGAATATTCATCATTCCACTTCATTTCCCATTACATATTGATTTTTTCCCAACTAAATATTCATCAACATCACTTTCCCTAGCCTCTATCTCTTGTCGACTGCAATGCGTGCCTGTACCTGCATTGCGTAGGCTCTGTTAACTCGGCCTACCACCGAATACCAGATGAATTACTTGGTCGTTTGTTTCATGATATGTATGAAAGTATTCGCAATAGCAATGGCCAAGAATACTTCATATTTTATTTTAACTTACCTATGTATGAAGCAGTTACCTATATGGTTTAAGGGTGCGGCATTGTATAGTTGGTAGAAAAAAAAAGCCTACTATCCTACAGGTCTACCGGTTCGAGTCACAGCTGTAGCAGAATTATTTATTCTCTTATTTCAGCTGTATAGCGACCCTGGAGCACTCCCAGCCTCTATAAAGTGGGTACCAAAAATTTGGAAAACCTAATTGCTATGGTTGATCTAGGCTTTAGGCTAAAGCCGATACAAGATCTCCGGAAAAATAATAAAGTTTATATGAGCCATAGTCCGATTATCTATGGTTAGGAAGAAAAATAAAATTTTAAGATTTTTGCCGTTGTCCGTGGTCTTTAATAAATAGCTAAAGTCGCAAAATTTGATTTTCCTCCTTAGCCGTTGAGAATCGGACTATGGCTCATAGCAATTTTTTTGTTCCACATAAGGTCTAGTATCAGTTCTCACAAAATGAAGAGACATTTATGATACACTTTGCGCGTATTTTCTTTTTATAGCTAAACTTACACATGAAACACATAGCAAGCCTTGGCTATTTGGACTCAGGTGAATCTAAAAGGCGTATTATTCCAATATTTTCACAACTCCAATAATTTATATATATAGTTAACATATAACGGACTGAAAGTTTTTTTTTTAATTTATTTATTGAAATTTACAACTGTATGTTCATACATAAAGTAAATATGCTACAATGATACAATAATTTTTAACACATGAAAAAAAAAAAACATGAAGAGAAACTGCCCATTGGCAGCACTCTAGTAGTGAATCTACACAAGAAGGTCTTGAGGCCATCTTCTATTCAGGCGTCTCGGCGGATTGTCAGGAATTGAAGTGGAAGCAAATATTGAAACTACTGGATTAGAGTGGGAGTGGAGTTTTTCATGAAAGAAGTGATACCTGGTACAGCCCAATGAGTGAAAGTTAAAATGTAATTATATTTAAATGCTGCAAATATATAATTTAAAAGATAGAATAACAGGCGAGAAATCCATATTAAAAAGATCTATGGGGGTAAAGAAGGGTAGATCGGAGAAAAGGATAAAGGAAATATTTCAGGAAACGGTCGGTTGCACCAAACGACGGCTCCCTTCATCCGATAGCTGCCTCTCTCTGGCGGTAAAGTAATAAGTTCTCCAATGGAAAAGTGTCGAATTTCTTTGCGGGAAAGTTCTCCTTCCCTCGTAAAGTATCAAGAAAAGCTTCAAGAGTTTTATTTTCGCCCCTTGTTATTCTCGATTATAGTTGAGGTCTGCAGAAAATGGCCATGTTGGTTATAGAGTTCCCAAAGGTTGAGTGAACTATACTGAGTGTGCATGACCTGCTGTTGATATAATAATATGGGGTCATTCTTAGGAGATTTATTAACTGAGCAATGTGTATAATAATATTTTAAACAAATCAGGAAAAATAAGCCGACAAAAGACAATTTATGGTTGGGTTATTTATTGTTAATATTTTATATTATCATTAAATATTTTTGTTGTTATTGTTTTATATAATATTTTGGATTGTTTTATTGTTGTTTTTATGATGTACTTTTTAAGCTTCGTTGACTTTTTATTTTTAATAGACAAATTATGATTTATTGTGTTGTACCAGAAATTTGGTTTTGGACTATTATATTTGGAACAGTTGTGTTATTTTCAAATTTATTTATTTATAAGTTGGGGTTCGGCCGCCAGGGTGGAGAGGGGAGGGCTTGGATATCCCAGTGCCTTGTAATTAGTCCGGGTGTGTGCCGGTGCTCAATAATACTTAGATAAGATGCGTGTAATATATCTGGCTGTAGATAGTTGTATTAGGAAAAGTATACAAAATGCAACCAATATTTATATATACTTGCAGTTTTGAAAAGGGTCCTATGTCTGTGACAGAGGATCGAAACGTCAATAAAGCAAACTAAGAAGAAGTAATCTTTAAAGACCTAAAATCCGAAAAATTTCAAATAAAATTATATATATATATATATATATATATATATATATATATATATATATATACATATATATAGTGTATACTGGCTCACACAGCATATGGTTTATGCTGATGATGTAGTCATCACATGTAGAAACCAAGCAGTTTCTCGATTCCATCGATTTTGATTAAATTCTATATATATCGATGTATAATTTAATGGGCTTTAATATGATATAGATTTCATTCTGATTAAAATAATGGGCCAGGCCTTAAATGCCGATATTTTAAATTTTCTTTTTCTAAAGTACCTTTAATTTCGTAGATACTAAAAAAATAAGAATATAATCTTGTTACTAAAGATAAAAAACAGGTAAATATATAAGTTGAACGAATTCGATATCCAAATATTTTTTGTTGCAATTTTTTGTTTTTGAACTTAAAAACAGTAATATACCTGTATATAATATATCGCTGGAATGCTAAAGATTTTAGAAAAAATATTATCTTATAGATACTATTGTAAAAGTTAACGGAGAGTGATGAAAAGCCAATAAAACGATATAATAGATTATTTATTAAAACACATGTTTCTATTAAAATAATTCTTTAACAATTTATTTTCGTTTATAAATTTGTTTAAAACATCTTGAATTGATATAAATAATGGAGGTTATTGAAAGTCCTGTGTTACAACGAACTTATTTTAAAACCCAATACATCTACATTTTGAAGTTCTTGAATTAATTCTGAAACCAGAGTTCCCTGAATGTAGTGAGTTGTTATTTTCCTTACGAAACCGCAACTTTCTTGAAGATGGCTGGCTAGGGAATTGGTTAAACGGGCCGAGGAACGTGGCTCGATTAGTCTTATCAGTAGCTGAGAGGTGGAAGGCCACTCATTAAACTCATTTGCAAGGGCTTTGTGACTGCTTGGCGTGTACGATAGCCTTTTATCTTCTGTCTCGCTCATTTCCACCTTCCTTATTACCATTTACAGCTAGAACAGTACTTCCATGCACCGCTGGTGCAAAACCCACTGTTATACCTTTGGAATTTTTTCACCTCCTGCAATAATGACAGGCTAAAAATGTAGCAGTCGATCTATACTGTCTCCAAGTCCTGAGATTAGACGTTTCACTCCTAACCACTACTGATAAATATTGTAAAAGATTCATTGATGGAAATTAAATAACAACCCTGATAAATCAGAAGCTATCATTTTTACGAAATGCCGACCACATATCAGTCATAAAATCATTACTATCTCAAACATATACCATCGTCTAGTTCCGTAAAATATCTAGCATTAACCCTAGACTTGTTGGCTATGACCAGCGATGCGGCTGAGAGAGAGGCGCTGGGAACTCTTGGATTCCGCTTTTTTCCTCCACATGTGGAGGGAAAAGCCCAGTCTGGGGTCCCTTAACAGTTGTATATATTGTATATAGTTATGATTGTTTGTATGATGTTTATTTATTTGCCAACTTTTTATTTGTCTCAATTATAGGTTGCTGTTTTTTTTTTTTTTTTTTTTTTTTTTTATTGTACATATAAATGATTTTTTTTTCTATTTTATGTAATTTGACTTTATCGTTATTTTCTGTATATATTGTATGAATGTGGTCCTATATCTCTATTACTATTGTTCATTCTGAAACAGATGTAATATTTCTCAATAAAAAAAAAAAAAAAAAAAAAAAAAAAAACCCTGGACTTTATCAACCAAACCAAAACTTATCCTTTAAGCCAGTTATCAGATCACAACTTACTTATGCCTCACCCGTATGGGATTCCACCTGTCTTACTAATTACAAAAAGCTGGAAAGAATTCAAAACCTATGTATGAGAATCATTGACAGTTACCACCAGTTATACAAAAATATCCTCTTTGATTGCAGATCTGGAACTTCCCTCAATACAAGAATTAGTTATATCTCAAACCATGATATACTTTAGAAAAACTTCAGTTTCTCTGAACCCACTGACAAAAGAAATAGGCAACTAGAAAAAACGCTCCCTTAAACGTTACGTTCACAAAAGGACTAAAGACTAATTGTTAAGTTAAAAATGTGTTTTTTCGTGTTAAAGAAAGCCCATTCAACAGCTTATAATTAAATTATAGCTTCGTAATATCTTAGACATACAAGTAAATTTATTTCTTTTCTTTTTTATCATCTTATTATCATGTTTTATTCTTTCTACATTATAATAACTATTAATGTTTCATCTCATTTATTTTGTTTATTACTTATGTATTCACTTTTCTCCTACTTAATGTATTTGATTTCATTTTATTATTACTATTATCATTATATTTTTAGTATTTTTTTATTTCATTATTTTATTTATTTATTTTTACTTTATTTATTAATTTGTTTATTATTATAATCAAAATAAAAAAAAAATAGTAGGTTTTTTGTCTATTTTTCCTTCTATCACTGATACCTTCAAACATATGTTTAATTAGTCTCCAGAAGAAAAATTCTAAATTGTTGATTTCTTGAGTTATGGGGGTCCAATAAACCATCAAATTCCTCTCGCATCCAATCCCTGCAATCCAAAATCCTTAATGCTCCATACTTTGTTAGAAATAAAATTATCCATAAAGACCTAAAAATCCCATTAGTTGAAGACTTAGCCCGATCCAGATATACATCCTTCCATTCCAAATTTCCTGCCGACTCAAACCCGCTTATCCGTGACCTTTCCTCAACATCTATTCCTGACAATCCACCGAGGCGACTTGAAAGAAGATGGCCAAGAGACCTCTTACCGTGAATTGGACATTGGAGTTCTACCAATGGGTAGTTTCTTCACAGGATAATCATGCGTCTTAATCTCATATCAATTTACTTGATGTATTGTATAAATACAGTTGTAAATTTCTTTAAATAAATAAAAAAAATTTAAAAAATTGTTGATTTCAAGGATCACCGAAGTCATGTAAAAATGTAATTAACAAACTATTGTATTATGTTCTAAAATATTGTATATTTGCAATATTTTAAACAAACTTTTCTATCTACCTGTCTATTTAAAAAGTTATGTGCAAAAACAGCTTTTACATACGTTTATAATTCGTGATGAACTTCCTAAGACGTTTTGGTGCATCAATGCTCCCGCACATACATAACAATCAATTTAGAATTAAAATAGACCAGATGCAAAATATAGAAAAAAAGGAGACGGGCAAGGAAGACATAGCATGCATGTGTGAAGGAAGGAGAGTCTTCGAGAAGAGGAAACGTCAGGATCTCCAAAAAAAGATAAATAGAAGGTCTGAAAAAATAAAGAAATACTGGGAATCATTGAATCTAATAACTGATAAAAAAAAAAAAAAAAAAAAAAAAAAAAAATAAAGATAGAAGGGTTAAAAAAAAAATCTATCTTCTTACTGTAATAATAACGTTATTACTTTCACTTACATATATATGAAAGTCCTTTAGAAACGCACTGAAAATTTCAGACCTATCCGAACATTACTAAAAATTTTAAGCATACAAAAAAATCTTTCTATAACCTATAAATTAATTCATTACTTGTGCTTTGAAATAAAATGTGTAATTAGTACTTTTTAGAAAGATCAGAAATTTTCCAAGTTTTAAAGGGATTACTTACGTATTTTTATATGAAAACGGATTTCGATAAAGCTAGATGATTAGAAGAAAAATATGTAAAAACATCATTTTCGTGAAAAATGTCCAATATTACCTTTGAAAATAAACTTACAAGAACCTGAGTAACAGAACTAAGCAGTCCAAATGTAAAAACTCTGGTGTGGGCAACACACGACTTTCACTTACCTCGATTTTTAAAATCAATGAAAGAATTTTCAAATACAGTTCGAGATAAAAATACGTGAAACTATTAAGGAATTAATCAAATTGAATTTATATAGAAACATGTGTTTTATTAAAAAATCTATTATATCATTGTCTAAAATAATCAGTTAGTTTTATCTTCTTTCATCACTCTCTATTAACTTCTAAAAGCTTGTGTATGAGATGATATTATTTCTAAAATCTTTAGCTTTCCAACGGTATATCATACATGTATATACATAATGCTCTTATGTTCACGAAAAATTGCATTAAAAAAATATTTTTTCTGTTTTCTTCTTTAGTTGGGTATCGAATTTATTCAATTTATATATTTACCTGTTTTTCATCAGCGTTAACAAATAATCTAGTTATTATTATTGAATCTACAAAATTAAAGGTACTTTAGGGGAAGAAAATTTAAAATATCGGTATTTAAGCCCAGTCAGACCATTTTTATCCAAATAAAATCTACATGATATTAAAGCCCATTAAATTTTACATCGATATAGCGAGTTTAATCAAAATCGTCGGAAACGTTATCGAGAAAATTTAAAAAAGGTGCAAAATGCATGGTATAAAGTGCCTCTTCTGGTAAGCTCATTTTGATGAAAAAAGTTTTGTCACTTCTCGGGCGTATAGTTGTCTTAAATATGAAATTTCAGTTTCATAGGACTTACCGTTTCCGCCCGGGAGTTACACACACACACACACACACACAGACCTTTTTGCGGGACTCAGGGGACCCTAAAACGTGTATTTCCGTTGAAAACGGGAATTCGAAAATTTTCACGATCGCAATACTTCCCCTTACTATATATAGTAAGTGAAAGTAAAAAATAACCGTTTAATTAGGTTTTTTGATCAATTCATAGCGCTACTTTGCATAACAATTTTAATTTTTTTTTCCTTCAATTATTTTTTAATGTTTGATTGTTTTCTTTTATCCACTCTAAATAACTTCTGCCAAAACATGAGTTTTCATATTGGAATTAATAATTTATTATATAGTATCAATTCTTCATATGCATAGTTTAATAAATAAATAGGGATAAATAAACATTAAATTGGGAAGAGAAGAATCACCTGGTTTAATAGTGAAGAATGAAGAGGTCTAACGAGGAGTTACGAGCAATAATAGCCAGTTGCCCCCTGAATTGAGTACCCCTGAAGCCCCTAAAAAACCAATAAAATCACCTCTCTTAATCAAAAGCCAGTATTGAAGCCGATTACTCATTTTGCACGGCTATAACACTACCGTCTTACGGTGCCATAGAAGTTTATTTCTCAATGTTGATAAAGCAATTTCGACATTATTTAGCAATTACTCTATTTAACCTTAACCTAGTCAAAGGTTTTTATTGTTTTACCATTACTAACAACGGTCCCTCAGTCCTCTACTAAAATTATAATAAATTACTTTTTAATCAAGTAAAATTGGTTTTAGTGCCCTAAACAATTGTTTGTTGAAGCGTTCAATAACAATTTCTATAAAATATAAATATAAATAAATATAAATATAAATATAAATAAATATATATATATATATATATATATATATATATATATATATATATATATATATATGTTATCATGCTCTAGGGTCGTCCTCCGGCCGAAATAACAGAAATATATAATATTCTGACAGCTGGGATTCGAGCCCGAAGAATAGTAGACTAGTGCTCTATCCACGAGACCATGGAATAATTGTTCAATAACGACGGAAAAAAGTTAAATCCAAGAATTAATCTTAAATATATACAATGAAAATCGTTATTCTCAAAATGTATCTATTATTTTGTTTGTCAAAAATAAATGTATGTTTATCGCCTTTTGGGGGTTGGGGGAGGAACATTACTGAATAAATCTTTTCAATCATTTAATTAAGCTTAGTTGATCTTAATACTATATTATAAAATATTGATTTTAATGTGCAATACAATAACCAACGTATATTTTGGTAGAAGTTCTTTGGAGTGTATAAAAGGAAAAACATTAAAAATGATCGCAGAAAAAAAAAAATTAATGTAAAATTGTTAGGGGCTGTAGATTAATTTAAAAAAGAAAGAAGTTTTAATTTAGTAAATATATTAGTTGAACGAATTCGATATCCAACCAACGGAGAAAAGAGAAAACAACATCTTTTGATGCTATTTTTGTGTTTTTGAACATAAGAATAGTAATATAGATAGAGGAGCGGCGTGGTCTAGTGGATAGAGCGCTAGTCTGCTGTGCCCCGGGTCATGGGTTCGAATCCCGGCTGTGGCAGAATATTATTTATTCTGTTAAGTCAGTCGGGGGGCGACTTTAGGGTATGGAGACCCTCCTGGGGCAGACCCAGCCTCTATTAAGTGGGTACCCAAATTAATTTGGGAAAAACCTGGCGGATGAGCGTGATTAAGGCCTAATCACCTCATTGTACTGCCGTTGGCCTTGAAACAGTACGAATCTCTATATGTACTGAGCCCAAGACCCTCCATAGGTTGTAGTGGTACAGGTTTTTTTTTTTTTTTTAATATAGATATATAATATACCGTTGGAAAGCCGAAGATTTTAGAAAAAATATTATCATATACAAAGAACTGGGAAAGTTAATGGAGAAATATGAAATTCCCATAAAACTAACTTATTGTTGTAGATAATAATATAATACCTTACTTAATAAAATACATATTTCCATTAAAATTAAAAGTAATAAATTCTTTAAAAAAATTCATCTCTTCCTGTATGAAAAATTCTAAAATTGAGTTTAATAAAGGAGATAAGTGCAAGTCGTGTGTGTTGCACACCAGGTTTTTAAAAATGTATTTTTTTTTTTTTTTTTTTTTGTAATCCGAAGTTATTTCCGAATCCACATTTAGTTTCGTTTTATTAATTGGTTTAGTTTTTAAAATTGAGTATAGATTCTTACATTGGTTGGGGTGACAAAAAAATTAAATAAAAAAAATTGAGATCCCAGACTGCAAGAGAGAAACATGCACCCATCATGGCTCGACTGTAGTCGCGGAACCGATCAGATTTTAGTATTATCACGCCATCCAATTATCCGGTCACGAAAATTTTATAAAACCTTCAGAAACCACATTAAAATAATACATATTCAAGAGTTTACATACATGCAGTTACATGTCATGTTCGTACGGTTATAAAAATTACAATAAAAATAAGTAATCTATAGTAGAATTCATGACCAACAGCATGTCATCATTATTTGTATAAATAAACAAAAAAAGTATTACACTGGTAGTGAAAGTTCTTGAAAATGAACTTTATATAAATTAATATACATTACTTAGTCGGGAACTATATATATCAACATGCTCATAAACAATGGGTGACCTATAGACTATAAATCATTAAAAACTATTAAAATTTACTTTTATGTCAATAAAATGTAGTTCATAATTTAACCTTCTCTCACCTCGCTGCTTTAAATCAATTTCAAACGTTAAAAAAATTACATTTATTTTAAATGTAGAAATTTATTACAGATTAAATTATTTAATAATATAAAATACTGTAATTGTAAAATAATAATAGTACTTTTGGTGATTTCAGTTATATAGTTTTAATTCAGTTCATTGCAAAGCGTTATTGTAATATTTTAAAATTTATTGTGATTGGAAACCTTTTCGTGGTTGTAGTGATCAAAATTGTCCATCTTACTTATTAATTTCCTTGAAATTTATTTTTCATATATTTCTATACGCACAATTCTATTCTGTTATGTACGAAAAATTATGTAATGATTCATCCATTATTTTTTTAAGATTTCATGTTGTGTTGTTTTATTTTCTAGCGAGTACACATCTTCTTTCCAATACATCATCGAAATATTGAAAATAAAACAATATACTAATAGATGGAAAAATGAGAACAACGCACAATATACAACATGTAATATGCCTCGGAAGTATCCTAAAATCTACATTCATGTATTACATACAAATACATACGTTTATGAAAGAGTTAAAAATGGAGGGAAAATGTATTACCTTTTTTTTAATATACCTTTTTTTCCATCAAAGTAAAACAAAAAATTTTTGGTTTGAAATTAACAAAAAACCTTTTACTTTTCACCCTAACTGAAAGATATTTTAAATGAGTCTTTCCGATAAAGAAAATTCAAGTTAGTTTCTATTAAACATATTGTAGATTAATAAATTAAAAAGTAAAATCGATTAATATTTTCATATTTTTCCATAACACTGATCTTGTATTTTATATGCTACGTATTAGTCTTCAGATTTATGGCATATTTTCGTAAATGCATATTACATTTTACTTTTATATAACAACATTTATTTTGAATAATAATATAATTTAAAGTAAATAAATAGATAAACATAATTTATCTAAATAATTATGTATTATATATATATATATATATATATAAAGGACGTAGGATAGAATTGGAATTTTATTGCATAAGATTACGAAAAATAAAAGAGAAAAACAAAAGAAACTATATTAAACATAAAATTATAATTTTAAAGTTTCAGATGAGAATTTAAAAACAAAAGTAGATCCAAACATATAAACAAAAATAAAGAAATCACCAAAAGTAATTTGATTATTTTACAATTATAGTATTTTATATTTTTACTTAATTTAATCTGTAATAAATTTTTACATTTGAACTAAATGTAATTTTTTTAACGTATGAAATTGATTTAAAGCAGCAAAGTGAGAGAAGGTTAAATTATGAACTACATTTTATTGACAAAAGTAAATTTTAATAGTTTTTAATGATTTATAGTCTTTAAGTCACACATTGTTTATGAGCATGTTGATATATACATAGTCCCCGACTTAATGATTATATATTTATTTATTGTTTAATAATATTATAATCCTGTCCTATAAGGGACAATGATAACAGACTGAATTACCATAACTCTCAGAATAATGTTCTTAACTATTTGTCTATCCGTCCTATTTATTATTTAATAACCAATAAAATCGCGATCACAGACAATATAAAATCATCCATTAAATTGAATCATATTTAAAATACTTAAATATGATTCAATTTAATGGATAGACGATGGATTCAGAAATAAAAAAAAATGATGACGTAAAGAAAATGAAATATTTATGTAAAAACGGTTATAAATTTTAATAAGGGGGGTGGTAACAGCTACCCCCAATAAATTGAGGGTTGAGCGGAAAAGAGTACGATAACCCCCCCCCCTCCTCACTCTTTTCCTCTCTCTCCTGCTCCAGAATTTAACACATCATCCCCCATTTATTTCCATTAAATTAATCCTCAGTTTACAAGAGGTGCTATCACCCGTGTTAAATAATTTCTAAAATTAACTCCACCATTGGGTTAATTGGAAGGGTTTTGTATAAACATTCATAGCGAAGTATATATCATTTGTCGCGTTAAAAGTTTCATAAAGAGCTTCGCTGATAAACTTTTTGAAACAGTCAGTATTTTTGGTTCGTAAAGATTAAGATGTATTGTTTTGCAAAGGCACAATGATATTTAGTTTGAAAGGATAAAAAATAACTAACCATATCAATGACAACTAAAAACCATAATCTTATGATAGGATATTTTAATCCATGCATGAAAAAGTTTAATAACATAATATGTAATAACAAGCAATAATGGAAAGTAAAATAAAAATTGATATATATATATGAGTAAATTTAATGAGAGTAAATTTAACGCACGAATTATGTTATTATTATTATTTTGTTTACATCATCTACCAACAGGCCTAGGCCCAATTACAGGTGGTAAAGCATAAAAAAAAAATTACATTACACTACAATAATTAAATTAATAATAATAATTGAAATTCTAGTTAAT
This sequence comes from Piezodorus guildinii, assembly GCA_023052935.1. NCBI lineage: Eukaryota > Metazoa > Arthropoda > Insecta > Hemiptera > Pentatomidae > Piezodorus > Piezodorus guildinii. The sequence continues at coordinate 97,758,115 of CM041295.1, forward strand.
TGGTAATGTACTACATACCAGCTTAATTTATATAATAAAACAAAAAAAAATTATATATATATATATAATATATATATATAATATATATAAATAACTTACAAATATCATAATCTAACTAAAAAAGAAATAAAACGTTAAACAATTCATCATAAATATATTCCTATAAAATTAATTATATTAACCAAAAATAAAAAAGAAAAATAGATATGTAAATAAAAACAAGAAAAAGAAAATTAAAAAATAAATAAAAATCAGCCCCAGCTCTGAGTCATTTCCATTTTAAAGATAAGAACAAAAAAAAACAACAAAAACACATTAAAATAAATGTTCACTATTTTGCAATAATATTTTTATATACATATCCACATAAATGTCACTCATACTACATAAAATATAATCAGTATATTATTACTTTATTTTATTATATTAACGTTATCAAGGAATGTAGAGCTTATTGAAAATATATAATTATTGAATGACTGAAAAATGGTTGCCTAAGATTTGTCCTAGTTGAGTCAACGAAAAACTGAAATCAAGCTCAACTGAAGTTGATCCACCTAAAGAGTCCCAAAATCTTGTAACATACTGAGATTTGGGGTTCTACCGCAGTATTTCTTTACTGTAAAATAAAAATCGCCTATCTGCCTACTAATAACCCTTCCTACCCTGAAGTACTCAGATATGTACAGTCGAGATACACAACATGTCTGGCCAATAGACAAAAGGAAGATAACTAATTACTATTAATATATTTAAGTTTCTTTTAAATTGATTTTATTAATCTGTAAAGATTAATTAAATTACACGTTATTCTATAACAGTCAATAATACAATAAGTCACCAGATTGAAATTACATATATATGGATATATGATATATATATATAATATATATATATATATATATATATATATATATATATATATATATAAAAGTAACAAAATAATAAAAAAAGTTCAGAAAAATAATTGTCTTGAGCAAAGTTAAAAATAAATGCATTGATAACAGAGTTTAAATATAGACAATGAAGAAATATTTCTCCTCTTTTAAAGTATGATATTTATAAAATAAGCCATTGTTAAGTGTCTTTTAGGGATGACAGGAGGTATGGGGACAAGTGGGACTTGACTGATGATATAGAGGAGCATGGCAGATATAAGTAGGTAGAGAATTCTAGAGGGTAGAGAAGTGGACAAGAAAGGAACTATCAAACGTTTTAGTTCTATGAGCAGGAATGTAAAGGTTAGAATGGTGCGACCTTGTTTCGCGGGAGTGGGCTGAGGATATAAATGGCAGGAGACTGTGGATGTAGGGAGGATGCTGGGAGTTAATGGTTTGATAAAGGTATGATCCTAGGAAATATTGTCTACGGGTAGAGGGAAGGAGCCATTTTAATTCACCTTATATAATATACATATATATTTTTTTCCAGTGGCACAACAGGCCTTGTAGGCCCTTGGCCTTGCGGTGTAATCTGCAGGGAGAATACACTCACGTCCCTCCATGTATTTTATAGGGGAGGGAACATCACCACTCACTATGTCTATTTTTTTGAGTGGCCAACTGACCCGCGGAAGAAGCGTTGGTGAATCCCCATTTATTAAATGCTTGAAAAAGTTCCTCCGGATTGGGTTTTGAACTTACAACCTTTGGGTGGGAGACTAGCTTGCTAGCCACTCAGCTACAGGCTCCCTATTACGTTTATACTATGATAAAAAAATAAATTTTTCACTCATTTCAAAATTTCCGTTAAAATCATGACCATTAACAAATAAATCTGAATGACAAAAAAACAATTGAATTGTTTTATATGTTACCTCTACCCTTGTGGAACCCACTACTCTCTTGCTTCAAAGAAAATACTAAAAATAATTTAGTACTAACTAGAATTGTATGACCATATCACAGGATTTATTTAATCGAGTTTTTTACTTTCTTCAAAACAGGCTTTAGCACCTCTTTCCTCAGATTTTTCCTTACTTATCCCTACTGTAAAACCCGAATGAAATGTAAATAAATAAATAATAACCGGTAGAGAAAACATTGCAAACTGCTAAAGAATTATTATTAGGAAGAGACTTTTGGAAACTGTCCAAGTGAGTAGGGGTTGGTTCTACTCCGGCCCCACATGCTCCTCCTTGTTTTTTCCTTATTAACGGCTCAGCTAACAAACAAGTTCTCATATCGTGAATCAGAGTTCTTAGAGTAAATTATTTCACGTCTAACTAAAATCAATGTTGATTAAAATTTGTATCTAATTGCATGATACGTCCATGTCACTTAATGAAATGGTATAATGATGTTTTCAAATCATAATTCTGGCAAAAAAAAAAAATAATAATAAACTGTGCCGTTAGTCCTGAGCAGGTAAGATCACAGCATTGCAATGGCACATTTTTATAAAAAAATAAAAATAAAAAAAACATTGCATGCAAAACACGACTTTCACTTACCTCAGTTGTTAAAATCGGTTTAAGAACTATTAAATAAAGATAGAGTTAAAAAAGTTTAAAGAATCATATCTAGTTAAGTAGGGAACATATTTTTTCGATTAAATAATATAAAATGTCTATGTACAATGATTACTCAAGTCCATGCCCTATTCTTATATTATATTACATAACCTACCTAAACATTCTTTATAAATTTTTTCTCAAACGTTTAACTGAAAACGGTACATTATATAATAAAATGTTTGCTCTTCTCTCCTTTAGTTAATTATCGAATTCGTTAAACTTGTATATTTTCCATTTTTTTAACAATGCTAATAAAATGATATTGTTATTTTTTGGAATCTACAAAATTAAACGTATTTAAGAATAATACAATTTTAAAATATCCTCATTAAAGCCCTGCCAGCTTATTTTGTATCAGGATGAGAACTATACATAATATTAATGCCAATATACCTAGTTTGTTGTAGATAAAAATCGTTAGAGCCAGTTTTGAAAAAACCCGTAAATAGTTGCAAAATGCATAGTGTAAAGTGGTTGTTCTGGTTTGCCGATTTTGATGACAATTTTATATTTACGCTTACATATGCGCTTTTAAAGTAAGAAATTTCAGTTTTATAACACTTATCGCTTTCTAACACACGCCTTTTTGCAGGGCTTGGTGATTTGAATTCAGGTGGCTTGAATTCGTAAATTTTTACGATCGCAATATTTTCCCTCGTTATTTATTTAATATATAGGTAAGTAACAGTAAAAACATAAATGCGTTTTTTCAGGCTCCCTAGAGGTTCAGCGAATAAAATGAACATTGGGTTTAGACTACGTTTCGAGAATATGTTGTTGTCATGTTTATGCTAAAAAAACAAAAACAAGAAAGAACATTAAAATTTGCATATAATAACTAGTAGATGAAATTATTGTTACAGATGAAGAAATTATTTTTTAAATTAACTTGGAATAAATTCACAGTGAGTGGATATAGTGTATTAAAAAAATATCATAATTTGAATTAACATTTGTTTTAACCTTATAATATAAAGAAATGATAACAAATTTACTAACAATTTTAAAGAATATAATGCCTTATATAGAGTAATGTGTAGATATTACAATCTCCACAAAGAATAATGACCAAAAAGAAGAAAAAATATTTTCCTAGGATATAAGTAAGTGTCTGAAAGAATTATGGATGGTATACATTTGGAACGCGCAAGATTAAAAAAAAAAAAAGGTGAGGGAGGAGGACTTGATCGAAAATAAATATTACTTCGAAAATTCATTCTACTCTGCCAAATTTTAAAATTCATTTCTCGTTGGAAGGTAGGCGAATTTTCCGTTAGGTGCGCTTCTTTTCATTAAATCTTGAGTTTGTCTTTTTAAAAAAATATTAAATTTATGAAAAATAAACCGAGACTCGATGTAAATTGAAATTTGATAAAAATAAATCAGTATTTCCTAAAACGGCGGCGAGGAGATGGTTATTGGAGGTCCGAGGCACGTAGCGCAGTAAATAACCCCCTGCCATGTTTTGCCGCTAACTCTACCATTAAATATTAAGAATAATTACCATCCCTTCCCCCCTTATTCCCCCCTCCTTAAGTTACTTCGCTCGAGTTCATTATCAGGGACCAGAACTTGCTTTGTGCACCTTATCATACTTCGTTGCGTTCCGCTATCAGGGAGCTTTATCGGAATATTGCTGAAGAGGTGGCTTTGACCGCAGAACGGCGCACTGCTAAAGGAGCATTTAAATGACTTTAAAAAACGCTGCAAATGATTACAAAATAGTTTATTATTTCCCAATAACTATATTAGGGCGTAACTGTTTATAAATCTATTTATAGACAGTTAACCAATATGAAAAGCAATATTTTTTTTTGAGAGAAAATTAGAAAAGTTTTATTTACATATTTACAAGATGCAAGGATTTGCTAATTATATTTGTAATGAATTCGGTTTTCCTTAAGCCAACAATTCAATTTTGGTCATATGCTTTCTTAAACATGTAAGCAATAAATCATTCAAAGAAAAATGACCTAAAATGGTCTGTCACCACTGCTAACTTCAAAACGATTCAATAATTATTTTTTCCTTTAGTAGAAAACTTAATTCTCAATCGAATATTATTAAAATTTACCCATTTCTATTTGGTTTAACGGGTTTTTTATTCGTTTTTCGGGCTCTACGTATCTGAGAGGTTTTTTTTTTTTTTTTTTTTTTTTTTTATCGATTACAAAGATTCATTATCGAAAAAAAAAAATACATTTATACTAGACTTATTTACTGTTTATTTTTCTTTCCTTTTGATTTTAATTTAAATAAAATTTCCTGAATCAAAAACATTGTTTCTCTACCGCCAATAATGACTGAGGTATCAGGGAATGTTTCCTAGGGAATATTCACGGTTTGTTGGTTAAAATCACTAGTGATTTTTTCTCTACCTTCAAAAATAACTGAGTTATTGAATTAAATGACTTTTACAAACTAAATGCCACCTATCGGCTTATATCAACGGCTAAATTTTAGGATCATCGTTGGATGCCATGGTATTTTCATGCCAAATTAAAAAAAAAAAAAAAAAAAAAAAAAAAAAAATTTTTTTTATCTTTATTTGGATTCTACTTATCTTGAAACGTAAGTTCTCAAATTTAGAGAAGGGGCATTTTTTTGGTTGATTAAAAAGGTTTATTACTGAACATAATAAACCTAAAATCTGGTTAGCGAAACAGACAACATTTAATTACCTCTAATTTAAAAATAAATTTAAGAAGTTTTAAATGAATCTGGAGTGGAAAAACGATTAAGGAATTACACTTATTTGAGATCAAATAATTTTACAATAACAATTATTTTATAACCAAAATCATATTCACTAAGGGACATAATCCCAGAATAAAGTTTTTTAGTTATTATTATAATATAATACAGTCTATTGTTTGTTTTTGAGATATTAGAGCAAAATGTGTTTTAGCGTTTAAATCCCTGTATATATATTTTTAAAACTCGTATATAAAAGCATATCTCCTCTCTCACCAACATATATGATATAGATGGCATAAAATAAGCCCTTTGAAAAGTGCTCTAGGCCTGTATCAGCTGATAGGGTTCGATTCACGCTTGATGGAGCCGTCATTTATTTCTTCCGCGACCCGACTCGAGGGAGATAAGGTTGATAGATCTTTAGCTTTGCCGCATAGCACCGTCCCTAATGGATCTACATAACGATGCTAAACCACCCTACAATAGAAAAAAAAAAAAAAAAAAAAAAAAAAAAGAGTTCAACCTATCTGTGATGTTTTTTGTTCTGTGGTAGTGCTTATTGAGCAAGTAGAAGGAAAATATTTTCTCTTTAACTGTTTACTTTCACTTACCTGTGTATAAAATATTTTATAAATAGAGGTATATAGTGATCCTGTATATATTTATTATATAGTGACTGTATATAAACTATATAGTGATCAGGTAAATAGTGATCCTGAACATTTTCAATGTCCCGCAAAAATGTCTGTATGTGAGTGTGTATGTTGTCTAGCTCGAAAAACATTAAGTCGTACGATACTGAAATCTCAGATCAAAGACAAGTATGGACGTGTTATGTTACCGAAACGTTTTCATTGACATTGACTGACCAGAAGTACAATTTTATACTGTCTATTTTAGGATATTTCAAAATTAAACTGGCTGTATTGATCAAAATTTGAATGTTCTTTAATTTTCATGTAGATTTCATTTTGATTTAAATATCAAGAAAGAGCTAAATTACGAAATGATCGTAATTTCTTACCTTTAATGTTGTTGATTAGAAATAACTAAACGTTTCTGCGTGTCAATATTGATAAAAAAATAGGTGACTATATGATATAATAAAATTTTATATGCGAATTAGGGAGAAAACAGAAAACATATTTTTTCCCTGCAAATAATAACATTGTAGTAATATAGAGGTATAATGTACCGTACGAAAGCTGCCTTCCGTAATTATAAACAATAAATATCTTAATCGAGGAATAAATGGACTTATGCCAATTTAAAGATAAACAGCTCATATATTGAACTGACTCTGAATACTTATTTGTTTAGAATTATAGTATTTATATATAATCTCAAATGTTTTATTGATAGATGACTTTTTTATTAAGAAGGAAGAATTTTTATTTATAAAATGTACTATGGACATAATAGGGGTACTCACTACGTTTGCTATAGCATATTTTTTGTGTTATTTTGCTAAACCCATCGATTTCTACAGGAAATAACTGTAGACACTCGACGGATTTAGCAAAATAGCACAAAAAATATGCTATAGCAAACGTAGTGAGTACCCCTAATATAATAGAAAGTTGTTCAAGCATTTTTAAATTCACTGATTTAACTTTGATAAAATTTACATAAATAAATAATTTTACCTTAATAAGGGGGAAAAACAATAAAAAACACATTTTAGACAAAATTAAAATGAAACTTAAATTAATTAATTATCCCTCAAATGGGTTAATTACACCGTGTGTGCAATAGATTTCTGAGGCTATAAGACAGCCTGCTCACCGTGTAGGCAATAACAGTTATGTGCAATTATCAGTAATCCTAAATAAACTAGTCGTCGAAATAAGATTTTTCTGGAACTATTGAACTCTGTAAAGTACAGGAAAGCAAAATTTGGCATTGGTTTTACTGTGTACTAAAAAATCTAAAAATTATCTGAAGCCTTTCTTACATGAAAAATACTATGTAGTACTATGAGTTACATTACTGTATTATCTTCAGACATTTCTCTAAACATTTATTTCTCCTTTATGTTACTTTTTTTTATTTTTAACTTTTAACTACTTTTTAAAAATTGTCTTCTTATTATATTTTGTTCTTTATTATGAAAGCAAAATAACGATTTTATATTATCTAACTATTTTTGAAATAAATGTTTATACATTTTTAATGATGCATTTTGATTTTACGTTACATTGCACACATGGTGTTCAATCCGCTCCTCGCAATAAATTTTCCGAGGAGCAACGATCGTATTTATATGAATTCACTGACGAATCAGGTGATTTCTATTGTAAACATGTTTTTTTTTTTTTTAAATTAAAAATGAACAAGACAAAAAAATCGCTCCTGGGGACCGTGTTCGAAAGAAAATCGCCTTAAGTTCTATTAAAAATGGGTTAAGTGCGAAACATGATTTAAAATTAAACTAAAAGAAAAACACAGTAAATTTAAATTAGAATAACATTTAAAATAAAATAGAATAAAAACAAACTTAAAGTATTACATGTTTCAGTCTGTTGTGTTAATATTTTTGCCGACGATTTGGACAGTTATACCGACTACACAACAGAAAATCTGAACTTACAGTTGACAACAAATTATTAATCTACAAGACAATACTGAAGCCCATCTGGACCTACGGATTTGAACTGTGGGGGACAGCTAAACGTACTAACATCAAACGCATTCAATCCTTTCAATCCAAAGTCCTCCGTACAATAGTAAATGCTCCTTATTATGTCTCCAACTATACCTTACACCATGACCTTAATGTTCCATTTATTTCAGACCTAATTCCATCCAAATTTTCCAAATTCCACCAGAACCTCATTTATCATCCTAACCTCTGGCTCAATCCCTATCCAGCTCCACTCATCCATAACAACCCACCTAGAAGGTTGAAACGGCAGTGGCCCCGCGACCTTTTGTAAATATATTGGAGTTCTAGCACTGGCTAGATTTTCCACTCAATGTGATGTATGTATGACTGTGTGTATGTGTATATAGGTATAAGTGAATTCTTGACTTTATTGTATTGATTCATTATTGTGTATATATTTTATTGTAATTTTATGCCGTGTAAATATTGTATGAATGTAGTATGTATGATATCTTTCAGCACTACTATTGATGTCCAAATTGGGACAGATTGTAATTATAATCAATAAAAATTGTGTTGTTGTAAAAAAAAAAAAAAAATATAATATATTATATATATATATCATTTCGCAAAAAAAAATACTTGAAAAACTATCGTGTTTATATGATTGTGTAGGCTTTTGTGGCAGAAGTTAAAGAAATCTATTGTTAGTTTTAGAACATGTTTGTATATTTTGGGAATTTATACACGTGTATGTATTGTTAGTTTCGTCTTGGAAAAGAGCCTATTAGTCCCGTGGATTTATTTTGCACTTTTTGGACCTTTAAGTAATTAGAGACACACGCGTATTTGACTATATCGAGCATACTATTGATAACTTGATGTTGTACATCCAACCATGGGAAATGGGAGCAATTGACAAATGGACTTCAAAATAAACGCCACAAATATTTATTTATTTAATATTTTTACAATATAACAGAAAGTGAAAAGTTTTTCCTCCGTGCTTATTTTTCATGCCCTTCCATCGAAGCGATAAGGTCCCTTAATTTACGTCTTTACAAAATCATTTATTACATTGGGATAAGATGATCGGATAAGATAAGAACGAAATATGTTTTAGCCCAAAGCGGCCTCCTTTTAAGCCCCTGCAGAACCGTTATTTATGACTCGAGATTTTCAGATATACACGCGTGTTTTGTGGTTTTGAAACAAATTTACATTTAAAAAGAATAATATAAGATAATTTCAAAATCCGTTCATGTTTAATTTTATAAGATAACAATTTTAATTAGTTAGATATGGCTGTACATAAACCAACTTAGTTTAATGTCCAGCCGGTAATTAGTAGAAGAAAGTAAATTTTTTATTAGTTAGTTTCTGTTACTTCCACTTACCTATATACAAAATATATTGTAATGGGAAGCATTGCGATCGTGAAATTTGCGAAATTTGCGTTTTCATTGGAATACCCGTTCACGGAAAGATATGAATTAAGAGTCCAAATGACAAAGCTAAAATACGAACGTCAACAGACAAGAAGAGCTACTTTATACCTTCACCTACTTTATTTTATGAAATATATAGTAAGAGAAAGTGTTGCGATCGTGAAAATCTTCGAATTCCAGTTTTCATCGGAAATACACGTTTTATGGTCCTCCGAGTCCAAATAATTAAGTCCCGCAAAAAGGTCTGTGTTAGAGGTGGGCATAATCGAATGATCGTCATAATCGGATGATCGGACTTCAATGATTTAAATAATCGAATGATTAGTATGCATTGTGAAGAGACGATATTTCAATTTCACAATTCCACTCTTTATAGTGGCTGAGCTGGCTGAGCCTAGGTGCAAATATGCATATAATTTATGTGATGAGCAAAAAAAAACAGGAAAAAAAACATTAAACAGTTCAGTTCGAATGTTCGTTCGCTTATCCAAACCGATTAATCTGATAATCGATTAATTCGAATGATTGAAATAATCGAATGATCCGATTATCGTCTACGATTATGCCCACCCCTAGTCTGTGTGTGTGGTAACTCCCGAGCAAAAACGAAAAGTCCTATGAAACTTCTAATTTCATATTTAAGACAACTATATATTTTCATAAATTTTGTGTAACATTTCAACTATTTCTCTTTGAAAAAATAGTCGAAGCTGCTGTTCGATCATAAAGTTCTTACTTTAAAGCCTTATCTTAAAAATTTTTCCTTTCAAGATCATAAATCAGCTAGATGAGGGAAAACCATAGTATAGAACACAAAATTATGTTGAAAATTTGGTGATAATATGAACTTTTGAAAGAATTAAAATACAGGATATTACGAATTCCGAATACTTTTAGCACTAAATGATCTTGTAATTTAACATTATTAATAGAATTTTTTTTAAAACAATATACTTTTGGGTTATCTGGTTAGTGATATTGCTTTATGGGAGTCTCTTTAAAGATCGATTAGTTAAAACGAATTATAATAATTAGTAGTAATGAAAATACTTATTCAATGAAAATAAATGAGAATCGAGAATACTTCTGATACTCACTGTAAGTTCATTTATTGTTTATTATGTAAATAAATTTTTGTTTTGGTATTACCTTATTATTTTTTTTTAAATTATATTTTATTGAAATTTACAACAGTATACTACAATACATCAAGTAAATATGCTGATAAAGAATATGTACATGAAAAACGTGAAGAGAAACTGCCCATTGGCAGCACTCTAGTAATCAATCTAAACAAGAAGGTCTCGAGGCCATCTTCTCTTCAGACGCCTCGGTGGATTATCAGGGATTGTAGAGGAAGGAAGGATTGAAACTAGTGGATTAGAGTGGGAATGGAGTTTGTCATGGAAGGAATGATACCTGGTACGGGCCAAATCGGCTACATACAGAACTTGGAGGTCTTTATGAATGATTTTGTTCGTGACACAGTAAGGAGCGTTGAGGATTTTACGAAGGATTTTGGATTGTAAGGATTGGATACGGGAAGAATTGGACGGTTTAGTAGAGCCCCATAGCTCGACTCCGTAGGTCCAGATAGGCCTTGTGATTGTCATGTAAATGAGTCTTTTGTAGTTAAGTGAAAGGTTAGAGCGTCTGTCTAGTAAGTGTTGGAGTAGCCGAAAACGTCGAGCAGTTTCTTGTCTTTTCAATCTTGTATGCGGATTTCATGTAAATCGTTTGTCAAGCGGATCTGTTCAACCGGGATAAGCGGAATACCATTAAAGGAAACTGTAGGGCAGGATGTCATAGGTTTTCGATGAAGGGTAAAGGTAATTTGATGGGATTTATTGGAATTGATTTTAATTCTCCAATTCTCACACCATACCTCAAGGTCTCTGATGTGGGATTGGAGAGTTTGAGAGCCAGGTATTACCTTATTGAATATGATATGATGAGTTTTACAAAATCTAATTCAATGTAGTCCATATAACCGACTGGTAGTCTTGTGATCAATCGCGAATGTTGTGCAAGGGATTTCGATGTTTCTAAAAGATTAAACACAAACCTTAATCCATTTTTATTTTCTTTGAGGAGACCGACCTTTGTGGTTGGAAAGAGAATTATGAATTCATTATAAATTATTCTTCCTCGTGTTTCTTATTCGTACGTCAAATACTCTTCAAAAAGACCGGGAGTCGTTTGATCTGGGTGACGGAAGAGTGGAAACAAATTGTGACAAAATGATACACAACAAAACCAAGTATCTTTCTTTCATATCATTCACTTTAGTCGGGACAGAAGATCTTCCGGCAAATTGGGAAAAAGGTCTGTTACTTTATTAGGTTTCATAGAAGTGCTGTTATATCCTGATATGATTTCTTTGTATGACATGAAAAGTTATTGCAAGAGTTGCAGACTATAATTCTAATATTAAATACCATGGAGCGTACAAAGGATCTTCGTTAAGGAGCCATGTAGGTAAAAACTATTAAGAGCGAGAGAGCAAGTGGATCAAAACTATAATATATTTTTCTTCATACATAGTAAAACAGTACCTGTATACAGACAGTTTATCATCATACTTATTACGTATTTTTAATAAAAAAAAAAGAATTATTCATAATAATTTTACATTAGGCCCTTAATCCTCCCACCCCTCTGCCTTCCCTTGCTGACGCCCATGTTTTATACAGACTATTAACATTTATGAACTTTAAAATAATAAATTTATGCCAAGAACATAAGTTTTGCTTTCGATTCCTTATGTATGGAATATACAATAAGGGAAAGTATTGCGATCATGAAAACTCCAGTTTTCATTGAGTTAATGAATCACTCACTGTAGAGGTATTTAGATACTGGATTTATTATGAGAAAATATATCTCAATACATATAAATTGTGCTGAGGAGTTTAGGTTACTGTATACATAACAGGTTTCCTTCTATGAGTTTGACATAAGCAATGTAACAACGTGACTGATTAGTTCTGAATATACTGGGTGTTCATATAGCAAGGGAAAATAGAGGGGTTGAGGAAGGCGGCAGAGGGCAGTCAAAGGAAGTGTTGTGATGGGTAATGCAGGTGTTAGGTATTGTGCCCTAAATAGAGGTGAGGGTTCCTTTGTCGGTAAGTCAGGTAGCTGATTCAGGGCTATTGGTATAAATATTTTAAGGGACAAAGGAAGTTATAATTAAATATTACTATATATTATCAAATAGTCAATCTTATTCTATAACTACCAGAAATACACGTTTTAGGGTTGCCTGAGTCCAAATAAACAAGCCGCGCCGTGTGTGTATTTGTGTATGGTAAATCTAGCATAAAAACAAAAATTTGAAATTTCATCTTTAATACAACTATAAGCGTGAGATTTAAAATAAGGATAAAAAAAAAAAAATCATCTTTTAAACATTGATAAAAAATGGGTATATAATATATATATATATATATATATATATATATATATATATATTATATATATATATATATATTATATATATAAGAAAGCCTGTTTTAACTAAAAGAGTTAGGACGCCTAAAAAAAATGGGGATTCACTCACAACCTCTCCCCCGGGTATGTGAGACCCGTCAGCCAAAGGGAGGCCACTCACAAAATTAGTCGTAGGGAGTGATGATCCTACACTAAAAATAGCATCATGAAACGTGAGTGTAAACTCGAAGGAGTTTACACCGCGAGGCCCAGGGCCTACACGGCCTGTCGCGCCACTGAAAGAAGAATATATATATATATATATATATATATATAATATATATATATATATATATATACCATGAAATTATTTATTGATATTACTGAACTTTTAAATCAATGAATTATGCACGAAATCATGAACTTTTTCAAACATTTTACAAAATAAATTCTAGAGCCTACTAAGTCTATTAAAGTAATTTTCAAGCTAAAGTTATATATTTGTCATTGTAAAACGACTAACTATGATAAAACTTGTAGTAATTAAAGACGATGACATGTATACGATAACAATATAAAAAAAAAAGAAACTTATACCACTGCTAATCGAGTTCAAGATATACAGAAATACATAATGTTTGTAGTTTTACTCCGATCTTCGGGTACTCACTTTATTTATGCTGTGTGTGCCACAGGAGGGTCTCCTTACCCCAGGCTCATCCCCCCTCCACCAACCTGAATCAATAGTATAAATAACTATTCTGCCATCGCCGGGACTCGAACCCCTCTATCTATTAGATCCCTCTCTCTACGATAGCAATGCTTTCCTATATTAGTTAAATTAAAAATTCTTAGTAATTCCTTTTCTCTGCATTACTATATAAATGGTAATTTCAAAAATATGGCAAAAATGTATTTATTTATTTCCCACAGGGGGTGAGACCGGACTTGGCTTTAATACCCAACTAGGGCAGTAAATATTCTTTAGCGTGCAGTCCGTAGGGGGTCGCCCCTGAGTTTTGTCGACTCTTCTGGGACACCGTAAATGTCCATAAAGTGGGTACCTGACCTTTCACCGGGCTCAGCTTTCGTGATACATGTTTTAACGCTACAGGTCTGGGCTCGTCGGTCTTACTGGTAATAAGACTTTATGCTGGAAAGAAACACCTTATACCTTTAGTAACTGATATATATATATATATTAGAATTTTTATATTTTCCTTTTTTAGAGATAAGATTTTGATTAAACCTTTAAGCTCAAGGTTTTCATTTTGATTCAGTAACTGTTTTTTTTTTTTTTTAAGTTAGCTTAAAATTATTTCAGACATAGTATAAAACTTAAATATTCCTACTAGATTAGGATCGGTCATTATCAGTAGTAATAAAAAATAAGTAAATATATTTTATAAAAGAATTAATGGAAGTTACCTTTAAAACCCGTATCCTCTCTAAACATTATTCATTTCTATTACAATTAAAATGTGACAAAATATATATTTATATAAGTGCATTATAAAGGAAAAAGGTATGTAAATTGCCTTATAACAATGTAAACAAGTAATGTTGTTTATCTTTTAATTTAAAATTATTTAAAGAGGAAATTTAAAATTGTTATTATCTATATCCAATTCAGTTTTAAAATAATGCAACAGCCACTGCAAAACATTATCGTTTCTAATAAATTATGTTGAGCTTTCCAATGAGCTTAAAAAAATTTACGTCGAAACTTCTGTTATTCCTTTGATCAACTAAAAACAGTTATGTTAAACATTCCTTGTATATATAATCAACAGGGTGTAATTAAAATAAAAAGTAATAAAGGGATTTCACTGTTAGAACCATCATATGATTCAAATCACTTTAAAGGGTACCCGTCAAAAACCATATAGTATAATATATATATATATATATATATATATATATATATATATTATATATATATATATATATATATATAGATACATAGATCATTCTTAATCCGATCCGCATCCTTATGGAACTCCATTTCTTCTAATATCCGGAACTCCCAAACTCCCTCAACATTTAAATCCCGTCTATTTAGCCATTTCCTATCGATACAGTTCCCAAACTATCCCAAGTAGATGCTAATTTCAGGAAAGATCAAGAGATAAAGCAGACAGATACATTTATTTATTTATTCAATTTTCGTTTTCTCGTTTCCATTAACAACAAATATTATTTAAAGTTTTTCTTTTAATCTTTTTAAAGACGTGAGATTTAATTATTTATTACTTTACAAACACTCCGAAGATTTGTAATTTCTTTACTTTTTTTATTTAATTTAAAACTTTAAACATATTTCTTTTTGTTCTTATGTTTACATACATTGTTCGGTTTCAGAACCTGAAATTTTTCCTTGGACGCGCAAAGCGCTCGGGTCGATCAAAGAAGTTCTGGGAGGACGGTAAAAAAAAATCTGGTGCGGGCAGCACACGACTTTCATATACCTCCGTTTTTAAAATCGATTAAAGAATTATCAAATACAGTTAGAGATAAAAAGATTGAAACCATTAAATAATTAATTTAATTGAATTAATATAGAAACATGTTTTTTATTAAAAACTCTATTATATTATTATCTTAAATAATCAGTTAGTTTTATCGGCTATTTATCACTCTTTATTAACCTTTACAAGGTTGTGTATTAAATAATATTTTTCTAAAATCTTTCCCTTTCCAACGCTATATTATACGCCTATATTACTATTCTTATGCTAAAAAATGCATTAAAAAAATATTTTTTTTATTTTTCTCCTTGTTGTTTATCAAATTCGCTCGACTTGCATATTTAGCTCCTAATTACAAATGGTAACAAGATAATATAGTTCATTTTATATAATCTACAGAATTAAAGGTACTTTAAATGAAGAAAATTTAAATTATCGACATTTAAGCCCTGTCATACTATTTCAATCAGATTGAAACCTATATCATATCAAACCCCATTAAATTTTATATCGATATAGGGAGTTTAATCAAAGAAAATCGTAAAAAGGTGCAAAATGCATAGTATAAAGTAGATCTTCCGGTCAGCTGATTTTGATGAAAAAGATTCTGTAACATCTTGGGCGTATAGTTGTCTTTAATATGAAATTTCAGTTTCATAGGACTTTTCTTTTTCGCTCAGGAGTTACCACACACACACACACAGACCTTTTTGCGAGACTTGGTTATTTGGACTCAGGGGACCCTAAAACGTGTATTTCCGTTGAAATCTGGAATTCGAAAATTTTCACGATCGCAATTCTTTCCCTTACTATATATTTCATATATAGGTAAGTGAAAGTAAAAATTAACTGAAATGTGGTAACAGGTAATAGATCAAAATGAGCTATATGTAATTGATTAAAAATATTTACTAGAATCTGAAGTTTTTAGAATAGAATAGAATAGAAATTGATTTTTATTCTGGGACTGTGTCCCTTGAGAAAAACATATTTGCACAGTTTACAATATACAGTATGTCTGGCCAACAGACAAAATGAACATAATTAACTAATGTTTACAATTATGGGTGAATATATACGTAAAATATAAAAATAAAATGAATAAAAATTAAAATAAAAAAATATCCTCAGAAAATAGTTGTTTGGACAAAATGAAAAATAAATAAGTTTGAATGGATAATAAAAAGAAGAAAAATAAAAGTTTACATTATTTTGTTACTTGGTCTTTTAAGAATAACATAAGCTTTGAAATAATAAAGTAACTTAAACTGGACAAGAATTAGTGAAAAATAAACCAATTAAACATAAATAAAAATAATATACTACAATGATACAAAACGAAGTCTTCTAATCACATAACAGGCATAATAATCACAATATAAACAATTTAAAAAGAAAAGAAAAAAAATGTAAAAAAAAAATAAATCTTCCAGATAAAATAGTTGAAAAAATAGATCGATACTTGTGGAAAAAAATAAAAATATTGAATACAATCCTGCTAAAAATTTTTAACATTGTCAAGCAGCGTCATTTTGGGATGCTAGAAGGTACTGGAAGAGAAGGTGTTTGAATGTGGAGAGGGATCGAGCATGGCGGATGTTTGATGGGAGGGAATTCCAGAGACTAGTAGAACGGGCCAGAAAGGAGCATTCATATTTTTTTGTTCTGTGGGAAGGGATATAAAGGTTGGACATACGGGATCTAGTCTCTAGTGGATGAATTGAGGGTTTGAACTGCAGGAGGAAATAGGATGTTGGGAATTGATAGTTTGGTATAGAAAAGATCCAAGGAAGTATTGCCTACGGGTGTGGGGAAAAAGCCAATTTGATTCGGTATAAAGATGGGATACATGAGACCGCCTCGACGTGCCATAAACGAATCTTAAAGAACTGTTCATGATCTGCTTCAACCTCTTCTCTAGCATCATCGAGAGGCCACCATATACCGCACATCCTTAATCAAATTGAGGGAAAATTAAAGAGGATACAAGGAGCTTACGGGTGGACTGTGGGAGAACATGACGGGAACGATGGAATAATTTGAGGGAGCTTATTGACCTTCGGGAAATTTGGGCCACATGTGGTTTCCATAATAAGGTTTGGTCAAAATGGATGCCTAAATTTTTTTACAGAGGATTTATTATAAAATTTTTTTTATTGAAATGTACAGTAAATATCAACAAACCAATAAATGTCAACATATTATTTCTGTTTTGTTCTCTTATTAACATTCTGTAATTTTGATAAATTTTTCAAGAAACAATTTTTATTGAGTAATATTACAATCTGTCCTAATTAGTGATCAAATAAAACATTCATACAGTATTATCTCTGGGTATTTCCAAGACATTTGTTTTATACAGTACCAGCAGACGACAAATTTATTGCTATGCAGGTACTAAGAAATTTTGATAAATAGAAAGGCTTTTTAATCTTCTTTTTTTTTCTTGTATTTTTCTATCTTCTACAATGATTTCTCGAAAAATTGTGATAGATACGGAGTCAAGTTGTTTTCAATTGCCATCAATCCAAGTCGATAGCTTTTTCTAAATTAGTCGGAGAAGGAAGGGTAAGGTGGAGTTGCTGTTTGAGGGGAAGTTATTTCCCACCCCCGCGTCGGAGAATACAGATCACTTTTGTAGGGCTCGAATAGAAATCACCCATCACGCCCACTCAGATCCTTGTTTTCGAATCTCTTGCTGGTGCCTCGTCGAGAAAGATATCTATTTGAAAAGTTTTCGACTAAAAGTTTTCCTTTTAAATTCAGGGAATAACTTGCGACCTCATTTGTCTTTAAAAAATAAATTTTCAAACGATATACGGGTCTTAACTTTTCAATATGTTTAGTTAATAAAATAACAGCAAAGGACTTTTAAAAATGATCAAATAATGCTAAAATATAAAAAAATCTGTAAAAATGTACCGTTTTCTTTTCCAGATGGTTATAAAATTCTTTAGTATTCCTTATTTATTTATTATCAATAAAAAAGAACCAAGTGATTATTGATAATCTTATTAATTTAGAAAGTTAAAGGTATTTAAGAGGGAGAGATTTTAAAAATTAAGCGCCGATAGACTTTAAATGAAGATGAAAACCTTCGTGATATTTTTTTTTTGAGAAAATTTTACAATCTGTCCCAATTTGGACATAAATAGTAGTGCTGAAAGATATCATACATACAATATTTACACAACATAAAATTACAATAAAATATATACACAATAATGAATCAATACAAAAGTCAATAATTCACTTATACTTATATACACATACACACACTCATACATACATCACATTGAGTGGAGAATCTAGCCAGTGCTAGAACTCTTTAGAGGAGGTGAGGGCGAAATGACTACAGCCTGGCACTACGGGTTCAAATGGTTCTTTTATTGTTCAGACAGTTGAATAAAATGAAGAATAAAAGAATATAAAAAAAGGAAAGCAATATGAGGAGCACACACTAATCCAGATAGATCAAAAACCACAGCTGGTGAGAGGTTGCAATGGATTTGCCACTGTAAAATAAAATAATCTTTCTACTATCATAAAACACAGAAAATAAAATAATAAATAAAAATGACCCTCAATTAAATATAAAGAAAACTAAAATATAAACATGTTTGAGGCAGTGACAAATCCATTTCACATAACCTCTTTGCTCCCACCAGCTGTGTGTTATAACCTCACTCCCTCACACACATCAGGCCCATCACATCACTCCCCCCCAATGACATCGGCACAGAAACGAACCTTAGGCTTTACCACCCGACCAGACCGGGTGCGATAAGGCGGTGATGTGTCCTGCTGTTCTGAGTCGAGGTCATTTGAAGGTCCGGAGTCCGCCGATGTGGGAGAAGGAGTGGGGTGATCGCACTTGCCGCTGGCCACACCAGAGGGCGATGGAGTAGGCAGATCCCTGTTGCCGCTGTCCTCTGCCGGTCCCGGGAGAAGATGTGCTACCTTCAGGCGATCCATGGAGACGGTCTTCGGTCCTGTCGGTAGCAGCAGCTTGAATGTCTTCTCCTCCCTCGAGAGAACCTGATAAGGGCCGGTGTAAGGCGGCGTCAGTGGGCGTCGGACGGTGTCATCCCTAAGGAAAACGTGGGTGCAGTCCTTGAGGTCGCGGTGAACAAAGGTGCGAGTCGTACTGCTGCGGTGCGGAGCTGGCCGGAGCATCTTCATCGCCTCCCTCAGCGTCTTCAATGTCGCCTCCGCGTCCTCCCGCCGTTCAGAGGGTTCAAAAAATTCTCCAGGGAGGCGAAGTGGTTGGCCGAAGACCATTTCCGCAGCGCTGGCACCAACATCTTCTCTCACCGCTGACCGAAGACCCAAAAGGACGGTGGGTAGCACCTTAGTTCACCCCATATTTCCCAACGTTGCCCTTAGGGATGCCTTAAGGGACCTATGCCACCGCTCCACGCACCCGTTGGACTGAGGATGGTACGCCGTAGTCCTGCTCCTCTGGATACCAAGGACGCGAGTGAGGCTAATAAAGAGGTCTGACTCAAACTGGCGCCCTTGGTCGGTAGTAATCCTTGCAGGCGTACCATAACGGGAAATCCACGTGCCCACTATTGCTTCTGCTACCTTGGTGCTTGTAATTTCCTCTAGCGGGCACGCCTCAGGCCAACGCGTGAATCGATCTATCATCGTGAGGCAATAACGCATGCCGTTGGAGGGTGGCAGAGGCCCAACGATGTCCACGTGGATATGCTCCATCCTTCCGCTGGGTGCAAAGGTACCTGGAGGAGTCACTGTGTGACGGACAACTTTCGATCGCTGGCAGAGAATGCAGCAGCGTGCCCACCTCGAGACGTCGGCGTTCATGCCTGGCCAAAAGAAACGCTGCGTGACCAACCACCTCGAGGTCCGTATCCCGGGGTGACTGAGCCCATGCAGGCGGTGGAAGATCTCTTCTCGCATGGACTCAGGAACGTATGGTCGCGCTTGAGGCGTAGAGGTTTCGCAGAGGACAGACGAGGCTGTACCGGGAGGCTGGATCCAGCGAAGCTGAAGACGGCTGTTCTTCTGAAGCCCAGAAACCGACGGATCCTTCTGCTGCTCGGACGCAAGGCGCTCATAGTCCTCGGTACAGTCGATGTCCTCAACCCTCGAGAGCGCGTCGGCAACTGCGTTGTCTTCCCCGGGTACGTGGCGGATGTCGGTTGTGAACTGGCTGATAAAGTTCACCAACCGAATCCGCATGGGCGTCGCTGTCTCTGGCTTCTGATAGAACGCTTGTTCCAGCGGTTTGTGGTCCGTCCAGACAGCAAAATGTCTCCCCTCTAGGTAATGGCGAAAGTGCTTGATGGCGCGATGGATGGCCAATAGTTCCCTGTCGTACGTGGCGTACTTCTGTTGCGCTGGAGCGAGAGCCTTGGAGAAAAATCCAAGAGGCCGCCAAACGTCGCCATCCTTCTGCTGCAAGACTGCTCCCATAGCTGTGCTGGAGGCATCACATACCAGGACAAGCTCAGCGTTAGCCTTAGGATGTCCCAGTACCGCGGAGTTCTTGATGGCAGTCTTGCAGCGCTCGAACGCTTCTACGGCTTTGATGTTCCATTCTACTGGCCTCTTGTCATTCTTCTTCGCTCCAGCAAGGAACCTGTTGAGCGGAGCTTGCATTTCCGCCGCTCTGGGTATGCAACGGCGATAAAAGTTAAACATACCCAGAAAACGCCGCAGGTCCTTGATAGTAGCCGGCCTAGGATAGGAAACTATGGCCTCCACCTTCGCTGACTGGGCGCTGATGCCGGAGGAGTTCACCCTATGTCCCAGAAACTCGACCTCCTGACGAGCGAAGACACACTTCGTCAGGTTCACCGTGAGGCCGTGATCCTGCAGCCGCCGTAGCACTTCCTCCATATGTGCTTTGTGCTCCTCTTCATCTCTTGAGCCGATGATAATATCGTCGAGAAACCACCAGGCAAAGTCCAACCCTCGAAGCACACGGTCTAGGAACCGTTGGAAGGTTTGCGATGCGGGCCAACTTGGTCAGATCAGTATGATCGGTAGCAGCCAAAGCCGCCTGCATTCCCTCAGGTAGCCCCCGGAGCCACAAAGTACTAAGCATGTCCTCCGGGACCTTCTCTCCTGCCAG
This sequence comes from Piezodorus guildinii, assembly GCA_023052935.1. Taxonomy (NCBI): domain Eukaryota; kingdom Metazoa; phylum Arthropoda; class Insecta; order Hemiptera; family Pentatomidae; genus Piezodorus; species Piezodorus guildinii. Next base: position 97,779,380 of record CM041295.1, read on the forward strand.
CTGCTGCATCTCTCGCAGAAATTGGGAAGGCCTCTGATCGCCCAATTTCTGCTCTACCAGGAGTTTCTTCATCTTCCAGCTATCTGACTGCCCGAAGCTGGAAAGTAGCCGCTCTTTTAACCTTTCATAGGGCTCATTAACAGGCGGATTACGAGCCAGATCTGCGACTTGTCGAAGAGTCTGAAAATCAAGCTGGGCGATAATCAGCTGAAATTTGCTCTTACTATTGCTGATCTTACATGAGCTGAATACCGCCTCAGCTTGAATGAACCACAGATCTGGCTCTTCTCTATAAAAAGATGGCAATCTCGCCAGCGCATTGGGGGCCGATGCTGACTCCACCTCCACTTTCTTGTCCTCTAAGTCCAGCGTTAATAAGTCAAACGGCATTATAAAGATATTGAGGGAAAAATAAAAAAAGGAGAAAGAGAAGAAAAAAATAGTTCAACACTCACCGTCGGGGTCACCACTTTAGAGGAGGTGAGGGCGAAATGACTACAGCCTGGCACTACGGGTTCAAATGGTTCTTTTATTGTTCAGACAGTTGAATAAAATGAAGAATAAAAGAATATAAAAAAAGGAAAGCAATATGAGGAGCACACACTAATCCAGATAGATCAAAAACCACAGCTGGTGAGAGGTTGCAATGGATTTGCCACTGTAAAATAAAATAATCTTTCTACTATCATAAAACACAGAAAATAAAATAATAAATAAAAATGACCCTCAATTAAATATAAAGAAAACTAAAATATAAACATGTTTGAGGCAGTGACAAATCCATTTCACATAACCTCTTTGCTCCCACCAGCTGTGTGTTATAACCTCACTCCCTCACACACATCAGGCCCATCACAACTCCAATATATTTACAAAAGGTCGCGGGGCCACTGCCGTTTCAACCTTCTAGGTGGGTTGTATGGATGAGTGGAGCTGGATAGGGATTGAGCTAAAGGATTAGGATGATGAATGAGGTTCTGGTGGAATTTGGAAAATTTGGATGGAATTAGGTCTGAAATAAATGGAACATTAAGGTCGTGGTGCAAGGTATAATTGGAGACATAATAAGGAGCATTTACTATTGTACGGAGGACTTTGGATTGAAAGGATTGAATGCGTTTGATGTTAGAACGTTTAGCTGTCCCCCACAGTTCAAGTCCGTAGGTCCAGATGGGGATCACTTGTAGCTGGGTGGCTAGCGTAACAGCCTCCCATGCCAAAGGTCACGGGTTCAAATCCGCAGGGGGTCCTAGGATTTTTTAATGGGAGTAAAAAATCCTTAGTTACGCCGTCCTTCGGAGGGGACGTTAAAAGGTGGTCCCGAGCCTGTGCGATGTCAGGTACTCGTTAAAGATCCCTATCCTAATAAAACCTGGATAGGCAAAATTAAGGACTCCCACTGTAGCATCGTCCGATTAGCCATAGTAGCATAAAGTGACGTTAAATAAATAAACAAGGTCCAGATGGGCTTCAGTATTGTCTTGTAGATTAATAATTTGTTGTCAACTGTAAGTTCAGATTTTCTGTTGAGTAGTCGGTATAACTGTCCGAATCGTCGGTTGAGTTCTTGTCTTTTAAGTCTTGTATGTGGGTTCCAAGTCAATCTTTTGTCTAACAGTAAGCCAAGATACCGGACTGTATCTGAGAGTGGAATCGGTAATGAGTTGAAATAAACTGGCGGACAGGATTTTCGTCTAAGAGTAAAGGTTACGTGTTTACATTTGGCTTCGTTCACCTTTACACGCCAGTTATTACACCAGTGTTCGATAAGGAAAAGGTGTCTCTGAAGGTTTAAGGATGCTGTTTCAGGATTGGAACTGGATGATAGGATGGCGGTGTCGTCTGCAAAAGTTGCCAGAAAGGTATCAGGATGTGTAGGAATATCAGCAGTGTAAAGGATGTAGAGGATGGGTCCCAAGACGCTGCCTTAAGGAACACCGGCCTCAACGGGATAAAGGTTAGAAAATTCTTCACCACAGCGAACTCGGAAGGAACGGTTCGAGAGATAGGATCGGAGAATGAGGTATAGGGACTGGGGTAAATGGGTTTTCAGCTTGAAGAGTAATCCACTGTGCCATACCCGGTCAAAAGCTTGCGCAATGTCCAGAAACGCACCAGAACAATACTCTTTGCATTCAAGAGCTGAGGAAATATGGTCTACAACTCGGAGCCCCTGTTGAACTGTGGAATGCTGAGGACGGAATCCAAACTGATGGGAAGGAAGATTTTGAGATTCTAATATGGGTAGGATACGTTTAAGAAGAAGTCTTTCGAAGATTTTTGAGAGGATGGGGAGTAGACTAATAGGCCTGTAGGATGAAGTGTTGTTGGAAGGTTTACCTGGTTTTAAAAAAAGGACGATGGTGGAATGTTTCCATAACAGAGGAAAATAGGTGGTGCGGAGGATGCAGTTGTAAATATAAGTAAGGAATATAATAGCTTTCTGTGGAAGTTGTCGGAGGATCTGGAGAGTAAGGAGATCGTGTCCAGGAGATTTACGGAGAGTCAGTTTTTGGAGAAGATATTTGACCTCAGAGGGATTAATAGCTTTAGGAGGTAGGGAAAGTGGAATCGGTGACATAAGAAAGTCTTGCACTTTTGCGGTGTGATTGATGTGGGATTCCGGGTGAGGAGTGAATACTTTGGAGAGGTGTGTGGCGAATTCCTCGGCTTTATCTTCATCAGACGCAGCCCAGGAGTCATCACCACGTCGGAGAGGATGGGAAACATGATGGTATTTTAGGATCTTTTTCGTGACATTCCACAGGGAATTATCACGAGCTGATAGAGAGGAGAGGTAGGAATTAAAGGACTGGGAACGGAAGGTTCCAACTCCCTCTTCAATTGTCTACAATAGAAGTTATAGGAGCGGCGATCTGTTGGGTGTCGGGTGCGCTGCCATAATGATCTTGCTCGGCGTTTGGTGTGGATAAGGTCTATAATAGGTTGTGGAAAATGATTTTGGTCTGGATTTATATTGGAGTGTTTAGGAGAGGAAGCAGTCCAGACAGCTTGTTGGATGGCGGTGGTAAAGGAATAGACGGAATTATCTAGGTCATCTTGGGTTTTGAGGGTTACTCTGAGGTCAATATTATCGGTCAGGATTTGGCGGAAAAGGTTCCAGTTGAAGGGCCTCGGATGAATGATGGTGGAATGGGTTTTGGAATTGGAGTGAGAGATACTTTTAGGATCAGTAGACTATGGTCTGAGGATAGTTCATCAAGGCGAGTTAAAGACAAGTTGAGAGAGCCTAATCCGCTGTGGATAAAGAAGTCGAGGATGTCAGGATTGCGGTTAGGATCGGTTGGCCAGTAGGTAGGTGAGTCAGGAGGCAGGATATTAAAATTTCGGGAGTTGAGTGCAGACAGCAAATTTCGTCCCCGAGAATTCGTGGTCCTGGAACCCCACTGCTGATGCTTGGCGTTTAAGTCTGCACCCAGAATGAAACGATTGCCTAAGGAATCTAGGAAGGATACAAATTCAGAATTGGAAATGGAATGTTTAGGAGGGCAATATGCAGATGTGAGGGTTACCGGAAAGGAAAAAGTCTTGATTACTATGGCTGTGGCTTGTAGGAAATCATAGGTGGGAAGTGGGAGTAAATGATGAGAGAGGGATTGGTGGACAATGATAGCAGAACCGGCATGGGCTTTACCGTCTGGGTGGTCAGTACGGTATGTCATGTATTGCGGTATTTTGAAGTACTGTTTAGTCGTTAGCCTTGTTTCAGTTATAAGTGCAACATCGATTGTTTTGTCTTGCAACAACGCTGTCATTTCGTCAGTATGATTCCTAACACCATTCGCATTCCAAAGGAGAATGGATAAGGAGTTAGGTGAAGTCATTTAAGGATTTTTCAAGGCAGGGATTAGATTCGATACTAGATTTGTAAGGAGTGATATAAGCGGCATAACGAGAGATTTGATTTCGGAGATGAACGATGTCATTAGACTGGTAAGATCTGTGACGTTTGATGGTGGAGGGATATGAGAAATTTGATGTTGAGGAGTTTTTTGAAGATTAGGTAAACTTTGAGGGATAGATTCTTGTACAATAGATTGAGAATGTTGAGGAAAATGTTCCGGCAGTGCCTCGACTTCATGATTCTGGTTACCACCTCCAAGCAAGTGGGCAAATGACACGTTAGAATTTACAAGTTTAGATGGTTCTCTTCTGCTTCTGGTTGGTACAGCTATTTCATTCGGATCCTGAGGTTTTTGGTATCTGGTTCTGAGTTTCTTGTAGATTTCACATCCCTTGTAGTTAGCCGGGTGGTCCTTGAGGCACAGAGCATATACAGCGGGTGTTGATCTTGATCTTGTACATTCTTCTGTTTTATGCTGTTCACCGCATTTCACACAGCGTGGTATGTGATGGCAATAACTTTTGGTATGACCATATGCCTGACAGTTATGTCACTGGACTATTTCTTTCTTTGTGTGAGGTTTTTCAACATTTACACGGGTATAGTACAGTCTACTGAGGTCATAGATTTTTTCGACTCCTGCTGATGGTTCCAAGTCCACGAAGAATAGAGGCAGTGGACTTTTATCTTTTAGAACGTTGGTGACTTGCCTCACTTGGAATCCTAATTCTGTCAGTTCTTCTTTGATTGCTTCAACGGGTGTTGAGGAATGTAGATTTCTGATTACGACCCTTAATGCTCTCTCTTGGCGCAGCTGATAAGTATGAAAGTCAGCTTTGGTCTCAGTCAGATATTTTACAATCTTTCTGTAGGTTTCAGCAGTAGTCGGAGATATTTTAGTATCATTGGTTCTACTTATACAATAATAACTATTAGGATCTGTTACTTTGTTTAAATGCGCACACATCAGTTTAAAATTTTTAATATTTTTAACAAATATTGGTGGAGGTAGTGGTTCTCTGGGTATAGGAGAAGATTCCATGGCTTCTTTTTCATTTTGGAGGATCTGAAATGGATTCGGTGTAAAAAACGGAGATTCATCAGTTATTCCTTGTGATGATGTGCTGGGCTGTGGTTCAGATCCTAATGAGGTAGCTGACGCGGTCGCTGGTGGAATCATTTTTTTATTTTGTTCACGGCGGGGTCTCTGTTTTGTGGGAGACGAGTTCGAACCTGCAGATCTAGATCTTTTACTTGCGGACTTTGAGGACATGACTTGATGAAAATATCTCATTGATTAAGAAAATAATAATAATAATAAATAAATAATGAGATAAGAATTGAAGATAAAAGAAAGATAATTAAAAGAAAAGCAAGCCCGAGCTTGCCGAGTTAGCGGCAATCAGCTGATCAGTGACCCTTCTTTCACTTTTTCGTGATTGTACAAAGTAAATTATAACTTTGCTTACCAAAACTTCTCCAATATTCACTGCCGTAATATTCCTGAGGTCTAGTGATGTTCTCCAGACTGAATTCTAGCGAATTCCTACTGAAAAAAGCAAAAATCTGAGAGACGATGTAACGTATGACTGTTATCATCGAGCGCATCAGCTGATTCCCCTCGTGATATTAAAGGACTTACACCGATTGAGTCAGCTCAATCAAAATGTTCAGAGCTTTTTACTTTCACTTACTATATATAGTAAGGGAAAGTATTGCGATCGTGAAAATTTTCGAATTCCAGTTTTCAACGGAAATACACGTTTTAGGGTCCCCTGAGTCCAAATAACCAAGTCCCGCAAAAAGGTCTGTTGTGTATATGTGAGTGTGTGGTAACTCCCGGGCGGAAACAGTATGTCCTATGAAACTGAAATTTCATATTTAAGACAACTATACGCCCGAGACGTGAAAAAACTTTTTTCATCAAAATGAGCTTACCAGAAGAGGCACTTTATACCATGCATTTTGCACCTTTTTTCGATTTTCCCGAAAACGGTTCCGACGATTTTTATTAAACTCGCTATATCGATGTAAAATTTAATGGGCTTTAATATCATGTAGCTTTTATTCTGATTAAAATGGTCTGATAGGACTTAAATGCCGATATTTTAAATTTTCTTCCCTAAAGCACCTTTAATTTTGTAGATTCAATAATAATAACTAGATTATCTTGTTAACGCTGATGAAAAACAGGTTAATATATAAATTGAATAAATTCGATACCCAACTAAAGAAGAAAACAGAAAAAATATTTTTTTAATGCAATTTTCGTTTTTGAACATAAGAGCAGTAATATACATGCATGATATACCGTTGGAAAGCTAAAGATTTTAGAAAAAATATCATCTCATACACAAGCTTTTAGAAGTTAATGCAGAGTGATGAAAAGAACATAAAACTAACTGATTATTTAAGATAATGATATAATAGATTTTTTAATAAAACACATGTTTCTATATAAATTCAATTTGATTAATTTTCCTTAATAATTTCACGCATTTTTATCTCTAACTGTATTTGAAAATTCTTTCATTGATTTTAAAAATGGAGGTAAGTGAAAGTCGTGTGTTGCCCGCACCAGATTTTTTCGTAAAAAGACGAAAACTGCATGGTACAACGTAATTCTTCGGTCTTCTACACTTAGTCATCAAATATCATATTGAGTATCTATTTTTACAAATCAACAAAACTTAGGATTTTTTAGAAGAAGCAAAAAAAAAATATAAATAGATATAAGCCATTAGCCTTAATAGACTATTTGACCATGAATGTAACTAATATGACATTAAATGCCCATCAGATTTTACTTTAATATCGCGAGTTGAATCAAAACCATTTGAGCTTGTTTTAAGAAATATAAAGAAGCAATCCTTGTTCGTAGATTTTGGTTAAACAAGTTGATGTAACATCCAAGGCATATAATTGTCCTAAATATAAAATGTTAATTTTATACGACTTTTTGTTTCGTTGGCCTACCATATTCACTCATACCATTTTACAACACTTGGTTACTTGAATTACTAGGTATCTCCTTGACGTACTTGTAACATGGAATCCTCACACTCGCAGATACCAGTTACTGCAACACTTATCGTCCACTGTTGGGGTCTACTGTCCAACTGGGGATCCACTAAACTATTAAATTCCTCTACCATCCAATACTTGCAATCCAAAATCCTTAAAATCATCCTGAATGCTCCTTACTTTGTCACCAATACCATAATCCATAAATATCTCGAAATCTAATTTGTTGCAGAGGTAGCCCGAAACCGGTATACCCATTTTTATTCCTAGCTTTCTGCCCACACTAATCTTCCTGACAATCCACGGAGGATGGCTAAGGGACCTTTCTTTATAACACTATCGTGTTTATAAATCTATTACTTATCTTATTAACTTGTAATTTTTTGTTTCGGTTGGCGCATCTGGTCTTTGAGACTCTTGGCCGTTCAGCATTGTTTCTAAAGATTCCACACTGCGATTCTCGATGCTGTTTTATAGGTTAGGGTCATTACTCCCTACGCCTATTTTAGTGAGTAGCCACCAGTTAGCCGACTGGTCTGACATACAAGGAGGAGGTTGTGAGCGAATCTCTATTTAATTATGTGCTTGAAAACGTCCCAGGACTGACATTATAACTCACAAACTTTGGCGTGGTAGACTAGCGTTAGCAATACAGTCACAAAACCATTACACTCAATCATACAACATCAATCGGGCGGTATGGCATCGCAACTGTATAAATTTAAAAGGCAATTGATTTAAAAGTTCCTTAATTGATTTAAAAAATGGAGGTAAGTGAAGGTAATATGTTGCGCGATGCAGATGTATGCATTTTAATTTTAACAAAAAGTAAATAATATAATTGATAGTTAGAATCCTAAAGGGTATGAAACAGTGACAATTGAATAGGAAAGGTAGGAGTTAGAAGGAACGATTCCAGGCCATAATTCATGCAAACCAGGGCATTGGACATCGCTAATAGCCCAGGGAAGAGAAATGCTCCATTTGGCCGACCCTTCACTGTCTTCAATAAGGAAACGGATGGCTCCACTACACTTAACAGCTTCAGCTACCCATTTATTTGAATTATCACCCGATAAAGGTTCCCTGGCGGAATCGACAGGTTTTACAATGAGGGAGAGTGGAAGGCCCCTTAATTTAATTCTGTTTCGGGGATCGAATAGGATTTAAACCCGATCCAAAAGGACTCCAAACCGGAACTGATAAAAAGACCGTCTCTCTTCATTTATTTCTCTGCCTACTTGGGAAGAGACACTTCAAAGGAAGATAAAAGGAGGTTAACAAGATGGAATAAGTTTTAAAATGATTTGATAACTTAATGCTATTAAATAGTTCAAAATTTCAGGGTAAACTGATTTTTTTAAAAACAATTTACATGAAGCAAGTAATAATTAACCATAGTAATAATAGTAGTAACCATATTTATTTTGTTATACTTTTAAATATAATATTATTCCAGCAGTTCTATTGTTTCTTTAAAAAAAAATACCCTATATCTCTTTTAGGTTGTTTTATTTTGATTGAAGTAGTATACTTAAATTCCGATTTTCTAAATTTCCTTCTTCTAAAAATCCTGTACCTCTACAACCCAAGATGAGTCTAGGGTCAAGTACTGATAATGATTAGGTATTGTTTGACGGCCAACGATCGTAGGAGGAGGAGCTTAGGCCCAGATCACGCTCAAGCGCCCAGGTATTTACCCAAATTTATAGTGGCTGCGTGTGCCCCAGGAGGTTCTCTATATCCTAGGATCGCCTCACGGCTAAAATAACATAATATATAATATTCTGCCATATCCGGGATTTAAACCTAGGACCCGGAGAACAGTAGACTATAACTCTATCCGCAAGACCATTTTGTATCTTATAGGAACTTAAAAAAATATACGTATTTATCATTCAATATTATAAAATAAACTTAATTTATAAATGTGGAACTGGTGTGGTATAGTGTAATCAGTTTAATTTTCGTAAATCAGTTTAATTTCATGGATCGAAAGAAAATATTATTTCCAAAGATGACTAAAATTTCCCATTTTCGGGAATGTATTTAAACTGATTCTTGGTTTGTGTGTAATTTTTATAACGAACACTTCGTGAAGATCTTTGATTTATAAAAAAATATAAATATTTTTTGCAGAAAGCTTTACCATTTGTTTTCACTATTAATTTTAAAAATTAAAATTTACAGCTGTATTACCACCTCTTAGTTCAGTTCATGATCGGTCTAATTACTAAACCCAGTATGAAATGAACTAAGGAATCGTAATACAGCTGTAAATTTTAATTTTCTAAATTAAGATTCCAGCCACTTGCGAGAAGATGATTATGCAAAGATCACGCACAGCTGAGAAGTTCTTTCGAAGAATTTCGAATATCCACTTTTTGGAGGCTGGGTAAGCTTCAAAAGGGTCTCCCTACCATAGGATTGTCCTAGAGTTAAAATAATAAAGTAAATAATTATCCTACCACAGCTGAATTTGAACAGGGTACAAAATAAGGGAGAGTGCGGGAAATGCGGACGCGGGGTAATCCGGGTACGTTCGTTTGGCTATTAGAAAAGAATAGATAATATTCCGAGTGATGCAGTCGTGAGTTGATCCGAAAGTAGTACCGAACCAGGAGTGCTGAAGCAACGACGCGCTCGGTGTTCAAGGCATTTTAATTTTTTTTTTTTTTTTTCAACAATATCATTTAGTTTTCGAGTACTTATGCTGATGACACTTGTGTGTTATCAGTCAATAACGATCCAACTGTTGCCTCTCAAACCCTTCAATCCCACATCAGAGACCTTGAGATATGGTGTCAGAATTGGAGAATTAAAATAAATTCCAACAAATCCCATCAAATAACCTTTACCCTTCGTCGTAAGCCAATGACATCCTGTCCCACAGTATCCTTTAATAATATTCCACTTGTCCCTGTTGAACAGATCCGCTACCTAGGACTGCTCCTTGACAAACGTCTCACATGGAATCCACACACAAGACTGAAACGACAGGAAACTGCTCGCCGCTTTCGATTACTTCAACACTTACTAGACAGACGCTCAAACCTTCCACTTAACTACAAAAGGCTCATCTACATGACCATCATAAGGCCTATATGGACATACGGAGTTGAGCTTTGGGGCTCTACTAAACCATCGAATTCTTCCCGTATCCAATCCTTACAATCCAAAATCCTTCGTAAAATCCTCAACGCTCCTTACTTTGTCACAAATAAAATCATCCATAAAGACCTAAATGTTCCATATGTTGCTGATTTGGCCCGAACTAGATATCAATCCTTCTATGACAAACTCCATTCCCACTCCAACCCACTAGTTTCAACCCTTGCTTCCTCTTCGATTCCTGATAATCCTCCGAGGCGTCTGAAAAGAAGATGGCCTCGAGACCTTCTTGTTTAAAATAGTTACTGGAGTGCTTCCATTGGGTTGCTCCTCAACAAGTCTGTCTCATGTGATTTTTCTTTTAGCATATTTACTTGTTGTAATATAAATTACAGTTGTAAATTTAAATAAATAAATATAAAAAAAAAAAAAAAAAAAAGTTTTCGAGTAAAATTGAACAGATATATAATATTTTTAGTTTAACAAAGAAATTATGTATTTTTTTTATGAATCAACGTCTAATTGAATAACGCGATTCTAACCTTAAAAAAAAAAAATTGTATTACTGTGTCTATTGGGTAATGACGGACGATTTTAGTGGGGTAATCCTTACTGTTTGCAATTACCCCTAAACAATAAATTTATAATTTATAATGATGAATTTAATAAATGGATTTAGATTAAATAATGATGAATTTAGATGAAATACACTAGTGAAAGTTTTTTGTATGTTTCTCTGCTTTCAGCCCTGTACCTTTACGAATTTAGGTTTTAGGTAACAACGCGTTTCAGATGCCACGAAATAGCAAAGAAAGATGGAGACCAAATACAAATTAGAAAACTTAGAAAGACCTGTTACCCCACATACCATTCGTAATTACCCGATGTGCTGTGGGGTAATCTCGAACCCAACAGTTTTGATTTCTTATTAATATTTGATTTTGTATTAAATATTTATCTATGTTGCTTGTCAGAACGTAAGGTTGATTAGTTAAAGTAAACGTTAAGTAATAAATGACTTTTCTAACTTAATCTGGATTTCGTTCGATTTCAATTTCCCCACTTTTTCCCATCAGCAGTCTAAAGCATTAAGGTTTCTGCTCTTTTTATTACTCTTAACTAACCCGATCCTAATTAGCAACATATGGAACATAATATTATTCGTGACAATGTAAAGAGTATTGAAGATTTCAGGAAGGATTTTAAATTATAAGAATTAGAATACGAGAAACATTGTATGGTTTAGTATAGCCCTACAGAATAGCTCCATATGTTCTGCAATTATTACAATCACGTAAATGAGTCTTTTGTATTACAATTAAGGGTGGTTCAAGCCTTTGTCTTGGTGGTCCGAAATTGAAATGTACGTGTATTGATTAGTCGACGAATGTACAAATGTTTAAGGATGGTATAAATATATATACCATTTTTTATACACGGCCACCGTACATAAAAACTTTTTGCTACTGTTTCCAATAGTTGCTAAAGCTATTTTTTTCCTTTAAGCTTAGTTTGAATTAATAACCTGTTAGTTATAAGTAAAGAACCCGTTTGCTGAAAATTTATTAGTGCTTCAAACGATACTATATTTTTTTTTTAACTTAACCGTTGATCATTTTTTTTCTTTTAGGAAACAAGAAGCTTCCAGATTCCGTAGAAGGGAGATCCAATGCGACAAAATAAAAACAGATTAATTCAAGAGACTAAAAAAAGTTACCAACAGAGTTGGTGCTGACACTTCATGTCAAGTCCGCAAGCAACTTGAGATTTTAAGTCAGGGAAACTTTGTGATATCTTTTTTTTTTTTTTTAATCTCTGAGCCATTAATTACAAAACTGTCAAGTTTTTGAAATTAAAAAATACTTTCATTGCTATAGCTTAATTTCTCCTAGTGCTGTAATTACAGGGGACCGACTAATATTTGATAATTAATTGCAACAGCAAACAATAGCTGCACTAACATATTTTCAGATATTTATGTAAGGTATAAATATGATGTTTTGTTATTATATTTATTTTGTTTTATTTGTCCATTTTATTAGTTCATTCTGTTGTTTACTCAGAGAATCCATTCTTATAACCATTGTTTATTTCCTGTAATATTATTCTAAAAGGACTCGTCCCAGAATAAATAAAGAATTATTATTATTATTATCTTTCAGAGATAATATTTTGATGACTTGGTTACAGAAATTTTTTTTATTTACCCGTTAAAAGAAAAGCTTAATTGCAATGTATTTACTTACAAACTTTCACAAAATAATGACCTAAATAATAGTAAACACCGTATTAAAATCCGCCCAGTGGCTTAGAAGAACTTCGCGGAAACAAAGAATCGCGGTGTCATTTTATATATACATATTGGGTTGAGTCACATGAAGTGTCCTTTTTTCAAGGTAAAGAATTTTTATTAAAAATACGATATGAAAACAAGATAATTTTATTCAATTATTTACCTTCTTTTTCTACAAATTTTTCCCAACGTGACATCAATTTTTTTTATCCCCGAACTAAAAAACTCCGAGCTTTGAAGTGAAACAAAATCTGAAAACGCACCTTTCACTTATCATAATTTTCAAAAAGTTTTCCTTTGACGAAGTTGTCTAAATTCCTGAACAGGTGGTAATCTGTTGGAGACAAGTCGGGAGAATATGGTGGGTGAGGAAGAACTTCGTAGCCCAGTTCTTTCAATTGTTGCACGGTATGTTTTGAAACATGGGGTCTTTTTGCCGCTCAGTGAGATCATGAGGTACCCGTGTATCGATCTTTTTTACTTTCCCAATACACTTTAAATGTCTGGAAACGGTAGATGCACTTGCATTTAGTTGTGCTGAGAATCCTTCAACTGTTTGGTAGGGGTTTCCTTCTACTGTATGTTTGAGGAAATCGTTGTCTATTACAGACGGAGGTCTTCCTCGGGGCAAGTTTTCCAAGTCGGTATCCCCAGCTGAAAACTTAGCAAACCAACGGCGAATGGTCCGTTACATTAACACTCCCTTCCCCAAACGCCTTGCGAATATTTCTAGCGGCCTCAGCTGCTGAATGGCCGAGTTTAAACTCGTACAAAAATATTACTCGAAAATCGCGTGTTTCCATGTTCATATTTGGAGGTATACTAAAAAGTGGGTAATTGATCGGGAAGCTAATGTTTATAATACAAAGGTAGAGGATTAGTAACTGTTTACTTTAAATATGTAAATATTCGGAAGAAAACAACAGAAACCTGCAAAATCCTTTATGTATTTCAGAAACTATGAAAACGGACATTTCATGTGAAACCACCCAATATATAGAGAGAGATGTTATTACTTTCCCGTACTATACGTTTCATATACAGGAAAGTGAAAGTAAAAATTATTATAATAGCGAAACGGAAGCCAGGCCTACCAACTGCCTCTTTTCATTATGAATAAAGTAAATAAATAAAGGAAAATGGAGCAGTTTCAGCCTGGAGCCGCTTAAGGAACCAGGTTGGTGAGAGTGAAGGCTGGTCTGAATTCATAATTTTATCCGGTGGAAAATTAAATAAACCTGAAAATACGACTTTTGGAGAAAAACTCGTGGGAATAATATAAAACTTTATTTTCGTTTCTGTTAAAAGAATAATCTGTAACTAGAATAAGAATAAAACAGTAGATTTACCGATCAGCAATCTTCCTGAGACCTTATTTCTGCTTTTCTAAAAGTAATACGATCAGAAAAAAAAAATCTGGGCCTGGAATACACGAATTTCACTTACCAAAATTTTAAAATCAATTTAAGAACTTTTAATAAAGTCAGAGTTGATAAAAGTTGAAAATTTTGTATTTATATTTATATAAAACATGTGTTATAATTAATAATCTATTATATTATTATCTACAACAATCACTTACTTGTATCCACTTTTCATTACTCTTATTACATTATAAAAGTTTTTGTATAAGATAATATTCTTTCCTAAATTACGTTACTGTCTTATTTTTAAAAACAATAAAAAATTATTAAATAAGTTGGTAATTTAAGGTGAAAATCAAAATTCATTAGAAATTGGAAGCTTTAATAATATTCTTTTCAGACATAAGGCTTCTTGAAGGAATTACCAATTAAAATTATTTTTGCACCTGAAGATAATCTGTTTTATTTATAGCTTTTACTTATTTAATTATTTATATATATATATATATATATATTATATATATATATATATATATATATATATATATATCATAATTATTAGCTGGTTATGTAATTATCTATCCAAATGATGCCAGATAAACTTGATCATGCTTTTTATTTTTAGGGGACTTTATTAGGAATTTAGTAAAAACTTACTATAGCTTAGTGGTACCAAGGCCAGAACACAGCTGGATAACACACCAGTCTTGTTATTCCATAGTTTACAATAATATTCCTATAAATTTTCAATAGTCTCAAACAAAGTATTACTACAATGTTAAAATAAGGGAGAAATCCCTCAGTGAGAAAAAATGCTGGATGTATTGAATTCTAATTACATTTCGCTGTATACATGCCGCCCTCAATGCCAGCCTACGTCACTCATTGTGATGATCTTGTTTATTTTGAATGATGTATTGCTTTTTAGTATTTTATATTATTAAGTAATGTAAAGTAAAGGTGGGAAATGCGTGTTATTTTTCAGTTGCTAAGTTACTTAGCTCACGGCTTCTATCTAAAAACTTAAAGCTTAGAATTTATAAAACTATTATTCTTCCAACTGTTCTTTACGGATGTGAAACGTGGCCGCTTACTTTTAAGGATGAACAACGGCTTAAGGTTTTCGAAAATAAGGTACTGCGCAAAATATTTGGTCTGAAGAGAGATGAGGGCTCTGGGGAGTTTAGAAGGTTGCACAACGCGGAATTGCGGAACTTGTATCCTGTGGATATAATTGAGTTGATAGCGTCGCGGAGACTCAAATGGGCGAGTAAAATTGTTGGGCTCGGTGAGGAACGGATTCTGAGAAAGTTGGTATTTGCCTATCCGACTGGTAGGCGTCCGAAAGGTAGACCGAAGCGTCGATGGGAGGATTGCGTTAAAGCTGATCTTGGGGGCTTGGGCTTGAACGGAGAACATTGGACGAGTCTGTGGAGACGGAATATGGTGGTATCGGCATCGAACCTTCGGGTTCGGTAAGCCTAATTATTATTATTATTTAATTATTTATTGTATTCTGTCTTTAGTTTGTTTGCTTTTGCTTTTTGGTTTAGTCAATTACTGTTTCTAATGTGTACTGCGTTATCTGTTTGTTATTGTAAATTCTATTGCATTGCCGCAGGTGAAATTCTTTCTAACGTGGTGCCTTAGTGGGATAGTGACTTCTATTTGTACTGTAAAAATGTCTGTGTTTTTTAAATAAAGAAGGTATTAAAAAAAACAGTCCCAGAAAAAAATATTCTCTTTCATTTATTAACAAAAAAAAAAAAACGTAACTGAATCCTCAATGGAAGGCTTAGTTAGTTGGACTTAGATCACCTTACGACAAATATGTTTATGTAAAACTCATAATATTTGATTATAAATAAAAGTTTAATCCATTCCTTTGGTATGATTATAATTATTGTTCATTCAGACTTAAATCAATCACATATTAGGAAATCGATGGATAAAAGATTACTGATATTGAGATAGATTGGACTGGCTAGGGGGACGGGTAATAAAAAAAAGAAATCAATACCCCATCGCACGCAAATGACCCTATCCTAACTCATGAAACTTTGAGAATGCTGTAAATTAGATTTTTTTTAGTCAATAACTCATCTACGGTAAGAGGGTCCTATTTTAACAGTTATCTCTTGTCTTTTTTAATTACTTAAATAACCGGTTTCAAATGGTAAAAATTAAAAGAAGTTCATATGCTTTCGAAGTTAAAAGAATTGAAAATAAGATTTTTTTAAACCTTAGAACTCCAATATTGGTCGTAAAGCTATGGCATCCTGTCCAACTACAGCGCAGGTCAGAATTTTGGGAACACCTATGGTTTAATAATAATAATAATTTCTTTATTTATTCTGGGACAAGTCCCTTTAGAATGATACAATATACAATAATGAGAGAATTACTGTCTTAGAGTAAGATTAAAAGAAAAGAAATATACAATGCATAATAAGTAAAAAAAAGAAACAATAAGAGAAATGATAAAAATAAAAAAAAATTATTAGTGATGATTAAAGAATATAATCAATAAATAATTATTATGTTTCCATACATAATCTAGACTAAAAAATAAAATAAAAATCTTTCTTAATTAAAAAAATAAAAAATAAATTAAAAAATAAACACTTCTTTAACTTTTTCTATTTACACATTTTCATGGAACTGGATCAGTTAGGACTGTTTTGAAATTTAATGGACAGGAGGTAATGGAATAGACGAGATTTAAACGTCGTAAGGGTAGTAGAATTACGGATATCAGAAGAAATAGAGTTCCACATGGAAGAGGATCGGATTATGAAAGATCTGTCGAAAGTTGCGGTTCGATGGGGCGCAATGTACAAGTCAAAAGGCCCGCATACGGGTGTTGCAGGAATTGATTGAGGATTTGAATAATAAGAGATCAGAGATGTACGATGGACGGCGGGATTGGATAACTTGATAGAGGAAGGAAGCCAGGAAGTATTTTCGACGGTAGGAAGGATAAAGCCACTTCAACTCTTCGTAGAAATCAAATAATCTGTTTAAGTTTTTTCTCTTTGTGTATTATGTGGTTTGCACTACACAATCCAGCTGAATATCCATTCTTTTTATCCGTTCTTTAATGAAAAAAAAAACAAACAAAAATTATCTGGCAGGGAACTTTTTACAACTTTAGCAGTCAAGAAATCAAACAAAGAATAAAATGTATCTTATCAATTCCCATTAGGGGATTATCAGACTCAAAAATCACATTGTTTTTTCTTATTTATTTTTATTACGTTAGAAGTCTCAGTAATAATGATATTTAATCATATTATTTCTTGTTATTTACGATATTGACAAAACTTGTTTACAACTAATTAGCAAATTTGTTTATAAATACGAATAATAATGAGATACCTACATTTTATTTAGGTATTCATAGAGGTTATTCATGATTTAATGATGTAAACCGTAGGTTGTCTCAAACTTTTGACCAGTAGTGTATGTCCTGTATAATAATCCACTTTGGGGAGCCCGAGGCTGAGAGGCTAGCGCGCTATCGAATCCCAGTACCGTCGGGGCTTTTATAAGGATGTAATTAAATGGGGATTCACTCATAGCTTCTCCACCGGGTATGTTAGGCTCGTCAGCCAAATGGTGGCCACTCACAATATTAGGCGTAGGGAGTGATGACCCTACCCTACAAATTGCATCGAGAAACGCTAGTGTAATCTCCCATTTACAGGAGATTACACCGCGAGGCCCAGGGCGTGCACGGTCTGTCGCGTCACTAAAAAAAATATATTCCAATTATTTAAAAATCCACTATACTTAACTCCATTGATTTACAAGGTTTATTAACTCAAACTTCTAAAACTCATAAAATAATAAAAATAAAATTATATGTATGCCGTTTTCGACTACTCAACTGGTAAAGAATATATCCAATAAAACTTTGGGGTCACCTGTGTCGTGGGGACTAGCACTGCCTTCTGTGCTTAAGCTCGCAGGTTCGAACCCGGTAGATGGCCCAAAGTCTTTTTAAAGGGAGTGAAATGTCCTTGGTTGAACCGTCCTTCACAGAGGACGTAAAATGGAAGTCGCGAGTCTGTGAGATGCCCCTTACTCGTTAAAGATCCCTATCCTAAGTAATAATTGATAGGTAACAGGCCTCATACAGCATCGTATGATTAACCACAAACACATAATAAATGCATAATCAAACAATGCAAATCTTCCATACATAATCACCTTATGTTTTAACTGGGTATCTATGACTACCTACTTATGTTAAATCTTTATTCCTCTTTGATTCTCTTTAATTAAAAAAATATCCAAAAAGATTTAAATGGAAATAAAAAGCTTAGATATTTTATCTTTTTACCGGTTTTCTACGAATGAGTATCTTCTCTACATAATCTGAGTCATACCATTATATCTTAGTGTATATTTACTTATATTTTCATCTAATATACAATAGTTCCTAATCAGGAGAGCCCGTGGCTGAGTGGTTAGCGCGCTAGTCTCTCGTGCTATAGGTTGTGTGTTCGGATCCCAGTCCCAGTGGGGCTTTTATAAGGATATAATTAATTAGGGATTCACTCACAGCCTCTCCCCCAGGTATGTGAGACCCGTCAGCCAAATGGTGGCCACTCACAAAATTAGGCGTAGGGAGTGATGACCCTACACTACAACATGCATCGAGGAACGTGAGTGTAATCATTCAGGATATTACACCACGAGGCCCAGGGCCTACACGGCCTGTCGTGCCAATGGAAGATGAAGAAGGTTAGTTCCTAATCACAATAAATTAAAAAATAATTTACGAGAAAATATTTATTTTGTTTTTGATATGCGTTTTAAGTTCTATACCAACTTGAATCTATGCTTTTAATTATTATATATTGAAATATTCAAAAGTATCAAAAACTAGTAATAGTAAATGTGCCCTATCGAACTACAATTAAATTTAAATAAAAAGGTCTTGCAACCATCTTCATTTTAGAACTATCAGAGAATCATTACGAATCGATGAGGAAGCAAGAATTAGAACTAGTGGGTTTGAAATGGTACCTGGTTCATGCCAAGTTGGCAATATATATGAAACATTAGGTCATCATGGACGACTTTATTCGAGTCAAAATAAGGAGCATTGAGTATTTGATGAAAGTTTTGGATGGTAATGAATGGATTTGAGAATATTTCCATGGTTTACTGGAGTCCTAACTCTTTTAGTTAAAAAAGGCTTTCTTATATATATATATATATATATATATATATATATATATATATATATATATATATATATATATATATATATATATATATATATATAAATGAGAAACCTTTCATTTTTGGATAGAGTATGTATATAAATAGCATAGATGTAATGGAATTGAAAATTAGTTGCTTCAGTTTGTTTGTTTATTTTAATGAATTTTTAGAAATATACATTATTAATAAATATATTTAGAGAGCACAACGAAAAATATTCTGAGGTCACAAGGCTTTACATCAATATAGTTCATGACACGAAGGTGTATCTAGCAGAGACTGGGAAGATTAAGGACTTGCGGGTTCATGTGGGCTTAGAGTTTATAATGGAAGGAGTTTGTAACCTATTTCCTTCGGGTTTCCAACATATTGGATATGAACATCTTCGTTTATTATCTTATATTAGAACGTAACAAGCACAATTTTAATAATTTCGTCTTAAAACCATAAAATAATACATGAATTCGATGGTTTACTAGTCCCGCGTCTTAAAACCTTACAACGTTTTTTTTTTATTTTTTTATTTATTGTAATTTATAGCTGTATTAAACAACAACAATGAGTAAATATGCAGAATGAGGAAAATTCATGAAAATGTCATGAGAAAGAACTACCCAGTGGTAGCACTTCACTAACTATTTTAAGGCAGTAGGTCCCGAGGCCACCTTCTTTTCAATCGCCTCGGAGGGTTGTAGGGATATCTAAGGAAGATAAATTACGGACAAGTGGGTTTGATAGAGTGTGGGCAGGGAGTTTAGTATGAAAAGATGTGTATCTGTCACGGGCTAGGTCTGCAACAAATCGGATGTTTAGGTCATTATGGAGGAGTTGATTTGTGGCAAAATAAAGGACATTCAGGATTTTTGATTGTAAGGATTGAATGCGGGAGGAATTAGATGGTTTAGTAGAGCCCCAAAGCTCGATTCCATATGTCCAAAATAGGTCTGATAATAGTGATGTAAATGTGTTTTTTGTAATATACGGGAAGTTTTAAGCGTTTGTCAAATAAGTGTTGCAGTTATCAGTATCTTCGAGCAATTTCTTGTCGTTTCAGTCCTGACCTTACAACTAAATATTCATAATTATGTCCAATTAATATATTGGATATTAAAGTTTTGTTTGAAGTATGCAAAACAAAATTAGATACTAGATACTGTTGAATCTACAGTTATCCAATTATCCGTACCAACCGTCTACTGGTACAATTATATACACATTTAATACTTTCAATTACCTTTATAGCTAGGGAAATCATTTTTTTTCGTGAAATTTGTCGAATTCAAGTTTTCAAGTCCTGAAATATGGCCCTCGTAAATAATAGTGTATGTAGTAAGTCTAACTCTACAATGAAAAGTCATATAGAACTAAACTTTTATTATATCAATATATTCTAACCACGGAACATCTGATTTAATTATTAAGGTTGATTTTGGGCTGAATAAAAATATAAAAATTACCATAATAAATTACAAAAATCCCTCACCAGTACAAAAGACCCTAGAAGTAATGAAGAAAAATTAAATGTTGTATACAAAATAAATTGTCTGGAATGTGAAAAATGTTACATAGGGGAAACGTCCAAAAAAGTTAGTACTAGAACTAAACAGCACAAAAGTAATTGTAACAATAGTAAAAATATAAATACAACTGCTTTATCACAACATAGCATACATTTAAAACATAAGTTTGATATCAATAAACCAAAAATTTTGGAAATAGTAAAAAATAAACAAAATAGAAAAACCATAGAGGCTATATATATATCAATAAAAATATAGATAAAACCGTGAATTTTAAAACTGACTCAAGACATTTAAGTTACCACTGTTCTGATTTAATTAAAAAATTAAAAATATAATATAAATAATTAATAATAAATGTTTGAAAGAATTTCACAATATGAAATAACAATAACCATATACAAGTTAAAAATTGGTCTAATCCTTAATCCAGTTGAGGACAAAGATCTGAGCAATACTCTTGCTCAGATCTGATGTATTTAAATATTGTCTTCTTTTTACTATTTGATCTAGCTGAATGGGTGTATTAGTGAAAATGTTAAGGGTACTGAATATATAACAAGGTAAATTTATAATATTTATTTTTTTATTTAACTAAGTACTATGTAACATTGTTAAATTTTTGCTTTTAATGCCTCCTTCTGATTTTAAAATTTGTTATCTAATAGTTTTAAATATTTTGTTATCAATTGACACCAAATTTAAAAAAAAAAAATTTTTAAACCATTCACTTCATTATAGTAATTTTTAATGTAATGGTAATTGCTCAATATACTTTGTAGACTTCTGAAGATGGGAGAATATCCCGAAACGTCATACTGATGAAATAAAAAATTGAGTATTAATGGAAGAATTTATTCGAAATCAACCTTAATAAACTTTTATATTTAAAAAAATAATTTGTCTGGGATGTTACATTATTTTTCCCTCTATAATCTAAAAACCAGAAAATCCACTTTTTTAGGGTTTTCTCGAAAACAACTTTAATTTAATTTGATACATTGAGGTAAAATTAAATAGAATTTCATTCATTTGTTTTTTCTTCTTATTGAAATATTCTGACTGGGCTTAAGTATTAAATTTTCAAAATTTGCTCATTTAAAGTATCTTTGATTTTTAATGTTCAATATTTTGAATTTTTAGCATTGCTGACAACTGGTGAGCGTGTAATGTACAATATTTAAAAGTTAACTTAACGACAGAAAGCAAAAATATCTTATTAGGTTAAATTTTTTCCCCACAAATAAGAATAGTAATATACAAAAGGACATAAAAAGTTCTAAAGCTAATTTAGAGTAAAAATAATGGCATAAAATTTAATGATTGTTGTAAATAACAACATATATTTCTATGCTATTTATTATGTTTACTTTGAAACTAAATGTTAATCTTTATTCAACTGTAACTTTATGTAATGGTTCTAAAATAGATTTCACTAAAAGAAGTAAGTGAAAGTAGTGTATTGCACGCCTAGCTGTTTTATTAAGATTTATAACTTTATTTTATAAAACAATAAGCAAATATGCTATATGATTATAACAAATGACACTGGCTTGAGAAGGGGCTACCCTTGGTAGTATTTCAATGACTAATTAAAGTCGGAAGGTCCCTAGGCCTTCTTCTTTTCAGTTGCTTTTGAGAAAAATACGGAATATTAAAGTTTAAAAAAAAAATATAAACGGCTTAAGGGAATTCTGATCCTAAACCTTTTCGGAAGGAAGGTTTTTAAACGTTTTAGGCTAGATAAAAATCTTTATCAGCAAAAATAAATGTTTATTTAATTTAAAAAATCCAGATATTGGCAAAGATATTAATAAAAAAATCAGTTTCAGAGTGTTTTATTTTTTTCAGCTCCAGAGATGAAACAGATGAAAAAAATTGAACGCGTGTCAATTTTTTTCGATAGAGTAAAAAAAAAATAGTACGGAACCGGAGAACGACACAGCATGCACCCGACTTGTCACTGAAATCCCATTTAACGTTCCTGTCATTGACAAAGGATTGTACTGGATGCGACGAATGATTTTTTCCGAGTGACTGGAGGTTAAGAGGGAAAAAATTGCACCGACCGGAGAGGAATGAAATCAGTTTTGAACAAATGCCTAAAAAAGTTTTTTTTTTTTTTTGAAAATTTTGTTTCAGATTTTTGTCATTGATTCTGAAATCGGAGTTTGTGGCTTGGCCTAGAAATGGATGATCCTTTCCTGCTAAGGGTTGATGAACGTTGTTCGATGGGTTAAAAAAAGAATATATGTAAATGCTTATTTTAATTTAAAAGATCAAAAAATAAAATAAAGGAGATTGTTAAAATAAAAAAATGTGATGCGCAGATTACACAACAGTCACTTGCCTTTCTTCTTAATATAAATTTTAAAATAAACGTAAAGTTGAGAAAATATAAATTATATTTATAAAAATTAAATAATATAACAACAGAAATTTTTATTAATATTAATTACAACTAAACTCAAGTTTATACCCTTTATCTATTATCTATTACAACTGTATGTGTTAAATAACACTGTTTATAAAATATTTTGCTTACCAACGGTATATTATAAATATATACTACGTATCTTGTTTAGAAAAAATAAATTAGACCAGGAAAAATAGTTTAAAGCAGCCAGTTGGTTATCAAATCCCTTCATATTTAAAAATAATCATATTTTTTTAAGCAACATTTATTTTTATCTATGCTGATGATAAAAAATGGTTAATTATTTAAAATCAACGGAATCAAAGATAATTTTTTGTAAGTAATTTTGCATTTAAGCGATGCCATACTATTTCAATGTGAATAAAATCAGCACAGTACCACAGTATATTTATTTTACATCAATACAGCGTGTTTATCAGTTTTAACAAAATGGTTATATTCATATTACAGAAAATAGTCAAAAAGAGTAAAATGCATGGTATGACGTATTAATTAAGATTAAGCCTTTTGTATTAAAAATGTTGAGGTAATATCACAGACAATTACCAATAATTAATTGTAAAATATTTACAAACTAAACAATTGTAAAATCAAATTACTATAAAAAAAAAAAAAAATGTATACAACAACAAAATGAACAAAACATGAATACATTCATACATATATTAGAAAAAGGTGTCAGTTAAAATAAAATACATGTGGTTCACCGGTGGTAGAAAGGACGATGGGTGTCGAGCTGTGATTATTAATAAACAGGCCGATTTAGATATTTTTTCCTGAGGTTTGTTTTCAAGTTACAGACTTGTTGTCAAACATTTATTTTATTTCCTTAAAAAATACTTATTATTTTTGTTTTGTTTTTTAGTTTTTCAAAATATATTAATTATATTTTGTTTTTGAACATTTTAATTTTTTTTTCTACAATTTTTGTTGTAGTTTTCTATTTACATTCATAATTCATTATTTTAATAATTTTTTTTCTATATGGTTGAGTAAACCTCACATATTTTTTTTTTTTTTTGTTTTGGAAACCTCCATCTAAATTTACGTTATCAATTTGAAAATTCATTGTTTCATTTTTGACATATGCCAACGACTTATAAATTATTAACATTTTTAGGATTGGCTCTATTTTACTCCTTAATTCCCAACCCTTTTACAACTATCCCAATTGCCTCATCCACGGTTATAGCTAATATCCTCACATACTTTTATTCTATTTTATGTTATGTTGTATTTGGCACATGTTATATTATTAGTATATTATTTAACCTAAAAAATAAAAATAAATGTACATTTCAATGTAAATTTTATTAAAAAAATTGTATATATCTCTAATTTTGTTTATTACATAGTTTAATTTTCGATATTTTTATTTGAGGTTGTTTTTTAATTTATTATTATTGTAATTTGTATTGTTTTTTGTTTTTATACTCTAAGACTCTGAAGTGTTTATTTAAATTTTCTTGTAATATTATTCTTAAGGAACTAGTCCCAGAATAAATAAAAAAATATTATTATTATTATCATTATTATTATATACAATATTTACTACTGTCTGCTGGGGAACCCTCGACGGGGATCGTTACCACACTTCTGGAGGGGCAAGCAGAATCCGATAGATCCCAGCGCCTCTCAGCCGCGTCACCAGTGAGGGCGCTTTAGCCAAAAGCAGCATAATTATTTGGTTAGCCAAAGTAGCATAAAAGTGAGCTTAAATGAATAAACAAACAATAATCTCCTTCCATAACCTAAAAACCATGCTATGAAGCAGTAAAAATCTATACTAGATTTTAAGCGACAATAAAGTGGTTTAATAATAAAAGAACTAGAGATCATTCCGCTTTCAGTAAAATTTTCTAGAATGGTCATATTACCTTTGGGAAATCAATATTTCAATAGTTGATCAACCGGGATTGATGTGAATCACTTGTTTCTATTTTATTACAGGAATGCAGGCATCGAAAACGTCATATCATTCCATCTATTCCTATTCTATCAAGGATTCCGTAATCGGAGTTTATAAATGGCTGGAGGAGGGGGAAGAGGCGTAAGAAAATGAAGCCCGTACAAGGAGTGGCAATTAATAACGAAGCTAATACAGTGGGAGCCACCTGCTGGGGACATTTATCCTGAAAAATTTCCCGCTCCTGTCAGCTGTAAAAGCTTTGAAAAATGAAGTGGGGAAAATTTAGTAGGCTGTGGATGTAGAGAGTTCCTTATTGGTATTCCCTTTCTGCCCTATCCCTTCTCTTCCCTAACTTCACGTCCGTCTCAGCCTTTGTTTATTTAAGCTGTTTCCACATGTGAGGGAGTGTTAGTCCGTAGTCTGACTACCAGACACATTCAATTCGCAACTGCTTGTATTCCCCTTTTTAGACAAATAGTCTTGAGTAATGTTAAAATAAATATATATACACTTACTCAAAAAAGTTTCCATACGTACATAAATGAATTCTTAGTTATGAAAGCTAAGGTTTATTTCCTCCACACTGCTGACCTTCTATCTGGCCCAAAAATATTAAATTTGGATTCCTAAGAGAATATGACCGTTCCCAGAAAATTTTGGGTTAATTTACAACTCCCTAGCAAATTATAGCCGCTTAAGCTGGTTTAACTTACTGAAGAAGGGCTTTCTTTTTGCGGCACGACCACTATATCCTTCCCTCCTTAAAATATTTTTGACTGTTTCTGGGTGGACTTGAATCCCATAGTACCTATTTATTAA
Organism: Piezodorus guildinii; assembly: GCA_023052935.1. Lineage (NCBI taxonomy): Eukaryota > Metazoa > Arthropoda > Insecta > Hemiptera > Pentatomidae > Piezodorus > Piezodorus guildinii. Next base: position 97,804,957 of record CM041295.1, read on the forward strand.
GATGGCCATTGAGGTGTGGCTAGTGTGAGGATTTTCATGGACTTCAGCAGGGATGGCTAGCCTCTGGCGACTCTTCAGTCTCTTGTCTTCCAGCACGTGGTCGATCCACCAAAGATTTTAACTCTCTATGTCTCTGTAGAGCATACTTTATAGTAGAAACTGACTTATTTAATAGATATGCAATTTTCCTTATAGATAAGCCCTCCAAACCATGAGCTCTCTTAAATCACGAAAAACGCGCATATTGAAAAGAAATCAGTTTCTCAGGCCCAATTAAAGTTAATACTGAACTAAGATTTGATTATCGGATATGATTTATTCATAGAACACTGGAAAGATGGTCATAGTACAACAAATAGGATTAATATTGAAAGTGTATGGAAACTTTTTTGACCCACTATTAACAAATAACATTCTGTCTCATTTTATGTCAATGATGAAATGAAAATAAATAAATATATATTTTTTATCTAATATTAGTATTAAAAATTTGTACATTAGGAAACTTTTTTGAGTGAGTGTATATATTTATTTATATAACGACTTGGTGATTTTTTTAAGAATTTTTAAAAATGTTGGAATAATTAAAATTATTTTAAAAATCTCAATATATACACAAACTAATGAAAAGGAAATTTCTTTCTACGCTCTTGGTAAAGTAGAACGCTTGGTTGGCTATAGAGATTTCATTAATTGAAAGACCCTAAAAAAATTTAGATATAAAATTATTTTGATGTTCAACTTAATTTTTTCAAATGATAAATTATAATGAAGTACTGCCCCGAAGCGAAATACAATTATAAATGTTTACAATTTAAATATTAAACTAGCATTTCATTTTAAATAGAATGTATATAAAAAATAAGGATAGAGAAATCGTCCTTGGAAACACAACACAATGTCGAGAATTGAAACAAGCGTGTTATGACAAGAATAGTGTCTATCATTTACAGTTTTTAAAAAAGTTTTCTCAGTTACAAAATAATCTTAATACCTAGAAATTTTCTGAAAAAAGTACCTGTAAATATTTTACAGTTGTAATTGAATTTAACCAAATAACATCAATTGTTTTTACTTTCACTTACTATATATAGTAAGGGGAAGTATTGCGATCGTGAAAATTTTCGAATTCCAGTTTTCAATGGAAATACACGTTTTAGGGTCCCCTGAGTTCAAATAACCAATTCAAAGTCCCGCAAAAAGGTCTGTGTGTGTGTGTGTGTGTGTATGTTTGTGTGTGTGTATTGTGTGTGTGTGTGTGTGGTGACTCCCGGGCGGAAAAGGTAAGTACTATGAAACTGAATTTTCATATTAAAGACAACTATACGCCCGAGAGGTGACAAAACTATTTTCATCAAAATGAGCTTACCAGAAGAGGCACTTTATACCATGCATTTTGCACCTTTTTTCGATTTTCTCGAAAACGGTTCCAACGATTTTGAATAAACTCGCTATATCGATGTAAAATTTAATAGGCTTTAATATCATGTAGGTTTTATTTGGATAAAAATGGCCTGACAATGCTTAATTGCCGATATTTTAAATTTTCTTCTTCTAAAGTACCTTTAATTTTGTTGATTTAATAAAAATAACTAGATTATCTTGTTAACGCTGATGAAAAACAGGTAAATATATAAATTTTATAAATTCGATACCTAACTAAAGGAGAAAACAGAAAAAATATTTTTTTAATGTAATTTTTTGTTTTTAACAATAAGAGCAGTAATATACATGTATGATATACCGTTGGAAAGCTAAAGATTTTAGAAAAAATATCATCTCATATACAAGCTTTTAGAAGTTAATAGAGAGTGATGAAAAGAAGATAAAACTAACTGATTATTTTAGATAATAATATAATAGATTTTTAATAAAACACATGTTTCTATATAAATTCAATTTGATTAATTCCTTAATAGTTTCACGTATTTTTATCTCTAACTGTATTTGAAAATTCTTTCATTGATTTTAAAAATTAAGGTAAGTGAAAGTCGTGTGTTGCCCGCACCAGATTTTTTTTACATGTTTTGCAGTATTGCTTGGAATACATTTATATATTTCATTGGTATATCCGGCACTGTTATATTAATCATTTATTGTAATTGCTTTGTTTTGTTGTGAGTTTTATTGTGATTTGTTGTTGTTGAATGTACCTAGAGCTGATAACATAGTGAATTTGTATCTTGTTACCCTTTTTGCTAAAATATGCTTTGTATTTTACTGTGTTATTAAGGCAGATCTATGTTTATAGGGCTTACCCCGAAATTAAATAAAATTTATTCATTCATAATTCATTGTCTTAATTATAGAAAAATTAAAAAAACGGTTATATTCAAAGAATAATAATTAGCATCAAGTTATAAATTGAATATTTATTTAAACATTATAATGATAAAAAAATATTATCTAATACGATAGAACTTGTATCATATTTTTTTTAACACCTTTAGCTTTCTAATGGTATATTATGTGGTTAAATATTTTTATTTACCCGCTTTAGGCTGCTTCAACACTTACTAGACAAACGCTCAAACCTTCCTCTGAACTACAAAAGGCTCATCTACATGGCTATTATAAGACCAATCTGGACTTACGGAGTAGAGCTTTGGGGCTCTACTAAACCATCAAATTCTTCCCGCATCCAATCCTTACAAACCAAAATCCTTCGTAAATTCCTCAACGCTCCTTACTCTGTCACGAATAAACATATCCATAAAGACCTTAATGTTCCCTTTGTTACAGATTTGGCCCGTACCAGGTATCAATCCTTTCATGACAAACTCCATTTGCATTCTAACCCACTAGTTTCAATCCTTTCTTCCTCATCAATTCCGGATAATCCTCCGAGGCGCCTGAAAAGGAAATGGCCCCGGGACCTTCTAGTTTAGAATATTTTTAGAGTGCTTCCAATGAGAAGCTTCTCTACATGTATATCAAGTCATTGTATTATATAACACATCACATTTACTTGATGTATTTTTGTTAATACAGTTGTAAATACCAATAAAATGATTTTAAAAAAAAGTTTTATTTACAAAACAAAAAAAATAACAGTAATCTGAAAAATATTTTTATTTCTTTCCCCTTTGGTTAATTATAAAGTTCTTTCATTTTTAAACATTTTTGGTTACCGCTGGGATAATTTAAGAATTTTGACTCCTAGTGCGACTGTTCAATGGTATTAAGGAAAACTTGTTTTTTTCTTTAAGCAGGAATAAGAATGAAATGACCTCTATGTCTACATCTTTTGTTATTTTTCAAAATTACCTATCAACGTCAACTGGTATGGTATGTGGAGTCAAGTAGAAAAGAAAAACATATCTCTTGAATAATGCAGACGTTCAATCTAAGGGTGTAAGGTGTACATGAATAAGCTATTTTTCTAGTAAATTGAGGAGGTCTAAGGGATAGACCCTTATCGTATGAATATTTTATGGTGACCCCTTTCTTTGAATGTTAGGAATTAATACATTAAATCAGAAATCTTAATTCTTTTTGAAATTTTCACAATTGAGACGTTCATTTCCAAAAAGTAGTTTATCCATTTCAGGAAAAATAAAAGCGGAAAAATCTACCATTAATTAAGACGTTGATTTCCAAAAGGTACTATATCCACTGAAGCCAATTTTACAGGAAACGCAAGAATCTGTCATTTATTTATTATTGGACCAATTTACTTGATTCTTTTTTTATTAAAATCAAAAGTTGATTTTTAAGTGTGTTGCCAACTCATTTTTCCAAATTATTGCACTTCTCCGATGATTTTAAACAATATAATATGGATATAGTACTTTTTGGAACGAAACATGGATATAGTACTTTTTAGAAAGAATTAAAAGGGATATAGTACTTTTTGGAAGAATATAACGTGCGATAAGTTCGTAACAATCACTATAACCTTCCTGATATAACATTAGTGATAACTAACGTCTTTATATCGTTAATTACTAAGCTATGTATATTTCCTTATTTTCCCTCTGAGAAATATCTTTCTTTGTTGTTTAATTAGATTGATTGTCTATTCTTTATAAAAAATGTAAATATTAAAAGGACAATTTATCTATTTATGGCATTTTAATAAGAAAGTATGTAATTATGAAGTTTGTTTTAAACTTGTATATACTATTTGTGTGAATTTAGCAAATTTAACTATATTATTAAGTGTAAACAATATTTAACCATAGATACTGATAGATAATAACTTTTGAGCTTTTATTTTACATTAAAAAAATCGACTACTAAGTTGGATCAAGCACGGATTTTCTTCACATATTTAGCAAGTTCGAGGAATGCTAATTCCAACTATTTGCTGCATCAAATACCGTTATTCTATTGAAATGAGAGTTTCTGAAAAATTTTAAACCAAATATATGTTGCTGTAAGAAGAAATACAATGAAAAAACTTAATTTAATTGACAACCTAAAAGAACCAAAGCGGCGCAACTAAGTTGTTTCAAATCGCCTAAAAACTGATTATTAGGTTAAAATCAGTGATCAAAATAATAGCAGTGATTCAAGACGTGCTAAATGAACCAATAGAAATGCATAAAATGATGAAAACAATAAATTAATGGTTATTTGTTACGAGATTAGGTGCTTCTGCCTATAGTAGGAAATATAGTACTTTTTGGAAGGAAATGAAAGGAATGGTTATATCTGTTTACAAAGGATATAGTACGTTTTGGAACGAAACATGGATATAGTACCTTTTGGAATGAAATAAAATGTGGATTTAGTACCTTCTGGAATGAAATGCAATTTTTAAATACTTTTTTAAAGGATTTTTATGTTATTTAGATAAAATTTGATGACGGATTTAAATAAAACCAAGCCATTAGAATACAAATACGTGAAAATATCAACTTTGAAAAAAATGTCCTTTAGTACCTTTTGGAAATCAACGTCTCAATTGTTTATTCAAGATTTTTACTTTTAATTGCCTATAAATGAAATGTGTGGGAATTTCAACGGGAACACACGATTTAGAGTCCCTGAGTCCAAAATACCAAGTCCCAAAAAATGTATGTGTGTTCGTGTGTGGTAAGTCTAGCACGAAAACGAAAAGTACGGACCTGAAATTACATAATATTCAAAAACCTACACGCCCGAGATGTTACTCCAGCTTTTTTATTTTTACTACAAGAAGCTTACCTGTAGAGCCACTTAAAACATGTTCTCATTGATGGCTCGAAGGATTCTGATTAAACTCGTTATATCGATGTAAAATGTAATGGAATAATCTGACAGGTCTTAAATGCCGATATGTTTAATTTTCCTTTTGTTTTGTAGTTTTAAAAAAATAACCATATCATCTTTTTAGCATTGGTAAATAACGGGTAAATATATATGGGTCAATCCATTTAAAAACGTCCAATTTTCATTAATTTTGCCGCTTGACATTTTTGATTTTCGTGATTTTTAAACCAGTTATTCTCCTTTCGTGAATATAAAACCACAAATAAATTTTTGTTCGGGCTAATACTATAGCTATATAAGGAGAAATAATTAAAAGTGAGTCTCTTTTTCTTTATATACTTCTATCTCGTTTTTCCTGATTTTTTAAACAACATTCTTTACTATTTTGGTAATGAGTTGTCGGAACGAAAATACAAAGCATCTCCTTATCTTATAGTTAATTTTCGTTTTGACTTGATATCTAAAAATTTACAGGAATTAAAAAGATTTTCAAATCGGATGTATTTGACCGCGGAGCTGACTTAATACGGATGCAATACTAAAAGTATTGGCCCGAAAAAAAAATTATTTGCTGTTTCATATTTACGAATGAATAGAGAATAACTGGTTAAAAAATCACAAAAATCAAAAATGTCGAGCGGCAAGGTCTGGACGATTTCGAATGGATTGACCCATATATTTGAACGAATGTGATATCTAACTAGCGAAGAAATATTTTTTAGGTTAATTATCGTTTTTCTGAACATAAGAATAGTAATATAAATATATAATATATACTAATGGCGACGAATATGTATAATAATACTAATGGATACCAAGTGAAATATTTTAGAAAAATATCGTAGGTAGAAATAATCGGAAGTCATTCGTTATTTATTTATTTATTTTTTTATTGAATTTGAAAATGGTAATACATAAAAATTAAAATATTAAAAAAAACAAAAATGACTGACTCCCGATTGCTTCTACCTACGGTAATTTCAACAGTCTGCTATACGTCCTAAATATTTTTTTTTTTAAATGTTATATTTTATACAAAAATGTAAAAGGTAATCCAAAGTGACGCTTACTGCATACACTTTAGTGATTATTGTACAAAAATTGTATATTATTATATTATTTAATATGAAACACAAGTTTCCTTCGGAACTAAATTTAATCCATTAACGTTTTTTCAAGTCTAAGTTAATTTAAAAATTTATAAGTTGGTTTAAAAAAAAAAAGAGTTAAGTGATAGTTGTGTGCTGCGCAACTATATCTTTTACTACATTAATAAATTTGAATAAATTAAGTATTTTAGTCAGATTGTACAATAAAATGACCTTTCCAGGAAAGCCAAAAATAGACATTATGAAACGGTTATAAAACAGTCATACTCAGATGGAGTGGAGACTACGGAATTAACCAAGATGGAATCCTTATTGAGAACAGAAAGAACGATTCTGAAGATAATATACGGGCTGAGAAAAGTCGGGAAGAATATATTTAAAAATAACGGTGAACTTTATGAACAGTTTGAAAATCTGAACCATCGGAGAGGAAAAGCAGGCCAATATGTTTTTTGACATACAAAACGAATCGATGAGGATAGATTAAACCAAAAAATATTCCATATAGCAATGGGACTCAAAACGTATAGGAAATAAAAGGTTATAGAAAAATACTAATAAAAAAAGATGTTATTGGAGAGGAAGACTACCAAGATATAGACAGTGAAAATATAAAGATTTTGTTGCGAAGTATTAAGTAAGAAATAGACGGAGAAAAAAAATGAAAATAATATGAGTGAAGAAAGACAAAATGAACAACCTAAAAATGATACTTACGTGGTCAAATAAATAAATTATAATTCATAAAAAATATTTATTAAATGATTTGTACACTATAAAAAGGAAATGTTTATGTATGATTTGCAACGAAATGAAATGTTTACTCAGTACTTTTTGATAATAATTACTTTTCTGAAACGTGATTTAAAAATATTTCAGTGCTCTTTGGATGGCATTTGATGACGGAACGATAATAATAAAAATATGTCAAAATATCTATTTCCCAGAAAATATCTGTTATTACTTCTGGAAATCAATGCTATTGTTGAAGTTAAGTTTTATAAAATGATTAAATCCTTACATATCACTTTGCAAATTAATTATCACGAATTCTTAATAAAATAACTATTATATTACTTTGTTGTCATTTCAATTGATATTTATTAGTAACTATCTTCCTTTTTTTTTTTTTTTTTTTTTTTTTTTTTTTTAGGTAAATATTGAAATATCGTCCAAAACAAATAAACTAATGCTTGATAAAATAAAATCTTTCTGATGATTTCTGATAGCTAAAATATAAAAAAAAAACATGATAAAGAAATAAATGTATATGCATATTTAACTGTGTGTTGTAATTTGTTAGAATAAATAAATTTTTCATACTGGTACCTTATATATTATACAAAATAAACGCGATAAAGTAATTTTAATAACTTTTTTTTTTAACTTCATTTAATACACATGATTTCAAAGTCCATGTATCAAAAACTTTTCTGGCTTCCTAAAATTTATCCGTTATTTCTATAAATATATGTTTTTTAGTATGTAGTTGTATATATTATTATTTAATAGTGTTTTTCGAGTCTCTTCTGAGATATTAGAGCTGTTAAATATTTTTTTATTTTAGATATATAACATCATTTGATATTTATTTTAAAACTGAAAACAAAATTATTCGTATACATAATTGTCTTATATGTTAATAAATTATTTTTATATGATAAGATTAATAGATTTACTAGATTTTATTTTCAGATGATCAAAACCGAAAAATTAAATTCGTCATGGCATATGGAAAATTAAAAGTTATTTTAATTAATAAAACGAAATTAAAATGAATTATAAAAAAGTTTAAATTGCAAAATACAGCAGGAGTAACCTATTGGCCTAGTATTGATAAGAATGTAAAAGAAATATATATATACTTTTTTATTATAATTTAAAACAAAATTTCTGACTAACATCACTCTAATTCACTGACACTATGCCAAACAATAAATCATCAAAACTTTTTTATAATTAATTCACTATATTTCAAACTAAGTTATAATGTATCTAATAGTTGATCTGCAATAAAAAAATGATAATAATAAATTGCTACTTTACGGAACCATCGTCTAAAACTATTAATATAACATAAATCGCATGATTCCGCTAAACTATTATATTTTACACATTTGTAGGACTGGCCTCAGTTTATTGTCACAATCCTGGTATTTAATTGGTAATTTATTTAATTAATTATTTTTATTTATAATAAATATCTAATAAAAATAAAGACAAAAAAAGTATAGAACGCTAAATAAATAAAAATACCGAGAAAAGAGAGGGTGTATGCCATAAGAAGTATGGAGTGAAAATAATTTCGTTAGAAAAAATGGAAACTTTGAAACTAGAATATTGTTTCTTGTTGGCTAGTTCTAAGTCTCAGAATACTTTCAACTATTATGGACTTTACCGCAGTCCTACCACAAGTGAATAAACTTCTCTATATATATATTTTTTTTTTCTATTTTTTTTAAACTAGGGCAACGTCAGTCAGAAACTAAACTTATAAACAAGTAAGTTTACATTCTCCTGCCAGCTTTAGTAAATTGTTTTCTTCTTTCTTTTTTTTTTCTAATAAGTAGATGCTACTTAAATAAATCAATTAAAGACCTTTTTTATGTAGTGCTAGTTCTATCATTAGATATTACTATATTATTACTAGTTCAACAAAGAGATGGAATAACTCAATTTAATAAAATTTAAATACGGGTAACAATAAAAAAAAAAAATTAACGAATATAACTATGATATTTTAAGATTTAAAAGATAATTATAAAAATGGTACTAATTTAACTTTCATAATAAGCTAATACTGACACTATATATAAAAATTATGATACAACAAAAAGGTCGATGAATTATATATACATACATATATATATATATATATATATATATATATATATATATATATATATATATATATATATATATAATATATATATATATGTGTGTGTGTGTGTGTGTGTGTGTGTGTATAGCATATGGCGGCCTCTCGAAGGTACTCGAGGACAGATTGAGAAAGATTATGAATTGCTTTTTGAGATTTGTGTTCGGTACCTCGAGACGGTCGCATGTATCCCACCTCTACGACGGGTTGAAGTGGTTATCTCCAACCTTTCGAAGACAATATTTCCTTGGATCATTCCTTTATCAAATCATAAACTCCCACCATCCATTTTATGTTTATAACCTCTTAGTTTTCAAATACTCAACCCATCGCCAGGAAACAAGATCCCGTCTGTCCGACCTCCACACTCCTTCCCATAGAACCAAAAAATTAGATTGCTCCTTTTCAGCCCGTTCCACTGCCTTATGGAATACTCTCTCTTCAAACATCCGTCATGCTCCTTTCCTATCATCATTTAAATCCCTCCTCTTTCAATGCTTCCTTTCTCTTCAGTCAGATGTAAGCTAAGTTTTATTTTGCAAACTTATGTAAGGTGAATTTTTTTCTAATGCACTTACTTTAATTAGATGTAAAAGTTACCTTTTATGTTTATTCTTATTTATTTATTTCTAGAGTTTGTAAATAGAGATGTTACTATGACCCTTTCTTCTCTTGTTTATTCTTGTGTTATTTAATTGTTGTTATATATTGGTTTTGGCCAGTTATAATTTATTATTTTGTCCATAATTGTAATTCTTAAGGGACATTGTCCAAGAATGAAGTTTTTTTTTTATCTATTATATTATATATATATATATATATATATATATATAAATATAAGAGAGGACTTCTGGGCTGATGAGACTCTAAAACGTATTTCCGATACGGACGGAAAACTCCGATTCAAGAACTTTCACACACGCAATACTTTTACTTGCTATGTTTCATACATAGGAAAGTGGAAGAAGTAAAAACATGTAACTTATGATATTTAATTGAATATGAACCTAATCCGAGATTAAAAAACCTATACCGCTACAACCCATGAAGGGTCTAGGGTTTAGTACAGAGATTGTGACTTGTGGCAGTCTAAATATATATGTATTTTTTTTATATATATAGAAGAGTTTTTCAGTTTCTGTATATTCTTTACTTCCCCATGCCTTATCATGATTTAGTAATAGGTAATAATTCGGCACGCTCTAAAATAGGTTTAAGCATACTGTCGCTTAAAGAAGAAAAAAAATTCTTTTTGTTTTAATGTTCCTAATCCCTGAACTACTTTTCTTTCGGCCATTAATATTAATTACTATCTTTTTATTCTATTTTTTCTTTCATATATTAAATTTAGACCCTTTTTTTTAAATATTTTTATTTAGTTTATTTTTGTTTCATTTTTTATTATTTGTTTTTAGCCGTCATACTTAGATACTGTATCTTTGGGGTTGTGGTTAAGGTTAGCGCATCTGACCTGACAAGGTGTCCACTGTTTCGATTCCCAGAACACCCCTAACCTCCCCTAAGAATGGTTTTGAATGGTGCAGGCGTGTTTAATAGTATAAGATCGAATCTGTATAAGATTCGAGCTTTTCATTCAACGGCCGTGCTAGGAGGTGATTAGGTCAAGATCGCGCTCATCTGTTAGAATGCTTTTTACCCGACATTTTCTGTACCCACTTTATAGAGAATGGGTAAGCCTCAGGAAGGTATCCCAAGCCCAGGGCCACTCCACGGCTGAAATAATAGAATAAATAACTAATAATTTTATCAGGTTTGAACCCGAGTCAGTAGACAAGCAGTGACCACAGGACTACACCTTCCACTTTATCTAAACTTTTATAGCAACTAAAATGTTTTTGACGCTCGCAGTTCAAGTGAATAGAATTTGACGAAGGTAAGAGGGGAGAGAAAAATATAAGGGCCAGAATAAAAATACTTCTACTTAATATAGTTTGCGAAGCATCAGAGCTTTCAGAAAGAGGCTACTGTGTCATGAAAAGAATTTATTATATGCGATAAGGCATAAAATTGCTGCCGTGACCGAGCCTCGAATCGCAGTTGTAGAACCCACCCTACGATTATTTCACCGTTATGAGCTGAGATAGAATTCTTATATGGGTAATAAAAAAGGCATTTTATAACTCAATGCCTTGAAGGTTATGCTTAGGTAGTCTTTTTTTTCTCAACGCGGTGGAAATAAAAACTAACCTTCCATTTTTATTCCGATAAGAGTTGGGATTGTACACATCGATCTAGCAAAAAGAGTTAGGCAAAAGTGAATACAAAAAGTACAACTAAGAAATTTTTGATCATGTGAGATTGAAGCAAATCTTGGAGCATTCTATGCCTCCATCTTTGTGTGGAGGAAATGGAAGCTTTCACCCAAGACACAAAGGCTACTTTGAAACATGGGCTATGGATCATCTATCTTGTGCCGTGTCATTCAAAGGGACTTGCCGTCGATAAAAGTTCAGTGCGAAGTCCCTACCTGCCTTGGGATAGCCCTACAATGCCCTTCAACCTACCACTGCCTTTAAGCTTAAAATCTGTCCGTTTTTAAATAGGAAAAATAAATTTGTATTTCATAAATTCACTTTTATTCTTTATCAACCAATGGTTTATTGTTCCGACCTTTTAGGCCTCTGGCCGTTATAAGGCACATACCCTATTAAAAGAATAGTCTCTAGCCGGGATCAAAAATGATAATTTTTTCTTAGGCGCAGTAAATAAAAGTCAAAAAATAAATTTAACCTGTCTCTTTATACATAAATAAATACGCATATATATACTCAAACTCCTTTAAAACCATTTGACGGATTTTGATACGGTCTTTACTATCATTTGGGGCATTCTTTCCTGAAGGTTCAAAAGTAAAATACATTTCAATTTAGCCTTTCTTTAAGAGGGAAAAATAAATTGTCGGTAACCAAATCATCAAAAAATTATTCCTGAAAGTATGAGTAGTAATGCAGACGTATAAAATACCGTTGGAAAGCACAAGATTTTATAAAAGTTAACATGAAATAAAATAAATCGTACAAGTTAATATAATGTTTCTATAAACCCATAAACTCATTAACGTATGTTATTTTTAAGGAGAGAGGTTATAATAGTGCAACCGTCGTACAGTATCCAACGATTTATATCCTTTCATTCAGCACAAAATATTTTAGAAACAATATTACGAACCAAACTTTAACTAAGTTGTTAAGCTAAATGGCAAATTTTTATAAATCTATAAACTAATGATTAATTAAATTAAATTAATAAACTAACATTATTATTAATTATTTCACTTCTAAAGTTATTTCATGAAAACAGATCTTTCGAGGTCAAATAAACGGGATTTACGTGGAAACTAAATTAAACCTTTATAATGTGTTTCGAATAGTTTAAATATAAATATTAAACATTTGAAATATAAAATAGTTATAATAGGATAGGAACCACTGTTATTTCTATAGTTTTTGAATACATACATTGCAATAAAATTTTATTTATATAGGAAAATTAAATTTGCCGTTACCTATGCTTCACTTTAAAATAACAAACAAATAAACTGACCCAATTTTGATATATGCTTTACATTTCTTTCGGGTATTAAATATAATGATGAACAGACGTTATGAAATGAAAATATTATCTTGCTCATTACATTATCGTCTTAACTTTCATGCAACTCTCATAAATTCATTCCACATGATAACGCTTAATTTGTACTGTTTGATCAAATAAAAACCAATATAAAAAAATATATATAGCCATAATATAGTTATATTCGTGTCTGACGATGCTAGGTTCAATTTCTTGAAGCCGATTTTTGAAGAATTTAATAAACTACAACTTAAATTCATGAAATTTTGTCAAAAAATCGGTTCATGGTAGCTAGTGTTGATAATGCCTGAAAAAAATTTTCGACCCACGCCCAAGGACCTGGGTTTAAGCCCACAGGTGGCCCTAGGATTTTTTGATGAGGGGGAGAATTCCTCAGTTATGCCGTCCTTCGGAGGGAACGTTAAAAGGTGGTCCCGAACGAGTGCGATGTCAGGTACTCGTTAAAGATCCCTATTCTAATTAAACCTGGATAGGCAAAATTTAGGACTCCCACTGTAGCATCGTCCGACTAACCACAGCAGTATAAAGGGACGTTAAATAAATAAATAAACAAACATTCTCGACCCTGACATTGGATTTTGACTCTAGCTCCTTAACTGCGTGCGCTACGTATGTTCAAAACCAATAAGAGCGGGAGGGCAAGTGGATGAAAACTATAATTTAATTTTTTACTTTCACTTCATTTTCAGTTCCATATGTTTTTTATTTTCGTGACAGACAAACCTACGGAGTTTGTACCCTGTGAATATAATTGAGTTGATAGCATCGCGGAGACTCAAATGGGCGCGTAAAGTTGTTGGGCTTAGTGAGGAACGGATTCCGAGAAAGTTGGTATTCGCTGAACCGACTGGTAGGCGTCCGAAAGGTAGGCCGAAGCGTCGATGGGAGGAGTTGCATTAAGGCTGATCTCGGGGGCTTGGGCTTGACCGGTGAACATTGGACTAGTCTGTGCACGCGAAGTTTGGTGGTATCGGCATCGAACCTTCGGGTTCGGTAAGCCTATTATTATTATTATTATATTATTATGACAGACAAACCAAATGTAGAAATATTTACAATATGTGACTCCATAATTTGTCTCAGGAAACCATTAAACGCGTATTTCCGTTGAAAACTCTAAGTTTAACATTTTCAAAATCACTATACTTTACTATTTCATATTATTTGATGATTAAGCCTTCCTACTTTCGGGAAAAAGCTCTGACGAAGACCCGAAACAAAGATGGCTAAAACTTATTTAACTTAATATTTTAATTCTGTCTTCCCAGAACGATGCTTTTGCGAGTGAAGCGCTTTGCGTCTTCCAAGTCTAAAGGTTCTGAACCAAGCAAACCACTTACGGACTATGCTTCCTCCTTGGGCATCATTGCCATGCATACTTCAATTAACCGTCTGTGAAGCGGATTTTTCATTTCGGAAATGAAAATTCATTAAATGATGAAAAAGAATTTTTATCTTCCATTTTAAGCAAGTAAAATTCCACTGAAGATGAGGAATCTCGGTTGAAACTGATGCACAAATCCACCTTAAATAACCCTTTTTTAGAATATGTAAACATTACTGACCAACAAAACATGATTTTATAAACACAGAGAGGGTTAAATTGAAATATTGAAAAACGCCACGAACTTATTTTACAACCCAAAAATATAAATAATATACTATGAAAATATAAATGTTGAATCATTATTATTTAAATATGAATATATAATAAATGTTTTTGATCAACGATTGTTTGCCCAAAATATCATGTTTAGTTTAGAGTGAACGGAATAGCAGAAATTTTCTTAACAGATGATTTCAATTTTATACGTAAAGTTTAATTTAATTCATGTAACATGGCATTTGTAGAATTAAAAGGATAAATAATTTATTCTAATTAAAGACTATTGTTCAAATATTAAACCACTGAATTGTTCCCTACGGTCTTAATTCCACTCATGATTTTCGAGTAAGCTAACAAAGGAACACTTGTTGGAGGTGAGAATGGTTTTGTATTCTGTTGATTTTATCATACTACACATTTGTTAGCTGGATTTATATCTGATTTACTGAAATAAATTAACAACACTGATAGGAAAGATCAGGCATTGTTGTATATCTCACTTGAATTAATTCGCATTTAATGGTAGGATAAATTAGAACGATTGTTGAAATCGAACCATGATATTGCATTTTCATTACTTCTACCTGAACGAAACTAATGTAGTTGTGGCGTATCTTTGAGTTAATAAAATACGAGTTCACAGGGAAAGCCATTAAATAAAACAAACTCATTAAAAGTGAACATTTATTATTAATAATTAATATTTATAACGTATAAATCATTAGTTAATATTCAGAGAAAAAATTAATAAAAAGCATAAAATACATTTCAATAAGTTCATATAAATGTATTTTTTTTAATTTGAAATGTATGTAGTTTTCAAAAATGATTTTATTTTGTTTTTCGACACTTATGTTTAATCAATCAACTCATAAATTTCAGTTTTAACTATGATTAGTAAATTTGTTAATTTTGTTTTTAAAAACTAACTTATTCCCATCAATATCTGACAACTCTCCGAGGCGTTTGAAAAAAACGATGGCCTCGAGACCTACTAATTTAAATTGACATTGAAGTGCTACCACTGGGTAGTTTCTTCACAAGACATTTTTACGCCTATAAGTGTAAATTAGCCCATTTACTTATTGTATTTATTATAAGTACAGTTGTAAATATCAATAAAATGTTAATTAAAAAATATTTAAAAAATGATTATAATATTAAACGTATTATCAAATCATTTAAATATAAATTAATATTAAAGTGTTGTTTTATTATTTTAATAAATGAGTGGATGGGGTGGTGTGATCCAGTGGATAGGGTCATGGACCGAATGTGGCTAGATAATAATTTATTCTTTGACTTAAGACCCCGTTTATACGTTTTATATAGCTTTTTTTAATTATTTATGGAGTTTTTTCTTTTTGTTTACTATAATAAATACGTTTTGCAGATGTTTTGCTAATGTGCTAGTGTTGGGTGAAGACGCTGAAGCAAAAAAGTAAGCACAAACACGTTTATGAAAACCTGTCAAGAGAAAAGAAATACGGATAAGGCGAAATATATTATTAGTAATAAAAACGGCGATACCCTCTGTCATGTTAATAATAAATCAGGATATATTTTAGGACATGTGGATAAATTTAGGCATTCAGGACCTATATTTTTTTTTTTTTTTCTAGTGGCGCGACAGGGCGTGTAGGCCCTGGGCCTCGCGGTGTAAACTCCTGCGAGTTTACACTCACGTTTCACGATGCAATTGTTTTAGTTAGGGTCATCACTCCCTACGACTAATTTTGTTAGTGGCCACCCTTTGGCTGACGGGTCTCACATACCCGGGGGAGAGGTTGTGAGTGAATCCACATTTTTTTAAATCCTTAAAATGCCCCGCCGGGACTTGAATTCGAACTCAGACCTGTAGCATGAGAGCCTAGCGCGCTAGCTACTCAGCCACGGGCTCCACACAGGACTTATAATAGCTAGTATAAAACGAAGCATTTTACATAAAGTCGAATAAAAACATCAAATAATACTTTTAAAACAATCCTATAATATCATTAAATATTATTTTTTGAAATGCAACGAAACTAAATACTAAAGTAATAACAAAACAAATAATTGTAATATACACATTATGAAAACAGGTTTTTATTTTATTTTTTAATTAGTAGCACTATTGTAAGAAATTAAACGTTATTCACAATAAAAGTTAAGAAACAAAAGAAAAAGTTATATAGTGAAGTAAAAATGGTTGACTGAGTGAGCAAATGGGAGAAGTTAGTTCAGAGTGCATTCAAAAGAACACACAATTATGGTATAAACTTAATAAACTGGTGCCGACGCTTCGGCCTAAATTATAGGCCTTCTTCAGGGCAAAAAAAAAACAAAACAAAAGATAACAACCAGATGTAGATTACAATATGAAGATGAAAAGTAAAAGAAATACACAGATAATTAAAAACAGAGTGAAATGAAGGTTATGACAAATGAAAAATATAAAAATAATTAGAAACAAAAGCTAGTAGAAAGATAATAGAAAATTAAAATTTTAAAAAGAGAGGAGAGATATTTAAATCAGATATGAATACGAACCATTGGAAGGAGAGCGTCACAAAAATGAAGCAATAAGTTATATAGATAAAACGGTTATTGTATATTTATTATAATGCGTTTAAATTGTGTGATGAATAACTATCGCCGACTTTCACGCATTTTCAACATTCACTTGCCTTCTCTTTCGCCGTGTACCGCGGCCTCAAGACCCTTTGTGGGCTGAGTAGTAATAGGATTTTTTCCCTTCTTTACTTCAAAATATTAGCCTTTTTAAACTGTCAGTAGTGCCTCTCCAACTATTGTACGTCAAGAAGTAATTACAAATTATCTCTGCCTTCCTACGTTGAGTTTGAGATTTGCTTTCTATTAGGTTTTTCGAAATGTATAATTATGATCATTCAATCGCATCTTCCTGATAATTTTAGCCGTACTTTAATAATTAAAAATCTCAGCATCAATAACGTTTTGTGTTCTCTTTCTTTCAGTGGCGCGACAGGCCGTGTAGGCCCTGGGCCTCGCAGTGTAATTTCCTGAGGGATTACACTCACGTTTTTCGATGAATTTTGTTGAGTAGGGTCATCACTACCTACGCCTAATTTTGTGAGTGGCCACCATTTGGCTGACGGGTCTCACATACCCGGAGGAGAGGCTGTGAGTGAATCCCCATTTAATTACATCATTATAAAAGCCCCCGCAGGGACTGGGATTCGAACTCACATCCTATAGCATGAGAGACTAGGGCGCTAGCCACTCAGCCACAGGCTCCCCAAATAACGTTTTGTGTTACTCTCCCTTAAATTATTGAGGAGAATATGAGGCCTGAAGGATGAAAGGAATGATCCGTAATAAGATACTTTCTACAATAGAACATCATAAAATCTTTTAGAAATAACCTGGTTGGATTATATTTTTAATATGGCTCCTATTCATGCGATACATTATACCTCATGGCTAGGATCTAATATGAAATTGTTCTACCTCTAAAGCTCAGCTATCACCCTACATCTAGCTATGAAATACTGGATTGATTCAAGCCTCACTGAGCACAGTCTATGTTTATCAGATATTGTGACGTTTTCAGAATATTTCTTCTATATGATAAAAACCCAATCTTGAATATCAGCTACAAAGCCTTCTGTCGGAGCATAGCTTTTCAGCTATTAAGCATTCGTCTGATATTTATATGGTTTAGTTCAATTTTCTGTAGACTCTCCCATATCGAGACTTGTTTTTCTAATCTGACAACCATTATTTTCTATACACTTATTATTTCAAGCTGTGGAAACATTTCTCTCAACGAGAAATTCACAGCACTCACTCATACCGGATTTAATTTCAGCCTTTTTTTTTTTTTTTTATACAATGAACAAAAAAATCAAATGACAGAAGCATTCATATATTGGGTTGTAAAATAATTTTTTGTCGTTTTTCAGTAATTCAATTTAGTCCTCTTCGTATTTATAAAATCATGTTTAGTGGGTCAATATTTTTTACATATTCTAAAATTAAACTTTTATTGAATTGCCGCAGGTGAACTCCTTTCCCACACACGGCTCGCCTTAGTGGGATAGTTATTTCTACTTGCACTGTAATATGTCTGTATTTTGATTTAAAAAAACAAAAAAAAAAACAGAATTAGTTAAGCAGCTATACTATCAGTGTGAACCAAGATTCCTTATCTTTAAGTGGTATTTACTTCCTTAAAATGGAATCGAAAAAGAAATCATTTTGGTCATTTAATGATTTTATGACGGTTAACAAAATTTGAAGAGTATCGCAATGATGCCTTAGGGAATAGCACCCACCGTAAGTGGTTTGCTCCGTTCAGAACCGAAAATTTTGACTTGGAAAACGGAAAGACTCGGGTCGTCCTTCAATCGATCAAAATAGGTCATATATAATTGATCTGAAATTTTATTGAAATTAGCAGTTAAAAAAAAGCTACGAACTTATTTGTTAACCCAATATATTGATAAAAGTAAAAAAATGAAAACCCCGTTTATGTATGTTTTATTATCTTTCCTTGGTTGGTTTGCATTTTTTTTTTTTTTTTTTTTTTTTTTTTTTTTTTGCTAGGTCTGTATAACATAGGAAAAAACAAATAAAACATGAGGTTTTTCTTAAAAAATAATTTGACGTTTAAAGTAGACAAAAATGAGAGGCTGGTTCGAATCAGGCCTGTACGGTGTTGGTCCTTAATAGTTAATATCACTATAACTTAAAATTATCACTGACCATCACTCTCTGGTTAGAATAAATTAGTACCTTGTAAGATAAAATAATAATAATAAAGCTTTGTTCTGGGACTGTGTCCCTTAAGAATATCAAAATTGTACAGTACAAATTAATATTTATTTTTTGGCAAGAAAACAATAAAATTAATTTTTTTTTACAGATGCGCAAAAAAGTTAAATACTAATAATACCTATATACATTTACTTATTATATGTCGTGTTTGACGAAAAAGAGACTAAGCACTGAAGATTAACATATAATAAATAAACTTAAAAAAAAATAAAAAAATGTTAATTCCAATAAATTACTCTGTTATTGGTATTTTGTCATTTATGCCACTGATAAGAAGATGAGAAAGACCTCGTCTTAAAAGATACCTGACTTAACGAGCCACAAAATCGCTCAACAGCCAAGTGTGGGCGATAGCTAATGCAGAAATGCAATCAAAAAGGTTTTTCGGATCATGGTTTGCTAAATTCGTCTTTAACTCTTGACTATGCTGTAATTTCATTAAAAATTGATTATTTATCTGTTATTGTTTAAGTTGACATTAGGAATTTGCGAAAGGTAAGCAAAATATGAATGGCGGTGGTTATTTTCTTAAAATAAATTTCCAACATAAGTTAAACCCATCGACAGATGAATTTCTAATATATATTTATAGATACTCTATCATTATGGCAACGAAACCAACACCAAACAGATCGCCGCTCCTATAACGTTAATTGTAGGCAGTAGAAGCGGGAGTTGGCGACCTTCCGTTCCCATTCCTTGTTTGTTTGTTTATTTAACTTCCTTTTATGCTGATGTGGCTAGTCGGACGATGCTATAGTGAAAGTATTGAATTTTGCCTATCCAGCTTTAATTAGGATAGAGATCTTTAACGAGTACCTGTCATCGCACAGGCACGGGACCACCTTTTAACGTCCCCTCCGAAGGACAGCATAACTTAGGATTTTTTACTACCATTAAAAAATCCTAAAGCTACCGGCGGATTTGTACCCGTACGTTCCCATTCCTTTAATTCCAACCTCTCCTCTCTATCAGCTCGTGATAATTTCCTGTGGAATGTTAATGGAAGATTTTACAATCCTATCAAGTTTCCCATCTTCTCTGCAGTAGCTATTGCTATGTCAGATAAAGATAAAGCCGAGGAATTCGTTGCACACTTCTCCAAAGTATTCAATCCTCACTGGGAATCCCACATCTATTATACCGAAACAGTGCAAGACTTCCTTATGTCACCAATCCCTTTTCCCCTACCTCCTAAAGCTACAAAACCCTCTAAGTTCACATATCGTCTCCAGAAACTAACCCGCTGTAAATCTCCTGGACACGATCTCCTTTACCCCCAGACCCAGCGACAACTTCAACAGAAAGCTATTATATTTCTTACATATATTTACAAATTCATCCTACGCACCACCCATTTTCCTCTGTTATGGAAACATCCCACTATCATTCTTTTCCTAAAACCAGGCAAAACTTCCAGTAGCACATTATCTTACATACCTATTAGTCAACTCCCCATCCTCTTCGAAAAGCTCTTTCTTAAATAAATCCTACCCATATTAGAATCTCAAAATCTTCCTTCGTATCTGTTTGGACTTCGTCCTCATCATTCCACTGTTCAACAAGGACTCCGAATCGTAGACTGTCTGGTGCGGTTTTCTGGTTCTGGACACATCGAAAGCTTTTGACCCGGTATGGCACGCCGAATTACTCTTCAATGTTAAAACAAATTTACCCCATTATCTATAACTTATTCTATGATCCTATCACTGAAACTGCTCCTTCCGAGTTCGCTTCCGAGGTTGTCTTATCGAGCACTGGTGTATAAAGGTGAACGAAGCCAAATGCTAACACGTAACCTTTATTATTTGACGAAAATCCTATCCGCGAGTTTATTTCAATTCCACACCAATACCTCTTTCAGATACACTCCGGTATCTTGGCTTACTACTAGACAAAATATTGGCGTGGAATCCACACACAAGACAAAGAACTCAAGCCACAATTTAGACAGTTATACAATACATACTACTAAACAGATAATCTAAGCTTACAGTTGACAACACATTATTAATGAGTTTGTCATGAAAGGAGTACCTGCTGCGCGCCAAGTCAGCAACATTAAGGTCTTCATAGATACCCTTATTTGTGAAAAAATAAGGAGCATTGAGAATTTTCTATTTTTCCTCTTTTGTAATTAAAAATTAATAATTTATTTTCGAAATACAGATGTTTTGTAGCTAATAGTTCATATATTATCTTGCTACTTCCTATTGCTGAATCAAAATATATTATAGAGATATTTAAAAAAAAAAACGAAAATATATATGATAGTTACTCGAATATAGATATGATAATTTTAAAAAAATATTTTAAAAATAATGATCAAATTATGAGTTTTTTTACTTATGATCAAAAATAAAAACCACCCTTAATACAAATCATTAAACGCATTTTTTTAATCCTAGATAAAAATGTTAATCCTATTTTATTTTGATGTTTTAAATTAAATAAATCTTGATTCCAAACCCTGCTTACTAAATCATGAGTAATCCCTAAGCACCTGTTTTTGATTTGGTTGAAGTTTGAATTTGTGTCTCCTCATGATTTGTAGAGGTATGCACAGGAAATAAATAAGCTTTATTTTAAAAATTACCATTAATACACTCTTTCTTTTCTACTTAAAAGAGTTAATAACTAAAATATAATGCAGTTTACTGCAATGCGTTTAATATCATATATACATCCTTAGAAACGTTTGTATCTACGATTTTCTATTTAGCGGTTGGGAGCTCATGGTTTTCAGTTTCGCAGCCTTTAGGGCTCTTGGGCATATTGAGGTAACTTTGTTCGAAACAAGAAGAGACTGGCGTGGATTGAATCCCTGATCGAGGATGGAATAGGAATGGGCAAGAACGCTAATGAAGGCTTTAGTATTGATTGGGAGTAGGCCCTCAATTACCTCAGAGAGACGTGTACAAAACCTATCAACCGGAAGACATTTAACCGATAGGAGGATTTACGAGGGTCTAATGTAGATCATCACCAACTGCACCCCCCTCCCGACCTTTTCCCCCTCCAACACCCACCAATACCCCCAACCTTCCCCCCCCCACCACCCACCACCACTACCAAATGACTACTTTACTCGCTTGTCCGAATGGATTTCCGATATTCCTGGCCCTATTTGTAATATATAAAATCCTATCTGATAGCCTCGTACATCAACTCAGGCTGCTATATGGACCTCCTGATATAAAATGAAAGATGGCTAGTGAGAAAATTATAAGCAGTTGGCCTTCGAATTCACTGCCGATAGTTCAATATGTAGGGTTTACAATATTTCCATCCTGTAAAATATTCATATTTTTTTTAATTTTTATAACTTCTGTATTTAAAATAACATAACATACATTTTTACAGTGCAAGTAGAAGTCACTATCAGTTTAAGACTATAATCAAGAGCTATAATTCAATAACAGAAAATCTGGTACACGCAATACTCAACTTCTACTTACCACCTTCTTAAAATAGATTTTAAAACATTTATATAAAGCTAAAGTAGGACAAATAATAGAGAATTGTATTCAGTGTTGATAGACTTATTTTTACTGTGCTGCGGTGACAAAAGAACACTTATATTGTAGATATCAAGTATCCATGTGCTTTGTAAAAAAAAAAAAAGTTTTTACTTTCACTTACCTATATAAGAAGTAAGGGAAAGCATTGCGATCGAGAAAATTTACTAATTGAATTTTTCAATGGGAATACACGTTTTAGGGTCCCCTGAGTCCAAATGACCAAGTCCCGCAAAAAGGTCTGTGTCTGTGAGTGTGAGTGGTCTAGCTCAAAAACGATATTTTACAAGGGTGTATGCCTGAGATGTTACAGCAACATGTTAACTTTTTCGATAAAATCGATTTAACAGAAGAACCACTTTATACCATGCTTTTTTTCCACATTTTTACGATTATCTGGAAAACGGCTCGCTACCTGGAATTTTTTTTATTCATATTTTATTTAATATTACAACTGTATTAACATAAATACAATAAGTAAAACTGTTGAATTAGAATAAAGGGCGTGAAAGGCTTGTGAAGAAACTACCCAGCGGTAGAACTGGAAAATTAAAGTCGATATATTGGTGTAAAATTCAATGGGCTTTAATATAACGTAGGAATCGAAAAAATACCTTAAATATGTTATTTAACGTGGCTATTCTGGTTAGTCGTTTTTGGTAAAAAAAAAAAAAAAAAAAAAAAAAATGTTACTTCCAAGAAATATAGTTTTCTTATACATAAAATTTTAGTTTTGTACCTAATTCTTATTAATCCGTTCCTACCTCACAGATAGAACCTTTAAAGTAAACCATAACCTTTCCTTCTCCGCCATATTTCCTGAGAACGCAGGTGTGCCCCAAGGTAGCATCCTGGGTCCAATCCTTTATACCATATATACAGCTGATATTCCTACTCATCCTTGCACTGTCCTCACTACATACGCCGATGACACATGTGTGTTATCTGTAAACAATGACCCAACTATTGCTTCCCAAACTCTTCAGTCTCACATTGTTTCCATTGAAGAATGGTGTCAAAAGTGGAGGATCAAAATAAATCCTACTAAATCCCACCAAATTACCTTTACCCTGCGCCGCAAACCTATGTCTGCCTGTCCCACTATATCCTTTGGCAATATTCCACTCACCTCAGTTGAACAGATCCGATACCTTGGACTGCATCTTGACAGACGACTTACTTGGAATCCTCACACTAGACTGAAACGACAAGAAACAGCTCGCAGATATCGCTTATTACAACATTTACTTGACAAACGTTCAAAACTTCCATCCTACTACAAAAAACTAATTTATATTACCATACTTAGGCCTATTTGGACATATGGAATTGAACTATGGGGATCCACCAAGCCATCAAATTCCTCTCGCATCCAATCCTTGCAATCCAAAATCCTCCGAAAGATCCTAAATGCCCCTTACTTTGTCACCAATAAAATAATCCACAAAGACCTGAATATCCCATTAGTTGCAGACTTAGCCCGAATTAGATATACTTCCTTTCACTCCAAATTACCACTCAACCCTAACCCACTTGTCCGCAATATCTCATCTCCTTCTATTCCTGATCATCCTCCGAGGCGGCTGAAACGCCGATGGCCTCGAGACCTTCTTGTCTGAAAAACCTTTGAAGTGCTACCAATGGGTAGATTCTTCTCACGCCTATCATGTCCATATCTCATGTGTGAACAGTCACATTTACTTGATGTATTTTTTGTGTTAATACAGTTGTAAATATCTCTATAATAAATAAAAAAAAAAAAAAGTTTTGTACAAACTTTCGTTTTGGAGCCAGCATACAACTCGTTACATACAGCAGACTGAGTAGGGATGAAGAGAAACTTTAGTGATATAATTTTTTTTTTTTTTTTTAAGATAGGACCAGACGATGAGGAAGTATGTCGAAAGGAGGAATTTATGGAGTTTTCAAAGCAATCCTTGCTGCCAAACTCTTTCAAAAGCTGTGTATGATTTTTTTTTTAATCAAATATACGCTTATTCTTCTGTTATATAATAGTGCACACGTAGTTTGAATAAGCAAATAAGTCCAAAAATAAAACTGGGTTAAAATTGGTAAGGGAGGGGAGGGCGAGAAAGGCTTGCAATATTCAAATAGGGCCAGCCGCTTGCTATGAGACGATGAAGATTTAATAAGCTTGAAAGGATAAAGGAGCCAAGCCTCAATGCAGATTAGTTTGTCATACATAAACATTTAAATTGAATTTCAAATTTACTTAGTTCTCTCAAACATTAAATTGTGGAGTCAGGTTATTTATTCTTAGTTAACCAATTACTGAGTCTAATATTTATCAGAGATCAGCTGATGCGCTCGATGATAACAGTCATACGTTACTTCGTCTCTCAGATTTTTGCCTTTTTCAGTAGGAATTTGCTTGTGTTCAGTCTGGAAAACATCACTAGACCTCAGGAATACTACATCAGTGAATATTGGAGAAATTTCGGTAAGCAAAGTTATAATTTACTTTGTACAATCACGAAAAAAGTGAAAGGAGGGTAACTGATCAGCTGATTGCCGCTAGCTCGGCAAGCTCGGGCTTGCTTTTCTTTTCCTTATCTTTCTTTTATTTATTTTTTTTTTCCTTCTTTTTCTTATTCCATTATATATTTATTCCTATTTATTTTTTTTTTAATCAATGCGATATTTTCATCAAGTGATGTCTTCGAAAGTTACAAATAAAAGATCTAGATCTGCAGGTTCAAACTCGTCTCCCACAAAACAGAGACCTCGCCGTGATAATAATAAAAAAATGATTCCACCAGCGACTGCTTCAGCTACCTCTTTAGGATCTGAACCACAGCCTAGCACATCACAAGGATTAACTGAAGAATCACCGTTTTTTACACCGAACCCATTTCAGATCCTTCAAATTGAAAAAGAAACAATGGAATCTTCTCCTATACCAAAAGAACCACAACCTCCACCAATATTTGTTAAAAATATTAAAAACTTTCAACTACTGTGTGCGCATTTAAACAAATTAACCGATCCTAACAGTTATTATTGTATAAGTAGAACCAGTGATACTAAAATATCCCCGACTACCGCCGAAACCTACAGAAAAATAGTAAAATATCTGACTGAGACCAAAGCTGATTTTCATACATATCAGTTACGCCAGGAGAGAGCTTTAAGGGTTGTAATTAGAAACCTACACCCTTCGACACCAGCAGCAGCTATCCAAGAAGAACTGACGGAGATGGGGTATAAAGTGCGACAAGTCACCAACGTCCTAAAAGATAAAATTCCACTTCCTCTATTCTTTGTGGACTTGGAACCATCAGCAGGAGTTGAAAAAATTTATGACCTCAATAGATTATACTATACTAGTGTAAGAGTTGAAAAACCTTACACTAAGAAAGAAATAGTTCAGTGCCACAATTGTCAGGCATATGGTCATACCAGAAGTTATTGTCACCACATACCACGCTGTGTGAAATGCGGTGAACAACATAAGTCAGAAGAATGTACAAGACCAAGATCAACACCCGCTGTTTGTGCTCTGTGCCTCAAGGACCACCCGGCTAGCTACAAGGGATGTCAAATCTACAAGAACCTCAAAAGCAGATACCAAAAACCTCAGAATCTGGATGAAACAGCTGAACCGATCAGAAGCAGAAGACAACCTTCGAAAACCATTGATTCCAATGTAACATTTGCCCATCTACTTGGAGGTGGGAACCAGAACAATGAGGCCGAGGCCCTGCCGGAGCAACGCACACTTCAAAATCCTCAACCCGTTCCACAACCAGCTATTCCTCAAAATTTACCCAACCCTCAAAAACCCCATCCGCATCAAATTTCTCACATTCCTCCTCCATCAAATGTCACAGACCTTACAAGTTTGATGACATCCTTCATCACTGAAATCAAATCCCTCGTTATGCCGCTAATATCACTACTTACTAATCTTGTATCAAACTTAATCCCTTCCTTAAAAAAACCTTAAATGACTTCACCTAACTCCTTATCCATTCTCCTATGGAATGCGAATGGTGTTAGAAATCATACTGACGAACTTACAGCTTTATTGCAAGACAAAAACGTTGACGTAGCACTTATTACTGAAACTAGACTAACCACTAAACAGTTCTTCAAAATACCTCAATACGTGACCTACCGTACGGACCACCCAGACGGCAAAGCCCATGCCGGTACTGCTGTCATTGTGCACCAGTCCCTCTCTCATCACTTACTCCCACTTCCTACCTATGATTTCCTACAAACCACCGCCATAATAATCAAAACTTTTTCCTTTCCGGTAACCCTTACATCAGCATATTGCCCTCCTAAACACTCCATTTCCAACACCGAATTTGTATCCTTTCTAAATTCCTTAGGAAATCATTTCATTCTGGGTGCAGACTTAAATGCCAAGCATCAACAGTGGGGTTCGAGAACCACGAATTCTCGTGGACGAAATTTGCTGTCTGCACTCAACTCCCGTCATTTCAATCTCCTACCTCCTGATTCCCCTACCTACTGGCCAACCGATCCCAACCGTAATCCTGACATCCTTGACTTCTTCATTCACAGCGGATTAGGCTCCCTCAACTTATCTGTAGCTCGACTTGATGAACTATCCTCAGACCATAGTCCACTGATCCTAAAAGTATCTCTCACTCCAATTCCAAAACCTATCTCACCGTCATTTATCCGAGGACCTGTCAACTGGAACCTATTTCGCCAAATCCTAACCGATAATATTAACCTCAGAGCGACCCTCAAAACCCCGGAAGACCTTGACGATTCCGTCTACTCCTTCACCACCGCCATTCAGCAAGCTGTCTGGACTGCCTCCTCTCCTAAGCACTCCAATATAACTCCTCACCAAAACCATTTGCCTCAACACCTTACAGACCTAATCCATGCAAAACGCCGTGCCAGATCATTATGGCAGCGCACCCGACACCCAACAGATCGCCGCTCCTATAACTTCTATTGTAGACAATTGAAGCAGGAGTTGGCGACCTTCCGTTCCCAGTCCTTTAATTCCTACCTCTCCTCTCTGTCAGCTAGTGATAATTCCCTGTGGAATGTCACGAAGAAGATTTTAAAATCCCATCAAGTTTCCCATCCTCTCCGGCGTGGTGATGACTCCTGGGCTGCATCTGATGAAGATAAAGCCGAGGAATTCGCCACACACCTCTCCAAAGTATTCACTCCTCACCCGGAATCCCAAAGCAATCATATCGCAGCAGTACAAGACTTCCTTTTGTCACCAATACCTCTTTCCCTACCTCCTAAAGCTATTAATCCCTCTGAGGTTAAATATCTTCTCCAGAAACTGACCCTCCGTAAATCTCCTGGACATGATCTCCTTACCCCCCAGATCCTCCGTCAACTTCCACAGAAAGCTATTATATTCCTTACCTATATCTACAACTGCATCCTTCGCACCACCTATTTTCCTCTCTTATGGAAACATTCGACAATCATTCTCTTCCTAAAACCAGGTAAACCTTCCAGCAACACTTCATCCTACAGACCTATTAGTCTACTCCCTATCCTCTCAAAAGTCTTTGAAAAACTCCTTCTAAAACGAATCCTGCCTATATTAGAATCACAAAATCTTCCTTCCCATCAGTTTGGTTTCCGTGCTCATCATTCCACTGTTCAACAAGGACTCCGAGTTGTAGACCATATTTCCTCAGCCCTTGAATGCAAAGAGTATTGTTCTGGTGCGTTTCTGGACATAGCGCAAGCTTTTGACCGGGTATGGCACACCGGATTACTCTTCAAGCTTAAAACGCATTTACCCCAGTCTCTATACCTCATTCTACGATCCTATCTCTCAAACCGCTCCTTCCGAGTTCGCTGTGGTGTAGAATTTTCTAACTTTTATCCCATTGAGGCGGTGTTCCTCAAGGCAGCGTCTTGGGACCCGTCCTCTACATCCTTTACACTGCTGATATTCCTAATCATCCTGACACCTTTCTGGCAACATTTGCAGATGACACCGCCATCCTATCATCCAATTCCGATCCCGAAATAGCATCCTTAATCCTGCAAAGACACCTTTGTCTTATCGAGGACTGGTGTAATGCTTGGCGTATTAAGGTTAATGAAAGCAAATGCACCCACGTCACCTTCACCCTTCGACGCAAATCCTGTCCAATGGTTCATTTCAATTCCATACCACTTCCTTCCTCAGACACAGTCCGGTATCTTGGCTTACTACTAGACAAAAGATTGACGTGGAACCCACATACAAGACTTAAACGAAATGAACTCAACAGACGATTCGGACAGTTATACAGACTACTAAACAAAAAATCTAAGCTTACTGTTGACAACAAATTATTACTTTACAAGACAATACTGAAGCCAATCTGGACCTACGGACTTGAACTGTGGGGGACAGCTAAACGTTCTAACATCAAACGCATTCAATCCTTTCAATCCAAAGTCCTCCGAACAATAGTAAATGCTCCTTATTATGTCTCCAACTATACCTTACACCACGACCTTAATGTTCCATTTATTTCAGACCTGATTCCATCTAAATTTTCCAAATTCCACCAGAACCTCATTCATCATCCTAATCCTCTAGCACAATCCCTATCCAGCTCCACTCATCCATACAACCCTCCCAGAAGGTTGAAACGGCAGTGGCCCCGAGACATATTGTAATCTATTCTGGAGTTCTGACACTGGTCAGATTCTCCTCTCATGTGCGGTGTGATTGTGGCTGTGGCGCCCTCACTTAGCTTCCGCTGGCTCACACCAGTGATGCGGCTGAGAGGGAGGCGCTGGGATCCTTTGGACTCTGCTTGTCCTTCCAGTGGGGGGACAAGCCCCGTCCGGGGTTCCCGAGCTGATTGTAAATATTGTACATAGGTATGAATGTGACATGTTTTGTTTATTTATTTGTTAACTTCAATTATTTGTATTTATTTTGTCTATAAATTTTGTTATTGTATACGTTTATTTATTTTGATTTTATTTTATGTAATTTGACTTTCTTTTTGATTATATTGTAAATATTGTATGAATGAGATCCTGTAGCACTATTATTATTGTCTATTATGACAAATTGTAATAAATACGAATAAAAAAAAAAAAAAAAAAAAAAAAAAAAATATTTATCAAGTCATAATGTCTGGGAGTAGGTCTATAGCTAAGTGAATAGTTCAGGTAAAGAATAGCCAAAGGTAAATGGCGAGTTTTTTTTTAATGACGCACTAGTGGGCAAAATCACCAATTTAGGTGGACAAAAGTCAAGTCAAAAGTTTGGAATTTTCCAGTGCTTCACCTTTTTATTATTAGTTGGCAACCATTACTACTTACAAATAAATAATAAATGAGTGATTCATTCCTGTCCGCACTATTGCCTAACAACCAACATTGGGATTATCTTTATTCGATAGCCAATCATTACGTTCAAGGTGTGTTTAACACAAAGTCTTTTGCTATTATTTAACATTGGACATTGCTGAGACAGGTAAAACATTATATTTCCAAACTCGTTATTGAATATACATTGCAATCTACCTGTAAAGGTAATTTAGCAATTTGCAAATGCAAGCCCCTATTCAATAAAGAAAAACTATATAACCCCCAAGTTACCCCAAGGATTTGTTTCTTAAATTCTTCTAGTCTTTAAATATTACAAAGTTATAAATTATGTTTGCGATTTTTTGCTTTTTGGGTGATACATAATTTTTTTCTGACACTAAACTCCGAATCAAAAGTTTTACAATCCATAATTTAAAGAGTTTTCTAAATGATATAAAATACATCTGTTAGCATGTTTCATCAACCCCGAGCCATAATTGGACTTTTTGTATTATTTTTCCCGTATTCTGGGACTTCAAACGTAAAATGTAAAGTTTTAGATTTTAGAAAATAAATTTGATGTTTGGCCACTGTACGCTCGCAAATCTTGTCAATAAAATAATTTGTTTCCATATTTTTTCTCGCAATCTGGGACCCCAAAGGTTAAATGTGGACAAATTTCAGAATGTTTTCCACCTAAATCGGTCATATTTTCCACTGCGCGGCGAAGGTAATTATAACCCTCTCGTACAGTCAATAGTAATAAAAAATAATAAATAAAATAATTCCTGATTAGCTAAATATGAAATATTTCTAAATGATCTAGTAATAAAAAAAAACTGAAAACCTTTACCTCTATAACCAATGAAGGTCTTGAGCTAAGTATATAAGAGATTCGTACTGTTTTTAGGCAACGGTCGTGCAATGAGGTGATTAGACCGCGATCACACTCAGCCACTAGATTTTCCCCGATTTCGGAAACTCACTCTTAAGAGATTAAGTCTGCCCAAGGAGGGTCACCGTTCCCTGAGGTCGCCCTCGGCTGAATTAACAGAATAAATAATACTCAGCCACAGCCGGGATTGGAACCCAGGACCCGGAGAACAATAGACTATTAGGTTGAAGAGTTAATAATGTAAAAATGCGCTTTTTTGTCGCCATAAAAGGAAAATTAATATTTTTTAAATTTGCTCATACCCAACTATTTTTTTTGTTTTTTTTTTGCAGATAATGAGGCAAGTTGTATAATTTCTGGTAAAGTGGGAAGAAGACTTTATGGGCGTTTAGGTAAATGATACACCACCTTAGGCACAGAAAAAAAAAAGTTTTCGTCTTGAAACAAAAAACCGCTGCATATTATTACACAATGGCATTTTGAAATAACTACATTAGGGTATAACTGTTTATAGCTGCTAATAAAAAAAAATATCTTCCGAGTTTTGGTAAAATTACATCTATTATAATTTGTGACTTGAATATATAGATCAACTTTTCTTTTCAGTTCATCGAGCTTCACTAAATCTAAAACTCTATACGTGTTTCCTCTGTGTTAAAGAATGACTGAGTTATGGGCGGAAATTGAGGGTGAAATTTCAATTTTTTTTATTTTTGCTCTATTCACTAGACCAGTATGCTCTTTTTTATATGTTATACACCCAAAGCCAAATTTTATACACAAGTAGATTAAAAGAAACTAACAAAATTGTGAAATAAAAATTATGGGAAGGTAATGGATGGTAACGAAAACTGCAAGTACTTTTTTGTAGAAATTGTGGTAAATTATAATTATATTATTTAATCAGAAGTAAGTATTTAGATGGAATATAAATGTTATCGTTTAAACTTTATTTCAAGTAGAAGGCAAGTAAAAGTCCAGCGATACAAGAAAAGCGAAACAAGTGCAGAAGACAAGGAAGGATGTGGAGCCAGCTGGGGAATTAATCTGCCCCCGGAGGATTTCAATCCAAGGATAAAGGATTAGTTGCGAGGATTGTTACTCCTCGTTAGGCCACTGTGTTAATCTTCCCGCTCTTAGAGCAATTAAAGCTATACCGTGTCTAAATACACAAGGGATAGTACCATTTAATCTTCTGATTTTGAGTTTATCTAATGCGTATAATTACTTTAAAGGACATTTTTTACGAGGCGATCCAAATAAAAAGAAGTTTTATTCATAAAAAAAAAGAATATATTCTGGTGCGCAACACACTTACCTCGGTAGTAAAATCAATAAAGTTAGGATTAAGAAAAGGTTAAAGAATTACATTCATTTTCGTAAGAAACATATGGTTTAGATTAAATGATATACCAGTGTAAAATTGTTTTGTACCTATACAACTATCACCTGAGTTTATGCCTTTTACACCTACCACAATAAGAACTGGTCATTGTGACTCCATAACTAATTTATTTTTCGTAGTTTTGTCGGGTACGATAGTTTTACGTTAGTTAACACCTGGATGGTTAGGTGTATATTTCATAAAAAAATCGTGTGCGCCCAACATTCGACTTTCACTTACAACTTTCAATTTCGATATGTTTGAAATAAAGGTAGAGTTGAAAAAAGTATTTTATTTTTTTATTGTTTTTATGGGGAATAATAGCCTTGGAGAAATAAGGAATATAGTAGAAATATACAAAATTTCGGATAAAAGTACATGAAAATTACAGTAAGAATAGCTATCACTGTAATAGAAATCTGGTGCGCTCAACACACGACTGAGTTGGTGTTTACGTTCGGTACAGTGTGGATGCGTCTTAGCAGCTCCTGAGGATTAAGCGCTCAACGTCTGATAAGTTGAACTTTCTCTTAAACTTTCATATTTTTATATATAATTTCATTAAAAGGTGTCCATTTATTTTCATTTTGTATATATATTTATCTTAATTTATCATTTTTTTTTTTTTTTTTAAAATTAGATACAGCCTACAACATGGCTGAATCACCTCCCGTTAAACGGAAAAAGGGACGATTTAAAGGTCCTATAACAGGAGATTCTGTTAACACAATTCAAAATTCGATTAGGTTTTTGATAATAAGAAGGACTGACATGGATGAAGACGGTAATGCTTTGGATTTTAAAAAAGTATCGCCGTTTTTTATCTATAAGAGCCTAAATAATTTAATCGGGGAAGTTAAATTAGTTAAAAAACTGAGAGATGGCACACTTTTGATAGAGGTTTTGTCAGATGCTCAATCGGGAAAATTATTGAAGTGTACTAGCTTTTTAAACAATTTTCCTATTAAGGTGGAACCGCATGGCAGACTAAACTTAAGTAAAGGGGTTATATGGTGCCCTGACCTAGCTCATTGCACTATTGATGAAATTAAAGACGAATTGAAAACCCAAAAAGTTGAAGATGTTAAAAGAATGACATATTTTAAAAATAATATAAAACATGAAGGCCACAATTATTTACTTACTTTTAATAGCCCTACTATACCCAATGAAATCAAAATAGGCTTTTATAACGCTATTGTCAGGCAGTTCTTTTCCAATCCAATACAATGTTACATATGTCTAAAATTTGGCCATACAAAAACAGTATGTACCAAGCAACCACTGTGTAAATTTTGTGGAAACAATAAACATGAAGGTGTAGAATGTATTAGTACCGTAAAGTGCGTGAATTGTTCAGGCCAACATGACTCCTTTTCAAAACTTTGCCCTACTTTTATTAAAGAAAAAGAAATTAGAAAATTACAAGATAGTGAAAAAATACCTTATACCGCCGCGAAAAAGAAATACGAATTATTGCACCCTGTTCAAAGCCAAACATCGTTCTCTAATATTGTGAAACATAAATTAACTGTTAGTGTCAGTGTACAAACTGAAGAACTAAACGAGAGTTCTTTTATTACTAAGAGGCCTATTACCAGGTCCTTACCTAGTGGCTGTGGGGAATTGAATGATGCAGTCATTTCCCCCACCACGCTCCTCCCCTCCACCGCTCCCACCACCATACCCACCCTCCCTCCTCTTCCTCCTACCATACCTTCTATTCCTAATCCACTTCTCCATCGAACTTCACGGTCTCGAGACCGGGGACTGACCAACCCCACGGAAGCCATACCTAACTCCCGGGACCCTTCCACAAAACCGAAGTCTACGTCTTCGGGAAAACCGACATCTACTGATGTCACCTATTCCACCGAGTGCCCGGATGACCATGATCGTCAGGGCGAGTGGACGTTAGTGAAAGACAGACGAGCTAGAAGCAAAACTCGCAGCAGAGATAGAGTACAAACTACTTAAACAGCCATTCGTACCAATTCGTATATTTAACAATTAATTTTAATAATATAATTCACTTATTTAACTTTCTCATCTGTTTTATATCGTTATATTTATCTAATTTCTACTTATCCAATGGACTTTAAAATTATAATTATGCATTGTAACTGTTATGGTACCATTAGAAAATATGAAGAACTTGTCTTTACCACCATGACATACCGAATTATAACGTTGTGTCATAAAGAAACCAATCTCAACAAAAATTTTAATCGCGAAGACTATCACATTTACCGAAGCGGTTTTAAAACCGACATTAGGGCATGTGGTCGTGTGACGGTGGTAATAGCCCTGCCTCATAATTCTCCTCATCTTCCAGAAAACCCTATTATCACAACAATTCTACAAATAATCAAAATAATAATCACAGTTATACAAGCACTCCTGAAATTGAAAATTCATATTACCTTAAACAGATGTTTACAGTTTTTAATTCTTCTGCATCTGTTGTTTTTTTTTTTTCATCCGATTATTATAATCTTTTTCTTTGTATGGAGAAGCCCCAAAGACCAAATAAAATTTCTATTTCTATTCTATATTATAATATTTTTCCTGTGCATCGCTTGTATAATTTCTTATGCAAACCAATATCTCATAATTGTATTCAATCTCACGTATTATTTTTTCTATACCTCTATACATAAAAAAACATGAATCTAATCAGTTGGAACTGCAATGGAGTAAGGACTCAGTTTGAAGAATTAAAATTAATAATGAAAGAATACAACCCTTGGGCTATATGTCTCCAAGAAACCAGGCTAAAACCTATTAACAGTTTTTCTCTAAAACAGTACAACGTATTCAGAAAAGATAGAGTATCTGAAGGTCCGGGAAGCTGGGGAATAATCACTGCAATCCAAAAACAATATCCTTCTGAAGAATTAGCTATAAATACCTCATTACATGCACTAGCGGTTAGAGTTCACCACACCTTTTCATTCACCATATGCAATATTTACCTTTCTCCAAGCGTAGCAATCAACGAAGCTGCTCTGATTCAACTGATTGGTGATCTTCCTACCCCTTACCTTGTTACTGGGGATCTGAATGGTGCACATGAATCATGGGGCTCACCTTCAAATAATAGTAGGGGAAATTCTATAAAACGTGTAATAGATGCCACAGATAGTATCATATTGAATAATGGGAATACTACGTATATAAGCCCACAGTACACAACGCCATCATCCATAGATATTACCTTCTGTTCACCTAGTATGCTAAATAGAGTCATATGGGATACTGCACCAGACCAACACGGCAGTGACCATTTCCCTCTGGTCATTTCTCTCGCAAGTCAACTCCCTCCAGTCCAGAAATATCCTAGGTGGATCACTTCAAAAGCTGACTGGAACCTTTTTCAACAAAAACTTTCCTTCCTATTCCAAAATTACGCAGACAATATTGATACAATTACGACAGGGCTCACGAAACACATAATAGACGCCGCATATGAAAGCATTCCGAAATCTCGAGGATCTACAAAAGTGAACCATTGCCCTTGGTTTGATGACGAATGCCGTCAAGTTATTAGGGACAGAAATAGAGCACTTCGAAAGTTTGTAAAATATCCCACTACCACCAACTTTATACAATACAAAAAATTTAAAGCCAAAGCCAGGAACGTCGTTAAACACAAAAGGAAAACGTCTTGGCTCACCTATTTAGAACAGATTAATGCATACACTCCCATCAAAAATGTATGGAACAAAATAAACTCCATTAGAGGAATCCACGATTGTTCTACAATTTACCTTAAAATAAATGATCAAATCATCTCAAACCTAGAACCAATAGCCGAATCATTTGCAGAATACTTTTCAGACGCTCCAACTAACCACGAAGATTCGACTCCGACCTCAGATTTCACTTTTCCATTGAACACCAATGATATTTATAACCTTCCTTTCTCCATTACCGAACTTGATCAAGTCATCGCCGAACTGAAGCCAACCACTCCTGGACCTGATGACATTCATAATCTAATGTTAAAAAATCTTCCACTAACTTGCAAGCGTGCCCTCCTACATCTCTATAACGAAATCTGGACAGCACACAAGTTTCCTGCATCATGGCAAGAATCAATAATTATACCTATACCCAAACCTGAAAAGACAAAACTCAAATCAACAATTACAGGCCGATTTCTCTAAGCAGCTGCATGTGCAAGCTAATGGAAAAAATGGTAAACAAACGCCTACTATGGTTTCTAGAAAAGCATAGTTTACTGTCCCCAGTGCAATGTGGTTTTAGGAAAGGAAGATCCACCATTGATCACCTTGCTACTCTTGAGGCTGAAATTCTTAACACATTCATTACTAAACAAGAAGCAATAGGGATATTTTTTGATATAGAGAAAGCGTACGACTCAGTAAACAAGTACACAATCCTCAAACAATTATACGACTGGGGATTTGGTGGGAACCTACCTATTTTCATTAAAAATTTTCTTTCAAATAGAACAATAAGAATAAGAATAGGCAATACCCTTTCTAATCCTAAGGTAATGCAATGTGGACTTCCTCAAGGAAGTGTTATCAGCTGTGTTCTCTTCGCTATAGCCATTAATAGTATTACAGAAATATTTCCCCGATCTGTAAGAGCCTTTGTATTTGTAGACGACGTGGCAATCTTCTTAAGATACACAAATATAGAGTGGATGAAAAGAATCCTCCAGAATACACTCAATAAACTCGAAGTTTGGGCAAGGAAGAATAATTTTAAATTTTCCCCACACAAAACCAAATGCATTCGCTTTTCGAGAAAACGTTACCCTACAGTCGCTCCTGACCTCACTTTAGGAACAAATATCCTTACGTTCTCTACTGATGTTAAGTTTCTCGGATTACTGATAGACGAAAAGTTGAACTGGATCAGCCACATAAAGTACCTTAGGGAAGTATGTAGGAAAAGACTTGATATTCTAAAGGTTCTAGCTGGAACTTCCTGGGGAGCCGATAGGAAAAGTATGCTGATGGTTTATGCGAACTTAATCCAATCAAAGCTTGATTATGGCTGTGAGTCTTACTCTTCAGCCAAATCTACATATCTAT
The DNA here is from genome assembly GCA_023052935.1 of Piezodorus guildinii. Classification (NCBI taxonomy): domain Eukaryota; kingdom Metazoa; phylum Arthropoda; class Insecta; order Hemiptera; family Pentatomidae; genus Piezodorus; species Piezodorus guildinii. Next base: position 97,842,323 of record CM041295.1, read on the forward strand.
CACTTCTTGACTCCATCCTACATTCTGGAATCCGCCTGGCGACTGGTGCCTTTCGAACGTCTCCAATAACGAGCTTATCAGCTGAGTCCAGTGTTCCTCCCTTGATCTTCAGACGGCAACAAATCATCTCATCGTATCTTTCGAAACTCTTACCGCAACTCGACAACCCAGCTCATCATCTTATCTTCCAACCGAAACACTGCCAAATCTACGATGCTCAACCCCGTTCTTCAGCACCTCTAGGAATCAGGCAAAGAGCAACTATTATGCTAATAAAACGAGAGGTCGATTTTACCCGCACCTCGTTTGAAAACCCACCCTGGACCTATTCTCCACCTGCAATAAACCTAAAACTTCTAAGTCTTAAAGAAAAATTACCCCGACACATGCTGATCAAAGAATTCTTCGCCATGATCAACGAAACATCTTCAGACTGTCATATCATTTATACTGACGGCTCTAAGACAGGAGAAAAAGTGGGCTGCTCTGTCGTTTCTGCCCAGAAGATCAAAAAATATAAGCTCCCACCCTTTGCTTCTGTATTCACCGCGGAGCTACAAGCTATTAGTTCAGCTTTATATACAGCCATTAATTCGAACAGTCGTGTTATCTATATCTGTACAGATTCCCTATCATCACTTAAATCCCTGGGAAACCAATATTCAACAAACAGTACTATGAATACTATTAAAAATTATCTCCTCATACTAAAAGAATTGGAAAAGACTGTCACCTTCATTTGGACGCCAGCCCATATTGGTATACCAGGAAATGAAGCAGCAGACAAAGCGGCGAAAGAGGCCGCACAACTGAATATTCCCCCAATTAAACTATTTGAACAGCACGATATTAAGAAATGGTTAAGAGATAAGATCTCCAGCGAGTGGGAAACCTCTTGGCTGTCAGTGTTCCCTCAAAATAAGCTGCGGAGAATTAAGAATACGACAAAACCCTGGAGAAGCTGCGTGAGAGGCTGTAGAAGAGAAGAAGTAGTCGTCACCAGATTGCGAATAGGCCACTCTCGACTCACCCACGGATACCTTATGGATAAAGCGGAGGTAACAACATGCGAACGGTGCTCTACTCCACTGACAATGCAGCACATCTTAGAAGACTGCCCGCTGTACGCAGCTGCGTTTTCTTCTCGAGGCCTGCCTAGGCAACTCTCATCATTATTAGGGGATAATAAGGAGGTTCTCGATTTAGTTATAGAAATTCTAAAAGAAATCGAACTATACAATAAGATTTAAAAAAAAAAAAAAAAAAATAAACAAATAAATAATAAATAAATAAATAAATAAAAAAAATAAATAAATAAAAAAATAAATAAATAAAAAAAAAAAAAAAAATTAATAATAATAAAAAAAAAAAAATATATATATATATATATAAATTAAAAAAAAAAATAAATAAATAAAAATAAAAAAAATAAAATAAATAAAAAAAAAAAAAAAAAAAAAAAAAAAAAAAAAAAAAAAAAAAAAAAATTAAAAAAAATAATAAAATAAAGAAATAAATAATAATAAATAAATTTTAAAAAACGAATAAAATAGAATGGACCATCATTAATAAATTTATTAGAAGTAAGTATGAAGTAATTAAAAATTCTGCACTGTAAAGAAATTATACAAGCTTCTATGACCATCATGAATTTTACGGGCGTAATAATCTCGTCATTTATCGCCCTAAAACACCATCCCTACCTACCCTCAACACACGACTTTCACTTTCCTCGTTGTCAAAATTAATTTAAGAATTTTTAACTACATTTAGAGATGAAAATAAGTTGTCAATTAATTAATAAAATACTTAAAGTTTTAATAGAAACATGTATTTTATTAAATAATCTATTGTATTATTATCTTCGACAATCAGTTAGTTTTATCGGCTTTTCATCTTTATCCGTTAACTTTGACAACTTTCTTTAGCTTTCCAAAGGCATATTATACATCTATCATATATTACTATTCTTATGTAAAAAAAAAAAAAAAAAAAAAAAAAAAAACTTAAAAAATATGGAGCTGATATTCTTATATTTCTTCCGAAATCTTTTTATTTTACTTTAACCAAAGTTTCGGAGTATCACACTCATATTTAGGATCCCAAAAGTTAAAAAACAACGTCTCTAAATTCTATTAAAAAAAACGATATTTTGATGTAAATTATTAAAAACATATTGGCAACTTAAAAAGAATCAAAATTATTGCAAATAACAAAACATTAAAGAGGTATCTCATATAAAAGATATTAGAAGTGGTTCACATTATTTAACAACGATTTAATTGAATTATGCATGTTTTCAATTGGTCAAACCTTAATCCAGTTTAGGACATAGATCTAAGGTGTTGCCTTAATTTTTTTTTTTATTTATTTTTTTTTTTTTATTGAGAAATATTACAGTTTGTTACATAATGAACAGTAGTAATAGAGATGTAGTACACATTCATACAATATATACAGAATAATGATAATAAAGTCAAATTACATAAAATCGGAAATAAATAAAGTTGCCTTAATTAGATATAGTTTTAATATGCTGACCTTTTTTTTCTTGTAAAAATGTAATAAATTTTGGGCAATAATTTTGTTTCATTGCCACTTTGTATATAATAATTTTAATGATTTACATAAAAATAATAATTTGTTTTTAATAGAATATGGAGATGTTGTTGTTTTTTAACGTGTTTGATCCTGAAAATAGGTGTGATATTCCGAAACTTTGGTTATTGATGTTTATGTAAAATAAAAAGATTTTGGAAGAAGTATTATAATATCAGCTCTACGTTTTATACCTTCAATATTGATGCATTTTTACGGCTGATAGGAATATAATAATGAATTGGTTTATTATTTCCAAGTAAACAAAGCAATAAATAATTCAAAGAAAAATGGTCGATCACCACTGCTATTTCAAAACGATATATCTCAGCTATTTCTATACCGATTTCGATGATTGTTTTTCTATTTTTGTAGAAAATAAAATATTTAATGGTTTTAGTGTAATAAAAAAATACGTACAGAATTTCAATGAGTCATAAAGTCTATCTGATAGTGTTAAATTTAAAGTTCCTATTCTATTTACTGAAAATTATCTAGTGAACGATATGCACTTTCTTTCCAATAATGCCTAATTTCTTTCTTATAATTTTAAGAGAAACATAAGAACATCAGCTCCAAGTTTTGTACCTCTAATAAACCATTGTTTAATAATATGCATTTTTTTTTTAATTGCGCCCCAACTCATCCTTCACTGGCTCACACCAGTGATGCGGCGGAGATAGAGGTGCTGGGATCTCTTGGATTCCGCTTTTTTCTCCACAAGTGGAGGGAAAAGCGCGGTCTGGGGTCTCTTTAGCAGTTGTATATATTGTATATAGCTATGATTGTTTGTATTATATTTATTTATTTGCCAAATTTTTATTTATATCAATTATAGGTTGTTGTTTTGATTTTTTTTTATTTATTATTATTCTGTTGTGTATATATGAATTTATTTATTTTCTATTTTATGTAATTTGGCTATTATTATTATTTTATGTATATATTGTATGAATGTGGTCTCATATCACTATTATTATTGTTCATTTTGTAACAAATTGTAATATATCTCAATAAATAAATTCTTTTCAATTTAAAAAAAAAATATTATATGCTATACACAAGGATGTTATTATCGTATATACCACTTTTCATCTTCTTAGTTTAATACCGTTTGTTAGGAGTCTTTCATTTTTGAAAATATATGTTAATTATAGAGTTGGCTGTAATAGGTAATTAAGGTTGAGTGTGGCAACTACTGGGATGGGTGACCTCCCGAATTAGAGCGCACACCTTAGAGAATGGCAGGCAGCTCAAGATTCCGAGTTAATTACCTCCTCCTTCCTCGGCTATGTGAGGCCCGCCAGCCTAATAAAGTTAACTCACATCCACTGTACTTATAGTCCCTGAGCCAGCAACGAAAAATACAACCCAATTAACAAAATTTTTAATATATTTTATGCAAAGCATCTACCATGGTTAAGAAAAAAAGTACACGTCTGCCAACTCAAAACGGATGGATGAAGAATTGGCGGTCATTCAAAAAGGGAATATCACTCTTTTCTATCATAATTATGGTTACTAACGTTGAACGTTTCTATGTTCAATATTTAGCGATATAGAACTATTACAAAAAACATTTATGGAAAACGAGATATCACTCTTTTGGAATGGAAACAGCTTGTCCTTTGAAGATAACCGTTATAAAGTAAATCATTAAGTATTTAATAAGCTATCTTTCGAATGGTAAAAGACATTTGTATGTATAATATTCAATGATGTAGAGGTATTACAAAATAAAAAAATTGGCGGAAAACGAGATATTACTCTTTTCTAACATTATTATGGCTACTATCATGGAAACGGCCCATTCTATGAAGATTATCATTATAAAGTAAATTATCAGCTATTTAATAAGGATTCGAGTGAGTGTTGAAAGACGTTTGTATGTTCAATATTCAACGATATAGAGGTATTAAAAATTAAAAAAATTATCGAAAAACGAGATATCACTGTTTCCTATCATAATTATGGTTACTATCATGGAAACGGCTCATCCTATGAAGATAATCGTTATAATGTAAATCATCAAGTATTTAATAAGCTTTTATCTGAATAGTAAAAGACGTTTGTGTGTTCAATACTTAACGATGTAGAGGTATTACAAAACAAAAAATTGGCGGAAAACGAGATATCACTCTTTTGTAACATTTTTATGGCTACTAGCATAAAAACGGCTCATTCTATGAAGATTATCATTATTAAGTAAATTATTAGCTATTTAATAAGGTTTATTGTGAGTGGTAAAAGACGTTTGTATGTTCAATATTCAACGATATAGAGTATTTAATAAGCTTTCATCAGAGTGTTTTTTTTTTTTGGTTTGTTTTGCGGAAAACGATATATCACTATTTTCTAACATTTTTTTTTTTTAAACATAATTTATTGAAATTTACAACTGTACTCAAAAAAATACATCAAGTAAATATGATATTAGAAAAATGACATGGAAGAGACTTGTAGAAGAACTACCCAATGGTAGCACTCCTGTAACTATTTTAAACTAGAAGGTCTCGGGGCCATCTCCTTTTCAGACGCCTCGGAGGATTGTCGGGAATTGAAGAGGAAGAAAGGATTGAAACTAGAGGATTAGGGTGGGAATGGAGTTTGTCATGAAAGGAATGGTATCTAGATCGGGCCAAATCAGCAACATACGGAATATTAAGGTCTTTGTGGATCAGTTTATTAGTTACAAAATAAGGAGCATTGAGGATTTTACGCAGGATTTTGGAGTGTAGGGATTGGATACGGGAAGAATTTGATGGTTTAGTAGAGCCCCAAAGCTCTACTCCGTATTCTAACATTAAACATCTAAAATTTTATATTTCACTCCTTGCTTCCTCTTTGATTTCTGATAATCCTCTTGGGCGACTGAAAAGGAGATGGCCACGAGACCTTCTAGTTTAGAATATTTTTAGAGTGCTGCCACTGGGTAGTGTCTCTACATCTATTTCTTGACAGTTTCCTATATTACCATCAGATTTCCTAGATGCATTTTTTAATACATTAATAGATATCAAATAAAATGTTTGAAAATTTTTTTGTTAATTACACTTTTTTTTTTTTAAGTTGCTTCTATTCACATTATTTATTTCTGATACAAATCTTTTTTTTTATTATTTCTCTCTAACTACGTTTAAAATTAAAAGTTCTTATGTATCTTTTTTTAATAGGATAGGTAAGTGAAAGTCATGTGTTGAGAGCTCACCTGATTGTTTCTTTTTCTATTCTAACGTTGAGGAAAATCAAAATTCATCCACTGAAAGTGGAAGTAAAATTCAACATGTACGTCAGGGGTTTGGTAAGCTGAGTTGGCGCAAAAGGGCCTTTTTTAGCCTAGGCTAGTGAATATATCAGGAATGCTAAAAGAGCTTTTATCCCCTCCCTCCCACCAAACCCCCTGGTCCTTCTGAATATGTGCCCTGAAAGCGTTTGTGGCCTAGAAGGATTTCGTCGTAAAATGGTTCAAATCTCACAACTGAAAATTACGTTCCGAACTTCCCACCAACCTTTACCCTTGGGGCCCCACATAAAAGATAGCCCGTAAAACCCGGACTCATAAAAACCAGAACATGAGAGAATTTCGCGAGATAAAATTTGAGCCGTTGTAGCTTAAGTGTTATATTCCGAGACCAAGGTCCGACGTAGGTGCCCGACAAAATTTATTATTAAATTTATTAACTCCAGCTCCGAAAATATCCCTAGCATAAATTAATTTTCTAAAATAAAAGAGAGGTTGATGTAAGAAAATCCCATTGAGAGAGGAAAACTGTAGTGAAAAGGATGGCGGGTTTACGTAATGAAAAATGCAAATCAACCTCTCTGATAAGTTTAAGCTCTTGGATTGAATAAGTAATAACTGCATGGATTGTGGAACAAAATTAATAAACTTTAATCATTTAATTTAAATAGGGTATAATTGCAGATTATTAAAAAACTCAACAATAATCCTATCGCACGAATCGCAAGATTATTAAAAAAATCAAGTGCGGATTAACAGACGACTAATACAATTTTTTTCTTATATTTATTAATTGTGATATATTAAAATTTTTTACAAAATGAACAATAGTAATAGTGATATGAGATCACATTCATACAATATATACATAAAATAATGATAAAGGTCAAAATTACAAAAAATAGAAAAAAATAAAATAAATTCATTAGGAAAAAAAAAATAAATTCATAGAAAAAAAACCATTAGAAAAAAAAATAAATTCATTAGAAAAAAAATAAATTCATAGAAAAAAATAATTTCATAAGAAAAAAAATAAATTCATAGAAAAAAATTAATTCATTAGAAAAAAAAAATAAATTCATTAGAAAAAAAAATAAATTCATTAGAAAAAAAATAAATTCATAGAAAAAAATAATTTCATTAGAAAAAAAAATAAATTCATAGAAAAAAATTAATTCATTAGAAAAAAAAACATTAGAAAAAAAATAAATTCATTAGAAAAAAAATAAATTCATAGAAAAAAAAATTTCATTAGAAAAAAAATAAATTCATAGAAAAAAATTAAGTCATTAGACAAAAAAAATACATTCATAGAAAAAAAATTAATTCATAAGAAAATAAATAAATTCATAATATTATTTTTTTTTATTTTTTTATTTTTTTATTGAGATAAATTACAATTTGTTTCTATATGAACATTAGTAATAGTGGTATAAGATCACATTCACACAATATATACAGTATACAATGATAAAGTCAAATAAATAAAATATAATATATATACAAAATAAGAAAACAAACAACAACCTATAACCGAGATAAATACAAATAAATGATATATATAGAATTAAATAATAATAAATATAAAAACAAAACAAATCAAAACATTAACCTATAATTGAGATAAATAAAAGTTTGCAAATAAACAAACATCATTCAAACAAACATAACTATATACAAGTGCTATAGGGATCCCAGACTGGGCTTTTCCCTCCATTTGTGGAGGAAAAAGCAGAATCCAAGATATCCTAGACACTCCCTCTCGGCCTCACTCAGTGGAGGCCGAACTAGGGCGCAACAGCCACAAACCATAATATTATTAACGTCAATGATAAAACCTTATGTCTTATGTAACGTATTTTGCCTTTAACAATTGCCTATTTTTAACTTATAAGAAAGGTCCCCTTAGAAGTTACCCTTTTCTCAGGGTCAGGTCACTGACCAACCTGAATTATATAATTTACTGCCACCGAAGTGACAGAACTTGGATGTTTATGTTTTCTGTTGCATTCATGCTCATTAGTTCCGATTCAATTCAGAGAGCTCCAGAACCTTATCCTGAGAATCAGACATCCCTTTCTTACACAGTATTTTGGATAAGCCGTCATGTCGGACCACCCAAAAACACTACCTCCCCTCTTCATCCCTATCCCGTTAAAAACGTAATCTAGAACCACCCAGAAACATTCTCTCTTAGTGAGTCTCAAGTTCGACTTCGCGTATGTAACATTTAAAGAAGAATAAAGTCTATTTTAAGCATCTACAGTTGTGTATTCGTTAATTTGCATGTCAAATACTCGTCACTTCCACCTACCTCCCGTGTTAAAAACATTTCAAAAACTTTCTAATCAAGTTAAAAGTTGAAACAAATAAATACAATAAGTTGAGAGCGACTTGGCTTAGTAGATATAACATGACTGTTCTCCGGGTCCCGGGTTGGAACCCCGGCTGAGGCACAATTATTTATTCTTTTTCTTCAGCCGTGGAGCGACCCTAGGATATGGAGACCCTCCTGAGGCATACCTAGCATCCATAAATTGTGGATAAAAAACATTAAATGTGCTTTTCAGGAAGAAATATAAGAAAATTAAAATTTAAGCCATGTCGAAGTATTACAATGAGTATACAATTAATATATATTATAACTACAATAAAGACTCTATTAAGAGCTATATACACAAAAGGTCAAAACAATTATTGTTAAGTTCATAAGAAATATTATACAATTTATCAGACAATTAATAAATTTAACTTGAAAAATATTATGCTCAAATATGTTGTAACAAGTTTTAATTTTCCCGCTCGGTTTCGTCCGCACGGTGTCTTAAACTTGAGCATATATATATATATATATATATTATATTATATATATATATATATATATATATATGGAAACGTACAGTGTCGCCGCCTAGGATAAGTACCGTGGAGATACCGGAATTCCGCGATCTTAAGCTATTCCCGTAGAAAGTCTCGTACCGTATAGATGGATGGAAGTACCGAGTTAGCAGGGAAGCAACCAGGAGCAGTTTAAGACTATTTCTATTTAATTTTTCGTCATATATATTTAATATACCCAGCGGTAAGCATCCTCTGTTAACTTTACTTTGAAGATTATTTGATATTATTTCCTTTTTTTTATTTTTAAAACTAATTATTATTTAATTAATTTTAGTTGGTGTTATGGTAGAATTTTTTTTTTGCCGTATGCTTGTATGCCGCTGACAAAGGAAATAAAGTATAACATCGAAAATAATTTTATTTTCTATGAAGAACCTGGACCTTAACCATTAACCATTTCACAATGTATGGATGTGAGTGTATGTATATGTTTGTTTATGTCACTATCTCAATTGTCTTTATTCATAGAAATATTGTATGATAATCATTATTATTATTTTATCCCATTCTAGTGTATTTAATTGTTTATTCTTTTTACATTTTTCATCCATAATTATTTTTCTTTTTTTTTTAAATTTATTTACTTTATTAATATTATTTTATTTGTTTTGAGTAGATTTTTTTATATTTTCCTACTATTGTTACTACCTTCTATTTCATGTTCAATTAGTGTCAGACCAAAAGTATATTGTTGACTTTAGGGAAACCCGAAATCATTACAAATATAATTATTAATTGCTTATATATTGTAATTATGTAAATAAATCTTTTCTATCTATCTATCTATATATTTATAAGAGGATAGAATTAATATCCATTTAATTTCAAAATAATAAAGCGAAGTTAATCGAACACAACTGAGTCGTTTTTTTAGAAAATCGTAAATATATTTTTCTTAAAATAGGAATTTCAGTCACGTACGAAATTTTATTTTAGGGACAGAAGTACCACAGACACCTTTTTCTAGATTTATTTCGACCTTTCGTCTTATTAATGTGATAAATAAATGTATACTTTACGTATACAACTAAGTGAAGAGTTTAAAAAAGGGTCTTGGGCTCAGTACATATATAGGTTCTTACTTTTTCTTGAGAAACGGCCATGGAATGAGGAGATTAAACCTTAATCACGCTCAGCGGCCAGGTTTTTTACCTCCATTTGAGTACCCACTTTTTAGGAGGCTGGGTATGCCCCTGGAAGGTCACCATATTCTTGGGTCGCCACCGGGCTGAATAATAATAATATTAGGTCATAGCCGTGATTCGAACCCAGGACCCGGAGAACAGTAGAGTATTCGGTGAAGAGTTAATAATATGAAAATACGCACGTTTTTCGCAATAAAATGAAAACGAAAATTTTATTATGGTCGTACCCAACTATTTTTTTTTATTTTTTTATTTTTTTTGTTGCAGATAATGAGGCAAGTTGCATTATTTCTGGTAAAGAGGGAAGAAGACGTTTAGCATTGAGGTAAGCGTAGATTGCTTGTTGATCCCTTTGCAAGATGTATTGCTGACAAAGAGTTCCGTCAAACGGAATGCTGTTTTCCACGCCCGAGCAAATCTACCAATTTGTCTTCCCCTGTTCCCGCACCTTAGTGAAACAGAGATTTTTACACCTCCCCTGAGTGTAGGAACATCGCTCTACACTTCACGGACAATAAACGACACACCGCCTCAGGCACAAAAAAAAATTAAATAAGTTTTCGACTTAAAAAAAAAAAAAACACTGCAAATTATTACGCAAATGGTTTAGTATTTCAAAATAACTATATTAGGGTATAACTGTTCATATAGCTGTTTATGGCTGCTAATATTATAGATTTTCCTCTATCTTTAATAATAATCAAGTTTTAGTGGAATTACATCTATTATAATTCGTGAATTGAATATATAGATCAACTTTTTTTTTTCAGTTTATCTTGCTTTTTTAAATCTAAAACTCTATACATATGTTTCCCTATCTTCAAAAATTACTGAGTTATGAACGGATTTATGGGTAAAATTAAACGTAAGTCCTTAAGTTTTGAGGAGAGTTATTTTTTTTTTGGCTATTAAAAAGGTTTATTATTAAAAATAATAAACCAATACGTCTTTTATTTACAGTATACTTAAAGTTAATCCCTGAAACTACTGGCTATTAATGATTTGAGTATTTTACAAGAACAAGCTCCCTCAACTCGTTGTTTATGTGTAGTAAAAATTGAAGTCTTCTACAAAAATTATCTGTGGGATTGTCAAAATCAAAATTTGTGTCCTTGACAGGTCCGAGGAGACACCTCCATGCTCGTACTGGGTTGTCTCTGTTAAATTTTATATAATCACTGTTGGAAAATGATTCACCAGATGTTTTCTGTTAACCATGTGTGAAATATCTCAAAAATCACTGAGTGAAAAATGATGGAACTCATACGGATTATACCTCTATATGCTAAGTACTGTACGATAAAATTTAGTGGATGAAACCCAACAGGTTCTAATGTTATTAATTTGGTTTGCTACTATAAAAGCAAAACAGTAATTTTTTATGTATAGGAGTTCCTATCAACGTATTTATTCTTCATAAAGAAACCGAATATTCATAGAAACTTTTTGAGTTGGTTAACATTAAGTTTGATTAACTCTTGAAATAATTGGTAATAATAACTGTGGATAAATTAATAATGTAAGAAAAAAAAAGTTTTTAACTGCTGTCTGATTTAGATGGATAAGCATGATGTGTACAATTAAGCAATCCACTGTGTTTGGGCAGCACAATGTTTATTATTTAATAAAGCATTTTTCTCTTTGTGGCACTATGGAAAAAAATGTAATTATTAAGATTGTTTTAAACATTAATTTATAATTTTTGTGAATATAGCAAATTTATTCATGTTATTAACTACTAGTAAGCAATATTCAACCATAACGATTGATAAACAATTAATTTTATTTCAGTCTTTTTTTTTTATTGGTCAGATCAAGCACGGTCTTTTTTTTCATATTTACTAAGGTTAGAAAAGGCTAATTCCAACCATTATTAGTATCAAATACCATTATTCTATTAAAATGTGAGCGTCAGAATTTTTTTAAACCATATTTATATGGATGCAAGAAGAAATACTGTAAAAAAAACTTAATTGAATTGAGAACTTACTAGAGCCAGAGTAACGCCATTAAGTTGTTTAAGGCAAACTAAACACTGATTGTCAGGTTAAAATTATTGATCAAAATAATAGCGGGGATCTAAGACGTGCTAAATGAACCAACATAAAGGCACAAAATAAATTAATGGTAATATATTACGGAAGTTAGGTGCTTTTGGTGTATCATAGGAAATATAATTATTGGAAATACAATATAATTGGAAGACACTGAAAGGAAAGGTTATCATTTTTGGAAAGGATAAAGTACTTTTTGGAAGGAAATATTTTAAGTACATTTCTTTTTACTGAATGCTTCGGGGTATTTGACCCACCTTCATTATAAACAATATCAATACATAACTTATTAATCACTAAAATATTTTATTATAATTGTAAATTATTAAATATTTGTTTTATTAATGTTTGTAATATTTTAAATTACTTTTTAAAATTAACCAAAAATATAACTAACCTATTAATAATTTCTAAATAATAAATATTGCAAATGAATTATATACAAATAAATAGTTTATATTCTATATAAAAAGTTTAATTTATTATATTTTGAAAACAATCTGAGTCTCAGCCATGATGAGAAGAAGTATAAAGCATATCCTTCCTATATTGCTAGTTGTATTTTTGCTTAGATATCTAAAAAAATACCAGAATTAGAGATGTTTCCCCAACACACGGTTTTAGCCGCGAAGCTGACTCAAAACGGCTGGAAAACTAAATGAATTAGTCAGAAAAATATCTTATCCATGCTTTTATAATTAGGAAAAGATACAGAATGACTGTTGAAAAATTAATTAAAATAAAAAATGTTGAGCTACTAGGCCTAGACGATTTCGAATGAATTGCACAATAATGGCTCATCAGTAATAAATTTGTGTATTTATATGACTGTATGTATTTAATAACTGGGACATTACCACCCATAATATACTAAGTACATTTAGATGCGAAAACTACTTTGAAACTTTATAATCATAGTGAGGATGACTCTAAAACGTATTAATGCTAAGGGTCTAAATGCGTTCGATTAACTGAATGACTACCATAATGGAAAAATGAATATAACGCTTATAACTATAATGTAAAGAATGCTGAATTTTAAAATAAAAAAGTAATTTTGATAAAAAATGATTAAAAGCTATTGGAAGTTATTATTTAAACACAATATGTCACATTAGATTTTAAGTTCCTCTATTTTCAAGTAACCTTTATTCCCATAGACATGGATAAAACAAAATACATCGAATTAATTTGAATGGCAACAAATTAATAAATGTCCACTCCAAAAATGTTATGCTGATTAATGTATTGTAGATATTTTTTAAAAGAATACTCCACAACTGCATTTCCATAAATTATTCTTAACTTCAGCCTTAATCAGAGGAAATTTGTTTCAACGTATTATAAATATTAGTTTATGGACGTTTCGGTGTATTTCATCTATATTCAGAATCCTTCAAGCAATATCACAACACTAAGTGTTTATAAAAACAATTAATTGTAATTTAAATTATTAAACATTTGTTTTGTATTTTAAAAAGTTTTTCAAAATATTACAAAAATTATGATAACATTACCTTTAATCATATAAAATTATAATGAATGTTTAGTGATGTATTGATACCGTTAATAGGATCTTGAATTTGGGTCATATACCCCGAAACATTCTATAAAAAGGAATGTATTTAAAATATTTCCTTCGAAAACATACTCTATCCTTCGTAAACAGATAACATTTCCTTTCAGTGACTTTCAGGAGATATCATATGCACTATAATATAACAGATGCACCTTACTTCCGTAATATATTACCATTAATTTATTTTGTGCCTTTTCGTTGGTTCATTTAGCACGTTTGGAATTTATTATTTTTATCAATGATTTTAACCTGACAATCAGTTTTTAATTTGGTAAAAGAAAATAGATTCGGTTTAAAAATTTTCGGAAGATCACATTTTAATATAATAATTTACACAGAAAATGGTTGGATCTAGTCCTGACCTTGGTAAATATCAAAAGGAAAACCGTGCTTGATCTAAACTAATAGAAAAAAAAAACGACTAAAATAAAATTGATCATATTTCAGTCGTTAAGGTTAAATCCTGGTTACTAGTAGTTAATAATACGAATACATTTCTATATTGACAACAAATAATAAATTAAAATTAAAAAAAAGCTTAATAATTACATTTTTTTTTCATAGTCCGTCAAAGAGATAAATGCTTCATTAAATAATAAACATTGTGCTGCCCAAATACAGTGGATTGCCTAATTGTACACATCATACCTCCCTATCTAAATCAGACAACTCTTAACAACATTCTTTGTTTTCCTAACATTATTAATTTATCCACAGTTATTATTACCAATTATTTCAAATGTTAACCAACTTCAAAAGGCTCTATGAATATTCGGTTTCTTTGTGAAGAATATAAAATCGAATGTAATTGTTATGATATTGTTTATAAGATCCTCAAGATGGGCCAAATACAAAAAACTTTGATGTTTTAGCAAATGTAATCATATTATTAACTACGTGTAAACAATATTTAATCATAGCGGTAAATAATTGACTTATAATATTTTATTACAGGCTTTTTATCTTGATTTATTAGGTACCACAGATCAAAATAAAAATAGGGATTCAAGGCGTGCAAAATGAAACAATTGAACAATTAAAACATTAAAAAATAGGAAATAACATTTAATTTGTGATGTCCAAAACCAAATTATTAAAATGAAAAAGATTTATCAACGTTTCAAAGTATTTTATTCATTTTCAGGCATCCTATACACAATATCAACTCATCACTAAATATTCGTTTAAGCAATTAATTATGGTGTTAATGATTAAACATTTGTAGTCAATTTTAAAAAGTAATTAAATATATAATACAACATATTAAAACAAATGCTTAATCATTCACAATTATAATACATTGTTTTAATGAATGTTTAGTGATGCGTTGATATTGTTTACCTTATTATACTACAGATTTGTAAATACCTAGAAACGTCAATAAATCTTTTTCAGTTTATACAATGATTTTAGAAGAAATATAAAACTATATAAAATATAAGTCCAATGCTTTTCTACATCAGAAATACTGTAATTTCTTCCGCATAACAAAAAAAGTAATATTAGGGGTACTCACTACGTTTGCTATAGCATGCTATTTGTGCTATTGTGCTAAACTTATCAATTTTATACAGGAAACAACTGTAGAAACTCGAAGGGTTTAGCAAAATAACACAAATAGCATGCTATAGCAAACGTAGTGAGTACCCCTATTATTGAACTTGTTAGTGATAGCATTTTTAAATACTTACATGGTTAATACGTGCTACAGGAAAACCTTAGTAAGTTTATAAATAAAAAATTAGAAGTCTTGAGGAAAAACAATTTAGAAAGCCATGCTGTATGTGAACTTCAGATTGTTCTCAAGTAAATAAATAAAAACTACTGAAAAGAAATTTCCTGCTAAATGTAAAATTTACAGCAGTTGTTTCCTGTGATCGTAGTTAAGACTCAGATTGTTTTCGAATTTTTGATAAATTAAGCTTTATTTTTTCTATATTTTTATAAAATATATCTTCAATATTTACAATACATTGATAGGAACTCCATATATTAAACATGACGCCTTGCTCTGATCTTATCCATCTATATTATGCCCTGTTAATTAACATTACGTTATTGTTTTCGGCGTCATAAGTTGTATATTTATCGTTTTTATTATGTTAGTAAGTTTATAAATAAAAAATTAGAAGTCCCGGAAAAATACCATTTCAAAGCCATGCTGTATGTGAACTTCAGATTGTTCCCAAGTAAATAAATAAAAACTACTAAAATGAAATTTCCTGCTAGTGTAAAATTTACAGCAGTTGTTTCCTGTTGTATTTTCGTTTTAATTTGTTTTTTTTTACAATTATACTATCTCTGCATGCACATTGTTTAGTATTATATAGTTATAAATTAATGCACTATTGTATTTACTACATTATGAATAATGCAAGTAGTAGTTGTATGATGTTAAAGCAATATTATTTACTACTTTTATTAATATTATAAGTATAACCTTAAGTTTTTTTTATTTGTAATGTTTTTATTTTTATGCCAGACACATGGCTCAGTTTTTGTACTTTATTGTTATTCTTAGGGGACAGAAGGTCCTAGAATAAAATTTACTTTTCTTATTCTTCTTCTAATATTAAACCAAAAAAAATCAATAACATTAGAACCAGTTGAGTTTCAACTACTAAATACCTTAAATTATAGCCATATGCGCTATATTAATCTTTTAATTATGTTAGTAAGTTTCTAAATAAAAAATCAGAAGTCCCTGAGAAACACCATTTAAAAAACAATGCTGTACGTGAACTTTTCTAGAAATAAATTTCTTCCCAAGTAAATAAATAAAAAATACTGAAATGAAATGGCTTGCTGGAGTAAAATATTATAAATTATCAGTATTTATATGTATATGATATACTATACAACAGTAGTTTGCTCCGATAAATAGTCAGTTATAAAGTACTATAGTAAATATGGGGACTTACCTCGTCATAGATGAAGTTGTCAATCTCCTCTAGAGGTTTGCCATAGAGTGCCCTGGGGAAGGGTTCGAACTTGTTGGGCAGCACGGAGCCGTCTTCCACGGAAGCCTTCCTCTTGGGCTGGAAGCCGTACTCCTTGACCATCTGTGATCGGGTCTCCTGCTTGTTGACGGACATCCGGGTGAAGGGTTTGACTTCCAGGCGGACCTGGCATTTCTGCTTCTCACTCTCATCCTTGAGCTGCTGCTGCTGAGCCCGCACTGCGCGGGGAGCACGCCCCCTGGGATTCGCACCGGGAACATTTCAGCTCATTGCAGCCCTGCCAACACCCATCAACTTCTTTAGCAAACTTCATCAGGTGGTTATTTAAAAATATAATTAATATCTTAATAAAAATAATTAATTCTTAAATAGGTAATTAAAAATATGGTGCGCGCAACACACGACTTTAACTTACCTCCGTAGTTAAAACCAATTAAAGAACTTTTAAATACATTTAGAGATTAAAATTAATTGTTAAGAAATAATTAAATTAACTTTGAATAGAAACATGTGTTTTATTAAATAATCAATTATATTATTATCAGTTTGTTTTATCGGTTTTTCATCACCCTCCGTTAACTTTTAGAATTTTGTTTATATGATAATATTTTTTCTGAAATCTTTAGCTTTCCAACAATATATTATACATCTATATTTCTATTTTAATTAAAAAAAAAATCGTATAAAAAATATGTTTGCACTTTTCTCCTTTAGTTGTTAATCAAATTCGCTCAACTTGCATACTTAGCCGTTTTTTATCAATTATAATAAAATAATGTGCCTCATTTGTTTAAATATAAAAAATTAAAGATACTTCAGAGGAAGAAAATTTAAAATATCGGCTTTTAAGCCCCGTCAAACTATTTAAATTAAAAAAAAAAAAACCTACATAATATTGAAGCCCATTAAATTACACATCAATATAGCGTGTTCAATCAAAATCGTTGGAGCCATTTATGAGAAAATCGTAAAAAGGTGAAAAATTCGTGTTATAAAGAGGCTCTTCTGGTTGGAATTATTGTAGAATTCCCTGATCTAACTAAATAACAGAAAAGGAGAAGGTTACCTGATCCAACCTAATAGAATTTTTTTTTTTTAATAGGTAAAAGTCTATAATAAGTTATTTATTTATCAGTCTTGATAGTTAAATGTTGTTTACTCGTAGTTAATAATATAATAACATTTGTTAAATTCACCGAAAGAATAAGTAAAGGTCAAAACAAATTTCATAATTACATACTTTCTTATTATAGTGCCAAAAATCAATTAAAGGTCCTTTGAATATTCGCTTTCGTTATGAAGAATAGACAAAAAATCTTGTTTACCAATAGGGAAATATACATAACTCAGTGATTAGCATTATAAAGACGTTAGTTATAAGTAATGTTGCATAAGGAAGGTTATGATGACTGTTATCTCGCGTTATATTCTTTCAAAAAGTACTATATCCCTTTTTTAAAGAATTTATTTGTCTTATAGTTAAATATTGTTTACTCGTAGTTAATAATATTAAAACATTTGTTTAATTCACAGAAAGAATAAGTAAATGTTCAAAACAAATTTCATAATTACAAACTTTCTTATTATAGTGCCAAAAATAAATTTAAGGTCCTTTGATTTTTCGCTTTCTTTATGAAGAATAGACAAAAATCTAGTTTACCAATAAGGAAAGTTAGGGAAATATACATAACTAAGTAATTAGCATCATAAAGACGTTACTTGTGAGTAATGATGTATGAGAAACGTTATGATGACTGTTATCTCACGTTATATTCTTCAAAAAAGTTCTGTATCCCTTTTAATTCTTTCGAAAAAGATCTATATCCACGTTTCATTCCAAAAAGTACTATATCCATATTATATTGTTAAAAAGCCATGGGGAAAGTGCAATAATTTGGAAAAATAAATTGATTATACAGTAAAAAATCAACTTTAAATTTTAATAAAAAAAGAATCAAGTAAATTGGGCCAGTAATAAATCAATGACAGATTTTTGCGTTTCCTGTAAAATTGGCTACAGTGGATATAGTACCTTTTGGAACTCAACGTCTCAATTGATGAAATATATATATTTTTTTTTCTCGGATTTTACTCATAAATATCCAACCAAATTGAAAAATGGTAATTAATTAACGTATTTAGCTCTTTTAATAAGTAGGAAAGGGGGATAAAAACAAAGAGAGGAATAGCGTGTAATTAATCATGGATCTAATGTTTATCCACAGTATCTCGGAAACTCCGCGAGCAATGAAAAGATAGCGATCTCTTCAAGCTCATAAATAAGAAAAATCAATAGGTTCAACTCCATGTATTGAATATTGGAAATCATAAATGTCAATGCCACACTATTTTTAATTTCCGGTTACCATATCCTTTTAAAATATTGTTTTACTTTAACTTTCCTATATATGGAATATATTGTTGGAGAAAATAGTGATTCGAAAATACTAAAAGAAAAAAAAAATATTAAAAAATAATAATTAAAATAAAACCGAGTACTTTACTTTAATAATCTACTAGTTGAAGTAGAGAGGCAATGCAGCCTATACTCATTTATCGACTATTTTAAACTTTTTATATCTATACTAATATTATAAAGCTGAAGAGTTTGTTTGTTTGTACGCTCTCAGAAACTATTGGTTCGAAATGAAAAAATCGTTTTTTTTGTTGGATAGTCTATTTATCGAGGAAGGCTTTAGGCTATATAACATCACGTTGTAACCAATAGGAGTGAAGAATCAGTGGTAAATCTGGAAAAAAAAACATGGGAAATTAACATCGCATCCCAATGATTCAACTTTTAATTTTAATATAATTCAATTTCTTGTTAGTTTATCGTTTGCCCTAACAATTAATAAATCACAAGTGCAAACATTTAAACACGTAGGAATCGATTTACGTCAAGATCGGGTCGTGGAGAAAATCAGTATGTTCCTTTGCTACAAAAAAATAAAAATAAAAATGTCATTTACGCAGAAGTACTTTAAATATATTATCTTAAAAACTACTTGATAGCGATCATAATAACAGAAATTGACGTTGACGAAATCGCGTCCAACATCTTGTATAGTGATAAAGGTTACGGTTAAAAACATAATTGCTAATAAAAATAACCATAAACATATTACATGATTTTTATGAATTTATTTAATTCGAAACAGGTTGAATTTGAAATGAAAATGTTTAATGAACTTAATGTGGAAAGGTCGAATTAGATTTGGAAAAGGATAAATCGACTTTAAAATGATTTCTCCCCCCCCCCTCTCTCTCTCTCTCTCTTAAGGGCATTTGATTCGGTCGACCATGTTACGCTGTTACGCAAATTCGGAAGCTTTGGTGTTGGGGAGCCGGTCTTGCAATGGCTCAAGTCGTATCTTAGCAAGCGGCCACAACAAGTAAGGACTCTAAGTGACGCGTCGGGATGGTTGGAGTGCAGTGCAGGTGTACCACAGGGTTCAGTTTTGGGACCATTATTGTTCCTGTGTTACATCAACGACTTAGCAAATACACTCAAAAACTGCAGAGTACATATGTTTGCAGATGACGTATTTATCTGGGCTTCTGCGTTTCCTGAAGACGTAGTCTCGACCTTGCAGCGAGTGAACAATGATTTAGAAGAAGTTCGGCTCTGGGCAACTAAAA
Source organism: Piezodorus guildinii (assembly GCA_023052935.1). Classification (NCBI taxonomy): domain Eukaryota; kingdom Metazoa; phylum Arthropoda; class Insecta; order Hemiptera; family Pentatomidae; genus Piezodorus; species Piezodorus guildinii. Next base: position 97,862,443 of record CM041295.1, read on the forward strand.
ACAGGCTTTACCTCAACAGCAAGAAATCAAGCTGGATGCTGATCGGCAGCCCTAAACTGGTGGTGAAAGCTGAAAAGGGTGCATTGCTGCCTCCACTGACGATACTTGACCAAATTATTCCGCGTTGTGTCAAGATGAGGGTCTTAGGTGTAATTATCAACAGTACCTTGTCTTGGCGAGACCACGCAAGTCAAGTCGTGAGCAGAGTCCATGGTGTGATGCATTCCCTCTCACGATGGAAACGTTTGTTGCCAGTCGAGGTAAAAAGAAGGATAGTATCAGCTCTTATATGCCCTCTAGTATGGTATTGCGATTCGGTTTACTTGGACATTACTGACGCGGAGGACAGCAGGATTCAGAGAGCCCTAAACACCGCAATCCGATTTATCTTTAACGCCAAATGGGACGAGCATATAACTCCATTAATGAAAGAATTAGGCTGGCTGCGTGTCAAGGAATATCGCCGAATCAACCTAATGTGCCTAGCACGTAAAATACTAGATACAGGGATTCCGGAGGCACTAAGAAGTGAATTCGTGGAGGTGCGGAGCGAGAGAATGCAGGGTCTATTCCAATTACCTGCCTGCAGAACCGAGACCTTTAGAAATGCTTTCCACGCTGCGGCCGCGAGAGAACTCAACATGCTTCCGGTGGAGATCAGGTTTGCATCCTCCTTCCGCAGGGCATGCATTCGACTATTTCTAGACGGAGACTCGACGAGTGCGCCTTGAAGCCTTATGCTCTCTGTAAACCAGTTGTCATTTCCTATCCCTTTCCTGATATTCCTTCTTCTTTATTATTCCTATTCATTATCCTTTATTATTAGCATCATTCCTTTTTTTTTTTTTTTTTTTTATCTTACTTCAGCATATTGCCTATATATTTTTTCATATTTTTCTAAAATTTGGAAAAGATAATATGTAAAAATTTTGTCTGTTAATTATAAACATAAACATTGTAAACTTAGTAGATAAGTAATTCAATTATATTTTAAATGGCACATTTGTACGTAAAAAGTTTATAATTTTGTCTGTAAGAAAGGGCCTCTGGCCCTAAGACAATAAAAATCAATCAATCAATCAATCTCTCTCTCTCTCTCTCTCTCTCTATATATATATATATATATATATATATATATATATATATATATATATATATATATATATATATATATATATGAAGAGTTTAAAATATTCGATACACAAGCGTGCGATCTGAAAATCGATAGTAACATGTGCTTTCGGGAGTAGAAAACAACATAATAGACCCCTTTAACAAATATATCTAAAGAGTTTAAAATAATCGATAGGCAAACGCGCGATCTTCAATTTGATAAAAACCAAGTGATATCACTTAAAGAAAACATATTAATAGACCCCTATATCAATTACATCTGAAGAGTTTCAAATAATCGATTTTAAAATTAGAATCTGAAAAAAAAGATGGCCTAAAGAATACACCGATGGAAAAACGATTAATTTTTTTTAAAAAAATATTATCTAACCTACAAAGTTATGTAGTTAATGAGCTTCGAAAAGTGCCTAAACTTAAGTGACTGTTGTAGATAATAATTCATTTTTTTTATTATTAGATTTTTAAATATTTATATTAAAATTTATTAATTATAATAATTCTTTTTTATTAAACTCAAGTTTATTCTACTTTGAAAATAAATTTAAACAAAGGGAGTAAATGAAATATTTGTGTTGTGTACACTAGGTTTTTAAAAAACAAAGGTTGTCTGGATACGTGAAGGAAAGTTCCAGTAAAACCTTTCCAGTTAGGGAATAGGTTCCTGGAGAGAGGAGAGTTGGCCCAAACGGACTTAGTTTAAAGGACTTTGTGGTTACCGATACTCGCGTAAAATTTCGTTTCGGTAAATAGGACATAAAACGGATGCTTGCAGGCCAAGAATATAAACGTAAACTATCTACACTAAAAAATAGGTTGCATTTTTTAAAGTTTTATTATAGTAGAGGCAAGATGTCTTTTTTACTTTATGATAGTTGTACGTAATAACACTAACTTACCTTTATACGTTACTAAAATTTAAAACAAAATATATTTTAAAATAATAATACTCTTATAATTTTCGCAATATCTAGAAGTCATTACATAAAGGCTGCACGTTACTTTCGATCATCAAATGATTAATTAAAAAATAATCATTATTCTTCTTGTTTTTTAATAAATTGAACCATATGACACCTACAAAATCTATTAATAAGGTTATTCCCTGTGTGTATAATGAATAAAGAGGTGAATTTAAGGGTTTATTCTCAAATACATGTTTCGAGCAATGAATACTTACCTTTAAGTAAGTCCCAAATTCATTTTTAGTTAAGTTTTGTCACTACTCTTGCATTAAATAAAAATAAATATTTCATTAAACTGTATTCTTGTTTATCTAATCATATATTAATTAAAGCTATTGCTTTTAAAGTAATGATTTGGAGATAAAAAGTAACTGGCAACCATATTGTAATATAGGTTCTTAGGCACTTGTGTGATCAGGAATGATTCGTCATTTATTATTTATTTGTAAACACTGTATGGCGGAAAAAATAGTATTAGGGGTCTTGCCAAATAATAATAAAAACGTGAAGCACTGGAAAATTCCAAACTTTTGACTTGACTTTTGTTCACCTAAATTGGTGATTTTGCCCACTGTGCGACTCGGAAAACTCTTGGACATTTGACCAGTTCATAACGGAAGGGTACTAAAAAATATCTGACAGGTTTTGCCTTTTTTTTTTTTTTTACTTAATTTTACTGTACTAAAACTAGATGAACGTTTTTAACAATTGTAACATTTGTTAGATTATTTAATTTAAAATTAATGTTCCATCAAAACTCAATGTAATTCTTTAAATAGTTTTTAACTCTATTGATCACAACAAGGAGGTAAGACGAAGGCGTTTCAGGCGCACTAGAGTTTTAAATTTTACATAAACATATTTTTTTTAAATTTTATTAGAAGTTTTATCGGTATAATAGAATAAATTTTAATAAACAAAACTTATTTAGAGGTTTTTATTAATTAAAAATATTCGAAAGAACCGTCTGAATTATAATGGTTTTATGAATTCTAACCTTTCTTGACAGAAGCCGTGAGCTCATTTATTTCACAACTGAATAATAACACGCTTTTCCCGCATTTGATTTTTCGCCTTTTTCTAGTCTCATAGAAACTAAATGCTTTTTTGAAGTATATAAAAAAATCTGGTGCGGGCAACACACGACTTTCACTTACCTCGACAGTTAAGATCAATTTAAAAACTACTAACTATACTTTAATTTTAAAAATATTTTTAATTGAATTTAATACAATTTTTATTCATATTCGTCGGAATCTTATAATTTTGATTAAATAATGTAACTATATTAAATTGTTAATCAGTAATAAGTTTATTTCCTATTCATCACTTTATATTGTAACTTTGTGTATCAGATAGTATTTTTGTAAAATCTTTTACTTTCCAACAGTATATTATAACCGTTATATACGTCTATATAACGGTTATTATTATAAAAAAAAATATAAATACATTAAAAAATAGTTATGCACCTTCATCCTTCATTTGATCATCAAATTCGTCCAACTTGTACATTTAGCCGTCCTTCATCAATGTCATCAGATCAAATGGTTGATCTTTTGGAATGTTCAAAATTAAAGTTAGTTTAGAGGCAGACAATTTTAGATATCGGCATTCCAGCCCTATCAGACTATTTCAATCAGAATGAAACCTACATGATATTAAAGCTCTATAAATTTTACATCAATATAGCGAGTTTAATCAAAATCTTTTGAGCCGCTTTTGAGGAAATCGTAATAAGGCCCAAAATGCATCATATAAAGTGGCTCTTCTGGTTAGCCGATTTTGATGAAAATGTCGCTGTAACATCTTGAGCGTATATTTATATTGAATATAAAATTTCAGTTCCGTAGGACTTTTATTTTCTGCGCTAGAGTTACCACACACACCTTTTTGCGAGACTTGGTCATTTAGACTTAGGGGACCCTAAACGTGTATTTCTGTTGAGAACTATAATTCGAAAATTTTCACGATCGCAACACTTTCGCTTACTATATATATATATATATATATATATATATATATATATATATATATATATATATATATATATATATATATATATATATATATTTCATATATAGGTACGTGAAGTAACAATTTAAAGTTAAATAAAAAAAAAAAAATTAAATTGTTGGCAGGAGTATGTAGTTTAAAGTTAAGTTTGTTAACCTTCGGATAACACACGGGGATATATTTGCCTAATAAAGCCTGGAGATAAAACGGGCGTAAGATGGGAGATAGGGTTTAGGGATTCCTTTTACTCCGGCCAGAGTCAACATCGTCAGTTTTAAGTGGCAAGTGCCACTAACAAAGGTTCGCAAGCTCTGAAGAAAAAGACAAACAAAGTTGAATGCAAAAAAGGTTGAGTGCTTCAACTCTATCTCCCTTATCCAGGTTAGCAGGCCGCTCGACAGTTTCATCTCACTGGAACAAGATTCTGGAAAAAGACTTTGTATTTAGGCAATAAGCCAATAGATAAAATTTAAAATTCATTTTATTTGAACAATGAAAATCTGATGTGAGCACCATGACCTTTAACGTACTCCTCTAATTAAAATCAAGTTTAAAAGTTCATACTTGATTCCATTATTTTTACTTTCACTTACTTAAGTATGAAATATATGTTAAGGGAAAGTATTGCAATCGTGAAAATTTTCGAATTTCAGTTTTCAACGGAAATACACGTTTTAGGGTTCCCTGAGTCCAATTGATCAAGTCCCGCAAAAAGGTCTGTGAGTCCGTGTCCGTGTGTGTGTGTAGTAAGTCTAGTGAAAAAACGAAAAGTCGTTCGGAAATGAGATTTCATTTTTAAGACAGCTATACGCCCAAAATGTTACAACAACTTTTTCATGCTTTTGGCACTTATTTTCGATTTTTTCAAAAACGACTCCAACGATTTAGTAGTGTTACAGGGCTTGAATGCCGATATTTTAAATTTTCTTCATCTAAACTACCTTTAATTTTGTACATTCCAGAAGATTAGCCATATCATCTTAATGACATATAATGAAGGACGGCTAAATATACAAGTGGACGAATTTAGATGAAGAACAGTGATATAGACGTGTAATTTACTGTTGGAAAGAGAGAGATTTTAGAAAAAACATTATCTGATGCTCAAAGTTGTAAAATGTAATATGAAGTGACGAATAGGGATTAAACTTAATATTGAATAACAATTTAATGTAGTTATGTTTAATCTAAACCATATGTTTCCAAAGAAAATAAATACACGTTTTATTAAAATCAACTTAAAATATTTTTCAAATTGGTGTATATTTAATAGTTTTGAAATTAAATTCAACAGTCGAGGTAAGTGGAAGTCGTGTGTTGCCCGCCCCAGATTTTTTCTTTTACTTACCTATATATGAAATATATAGTAAGGGAAGTATTGGGATCGTGAAAATGTCCAAATTCCAGTTTTTAACGGAAATACACGTTCTAGAGTCCCCTGAGCCTAAAGAACCAAGTCGCATCAAAAAGGTCTGTGTGTGTGTGTGTGAGTGTGGTAAGCCTAGAATGAAAACAAAAAGTCGCACAAAACTGAAATTTCATATTTAAGACAACTATACTGCTGAGATGGTCCAGCACCTTTTCCATCAAAATCAGCTGACCGAAAGTGCTACTTTGTACAATGCATTTTGCGCCATTTTACAATTTACTCAAAAACGGCTCTAATCATTTTGATTAAAATCACTATATTTTAATTTTAAAATTTAACGGTCCTTAATATGATATAAGTTTCATTTAGATTGAAATAATCAGACAGAGCTTAAATGTCGACATTATAAAATTTCTTCTTCTAAAGTACCTTTAACGTTTTATATTTATAAAATTGACCATATAATCTGATTGGCATTGCTAAAATAGAATAGAATAGAAAAATAATTTTTATTCTGGGACTGGGTCCCTTATGAACAATATTATATGTACAATTAATATATACAATGTGTCTGGCCACAAGACCAAAGGATTATAATTATTTTTTATTTACAAAGCTTTAAGAAGAAAAGTAGGATAAAATAAAACAAAAGAGTAAAATAACTAAAAGAGTAATATAAATGAATAACTTCTGATATGTTGAAAAAAACTTAACATTGAAACTGATTCATAATAATTGATCGATACAGAATCATGAACAATAAATAATAAATTTTCTTTTTGAATAGATATTTGATTTGAAAACTCAGGTATAGATAAATACAGGTATAGCATTTCCAAGTCAATTGTAACCTTTTCCAAGTCAAATGTAACTTTTTCCAAGTCAAATGTAACCTTTTCCAAGTCAAATGTAACCCTTTCCATTTCAAATGTCACCTTTTCCATTTCAAATGTTACCTTTTCCAAGTCAAATGTCACCTTTTCCATTTCAAATGTTACCTTTTCAAGTCAAATGTCATCTTTTTCTTCATTTCTAGCCTTAAATATTCCGTTTTATTTATTTATTTATTGAAAAATAATTAGTTTAATTAGAATTATGACTTTTTTAATAATTTTGGCATATCCTATCGCTATTTTTTTCTGTTTATTAGATATTTGATATCAAGTTCTGTTTTTTACGAACAAATATTTTAAAAAATATTTAGTTTTAAAATAGTTGTTGATTTTGAATTTTTAGAGGGAGGGAGGTAGTTTTTGGAAATAATTAATGTGTTTTCGGGTATTATAATTATGTTTTTGGAGATGTATTTTTTATCGCTCGCGTGCAAATTAACTCGCGTTTACTTTTAATGTTTTTTATTGATATAGGGATTAATTAATGTGTTTTCGGGTATTATAATTATGTTTTTCGAGCTGTATTTTTTATCGCTCATGGGTATTTCAACTCAAATTTACTTTTTATGTTTTTTATTGATATAGGGATTAATTATTGTGCTTTCGGGTGGTTATGAAAACGTTTTTTGAGCTGTATCTTTTATCGCTCATGGGTATTTCAACTCGCATTTACTTTTAATGTTTTTTTATAGATATATAGGTTATTAATTGTATTTGCGGGTCTTGTAATTACGTTTTTCTAGCTGTATTTTTTTATCGCTCATGGGTTTTTCAACTCGCATTTACTTTTTATGGTTTTTATTGATATAGAGATTAATTAATGTGCTTTCGGGTGGTTATGAATGCGTTTTTTGAGCTCTATATTTTATCGCTCATGCGTATTTCAACTCGCATTTACTTTTAATGTTTTTTATTGATATAGGAATTACTTAATGTGCTTTCGGGTGGTTATGATTACGTTTTTCGAGCTGTATTTTTTATCGCTCATGGGTATTTCAACTCGCATTCCCTTTTAATGTGTTTTATTGATATAGGCATTAATTGTTGTGCTTTCGGGTGGTTATGATTACGTTTTTTGAGCTCTATCTTTTATCGCTCATGCGTATTTCAACTCGCATTTACTTTTAATGTTTTTTATTGATATATAGGTTAGTAATTGTCTTTCTGGGTGTTGTAATTACGTTTTTTGAGCTGTATTTATTGTCGCTTGTTCGCATTCTAACTTGCATTTACTTCTAATCTTTTTATTGTTATAGGGGATCTATGCTTGTGTTTTTGGGTGGTTATGAAAAAACATTTTTTGGACTGCTTATTCTATAGCACGCGCTCGTTTCAACTTAGAGCTAATATCATTTTATATATTGATAGAGTGGTCTTTCTTTGTTTTTGTTTTAGGGGATTCTGATTACGTGTTTTGAACATTAATCTTTTATGCGCTTGGAAATTTCTACATACCGTAGATATTATGTTATAATTTGAAGTAAAAATTATTTGTTGTGTTTTTGCACGTTCTGATTACTTTTTTTAACTGGGTGTTACATAGCGATTGCGCATTGTTCTAGATCACTTTTTATTTAAGGTAAAATGTGCACTAGCTATAAAAAAATGTCATAAACTCTATTAGTATTCCCCAAAACACTATAAACGATCCCTCTATCAAATATTTATGAAATAGGAACAGTAACTTAAAATAAGTAAAAGCGATAACAAATAAGGTTCAAATAATGTTATAAGAACACCCGAAAATAGAATAAACGATTCCTCAATTAAAATATCAGATAATTGTAAGAACAAGTGAGAAAGTGGGTCCATTATAAAATATTTAGTTGAAAAAACTTACTCAGGACGCTATAAAAGGAACTATAACTAATCCTTTTATAAAAAAATAATAATAAAAATATTAAATAAAAAAAAATAAATAAAAAAAAGCTAAATGATGTATATTCCAACAACGTTATAATGAGAACTAAAAACAAAATAATCAATCCCAATATCCATCAAAAACTTAATCATAACCACCCGAAAGCACAATAATTAATCCCTATATCAATAAAAAACATAAAAAGTAAATACGAGTAGAAATACCCATGAGCGATAAAAAATACAGCACGAAAAACGTAATCATAACCACCCGAAAGCACATTAATTAATCCCTGTATCAATAAAAATCATTAAAAATAAATGCGAGTTGAAAAACCCATGAGCGATAAAAAATACAGCTCAAAAAACGTAATTACAAAACCCGCAAATACAATTAATAATCTATATGTCTATAAAAAACATTAAAAGTAAATGCGAGTTGAAATACGCATGAGCGATAAAAGATAGAGCTCAAAAAACGTATTCATAACCACCCGAAAGCACAATAATTAATCCCTATATCAATAAAAAACATAAAAAGTAAATTTTAGTTAAAATAAACGAGAGCGATAAAAAATACATCTCGAAAAACGTAATTATAATACCCGAAAACACATTAATTATTCCCAAAAAGTATCCCTTCCCTCTAAAAATTCAAAATCAACAACTATCTTAAAACTAAATAGACAATAATTAATTTTTTTTAAATATTAGTTCGTAAAAAACAGAACTTGTTATCAAATATCTAAAAAACAAAAAAAAATAGAGATAGGATATGCCAAAATTATTAAAAAAGTCATAATTTTAATTAAACTAAATATTTTTCAATAAATAAATAATTAAAACGGAATATTTAAGGCTAGAAGTGAAGAAAAAGGTGACATTTGATTTGGAAAAGGTAACATTTGAAATGGAAAAGGTGACATTTGACTTGGAAAAGGTGACATTTGAAATGGAAAGGGTTACATTTGACTTGGAAAAGGTTACATTTGACTTGGAAAAAGTTACATTTGACTTGGAAAAGGTTACAATTGACTTGGAAATGCTATATATAAACAAGTTGAACGAATTTGATGACCAACTAAAGGATTTTTTTAATAATAATAACAGTAATATAGGAGTTTAATGTACCGTTGGAAACTACAAGAATTAAAAAAAAAAAAAAAACATCACATAGTTGTAAAAGGTAACATTAAGAGACGAATAGGGAATAAACTTATAACTGATTAACAATTTAACATAGCTATGTTATTGAATCTAAATCATATGCTTTCAACGAATACACGTTTTATTAAAATCAACTTAATATATTTTTCCTGTGGAGCCCTCACTTAGCTTCCGCTGGCTTTCACCAGTGATGCGGCTGAGAGGGAGGCGCTGGGATCCTTTGGACTCTGCTTGTCCTTCCACAAATGGGGGGACAAGCCCGGTCCGGGGTTCCCGAGCTGATTGTAAATATTCTACATAGGTATGAATGTGACATGTTTTGTTAACTTAATTTATTTGTATTTATTTTGTCTATAAATTTTGTTATTGTATACGTTTATTTATTTTGATTTTATTTTATGTAATTTGACTTTCCTTATGTTTATATTGTAAATATTGTATGAATGAGATCCTGTAGCACTATTATTATTGTCTATTATGACAAATTGTAATATATACAAATAAAAAAAATAATAATAATAATAAAATATATATATACATATTATATATATATATATTCTTTTCTTTTTTTTTTTTTTTTTTTTTCAAACTAAAGTTCATTTTAAAAGCCGAGGTAAGTGAAAATCGTGTGTTGCCCGCACCACATTTTTCATTAAAGGAATTAGTTTTCGTTAGTTAAATAAAATGGGTTTTTTTTTTCTAAAATGGATTTTAAGAAGATAGGTAAGAGCAACTCACGACGCACTCCAGATTTTTCACAATTTTACCATAGCATTGTTTTTTTTTTGTAACATAAGTTTTAAGCGATTTTAAATATTTCAATTTAATCCTCTGTAATAAAATCTTGTTTGCTTTGTGAATAATGTTTACAAATAAAAAGAAAAACGATAAGTTAAGTTGTATTTATGCATCAGTTTCTACCGAGATTTCTTATCTTTAAATGGTATTTTGCTTGCTCAAAATGGAAGAAAAAAATACTTCCTATTCGTCATTTAATAGATCTTTATGTCCGAAAAGGAAATCCGATGCAATGACGGTTAAAATAATTGGAGTGTGTCTGGCAATGATGCCTTACGAGATAGCGAAGTCCGTAAGTGGTTTACTCGGTTCAGAAACGGAAATTTTGTCTTGGATGACGCAAAATGTTCGGGTCGTCCTTAAGCTATGATGTTTTTTTATGTGTGATGTTTTTTTTTCTTCTTCTTCTTAACGCCTCCTGAACTTATTTCCTCCTGAATGTTATTTAACTTGTGTAAAACACCTTAAGTATTTTTTTTTTAAATATTTATTTTTCGAAATTTACAACTGTAATTTATATTACAACAAGTAAATATGCTAAAAGAAAAATCACATGAGACAGACTTGTAGAGGAATACCCTACGGTAGCGCTCTAGTAACTATTTTAAACTCGAAGGTCTCGAGGCCATCTTCTTTTCACACGCCTCGGAGGAACCTTAAGTAGTAAAATTTCTTTCTTTTCAAAAAATGGACCCTGAAACATCTGTTGTAGAGATACTATTTTCCTTATACTATCATTTTATCTATGTAATGAGGGATCACTTGTACCTGGGTGGCTAGCGTAGCAGCCTCCCATGCTAAAGGTCACGGGTTCAAACCCGCAGGTGGTCCTAGGATTTTTTAATGGGAGTAAAAAATCCTTAGTTACGCCGTACTTCGGAGGGGACGTTAAAAGGTGGTCCCGAGCCTGTGCGATGTCAGGTACTCGTTAAAGATCCCTATCCTAATAAAACCTGGATAGGCAAAATTTAGGACTCCCACTGTAGCATCGTCCGATTAGCCATAGTAGCATAAAGTGACGTTAAATAAATAAACAAACAAACCAAATTGCAATAAGTTTAAAAAAATGAAAACATTTTATAAAGGTTATTCTTAATTAATAACGTTCAATACCATTACTGAATTTTCGAAGTTATATTTTAAAAAAAGTTATGTATTTTCATTATGTAATATTGCACAATTTGACATGGTATGCCGTTTTTGTTTTCTTTTTATAATAAAATAAACGGAAAAATTATTATTCAATTAATTATTATGGAATAAAAAAAACAAAAAAAAACATATTTATAACTTACGATATCTGATTTCATATCAATTTTTCTCTTGAATTACTAACCCTAACCTGTCCTAATTTTCATCGAACCCTGTTCTGCATTATGCACAACAAAATGCTTCGAGACATGTGATGTTCTAAACTTTGTAACAACTGCGGAGGCGGAGAATGTATCCTGTAATTTAAAATACAAATAAGACAAGTTGAAAAGTATTGCGTGAGATGGTGCAACTTCTTTCGTCGAAATAGCAGATGGAATAATTTATCAAGGTGAAGGATAAGGTCAGTAAAATTCTTAATCTGTCTTGTCATATATTTTTAAATTATTGAATACACGATTATTACTTTACAACTCTCAAGTTCTTTATTTATTTTATTTTTTTAAAACATCTTTAAACCAGGTTTATATTTTAGTGTTTTTAACCTTCACGATGCATAATATCAAACATTTTGTGGTGTTATGCTAAGAAAGAAAAATAGACAAGTAAATTTATTCTGGGACCTTCTGTCCCCTATGAATAACAGTGAAGTACAAAAGCTGAGTCTTGTGTATGGCATAAAAAAAAAAAAAAAAAATACAAAAACAAACTTAAGGTTATGCTTTATTATTTATAAAAGTAGTAAATACAAGACATTTACCCTGTCTTTTTAAGACTTCAGGATTTAATACTTGGCAGCAATGAATGTTTTTTTTTTCTTCTGTAGTCTTTAATATTATATGAAGAAATAATTGATATTTCAAAGGGTTTAATTGCGAGGCCGAAGTGACAAACGATTTCTTGAAGGAGATCTGTGAGAAGGTACATACATGTTTATATGTTAGGACATCAGATCTACTGAGTGGACAGAAGAACATTTGGTAAGAATTTTAATTATGTAAGAAGGCATTTTGGTTATAAAGGATCGGAAAGGATAGATACCAAGAAAATACCGGCGATAGAAGGAAGGGTAGAGCCACTTTTAGTTTACATACTGGAGACATGGGTCTTTCTAGAAATTTCGCATATTTTTTTAAATTTATTTATTGATATTTAAATAATATTGGTTAATACATTAAGTAAATGAGCTATGAGATGAAATACATGAAAAGACATTGGCAGCACTGCAGTTGGTAACTAAACTAGAAGGTATTTTCAGACGCCTCGGAGGATTGTAAGGAATGGAAGAGGAAGGAAGGGTTGAAACTAGTAAGTTAGAGTGGGAGTGGAGTTTGTTATGAAAGGATTGATACCTAGTTCGGGGCAATTCAGATACATGTGGAACATTAAGGTCTTTATGGATGAGCTTATTCGTGAAAATGTAAGGAGCTTAGAGAATTTTTCGAAGAATTTTGGATTGTAAGGATCAAAGACAGGAGAATTTGATGGTTTAGTGGAGTCCCAAAACTCAACTCCGTAAGTCCAGATAGGCATTATGATGTTCATGTAGATGAGCCATTTGTAGTTCAGTAGAAGGTCTAGTTTACTAAGTGTTCAAGTAACCGAAAGAGGCGAGCAGTTCCCTGTGGTTTCAGTCTAGTGTGCGGGTTCCATGTTAGACGTTTGTCAAGTAAGAGTCCTCGGTAGCGGATCTGTTCAACTGGGACAAGCGGAATATTATTAAAGGATACTGTAGGGCACGTGTCATAGGTTCACGACGAAGGGTAAAGGTTATTTGGTGAGATTGGCTGGAATTAATTTTAATTCACCAATTGAGACGTTGATTTCCAAAAGATACTATATCCAATTTAGAAACTTTTACAGGAAACGCAAAAATCTGTCATTTAATTATTACTATACCAATTTACGTGATTCTTTTTTATTGAAATAAAAGTTGATTTTTAAGTGTGTTGCCAACTCATTTTTCCAAATTATTGCACTTTTCCGATAATTTTAAACAATATAATATGGATATAGTACTTTTGGAACGAAACATGGATATAGTACTTTTTGGAATGAATTTAAAGGGATACAGTACTTTTTGGAGGAATATAACGCGAGATAAGTTGGTAACAGTCATTATAACCTCCCTGATACAACATTACCGATAACTAACGTCTATGTATACTAAGTTATGTTTATTTCATTATTCTCCCTCCGAGAAATATCTTTCTTTGTTGGTTAATTACATTGATTATCTATTATTCATAAAGAAAGTGAATATTCAAAGGATAATTTATCTATTTATGGCACTATAATAAGAAAGTATGTAATTATAAAGTTTGTTTTGAACTTATTGTATTTATTATTTGGGTGAATTTAGCAAATTTAACTATATTATTAACGACGTGTAAACAATATTTAACCATAGATACTGATAAATAAAAAAATCGACTACTAAGTTAGATTAGGCATGGATTTTCTTCACATATTTAGCAAGTTCGTGGAATGCTAATTCCAACTATTTGCTGCATCAAATACCATTATTCTATTAAAATGTGAGTTTCTGAAAAATTTTAAACCAAATTTATGTTGCTGCAAGAAGAAATACTGTGAAAAAAACTTAACTTAATTGACAACCTAAAAGAATCAAAGCGACGCTACTAAGTTGTTTCGAATAGCCTAAAAACTGATTATTAGGTTAAAAACAGTGATCAAAATAATAGCAGTGATTCAAGATGTGGTAAATGAACCAATAAAAATGCATAAAATGATGAAAACAATAAATTAATGGTGATATATTACGGGATTAGGTGCTTCTGCTGTATAGTAGGAAATATAGTACCTTTTGGAATGAAAAAAAATGTGGATTTAGTACCTTTTGGAATGAAATGCAATTTTAAAATACTTTTTTAAAGGTTTTTTATGTTTTTAAGATAAAATCTTATGACGGATTCAGGTAAAACTAAACCATTAGAATACAAATATGTGAAAATATCAACTTTGAAAAAAATGTCCTTTAGTACCTTTTGGAATTCAATCAAACCACCATACACGAGGCAACCATAGTAGGAAAAATGAGAGAGAAAACAAGATACTAACGGGTTTTAGATTTGATGAAATCACAAAATAAACATTCTAAATTATCTCATAAAACTATGGGCAGCACGACTAATTTATTCTATCGTTTATATTGGATGTCAAACATACATGTATACAATGTATTACGCATAAAGATGCCATAACATATTATTGAAGTAAAAAAAATGAATGAAACATTATGCTGGAGGTCTTTTGAAGACAAATTTATAGGAAACTCGACAACCTGTTGCTCATAATGCTGCTGGATAAACTGCAAGCGTCGACGTATTGAGTGATAATCAACTAACGAGCCCTTTTCTAACCTATTAAATCTTTTTAACCAGCCGAGATTGTCGCATCACTCCATTAAATTTCAGATTATTCTAAAAATATTTCAGAGGTAATGGAGAGATTTTAAAATTACCATCCTGAAAAATAACACTTCAGCACGGAGACTTAATTTGGATTTTTCCATTCTTGTTTAGTTTGTTACCCAGCCTCCCTTTCGCCGAAAATTGTCTTATTTTTCAATAGTTTAATAACATTTAGAGACGAGGATTGTTTAAAAGTATTGTATAATTGCTTACATTAGAGATATATTATTGTGTTGTAAGATAAGTTGGTAGCGTTTTTTTTATATTTCAATTTAATCCTCTCTGTGTTTATAAAATCAAATTTACTTGGAATGTACAAAATTGAAGCTACTTTAGAGGAAGAAAATACAAAAATTCGCTATTTAGTTCCTGCCAGATTATTTCAATGAGAAAACAACTTATCATAATAAAGCTTATTAAATTGTATACAGTAATTTAAAATGAAATCGATATAGTGAGGTAAATCAAAATCGTTAGAGCCGATTTTTGAGAAAATCGCAAATAAGTGCAAAATGGTATACAATAGCGCTTTCGGGTAGCTGATATTAGTGAAAATGTTGCTGTAACATCTTGGGCGTATATTTGTCTTAAATATGAAATTTCAGTTCCGTACGACTTTTCGTTTTTGCACTAGACTTACCACACACACAAGTGAATGGAGTTTGTTATGAAAGGAAAGGTACCTGGTTCGGGAAACTTACAGAACTTTTAGGTCATTATAGATGATTTTATTTTAACAACAAAGTAAGGATTAAGGATTTTGGATAGTAACGATTCGATACCAGAATAATTAGAAAGTTTAGAAGAGCCCCGAAGCTCAACTCCGTATGACCAAGTTATGATGGTCATGTAAATCAGCGTTTGTAATCAAGTAGAATGTCAAATCATCTGTGTGGTAAATGTTTAAGTAACCGAAAACGGTGAGCGGTGTAAATGTATAGCATTTTAAACATTCGAGTTTTAACATTTTTTTAAACAAGCATTATAATTCTTAACATTGGTCGAAATGGGGATATAGTCTCACATAGAATAACGATGTTGGATAAAGTTGGATGTTTCTGATGAACCACGGAACATCTCCTGAGTATTTTGTTATGAAATGTTTAAAGATATTATCGTTTAGTAGAGGAATCTTCACCCCACACTTCACAGCCATACATATCTAGTAGCCGTAGTTATGTGGAATATATTTGTATGATATCAAAGTTTATTTATCGAAATAGAAACAACCTGAAGCAGAGGACAATAAAAAAACTTAATATGCTAAACAGCAGATGCTAACGGAGAATGGATGAGAGTGGCATCGACCTCAGAAGACATGGAAAGGAATAAAAATGGAAGAAGTTGATAACTGAAGAGAAGTATCAACGAGAAATGTCCGAAAGAAGAGGGAAGAGATTGAAAAGAGCGAAGTTGGTAGCTCTTGAAGAAGGGTTAACCAACCGAGAAAACTTGTTTCAGAAGATTTTATTCCGTCCCTATATTGTCAATGGTCCAAGTTTAGTGCGTGGGAAATCTGGTGAAATCAATTTTTTTTCTGTATGGATGGGTATTCCTTTATGATTACACTGCTACAAGGATGCTATCGGTGAGTTGTTAATTTAAAATTATAAATCAAACAAAATTCAATTCGAAAAAAAAATTCCCATCTTTGTTGTTACAAAAGATTTTGAAGAAACAGGCTCATTGCTTTATGAAATTAAAATGTTTTATAAGATGCTTAATTTAAAATGGCTTTAAGATCATGTACGTTTTATTTAAATTAAATAATTATAAAGGGCATGAATATCATTTTTGCCCCTCTTTTTAAGTTCCTTTTATTGTTTTGATTCGAAACTGTTAACTATTTCATGTTCTTAGCATTGATAATACAAGGTTTTTTTTAACATTTTTTTTATATTTACAACTGTACTTACAATAAGTAAATGGGATAATTTACAATTATGGGCTTGATAATGTCTTGTGAAGAACTACCCAGAGGTAGCACTTTAATGTCAATTTAATTTAGTGGCCATCGTCTATTCAATCACCTGGGAGGGTTGCCAGGAATACATGGATACGTTGCGTACCAGAGGATTCGTGTGGGTCTGGAGTTTGGAATTAAAAGAGGCATACCTGTCTTGGCATAGTTCAGTGAGAAATTGGGATATTTAGGTCATTATGGATGATTTTATTCGTAACGAAATAAGGAGCATTTATCATTTTGGAAGTATTTTGGATTGTAAGGATTGATTGCGAGAGGAATTAGATGGTTCAATAGAGCACAACAGCAAATCTCGATTCCATATGTCCAGATGGGTCTGATGATGGTAACGCAAATGAGCTTTTTGTAATAAATTAGAAGTTTTGAACGTTTGTCGAGTAAGGGTTGTAGTAATATGTATCTACAGGCAGTTTAAGTCTTGTTTGAGGATTGTATGTAAGGCGTTTGTCAAGATGGAGTCCTAGGTATCGGATTTGTTCAACAGGTATAAGTGGGGTAGATAATACAAGAGTAAATATACAATATGAACAAGTTTTAGAGCAAATTGTGAGATAAAACAGAAGAAATAAATATTCCAAGTTAATTTTTTCTTTCTCGAAATAAGGAAAGGATGTATTCATATAAACTGTGGAAATTAATGGTGAACTACGAAATATGCATGAACATAGGTGATTTAAGTTTATTTAAATAATATACTAGTACCTTTTTTTTTTTTTTTTTTTTGGTCTATAGACGCTAGCAGTCTTTGAACTATTACATACATAAGGCCTATTGTGGTATTGGAGAATGTTCCATGTTAAATAATTAAATAAGCTAGGTTAAACTACAAACTAGAATATGTCTAATGAAGGCTATTTAATAAATATCCTAAACAGACATCTGCCGAAACTCTGTCGGACAAAACTTTGACATGGGTAAAGTTGTGATACGAGTTTGACAATGTAGAACATTTATGGCAAACGAGGGAAAATATCAGAATGCATTCAATTTGCTACAGAAGTTGCCATCAAGCTAATAGGTTTTACAGGAGCTACGTTATTTTTCCAACCCCCGCCCGACCGAAAGCCATTTATCATGAGTTCCAAGTTTGCTCCTTTTAGTTCCCATCATGATATTTATGACTGAAAGAAAATAGAAGCCTATAAAGATCCAGGGATCCTGAGCTGATGTTATGTAAAACACGGAGAAGTATTTAGATTTTTGAAGAAGTCATGCGGTATGTATGGTGATGTATGATTTATTTTATTGTGTATGTATGCATTATGGACTTACTTAGTGTTGAAAAAGTTTACCAAAACTTCTGAAGTATAAAAACAAATAGAACGTGTTAATAAGAAAAATGCCAAGGTAACAAAAATATTGGGCCTAAAAATCCTTGCTCATACCGTCTTTCGGAAAGGACGTAAAATGGATCTTGTTAAAGATCCATGTCCTAACTAAACCTGGATAGTCAAAACTTTGGAATCGCGCTGTAGCATAAACGTAACGTTAAATGAATAAAAAAACAAACAACAACCAGATAAAACCTTATATGCGTGCAACACGCGCTTTTCACTTACCTTCCTTGTTAAAAATATTGAATTAAGTCTTTTACTTTCACTAATCTATGTATATAATTTATTGTTGGGGGAAGTATTGCGATCCTAATTTATTTTTAATTCTATTGTTGATTTTTAGGGTTTCCTTAAGTCGCACACCTGAGTACCTTATGCGCATGAAGTGTCTCGATTTCTATTAGAGATTCGTATCTTTTTACGACGAACAGTTGTAAAACGAGGTGATTAAGCCCTGTATCACGATCAGATATAGTCCAATACCAATGTTCAGAACTCCAATACATTCTCTAAATTAGATGATCTCGAGGTAATCATCTTTTTATACGCCTCAGAGGATTAGCAGGAATCGATAAGGAAGCATTGAACCTAGTGGAGTGGGTCAGAGTATGTATAAAACTTTTCATCGTACCACTTTCGGGCCAAATCAGCAAAATATGGAATACTAAGGTCATTATGGATGAGTGTATTTATTTATTAATTGACAAAGTAATTATCGAAAACACAGCGTTTAAGTCAATAGAGTATCCATGACTAACCTGTTACATTTTTCAAACATGTATAGTTGTTATTTAACGAACTTTCAAGACATTGAATATCTCAATGAGATGAATCTTAACTTTACAGGAATCTTTGTATTCCGCAGCGAATACAAAACAAAATAAACAAGGGCATAAAGAGATGTATAACTTGGGAATAGTAAGCCAATGCAATTATCTTGTTTTGTGTTTTAATGGATTCAGTTTAGCTCATGTGTTTAACTCGGTTTAAACTAATGCTTATTCGTCGGTTAAACACCGATTAAAACAATCAGAGGAAAGTTCCCATGGAGGCAATTGAATGCGGTAGTCATTAGGGTTTATTTATTTCCCTAAATATATAACCTCATATATATATATATAGTTATGTACCTCAAGAACTTCTACAACAAAAAGAACCTATCCATCAAAGCCAAAGTCCGACATTATAACACCGTTATCAAACCCGTGATACTCTATGGGACAGAGACCTCCTGCCTCCCTAGCTTAGAAAAACTTCTGAAGGTAGAAAGAAAAATACTTAGGAAGATCTATGGGCCCAACAAGACACCCGAAGGATACAGGCTAAAGTCCAACAAAGAAATATACGTTGACAACAAAAGTCTGGAGATCGACATCAGGGTAAGAAGGCTCAAATTCTATGGGCACATGATGAGGATGAGCCCTGAAAGGTTAAACCGGGAAATCTTCCGACGATTCCACCAGCGCAAGAACACGACTGGTTTTTTCAAGCAGATCAGGGTCGACATGGATTCAGCAGGACTGAAGGATTCAGACTGTGGGGATAGAGAAGCCTACAGAAGTTCACTGAACAATATAAAGGACTTCGTGGTCAAAGAACGCCAAAAAAGGGATTATGCGTGGTCGGAGGAAAGAAAGCGCAAACATGCGGAGGTTATGAGGGAAGTATGGAAGAGAAGGAAGTCGAGGAAGCAAACCTGAACATGATATTCGCGTGGTCTTCAAGGCCTTTTCGCGCCCAAAAAAAAAAAAAAAAAATAGTTATGTAAATAAATGAAGTCATTTATTGCAAGAGAAAACCAAATAAAAATAAATATTAATTGATTATAATTAGTAATATATACATAAAACATATGTTGCCTCCTGCAGGCTTCCTCTAATTGGGGTGCCATGGTCTTACTTCCCTGGAGACCAAAACTACTAGGAAGTGGAGTCTGCGATGTCCTTCTATAGGTCCTTCTACCTTTTCACTTTTCTCGCGATCCTCATGCAATTTTTTCCAGCGACGGATTTTAGGAAGTCACTCCAGCGCCTATGCTGTCTTTCCCGTCTTCTTTTTAACTTGTATGAGATCCATTCAGTCAACTTTAATGAGCATCTGTCCTGCCTATTCAATCTTCCTAACCTGAATGATTGACATGTCCCATACCAGATTCCTTCCGTAAAGCTGAACATTTAATTTAGTTCTTCTTTCTATGATTCATCATGCTCCTTAAAACGGAATTTTGCCATCCGATCATATTGGATTTCTGAGCATTCGTCAGTGTCCATATTCGGTGACCCATCCGTCAGTAACTATGGGCAGTATGCAACTATCGAACATCGACTTACTTTCTAAGCTAAAGTCGCCCTCATTACCTCCCTGAGAGACCAGTATTTCTGCCATCCATTGGTGATTCTTCTTTGTACCTCTTTTGTTGCACGACTATTGAAAGATATGAGCTGTCCCCAATATACGAATTCTTCAACATACGGTAGATATGTATGTAGGCAAGTGAAAGTAAATGCATAAATAAAAGATAAGTTAAATTAAAAAGTGTTTTGGTATCTCCGATATCGGATCAATCGGGATTGATATAGGTGATTCAAAACAAAATTATTACGTAAAATTGATGTCCTTATTATGCAACTAACCTGGCCTTAAACTTTTATCATAATTTCAGTTATGCAATAATATCTAAAAACGGAATTCTAACATGCAGGGCTATTCTTCGGTCCTTTGTAGTATCCGTTGAATTTTTCCATGTAGTGCCTTTTTAATATGTATTCGGCCTAGAGGAAGATGGAGTGTTAGATAGTTTATGATTAATACCTTATTTTGATGTTGTTGTTGTAATTTTAGACAATTGGTTTGTTTTACAGTTTGTGACCTGAGATCTATTAGATCGCTATTTAAATGGTGAAGGTAGCACCTAGTTTAGATGTTAACAAAGATAAAAAAAAACTCAGCATATTTTACCATGAAAATGCACCCACCATTCTCTCCTCATAACAAGAAGGAACCACACGTTAAGAACGAGCTAGTGAGGCTCCTGAGGAAAAACAAGTTCACCTGTTTTGACTAGGTCTACTGCGTTTACACGGACGATTCTGCATGATATGCTGATATTGCGGCATTTCCTGAAATCGAGAAAACAGCATTAGTTCTAGACCCAGCTTTCTGTTATGAGGCATATGACCTCGATCAGGCAGGGGTGGGAAGAGGAGAAAAGAAATACTCATGTATGAAAACTTGATCTCACACCTGAAAGAAAAGTTTCGCGAGATGTTTGGAGAGTTTTCCATGAAATGCCTATGGTTTGGGTCTTATGGAACGATACCGAAGGCAACAAGGAGCTTCCTAAAGGACCTAAGTATAAGCACTTGGTGTGTTGCGATTTTGGCCAAAAACTTGATCCTAGACTCCCTGGGAACTATCCATCACCACATTAATCGTTAGCAGTGTCCCAATCCATATGTTTTTTTTTGTTTTGTTTTTTTCTTGAGAGAGATATAAAATATACAATAGATATTAAATCAACCCAAAAAAGATTTATTATGCATTAATTAATACATTGGATTAACGTTTAAAAATATTTTCAATAACAAAAATAATAAATTAAATTATCAGTATAACAATATATCAGTATCAATATATATATGGTATATACATATCAATAATTAAACTGTAAGAAAAACATTTTTTTAATAATTATTTAATTTAGATTGATAAAATATAACCTAAAAAAAAAAAAAATCTGTACGATTACAACCCATAAAGGGTCTTGGGTTCAGTACATATAGAGTATATATTCGTATTGTTTCTAGGCCAAAGGCCGTGCAATGAGGTGATTAGGCCTTGACTAATAGAGGCCTGGTCTGCCCCAGGAGGGTCTCCACACCCAGGACACGGAGCACAGTAGACTAGTGCTCTATCCACTACACCACGCTGCTCCCTTGATAAAATATGCTGTGTATAATAATGCAACACATTTTATTTGGGCAGCAATATGTTTTATAAAGCAGTTTTCCCTTCTCTTGTACGAGCTACCGAATAAATTACTTCAACAAGAATCAAATGATTGACCCTTTGTAGCACCAAATTCACTTTTCTGTTTAGTGTAGTTTTACTATGCGTTCGGTCCAAAATAATCCAAAATCATTTCTTCATTCAGCGATGAAGGCACACAAATGAATTTTGTTTGGGGTATTGTTATTTCTGAAGAATCGAGAGCAGGTTATATGGACAGGCTTATAGCATTGTTTTGCAGATTGGCAGTTGAGGAATCTCCTTAAAAGAGAATAGGATATGAGAGGAATAATCACATCGTTCATTACTTGGCAATTTCAGATGAGTTGCGTGGATCCCAAGGCACTCAGAAGTACTAAGTAATGAAAAGGCATATAAACACAGGCTCCAAGAGGATTTCAAAGCATCCTTTTGCACTAGAGCCCAGCTAGTGAATAAGCATCAGCTATAGCGAAAGGAGACTGAAGGCGGAAGTTGCTATTGCTATAACGATTCGCTTTAAGCTGTTTATAAAGAGCCGCTGATGCTTTAGGGATAAAGCTATTCTATAGAACGGCAAGATGGTATTGATAACAAGGAGTTCCGGTCAATGCAGGACTAAGAAGATTATGGAATCATCAATTAGCTCATGCAAACTTTATACGCTGTATGAACTATATACACACAGCTATGTATGTATATAGTACTCCCAGCTTATACATTTACTGAATATATACTGCAGTGAACTTCGTCTTTACGATAAACTCGAGTACCTTCGCAGCATCCCAGGCGTGTCTGGAAGAACAAAACAAAATAATATGGTGTGGGCAACACACGACTTTCACATACCGCGGTAGTTCTTTTTTAGAACAATTTTTTAATGAGTAATATTACAATCTGTCCTAATTTGGACATTAATAATAATGGTGAAAGACGTCAGCCAAATGGTGGCCACTCACAAAAATAGGCGTAGGGAGTGATGACCCTACCCTATAAAATTTCATCGAGAATCGTGAGTGTATTCCTGGGAGATTACACCACGCGGCCAAGGCCTACACGGCCTGTCGCGCCAGAGAAAAAAAATTAAACGTAATTACGTTTAAAAAAAGTTTTGCCCTTTCATCCTTTAGTGGGTCATCAAATTCATCCAACGTCTATATTAAGCCGTCCTTTATCAATGGCATTAAGCTGATATGGTTAATATTTTGAAATGTACAAAATTAAGGTAGTTCAGAGGAAGAAAATTTAAAACATCGGCATTTAAGCTCTGTCAGACTATTTAATTAGAATGAAACCTACATTCATTTAAGCCCATTAAAGTATACATCAATATAGCGAGTTTAATTAAAATCGTTAGAGCCGTTTTTGAGAAAATCGTAAAAAGGTTCAAAATGCATTGTATAAAGCGGTCCTTCTGGTTAACCGATTTTAATGAAAAAGGGTAACATATCGGGCGTATAGTTTGTCTGGAATATGAAATTTCAGTTTCGTACGACTTTTCGTTTTTGTGCTAGATTTACTACACACACACACACAGTCACACAGACCTTTTATCGGGACTTGGTCATTTGGACTCAGGAGACCCTAAAACCTTTATTTCCGTTGAAATCTGGAATTCTAAAATTTTCACGATCACAATACTTTATATACCCTTACTATACATATATATATTTCATATATAGGTAATTGAAAGTAAAAACATTTTTATGCCTACCTTACATTACAAAAGCAATATGACGATTAATTTTTTTCTTTTATCAAATACTGCTTAAACTTACCAACCTCTACCTCTACATATAGGGGTTCGTACTGTTTTTAGGCCTAATGACAGTGCAAAGAAGTGATTATGCCTTCACCACACTCATCCGCCAGGTGTTTGATCCTCTCGTTAAAAAGGCTGGATGTACCTTTATGTAGTCATAGAAGAGTTGTAACCCCGAAACAGCTGAAATAACAGAATAATAGATTCACCAGCCACGGCTAAGTTATGTACTTGGGACCTATAGAAAAGTATTCTAGCTTCCTATCCACCAAACCATCATTATCATAATCCATCCTCGTGAACCACCTTATGCAGTGTGAGGAAGAAGTCTATAGAGCTCTCTCTTCATCAAGTCGCCTTCTGTCATTCCATTTAAGAACCCTTAACTGGAAGTCTTCTTTTACCTCTTCTTCCCACTTCCTTCCTCTTACTCTCCTGCCCTATACTTTTGCTCTATAGGCTTTCCTGGCTATTCTATTTTTTTTTCATTCGCAGATTCCCTAACCATCTCAGTCGGTTCCTACTACCAAATCGTTGGCCCAAATAACGTGTAGGTTCTGACGATGTTGCGTACTCTGTCTCTGTCTCGTTTTCTCCTCAATCTTAAGAAAAAATCTCATTCCTAACGCTTGTACCCATGATTGATGGTTCTTTGTCAGCGTCCATGATTCGGAATATTATGTAAAAATGGGAGGAAATGTCGATCTGAACACAGCCACATTTGTTTTCTTTAGCACTTCTTGCCTGTTAAAAAAAACCTTTCTTGATTCCTTCAAACATCCTCCCCGCAGATGCGATTTTCTCAGTTACATCCCAATCGATAAATCCGCTGAATTACGTATCCTATTTGCACATAAATGCCTTTTTTTATTCATTTGCTTTTTGACTAATTAAAACTTTTAAAAATATATTAATCAGTATACTAGTGTTTTATTCCATTTAATATTCTAAACTTTTTTTAAACCAAATTGTTTTCATTTAAAAAAATATATATAAAATAGCACATCAGTAAGATTATTCCTTCACATCTTATTACACACACGGCTTTGTTCTCAGCGGTGCACTTGACTTTCTGCATATAAATTTTATACTGCTATACCTTGTTTTTAAGTTTATCGTAGAGAACATAATTTAATATATGTGTATACATATAAATACACACACACACAAACACACACACAATATATATATATATATATATATATACACTTATATATTTATATCATTCTTTTAATGAATTTTATATAATAAGTAGGCTAATTACACAATTTAATATTGTGACTGAATAATATTGTTCCAAAGCACAAATTGGAACGAATTCGACCTCATTTATAAAACAATTTGGGAGGAGCTTGTGGAGCTGCTAAACGGGTTAAAAATCACCGGAGCGGTCCCTCACTGATCAGTCCCGCTTCAGCAACCCCCTACCAATAAACTCCTGATAAATCGCCTACCAAAAAGCTTCCACTTTTCAAACCATCTACCGTGACATTCATGCTTCATCTAACTAATGAATGATGCTTGTTTACAATTATTAAAATAGTATAGAAAGTGAAGATAAAATAATGAAATTAAAACTTCTTTTATATTTCATCTCCTTAGGTATAAAATATTCCTCATATAAATAAAATTAAGAATGTATGTATATGGAGCTCGAGGCGACTATCTTTCCATGCTAAAGGTCGTGTATTAGTACGAATCCCAGTCAGGGAGGAGTTTTTTAAGCATGCCATTAAATGGGGATTCACTGACAACCTTTTCCCGAACAGGTAAGAAGTCACCCAACTGGTGGCCGGCCATTCACAAAAATAGCCCCAAGGAGTGATGATCCTACCCTATACTTATCATCGGGAATCTTCGTATGGAATCTTAGGCATGGGCGAATCCGGACATAGGCAAGTCATGTCGGTTTCAAATTAACAATATAATCCATTCACGAATCCCTCTGTGATTTCTTGCCTGCAGTAAGTTGAGCGATTAACCTTATTTTGTTTATATTGCATTTAAGTTTTAAATATTTCTCTCCAAGTTGGAAGTTGGTTATATGACGATATATTTTACTGTAAGAAGAATTTTTAGTAGCTTCTATATCCCTGGAATATAAATGATTAGCCATTTTCTCAAACAGTTTGCTCTTTGAATTTTTTAAAACAGCTGGATCATTGAGAGCCCGTATTTCCTCTGAACTTGTAAGAATCACTGACCTATGAACTTCTGCAGTTCAGTTAAAAGGCACGTTTTTATTGGTTTCTAGGTCTCTAAGTCTATTGTAGCATATTTTCGGAAGTCTGGTATTTTCTATTACTAAAATTTTTTGCCACCAATTTTTCATTTTTTTTAAATATTTTAAATTTCAAATGTTAGAAACCAGACTCAATCCTGACATATGAGTTAGGTGTGTTTTTTTTTGGAATTGAGAGTAATATTTTCTTCGCTCCTTATAAGATTATATTGTATTTAATTAATTTAAACTATACGAAATTGCTTTAATATATTTCATTAGCCTTGAAACAACAGTAAATGTAAATTTAAATATCTGAAACTGGGTAAGTACAGGGTGTATTTTTTTCATACTATTTTGTTGGGTTTAAATAAAAATGATTAATTAGTAAATATTTTGGATAATTAAATTATATATTTAATTATGTGGTAAAGCTCTGAGAAATGAGGTAAAAATCGAAGTTCTTACACTTGTTTAAAGATATAGGTACTTTGAAATCTGATTTCTCTTCGAAGTTAGCTATGACAGATCTTGACAGGAGCATTATCATCATGAAACTTTTCCCAATGCTTCCTTCACGAGTTCCACAGATTGTAGAACTTTGAATTTGGAATTTCTTCATCATACCAACCAAGTGGTTGAGCCTTATTAGATAAGTTATTAATCCCTTAGTGGATGATTTTTCTTCAATTTGAATCTTTATTTTAATTTTTATATATTCAATAAGACATCACATACTTTCATTCACTTCTCCTATTTTTTAAAAACATTTTTTCAACGTTTCGGGGTCTTTCCCCTCTAATTGTCGAAAAAAATATGTAAAAAAAAGTTTTTAAACAACGGGGGAAGCGAATGGAAAAATGCAATGCTTCATTAAATATATAAAAATACATAAAAATCCTTGTAATAATATATTAAATTTATTTTTATTATCATTTTGAGTAATTTTTAGACTTATTACACATTTTATTGATCCCTTATTGTATAAATATATTCTATTATTATTTTATAAGTTTATTCCTTGGTAATTATTGTAAAAATGTAGTATGAATGAAGTAATCTATCACTTTTAGTAACTTCCAAATTAGGACAGATTGTAATATCACTTGAAAAAAATAATTTTAGTATCAATAAAATATGTATATATATATATATGGGTCAATCCATTTGTAATCGTCAAGCCGCTCACCATTATTGAGTTTAATGATGTTTTAACCAGTTATTCTCTATCTTTTTATGAATAACGAACCATGGATTTTTTTTTTTTTGACAAATATTTTTACTATTGCAGCCTTTTCGTTTTTAGCTTCGCGACTGAAAACATATGTTGAAAAAATCCCTCTAATTCTGGTATTTTACAGTGATCGAGTCAAGAAAAAACCCAACGATAATACTAGAATATGCTTTATATCATTTGTCCTTAAAACTCATTATCTTAAAAGTGAAGAAAGAGGTTAAAAAATTCACGAAAATCAATAAAAAATGAGACTTTCAAGTAGTTAAAGTCTATAAAGGAAAATAGACTGGCCTTTGGTTATTTTTTCATACATAGCTTAGTCACAACCCTACTTGCTATAGAAAGTTCCATCTTGATAACATACCCCGTTTTTGTATATAAAATTTCAAAAATTGCAAAATTTTCGCACAGTTTACAGGGGAATATCTCAAAAGGGGCTGAGTAAAAAATTAAGAAACTAACACAGGTTACACATCTATACAATGTTCATAAGTGACATACATTCGATGACAGACTGTGCTTGTTTCCGAGTTATGAAATGCTCTTTATAAAGAGGAGAGGATTCGAAAGACTAATTTCCTTTCTTTCCCTTTCCACTTTGCCTAGGTGTGGCCGAGGGAACGGAGAAGAATGTTAACTCCGATGGTGTTCGGGAGAGTTCGGCCGTACTCGTGCGTGATGTGCCTCCCCTCCTACATCTCCTACTGATTCTATTCGTTTTCCATTGTCACTATTGTTTTTAACCCGAGATAGAAAAAGATATTTTAACAGTTAAAAAACATAAGGAGCTGTATGATCCTAGAGATGAATGACGAAATTTTCTTCTGAGCTGCTGCTACTCATTGTTATTTATGAAAACAACTAAAATAAAAAGGTTAATACACACTTCGTCGATCACAATGAACATTGCAACGATCGCAACAATCAATGAATGTTTCCTCTGAGTTTGAGAGGGTTGCCCTTTAGGGAGGGAGGTGGGAGTAGGATATTTCCTTTCCTCTCCGCTAAGTGTGTCCACTTCGAAAAATCGTCTTTCCTTTTCTTGTCTTACTACTCCGCTGAGTGTGG
The DNA here is from genome assembly GCA_023052935.1 of Piezodorus guildinii. Taxonomy (NCBI): domain Eukaryota; kingdom Metazoa; phylum Arthropoda; class Insecta; order Hemiptera; family Pentatomidae; genus Piezodorus; species Piezodorus guildinii. Next base: position 97,890,821 of record CM041295.1, read on the forward strand.
CCGCGCCTTGACTGGTTTAAAAATCATTAATATAAAAAATGTTGAGCGGCAAGGCCTGGACGTTTTCGAATAGATTGACCAATATATTTTTATTTTATTTTATGAATTTTCGCTTAATTGTTTTTTTTTTACGTTTTATATTATTTGTTTTAATTTTTTTCTTATAATAAAACAAATCATAAGATTTCTAAATAAAAATAGTTTTCCAGAAAAAAAATTGTATTACCTTTTTCTTTATTTATTTTTCTAATTCTTAATTAATGAATTTATTTTATAATCATTCTATATCTACATTCAATATTATTTATTCACTTTTTTATAAAGGTTTAAGGTGTTTGTGTGTGTGCAGGCTTTGATGACCTTGGTGTTTTACGCCTTACAGCCCAAACAGACAAAAAATTAATATAAAGAGCTCTCCAGTTAAAAAAAAAACATTGGATAATAATGAAAGAAAAAAGTATTTGAATATCTGGCGTCAGTTATGTTATAGATTAAAAGAAAGTTTTATTGAGTGTTTAAAACAGTGCCTTTTTAATAAGTGAATAATCTTTAAACCTAATCAAAATCAGTCTGCCAAAGGACAATGCTTTTCCCAACTTTACAATTTTCAGATTTATTACAAAAGTTGACTCCTCATTATAACTAAAGGGGAAAGATTTGAACAATAGCACAGCAGCCAATCTGTTAGCTCTAAAAATAACGCCGTAAATTACAGAAGCAAGGGAAAGGGGGGAAGCAGTAAAATGTTAAGAAAAGTTACTCCTCAAACTTTGGGGATACTTCCAGTAACAAGAGGGGGGGGGGGTTAGATCAAAAGTTATTTAACAAGGTATTCTAAATTACAAGTTTAATTTATTTTTTTTTTTTTAATATATTTTCAGAATATTAAAATGCTTCTCAGAAGAAGAGCCACTGTTTCATCTTAATATACCTGCTAGCAGAATTAATAATCTTATTAGGAAACCTCTTCTTATCAAGACGAAAAGCATCATAAAATAACAAAACTTTCAGAATAATTTAACATTAGCATTCGAGGTTCTTTTAATAATTAATACGGATCATGAAATAAAGAGTCGCTATGTCCTCTTAAAAGGGCTTGAGGAATTCGAATTATTGCGCTCCATGTTTTAGTAGGGTGGTAAGCAATTGAATATTCTCTCAGAAAGATGCATTTAACTTATATCTAATAAAATAAGCACTGATTGTTCAGTAAACATAATTTTAATTTATAGGTTATGTATATATTTTTATTTCAAGCTAACGATTGTTTGTTGATATACATATAGTATTAAAATTATGTCTACGAAACCTCCTTGTCATTAATTTAACAAGTTCGCGCCGGCTATCTCGTGGGACGACGTGAATCACAGTTTTTCAGAAAATAAGCCATGAAAAAAATAAAGGTTTTCTTATTAAATATTTTATAACCTTCAATATCCCCCATCAAAGGACTCTTATCGGTTAATTTCATTTGATTACTCTACTTTAACAATTTTATTTAGCAGTGCGTGATATATTTTCATATTTTTATTCCCATAGTATGATATAAGAATACAATATAATAGTAATATAAGATATTTAATAATGTACGAATAATTTTTAATAATAAATAATAATATAAGAATTATTTTCAATAATAAATAATAATATAAGAATATTTTTTAAGTATAGCAATAATTTATCCTTCAAGTCATATGTGAATGTCAAAACTGTGGCAATGTCACATTTAGCGCGTTCGAAGCCTCGAACTGTTGTGATATCGCATTAAACACGTTGGTACTTGCAACAGCCTAGCCCCGCCCCACGAATCGTAAGCAGCTAAGACAGTCCCGCCTCACCCGAAAAAAATGTAGATATTAGCCCCGGCGTGAACGTGTAAAATAAGGAGCAGTTTGGACCAGTGGATAGGACACTAGACTACTGTTCACAGGATCAAAACCGTATGCATAATATGGTAGGTATTCAGTGAAGTAATCTATACCCATTATCTAAGTCCTGCTATATCTGGTAGAACAATAGAGCTAAAGAAAACAAGATTGAACAGATACCCTCCCCCCTGTGCATGCAGAAGACGGGTGTAATTAATCCATGTCCAACATATAGACAGTTTTTTTAGTGTAAATTTTATTAGCGAAGTATGCAGTGGCTACCATGGAAGAGGAGACGTTGGGAGGGTGAGGAAGAAAGAAAATAAACGCCATAAACTGTCCTTAAGAAAACTAACAGTATGCAATATAAATTGTAACATTTACTTATTATGTTATTTCATCCGTGTAGTCTCTCTTAGGGAGATCAAATAAGGCTTCACTTAACCTCTATAAAGTTGGTATCCAAAAACTGGGGAAAAGCTGGAGTCTTGGCCTATTCACAATCTTAAGCATGTTCTAAACTCAAGACACTTCATGGTATGTATAATATACCTGGGATGTAACCACAACAGGTTTTCAATAAAAAAAAAAAAAAAAGAAACTAACTGAACGTATCACTTTATACCGTGGAAAATTTGTATCACATTCTTAGATACGACACGATTTTTATACTAGAAGTAACAATTATAATTTAAATTATCGATATATATATTATATATTTTTGCTATGTTTTTGACCAGCTGCTTTTCTAAGGCAGCGTTACCTTCAAAAACTAGATTAATTGATATATCTAATCAATATATAAACTATATTGACTGAAACCATTGGATTTCCTTTCCAAAGATTTCGTGTTTACCTATTCCAGTAGGTTGCATGCAGGGTAAGATTAAATTGGACAGATTTCAACAGATGACATTATTATTTAAATTAAACTTTTAATTAACACATTATATTAACACACTGCCTAGAACTTTGATTGAGAATAGTAAGGGAAATTTTCACAACTACCTTTGCCATACAATATTACAAAAAGAAATATCTTTGAAACACTTAGTCGGCTTTCGGAGGTCCCTTCTAGGCTTCATCCTCCAGCTGCTCTCAGAACCCTGACGGTCTCTTCTTGTAGATGGAACTCGACGTTTCGGGACTTATTAAGACTGACCTCTTCTTGAGGATAGAATTTGACTGACTTTTTCGAATCTTATCCTCATCGTCGTCACCTCGGGCGGGGCTGATATGGTAAGTGCCCCAAGCCGGGAGTCCTTTGTCCTAGGGTCTAGGAAGTTTCCCGAGGTATCGCTGGGGGCCGCATGGATGTAAAAATGTCAACAAAGGCTTATTAATATTTAATTTATAAATATATTAATTATTTAATAATAAATTTAGAGGCCTCAGCATCCTCAATATATATGGTTATCTAAAACTTTCGATTGTTCCTTAATTGTCCAGTTTTATTTCGGAATTCTCCACCAAACCATATACATCATGTTACTTCTTTATCCTCATTTTATTTTCTAAGTTAAAATATTATGAGTTACTAGCATGTTTCTTTTTTTTATATATATAAATAATTCATTTAACTTATAAATTGAAAAAAAAAAAAAAAACATGTTAGTAACATAGTGAAGGGAAGTGCCCGAAGTCGGCGACCTAGCTTTTGTCCATCCTAAATGCCGGAAGTCGGCTGGGTAACGGTCTGGGGGTGCAGAACGATGGAGAACCCAGGAAGGGGGGTAGGTAAACGTCTTTTGAACTTATTATTATTATTATTATAATTGATATTAAAATTACTTAATAATGAATTTACTCCCCTCAGTATCCTCAATACATAACAATAGTAAAAAGTATTTACAAAATAGTTTAGCCCTAGTTAGGATCCAAAATAAATCTCAACAATGCGAAGAATTCTTTCTACCTATAATTACGTATTTTAATCAATCAAAAAAAAAAATAATAATAAATTGCGACATTACAAATATTATTAAAATATTTTTTGTTAATCTAGAAATTAAGTAAATTATGTTCACAGATTGGAAAAAATAAAATAAATCATAATGTTTCACTTATAGTATTGTGAAATATATGTAGAAGTAATTGCAAAATGGTGTTCATTTTAAATCATTAGCAGATGCTTGAATATGAAACGTACTGACAGACAAACAATGAACGCTCCGAAGTAGAATTAGCGGAATACGTTATATATTTGTAACTTTATATATGTAACTGCACCTGCCTAATCCAATACCGATAACCATTGGATTCCCTGTCAAAGTCAGCAATGAAATTATGACATGTCAAGTATAAATTTATTTATTTCACGATCCCTTTTATCGATGTACTTAAATAAGATTAAACATTTCGGATATGTAAGAAATTTTACTAATAATTAAAAGAATCTATATTCAACCTGTCCTTTATTTACTATAAAACCATTTTTTTCTTTTATAGTTTATATTCCGGGATATTTATGTACATTTGAAATCGGTTACAAGAAATATTTAAAAACCTGATGCGATCATAACACGATCATAATACTTTCCTTGGTTGTTAAAATCAACTTAAGAACTAAAGTTATAATTTAAGAAAGTAAAAATTGTAAATGGTTTAATGAATTATATTAAATTTCGTTGGAAACATTGTATGTTTTTTATTAAATATTATAACGATATGATATTTTTACGATATTTTGCTTCCTAATTTTTTTTTTATTCTTATTTAAGATCACATTTTTTCTCAAATATTTAGCATTCCAACGATATATTATACATCTGTATCAAATCTTGTTCGGAAACAAAATTTTACCTAAAAAATGATTTTATCTCTCGTCTTCTTTAATCGCTAATCAAATTCGTTTAATATTTAGCCCATTTTATCAATGCTAATAAAACGTTATAGTTATTTTTTTTAAATCTACAAAATTAAAGGTCCTTTAGAAGAAAGTTTAAAATATCGTCATTTAAGCCCTGTCAGACTATTTCAATCAAAATGAAAACTACATGTTATTAAAGCCCGTTTAAGCTTGCATCGAAATAGCGAGTTTAATCAAAATCTTCAGAACCGTTTTTGATAAAATCATAAAAAGGTGCAAAGTGGCTTTTCTGATTCGACAGTGAAAAAGAGTTAGAGAGTTAGAGAGACCACAAAATTACCATAGACATATATTTTTTTGGTACTAAAGGATTTCTTAACAAAGTGAAACAGGCACATAAAGAATCGAGAAAATTAATTCAATAATTAATCATTTTCCTGTCAATTAAAATAAAAAAATTATATTGTCTATCGGAAATCATCATTTCAGTTATCTTTTGATTAAATAATAAAACATACCTTTGTGATTGACCCATTTTTATTCTTCTAAAATTATAATAAGGAACATTAATAAAGTCGAAGAGAATAACGAGATTTTAAAAATTCATTCAACACTTGCTTAAAAATTATATATTTATGAGACGAAATGGTTTAAGGAAGAAGGCCCTATGGATCGAAGGAAGCTAATGGAGTTGCTTTTCTTACATAACCCTTTCTCTACCTCTTTATTCAAGAAACCCATTCATTCCCTTGATACGGTTTATGTCCGATTTAAGCTTGGGAATTCGCACTTGAGAAAAGAAAAAAAAATACTAATAATAAATATTTTATTACACACAACATTCACCCATCTCCTTTTTTTTTTTTTAGATATACATATATAGGGCTTTAGCAAGGCGCCATTATCCAAAATTTAAAATAATAGTTATATGTATCATAATAATTACAATAATTATTATTTTATTATATGATTCTCGATAATGATGAGGTTTTTTTATATAATTCAATATCTACAGAGTATAAAGAGGCCTCACGCTTCTACAATATTAGGATTTGATACTATGTCAATATAATAAGGATTGTTTTTATTTAATTTAGTTTTAGTTTTATTGATAAAAAGGTATCGTTTGGCAGAATATTTAATGCATGACATTAGTATAAGTTTCGGGTCGTCCTTAACTTCCAACAATTAACAATATATATTATCTTATCTATTAATCATATATAAGTAGGAACCTGAGACAGCATGATGAAGTCTTATAAATCAGCCATTTTGATGTAATTATGTTTCTTATGAAATTCACTTTCAATAGTATGAATGGTATATTTTTAGCTCATTATTATGTCATAAGAATATATAAGTTTTATCTATAGTCCATTTAACTACATATTATTGTATATCTATATTTCCTGCATTTAACTTACAATAATTATTAGATAAGTTTAAGAAAACTTTGGGTTTCTTAAAACAACTTCTTGATTCTTGAAGAATTTTCTAAAATGTCATAAAAAAAAATTAAAATTACTTTAAGTATTTCAATGTATACACAACATAATGAAGTGGAATTTCTTTCAAAAAAAATAGTTTAGTTTTTGATTTTTACTGACAAAATTTCAAAACCGTAAATTGATTTTTTCGCTTTTGGTAAAGTAGAACGCATGTAGGCTATAGAGATTTCTTAAATGTAATGACAAGAAAAAATTTGACTTATAAAATTTTTTTTATTTCTAACTTAACTTTTCCAAGTGATAAAGCATAATGAAGTACTACCGCGAAGCGAGATACAATTATAAATGTGTTTGTGTAGAGTATTTTGTTATTTATTTTCTTTAAAATCTATATCATAAATTCTTCAAATTTAATATATCAAATATACCTATGCAATGCTTATAATTATGATGATAAACTAGTATTTCAGATTATATAGAATGTATATAAAAATAAAGAAAGAGAATGTGGTGAATAGAAAATAGAAATTTGGTGTGCACAACACACAACATTCATCGCTTCCTTAAATCAGGTTCTAGATGACCTAATTCCTCGACGTGGAAGAAGCCTTTGACCGATCTTGCACCAGAGATTACTTCACAACTCCACAAATTCCTCCCTCCCCCTCCCCCTACATACTTCCTTATCATCCAGTCCTATCTCACTAGTAGATCCTTCAAAGTAAATCATAATAATTCCTATTCATCCATTTTTAGTCAGTTTGCAGGTGTTCCTCAAGGCAGTATCCCAGGACCTATTCTTTACACAGTTTATACAGCTGATATCCCGTCCCATCCTAACACTTTCATTTCTACCTATGCTGATGAAACTTGTGTGTTGTCAGTCAATACTGATCCACTATTGCCTCTCAAACTCTCCAATCCCACATCAGAGACCTTGAGGTATGATGTTAGAATTGGAGAATTAAAATTAATCCAACAAATCTTAACAAATTACCTATACCCTTCGTCCAAAACCTATGAAATCCTGCCCTACAGTGTCCTTCAATAACATTCCGCTAGTTTCTGTTGAATAGATCCGATATCTAGGACTTGACAAATACCTTACTTGGAACCCTAAAAAAAAACCCTCGAAATACGGCCTATATGACCTTACGGAGTAGAGCTTTGGGGCTCTACTAACCATCAAATTCTTCCCGTATCCAAGCCCTACAATTCCAAAATCTTTGGTAAAACCCTTAATGTTCCTTACTTTGTAACTAATAGACTGATCCATAAAGACGTTAATATTCCGTATGTTGCTGATTTGGCCCGAACCATCCTTTTCTTGACAAACTCCATCCCACTTAAGTCCTCTAGTTTCTTTCTTCCACTTCAATTCCTGATAATCCTCCGATGTGTCTGAAAAGAAGATGATCTTGAGACCTTCTAGTTTAGAATATTTTTAGAGTGCTACCGCTGGGTAGCTTCTTACTTTTCTTGTTCATGCTTATTTTCTTTTAGCCTATTTACTAGATATGTTGTACAATACGGTTGTAAATTTCAATATTTTTTTTTTTTTAATGACATCTAACCTCCACCCGCTAAGCACCATCTAGGAACCCTCTACCCTCAACCCTTCTAGTGTGTTTCTGGATGTGAAGGACAAGTCTTAAGAGAAATTTAAGGGAGTTGAAGGATTTATTGGAGGGGGTGAAGAAGTGGCACTTAGGCCATCGCTTGAGATGACACCTGGTGGCCGCCCACTCGGAGCACGTTACCCCATCGTCCCTGTCACTTCTTGTCTGGGTAGGGTCGTGCTTTGTTGGGGGTAGTAGTCCCTGACAAAGCAACGAAAAAAGCAACCCATTTTACCAACATTTGGGAAACCGCGGCAGATGCGTTTATAATGAAAGAAATACCTACAGATTTCGATTACTACTCAAATAAGCTAATTTATGCCTCGTAAAGTAGTATATAACTATTATATTGTTAGGAACAGCCGTTCCCATGATATCAATCAAATAATGACAAAAAAAAAGAAGTTTCTCGGTTTCCTGTTTTCGTAAGAATCATATCTCTATAACTAGTCATACAGACGTGGTTTACAACTCAAAATTAAAGGTAATTTTATAGTCTATATTAATTTTTAACAATTATCTTCATAAGATGAGCCGATTCCATAATAGTAGTCATAATAATGTTATAAAAGAGTAATATCTCGCTTTACGCAACTTTTTTTTTTAATCTCGAGGTTATTAATGTTAGTACTTAACACCCTATGTCACCACGACCCCTTTCCCACCTATCACCTATATACACCGATACCTGTCTTGAAAATCGACAGGCTAAGATATACATTTTATTGCGTTGTAAATAAGTTCGTAGGGTTTTTAAATATTAGAATTTGATCCTCTCTGTGTTTATAAAATCATGTTTGCTTGGTCAATAATCTTCACAAAAAAAGATTAGTTGAGGTGCTTTTATGCATTATATTCCGCCGAGATTCCTTATCTTTAAATGGTATTTTGCTTACTCAAAATGGAAGAAAAAAGAAATTCATTTTCGTCTTTTAATAATTTTCCGAAAAGGATGATGCCTTAGGAGGAAGCACTTTCCGTAAGTTTTTTGTTAGGGTTTAAGGCGTAAAACCTCAAGGTCATCAACGCCTGTCACTATTCCGTAAGTGTTTTGTTCGGTTCATAACCGGAAATTTAAACATGGAAGACGAAAAGAGTTCGGGTCGTCCTTCAACTGTTGACGATGACTAAATTCAAGCATTGGCCCCTTACGACAACCCTTACGGGATTTCGTTGGATATAGTTATTAAATATGTCAAGAATCTGAAGTTTTAATTGAAATCACCAGTGAAAAACGCACCGAAATTATTTTATGTATTCAAATATTATTTAATTAATAAGTTGTTGGGGGTCACACTTTATTAACACACTTTCGGAGTCAGCCCTGAAGAAGGTCCACAATGTTAGCCGAAACATCGGCACACAAATAAAATAACTCTGTCTGGTGTGAGTCATAATGTTCAACAAAAACTCCATCGTTATAAATCTTATTAATTTTTTTCATTAAACTTTTAATCAAACGAAATTGAATAGTTTAATACAATTTTAAATGACTCCAAAGGGATTTTCATTTAATAGCGGTTACGAAACCCTAACAAGGACCCATTAATTACCACCCCGATACAGAGGTTTGAAAAACCCTTTGAAGTTTTAATTCATCTAATTGGGAAATTACTTTTCCAATCAGGAAAATACTTCGTGGCCGACTTGATCAAAGTACCCCTAAATGAAATGAGAAATTATAGACTCTTAGGAGATACCGCTGGAACACCTGGGGCTATAAGTTATCCGATCTATGAGCTAGCCGATAATTTAATTGTTTATTACTAAACCTGGAGAGGGCTTAATAGGAGGCAATAAAGCGGGAGTAAGCCATTAAAGTATTAATTACTACACGAGGTGGGATTAGTGGGCAGTGGATAGGGTGCCCCGGGGCCGGTCGCCCCCCCCCATAATTTAAATTGTATAAGCCCTCCCCCCCCCCCGATCCTTTAAGCAGCTGATCTCTCCCTACCCCTCATGCTAAGCAATGGCCAATTACACTTGCTTAACTTCATCAGTCACACCTCCGTAATGCATGGCCGATCCACAGTTTTTTGTCTTATCTAAATATTTTAAAAAAAATAGATATAAAAAACATAACTTTATATAAATAATATTAAAACACTCTCTTCTTATTTTCATATTAAATAACTAATAAATAATAATCATAATTCTAATGAATAATTATTTATAATTAATAAATACTTACAAATATAAAAAAATCATATAGTTGTGAGGTTTCGCTAAGCATCATATAAGCACACACTCGCAGGCATAAGTTTCTTTAGCCACTTCGTCTCACAGTTTATACATTTCATATTTTTTCTTATTTTTACTTTCAGTTACTTATATATGAAATGCATAGTAAGGTGAAGTATTGCCATCGTTAATTTTTTCAAATTTCACGGATATACGTTTTAGGGTCCATTGAAACCAAATAAGTCCCGGAAAAATATCTGTGTGTGTATTTCCGAGTGGTAAGTCCAGTACGAAAATAAAAAGGTTTACGAAACTAAAACTTTGTATTTAAGACAACTAAACGTCTGAGATGTCACAGCAACTTTTTACTAAAAAGGCTGACGAAGAAGCTTAGATATAAGATGACGAAGACACAGGAAGTATGTACTGTTGTATTCCGAGTCTACTAAAGGATGTATCACTTGCCGGAGTTATGGTAAGTGGACGCAGTAGCGTAGTCCACCAAATCTACCAAGTTCGTAAAGAATAAATACGAATAAAACGATTAAATATTCTATACAACACCTTGCCCAAAAGGATACCTCGTTTTGTTCTATAGGTGGCCAAGTTGATAATTCTATGAGAATAATTTTATATTTATTATTTTATTTAATAGTGAACCTTTGTAATCGACCAAAAAAAACAAACAAAAAAAAACATCTTAAAATTTGGGGGCTTACGTTTCAAGAAACGTAACACCAGAAAAAAGGATTAAAAAAAAATTGTTTGTTCGTCGTCCGCAGCTCTTCTTCGAAGCTACTGGACCGATTTTTTTTTTAAACTCAGCACAAAAATACTAGCTCATTAGACGATAATCCCTACTCCTAGACGTTGATATTGGCCGATCAGATTTGAAATGGTGGCTGATTAAATATGATTTAATTCAATAACTTAGTTATTTTTTAAGATAGAGACAAAAATGATTAAAGTTCTTATCCAACTAACCGTGAAAAAAAAACAAAATTGAAATTTTGCCTATAAATATGTCTACAACTAAGTAATCTTTTAAGATAGAGAAACAAATTGTATTGAGTTTTAGGATCAGAACACCGTGACGAATAAAAAAAAAAAAAAAAAAACAAATGAAAAAAAAAATCGAAATCTTATATATATATATATATATATATAATATATAACGCCTAGTTATTTATTTTCTACCAAACGAAAAAAATATCTTTGACATCGGTTTAGAAATAGTAGAGATATATCGTTTTAAAATTAGCAGTGGTGATTGAAAAATTTCTTTTGAACAATTTATTGCTTTTCATATTAGTTAATTACCTTTGAACAGCTATATAAACTGATATAGTTATTTGAAAACAATAAACCATTGTGTAATAATTTGCTGTGTTTTTTTTTTGTGTTTTGATTGATCATAATTAAAGGGAAGTAACTGATAATTTAAAACATTTTTTAAAATATTTATTGAGATTCACTACAATTTTTTTCAAAACGAACAATAGTAATAGTGGTATGAGACCACATTCATACAATTTTTTAAATAAAAGTTTCTACATTCTTATACATGAGATGCTTTAGAGGCCCCCTCTTACCCCACCTTCTCCTAATTTCATTTAAAAGTTTTTAAAACGACTATATATAAGGAAGTAAGTGAAGGACGTGTGTTGTGCATACCTGATTATTTATCCTAGTAATTGTTTTTCCTACAGTATAAATGTAGTAATTCGAGTATTACAAAACCACAAATGCCATGCCGTTACTTGGGGTATTTTAAAGCATAAAAGTTTAAGGTAATAACGCTGCATATCTCAACTAAGCCCATCTTATTTCCTGGAAACGCTTATCACAGGTATCATTAGGAGTGGATTTATTAAGTTTTAAAATGAAATTACCACCTGGGGCCTTAGTCTAAGGGCTCAGCGAAGGGAGTAAAAAATGGTTCTTCTCATTAGAAAGTTCAAGGGCTCGCTGGATTGTTCATTAAGCAGATTACTCTAGGGTAACCACAGCATTTTTTATGTTTCATGACAGATAAGAGGAGGGGCCATACTAAAATTAATGCCAACACTTCTACAATTTTCGGTAATTGGGTCGTTGGTTTTCGAAATGTATTCAAAACTATATTCAATATGGGAGATTTTATAGAAAACATAAAAATATGTCGTTAATTTGTTATTTGACCAATTTACTTTATTATTTTACTATACTTTCACTTAAATACATATGAATTATTCAGTAAGAGAAAGTATTGTGATCGTGAACATTTTCGTTTTCCAGACCAAGAAGTTCCAGTTTTCACCGGAAATAAATGTTTTAGGAACCCTTAAGTCCGAATAACCAAGTCCCGCAGAAGGTCTGTAGGTGTGGATGGTAAGTTTAATACAAAAAATCATATTTAAGACAACTATGGGCCTGAGATGTTACACCAACTTTTTCACCAAAATCAGCCAACCAGAAGAGCCACTTTATACTATGCATTTTGCATCTATTAAAGATTTTCTCAAAAACAGCTCTTACGATTTTGATTAAACACACTATGTTGATAAAAAATTTTAAAGGTTTTAATATCATGTAAGGTTTTAATCTGATTAAAATAGTCTGACAGGGCTAAAATGCCGAATTTTTAAATTTTATTTTTCTAAAGTACTACTAATTTTGTAGATTTATATATATATATATATATGTATATATATTTGTATAAAATTATTTTTAATTAATTAATTATTTTATTCACAAATGATGAAGAACGTTATCAAAGGAAATGTTTTAAATATGATTTCGAAAGAAATTAAATAAATTTTGGAAGGAACTGCAATTATACTACGTTTTTTTTTGTTATCTTTAATTCGTTTGTTTTTAAGATGAAAAAGACGAAATCAAGAGATTTCGATAAATAATGTACTTTTGTATTTTTTTTTTTTAAATCATGGTCTAAAATGAACTTTTATGTGGGCATTCAATTTAGCAGGGTAGTGTGGTCTAACCACGACGTAATCTGCGGTTTTACCCGTTACCGAGGTTTGTAGGGAATGGTGTCTTCCCTTATTTCAGGCAAAGCTTTATATATATATATATATGTGTGTGTGTGTGTGTGTGTGTATAATGAAATCCTCCATCTTCCTTAAAATACTGATTATAGTCTTGAAATTATTAAACTTTTTTTCTTTAACATACCTAAAAAAAAAACAACTAATTTTCGAAAAATTCTAGTTATTTCTTGTGCAACAACTAAATTCCTGACTAAATGTTTGTCAATTGAGACGTCGATTTCCAAAAAGTGCAAGAGGAAATTTTATATTATAAGATGGGTGCAGAAATGTGTGAAAATTGGTATAGACATCAGAGGAAAAAATCAATGCCATTTATTATTTTCTGATGACCAGTTATTAATTGCACAAGAAAAAGAGGGATATAAGTGTCCTATTCAGAAAAATAATAGATCGTTATAAGCAAGGAGGACTTCAAATAATTAAAATAAAACTAATTATATTTGCATATAGAAACAAGACCACTTCCCAGTAGGTTTGGTCACCGGGAAGTTAGACCATCACCTCCGTAAGGAGAGGCCTGTAGGGATAACATATTGTAAATATCTTAAGCAACTAAGGAACATTAATTATATAGTTGTTTTTTTTTCATTTAACAAGTATATGCATTATTATTATTTTTCAAATATCATTATATATATATAATTTTTTTTCTTTTCCAATTATATGATAACTTTTTATTAGATTATATTAGAAATTATATTTGATTATGTTAGAAATTATTTTAGAACTAAAAGTTAATATTATAATTTTTTTAAATGTTATCCTTGCAATAAAGGCTTTATTCATCCATTCATAGAAAGAAGAAAGCACCGACCCTACATTGTGAAAGCTATCAAAAAGTAGAGCAATTTTGCTATTCTGGGGTTCATTATTGAATGTAGTAGTAAAGCAGAGGCGGAAATAAAAAAAAAAAAGATCACAAGTGGAAAAAAGCTGTGGGAATGCTTAACTGTTTACTTCGTAGCAGCAGTATATTAATACAAACAAAACAACAGAAATACAAAGCTTTAGTAGAAAGTATAATGTTTTATATTTCGGAGACATTGACCCCCCCCCCCCCCCAACACGACCCAGGGAATAAAAATTCTATTAGTAGATATATTTTTTTAAAATCAATTAGGATATCGAGAATTGAAAAGGTCAGAAAAGTCACAATAAGGGAGAAACTCGAAATAAAATACAATGTGCTAGAGGTTTATAGAAAAAGGGAGACTGAGATGGTACGGCCAGTCAATCAAATCAGTTTGTTTTATTGGCTTTTCCTCACTCTCCGTTAACTTTCACAATAGTATGTATAACATAATATTTTTCTAAAATCTTTAGCATTTCAACGGTATAATAGGGGTACTCACTACGTTTGCTATAGCATGCTATTTGTGTTATTTCGCTAAACCCGTCGAGTTTCTACAGTTATTTCCTGTATAAAATTGATGGGTTTAGCACAATAGCACAAATAGCATGCTATAGCAAACGTAGTGAGTACCCCTATTATACATGTATATTACTGTTCTAAAGTTCAAAAACAAAAATTGCTTAACAAAATATTTTTGCAGTTTTCTCGTTCAGTTGGATACCGAATTCGTTTAGCTTATATATTTACCAGTTTTTTATCAATGCTAATCAGATGATATGGTTGATTTTTCGAATCTACAAAATTAAAGGTACTTGAGGAGGAAGAATTTAAAATATCGGCATTTAAGCCCTATCAGACAATTTCAATCAGAATGAAACCTACATAATATTAAAGCCCGCTCAATTTCACATCGACATAGCGAGTCTAATAAAAATCGTTAGAGCCGATTATAGTAAAATCGTAAAACGGAGCAAAATGAGTGGTATAAAGTGGCTCTTCTGGTGAAGAAAAAGTTTTTGTAACATCTCGGCCTGGTAGTAGTTTTAAATATATAATTTTTAATTTCTAGGGCGTTTTGTTTACGCGCGGGAGTTGCCACACACACACACACTTTTTTTCGGAGACTGGTCATTTGGAATCAGGAGACCCTAAAACGTGTATTTCCGTTTTAAACTAGAATTCGAAACTTTTAACGATCGCGATCCTTTCCCTTACTATATAGTTCATATATATATTTATTTATTCAGATATATTACAGTTTGTCGCAATGGACAATAATAATATTGCTGCATGATAACATTCATACAATATTTACAATATAAACAAAAGAAAAGTCAAATTACATAAAATGAAACTAAAATTAATAAAGGTATATAATAACAACATGTATGAATTGAATAAATACTAGGTTAACAAATAAATAAACAAAACATTAACACACTCAATATATATATATATATATACAAAATTTACAATTTGCTGCGGAACCACGGACGGAGTCCGCCTCCCCCCCCCCCCACTTGTGGAGGACAAGCAGAATCCGGGGGATCCCTGCGCCTCCCTCTCAGCCGCATCACTGGTCAGAGCCAGCGGAAGCTGAGTGAGGGCGCCATAGCCGCACATGAGAGGAGAATCTGACCAGTGTCAGAACACCAAAATAGATATTTATAAAAGTTCTCGGGGCCACTAGTTCATATATAGGTAACTGAAAGTAATACTTATGGATTGGGAAGCAGATGGTAGAAAAAGAAGAAGAGATTATTAGAGAAATCAAAATTGTATGAGCTTTATTGTTTGTTGATAACTTTTATTTTTATATTTACTATTAAAAATATTTTTTTTCACCAAATGTGAAATCTTCATGTTTATTTTAAGTTGTGGATAGTATAGTATGGTTTGGACAGTATAGTTTTAATTATTTGTTTAATAAAGTTTTTCCAGCAATGCTCCCGGTTTTTGTCAGGGTTATTTCAAGAAATATTTTAGGTAAAACGTGTATGACAAAACTCAAGACACGATCGAAACTAGTAAACCACTAATAATATAGTCCGTGAAAGTCTTATGGAATATTTAGACGTAATTCATAATAGCTTGTTTTTTTGCGAGAAACCAGGAGACTAAAAATCATGCTAAACTAACAATTAAACGAAAGATTTATGGTTAAAATTATATCCCATCATAAGAATGAAAAATATCACATATTAATCTAACCATTTTTGCTTTGCTACGAATTAAGATAATTCAAGAGCTTTGGTGAATTTCTCTTTCTTTGTTGATATACTGCGTTTCAATGGACAAAAGATCCAGAGTTGAATGGGTGCCCCAACTCTGGATATAATAGGCCCTGGGGAAGTATGAATATCTGACTAAGTTTCTCCCACTTTTTTTTTTTTTTTTTATAAATTAAAATGGGAATAGCTAAACTGATTTATATCTTAAATTTTAGAGCTAAATTAATTTTATTTTTCTTATTATTTCAGATTTACCAAATCGTTATTACATGAAATAAGTGGTATAATGTGGGAGTGGAGTTTTTCAAGAAAATAATGGTTCAGGCCAATGCAGCAGAAAATAGAATATAATTGTCTTTATGGATCAGCTTATTCGTTACAAAGATAGGAGCATTGAGAATTTTATGAAGGATTTTTCGTTGTAGTGATTGAATACTTGAAGATTTCAATGGTTAAGTAGAGTCCCAAAGTCGTACTTCGTAAGTCCATATCGGCCTATTTATAGTCATGTAGATAAGTTTTTATAAGTTAAGTGAAGGATTAAAGATTTAATAGAAGTAATAGTGGAATAGCCAAAAACTTCGAGTATTTTCTTTTTGTTTCAGTCTTGTATGAGGGTTTCAAGTAAGACTTATGTGAAGATGGGCTCCTATAAATCGGAATTCATAGGGACTAGCGACGTTTTATTGAAGGATACTGTAGGGTGTCATAGGTTTACGACAAAGGGTAAAGGTTATTTGGTGGGATTTGGAGAAATGTAAGGAAGGAAATTTTCATTCGTCAATTCTCGCACCATACTTCAAGGTCTCTCTGATGTGGTATTGAAAATTTTGGGAGGCGAATTTTAAATGATATATCTTTTATACATTAGTTATATTTTTATTTATGATTATACATTTTAAATAATGAAGGACATAAACAATTTGGCACTTAAACCCGGTCAGATTATTTTAATATTGATAAAACCTATGTTCTACTAAAGCTTTTTCAACCTTAGTGAGGCTAATAAAAATCGTAGGCATGCCTTATAGATACTATTTCCGTTTATTTACCGCTGGAGACCTTAAAACGATTATGATTTTTAATTTTTAGTAACGTTTTTCAATATTTCAATGTAATCCTCTCTGTTTTTACATTTTTACTTGGTCAATAATGTTTACATATCCGAAAAAATGATTAGTCAAGGTGCTTTTATGTATCAGTTTCAACCGTGATTCTTTATATTTAAGTGATTTAAGCTTGCTCAAAATGTAATAAAACTAAAATTCATTTTCGTTATTTAATGATTTTTTATTTTCTAAAAGGAAAAGTGGTTGCACAGACGGTTAACAAAATTCGCAGTGTATATTGCGATGGTGCCTTAAGAAAAAATACCGTCCGTAAGTGGTTTGCTCGGTTCACAACCGGAAAGTTTGACTTGATCGTCCTTCAACTTTTGATGACCAACTTCAAGCATAATTGATAACAAATATTTAATTCGTTATAAAATAACCCAACAGTTAATAATTGGTTTAAAATATTTACAAAAATCAAAAGTTTTTGTTGAAATCACCAACGAAAAACGCCATGAACTTAGTTCACAACCCAATAATAATAATAATTAATAGTATGTTTTTCTATCTTCCTTGTTAAAAATAACTGAACATTACATTAGAAAATGACATACTTCCATCCTTCAACCCTTATAAGGCAGTTAGACTTATGCTTTTTCGGAACGATTCTTACATCGGAAAGAGAATTTCTATATTAAAAAGTGCCACTTTTAGTGTGGTAACCTTAGTTACCACTAAAATTTATCGATTCGTTTCCTTTTTAAACCAGAGTCGAGTCGAAAATGGTTCTCTTACAATTTGAATCGTATTCTAGTCACAAGAATCTTTTCAACTATAATGGCGACTTTAACTAAAATATGGAAATCCTTCGAAAGAGTAAAATTAGTACTTTTCGAGGGTAATTTATCTTGTAGCGTGCATGTATTTTTCATATTTTCCAAATTACTAGAAAATTCATTAGTATTCTTAAGTATTCCTTGAGTTTCGTAAAATCAAAGATCTAGTCTAACCCCTTATTACATCTACTTTGACCGAGGGTGTCTTGTGTATAATGGACTGTCAAAAAAAACATTGCGTAGACCAGTTTTTTATTGGAGTGGCTTACCTTTATGTTTAATCTACTTTCAACTAATTTAAAAATTATGGACGATAATTATAAGAAAAATACAATAAAAAAAAAAATAAAATAAGAAAAAAAACACAACTGAAAAAGTAATACAAAAATGATTGTTGATAAGTAGAAAATGGAAACTTATTAATGATGAAAATTATTAGAAATTGAGTTAAATTGTAATTAAAAAGTTATCTTAAATGAATGAGCTAATTATCGTTCACGCCATCGATCAATGGAAGAACTTGGCGAACGTCCAGTTCGTTCTTTCTTTATCCCGTTACTTTTTTATTTTATTTTTTTGTTATTACGGCAATTTTATAATAACAGAAAACTTTATACGATATATTATTTCAACTTAAATTTATATAAAATATACAGTAAGGGAAAGATTTTTTGTTTTTTTTTTCTCTCAACACGGCTCAAATGATTTCCTCAAACACCGGCATCTTTTCATTTTCTCTTAAGGTAAACAGGGTCTCACACTTTCTCACCTGATTGAAGGATTTTGTAAAATCAATAAAGCAGGCAAAAATTTCCTTACCTTTTTCTAATACTTTTTGAAAGTACTATTATTAGTATTAATACCAAAAACTTGTCTAGATCTACTGAATCCAAGATCCTCTATTTGGTCGTAGAGGTACAGTTTTTTTTTTTTTTTTATTATTAATTTATTTGTGTTTTATTATCAAGCAATATACTATCAAATACTTGTCGCAAAGCGTGTAAAACTGTTTTTGATAGCTCCTACTTTAATTGTGATATTAATGAATGGTATTGTTGTTTTTAATTTGTAAGATGGCGGGGATAAATGACAACTCTACTGTTCTGCGGATACCAGGATCAAACCTCGGCTTTGAGAGAATCATTTTTTTTTCTTATATTAATGATAAAAAGAATCAGGAATCAGTCTTTTTTAATATTTTAATTTTGCCGACGTTTCTGCTCAAACTTGTGAGCCATCATCAGGGCATTACTGAGCCATGTCAAGCATAAACTGAGTTTTACACAAGACACTCTCGGTAAAAGTGGATGTAATAAAGGGTAAGACTAGATGTTTGATAATACAAATATCGAGGAATATTTAAGAATACTAATGAATTTTCGTGTAATTTAGGAAATACGAAAAATATATACACGGTACAAGATAAATTACGCACGAAAAGGACTAATTTTACTATTTCGAAGGATTTTAATATTTTGTTAAAGTCACCATTATTGTTGAAAGTATTCTTGTGGCTAGAATACGATTCAAAGTGAGAAAGAACCATTTTTTATTAAGCAATATTCTATCAAATACTCAAAGCATGTAAAACCGTTTTTGAGTATAATTCAGTTTATGCTTGACATGGCTTAGTAATGCTCTGATGATGGCTCACAAGTTTGAGCCGAAATGTTGGCAAAATTAAAATATTAAAAAATACTGACTCCCTATTATTTCTACCTATGATAATTTCTACAGTCGAGTATACATCCCCAATATAATCAACATTACTTTTTCTGTAATTTCAACCATGGGGCGACCCTAGGGTAGGAATTCCCTCCTAGGACACACAAAGTCTCTATAAAACGGGCACACAAAAAGTGGAAAATCTAGCAGCGAAGTGTGATCTCGGTCTAGCCCATTGTTAGTATATATGCGAATTGCTCTAGGTATTTGCTCGCAACCTCAAACCTGATCGTTTATACGAGACGTTGAATTTGCCGTTGATTTGTGTAATTCCGTTAAGAGTGAATAAAATAAGTAAAAAATATACGGTTTCTGTATGTAAAAGCGGCGATTCCTTCTCTTTTTAACGACTTCCTCCCTTTTCCTGTTTGCTATGCTATTTCTTCCCTTTTTTGCGACTCCTACTTCGATTCCCGCGAGAATTCTGTATTAATCATTTATGATAATAGGCGATCAATTTAGACAGATGCAAACATGCGATTAATTAAGAACGTTTGCGACAACTAACTTAAAACCAGTCCACACTCGCTAAACACTCTTGTAGTGGATTCACGCGTTCGCTCACAGACAGCGCTAGCGGCGGCTTTTTTGGTTACCGGCCGAAATTAAGAATACGACATGTTAAGAAAATTTGTATATTTTAACTCATTAACACCATTGTAAATATCTGTGTTTATGTAACTGATTTATAAGAATAAATAAACCATTCAAGGTAATTTGACCGAGGGCCAAGACACTAGTCTGGTAAAATAGCTCTCGTCGTCAATTATTGACATGGAGGACTAACATTCCCAAGAGCTAGCCCACCTCTTCAGATCCCCAACCTGATTCCCCAACCTGATACCAGGTGGTATCTCCCTAGGTCAGAGTATCTCTGCCTTTGTAATCTAATGTGGTCTATCTTAATTTAACATCTATCACATTCCTTCTCTTTCCCTCTTCCTTCCTATCCTCCTGGATGCGTGGCTTCTACCCATGTTTACCTATGAGGAATCCTATCCCCTGTTGTGCTACTACCACAGGGGGCGATCTCTTTCCTAGCCAGTCCTCTCTGCTAATTAGTAGGTGCGGTTTCACCCCTACCTGGCAGAGTAACCCCATACCTGGTGCTGCGATACGTGCTTCTACCACGGCGAAATTATTAAAATAAACGAAATTATCAAGGCCTTCTAATACTCTTTCTTGTCCAATATAATAACCATGCCTCGACACTCTTTTACCTCTATCCACACTGCACACTGGCAAGTGGTCCCTTAATTCAAATGCATAAAACAAATGCCAGTTGTACTTGCACATACTTGATCATAAATTACAAATCGTGGAAATGAATGACAAATAATTTGTATTCTGGGACATTTCGTCTGCTTAGAATAATTTACAGTGAACAGAGCAAGTCCAATTTATCTGGCTTCATGTGATACATAATTTCTTAGTTAAGTAATTATAAAAAGTTAATACAAATACAATATACAAATAATAACAGATAACATCAAATGGGTTTAGTTACTCATTATAAAGTCTAGATTTATCACAAATTTGTGGAAGATTTTTTTAAGAGATGGTTATATAATTGGAGCTTGAAAGTGGTTAGGGATATTCGGAGAGTGGTGAGTAATAAGTTCCAAAGGATGGTAGCACGCCTGGTAAAGGACTTTTCAAAGGATCCTGTTTTATAAGAGGGTAGGTATAGATCGGTAGGCTGGGATCTTGTATTGAGTGTATGCACGGAAGAGCTCGGAGTAAGGAGGTCAAAGAAAGAGCCGCCTTTGACCAGAATACCAGTGGAAGAGGTGTGACTTTCTGAAGAGGCCGTACATAAATCTTATTAACCTATTCATTTATCTTTTTAGCCTCATCTCGTTTTCGTCACTGAGTCCCCCTCCCCCATATAGTGGGCACCCATAGTCAAAGTGGAGAAGGATGAGAGGAGACACTAATCGTAACAATAGGATCATTTAAATGCTTAAAACCACTTCCTTACATGGTCGTTGGCCTTAAAACATTACGAATCTCTATATAACTGATGTATAATACCTGTATGTGTTGTAAAGGTACAGTTTTTTTTTATTAAACGATGTTCTATTAAATATTTATTGAACTGCAGCCAGCTATGTAAGACTGTAGATAGCTGGAGTGTTTTATGTTAGGCAACTATGACGTCAGAGGAGCGCCCGAACAGGTCTAGGGGCCCCTAGTTTAATATTACAGTTAATGAATCGTATATTTTTATTTATTCAGTATCGGGATATCGAATAAGGTATTGGCCCCTAAATTATTTTTGAATTGCCTCCCATTATCATATAAACGGCTGGTATAAATATTTAGTAGCCGTTTAAGAGGAGCTGGTGAGGACTTAACGGTGAGGAGACATGCAGCTCACTTCCATATCGATCCATCTTCGTCCGGTTGGGTTCACTTCCAAGCAGATGTTAGGGGCACGTCACCTTTCAACCGGACACCTTCAAACTCAACTCCTGTAAATGACGTTTCCGGCGCTAAACTAATTATTTGGAAATTTCAAAGAGAAATTCGTACGCTCAAAGAAAATTAGTCAGATTCGATATTCCACGCTTTGCAGATTAATGGATGTGCACCTGATGAATATGGTCAATTTGCATACTTAATTTAACAGGTTATATGAAACGAATATTCAACATAATCCCTTTGTGCGTAAAGGGAGATAATTCTGTTAATAAATTATCATTAGGTTCTATTATTAATAATTTACAAATAGGATTTTACACATTAGTGTTATGGATACGAGAAGGCTGATTTAGATGGATTTTAATATAAATAATAATAAGAAATCTTTATTTATTCTGGGACAAATTAGTCCCTTTAAAATAATATAATGTGGAATGGAAAATGGACTCGAGACCATAACTATAGGAGTAAAATAACTATAAAAAATAAAATTAAACAAAAAAAAAAACTCTAGAGGTAACTTATAAAAATATAAGATAGTAACAATATACAGTTTTGATATACAAAAATAAAAAAAATAAACCAGTACCTATACAATCTATGGGTTCAGTACTTATAGAGAATTGTACTGTTTCGCGGCCAACGACTAAGGAAGGAGGTTGTTAAGACTAAATCACGCTCGGGCGCCGGGTTTACCCCAATCTTGACTACCCATTTTAAAAGGCTGTGTGTGCCCCAGGGGTTTCCATACTTCAGGGTCGCTCCAGCCGGGGTTCGAACGTGGGACCTGGAAAACAGTTCCTTAATGCTCTATCCACTAGGCCACCCCGCTATCTTGATAGTCTTAGTGTAAAATAACTATCAAAGATAAAATTAAACAAACAAAAATATTTTAGTGGTAAATTATAAAAAATATAAAGTAGCAAATAAGTAATTCTCATATACAACGAAAATAAAAATACTTTTGAATTTTTATAAAATATTATGTAAGTTAATCTTACGTCTTTGAAATGTTAAGTATTCCAAAAATAGTACTGTAAATTAAAGTAACATTTTTGATTTGTAAATTTTAATGAAGAATTAGTTAAAATTAATATGTAATTATTAACACTAAGTACCTAATTTTTAGTTTCTTGAAACTTTTTTTAAAGATATATCAGCATACAACGAATTCCAAGCAAATAGAAAATCCATAAATTAAAGCGTCGTAGGATCAGTGCATTAAGAGCTTTGTATTGTTTACCGAGAGCCAATTGTTCCCCCATTAATAGGTACCCACTTTGTAGATTCTGTATGTGTCCAGGGAGGCTACCTACACCAGGGTCGACCATCTTTCAATACTACAAAATGCACATTTCCTCTAAAGCTTAAATCCGAAATTATTCACGCTCGAAATACATTCTCATACTACAGCAAATAAATTGAATTTACTAATGGATATTTTCATGGATAAATGTCATTTACCAAGATCGCTGTATGAGATCTTGAAAGACTCTAGTGAAACAATTAATTCACTAGTGGAATCATTAAAGAATGTCATCTGCCACAGGAACTTTAATGGAAAAAAATAATGATAAAATAAATAAATGAAAACATAATAATAAAAAAAAATTAATAACTAAAAAAAAGGAAAGACGAAAAAACCATAAAAATTAGAATAACTTATTTATACTAGCACTGTCCTCACTACGTATGCTGATGACACATGTGTGTTATCAGTAAACAATGACCCAACTGTCGCATCGCAAAACCTTCAATCACACATCGACTCCATTGAAGAGTGGTGTCAGAAATGGAGAATTAAAATCAATCCTAACAAATCCCATCCAATCACGTTTACCCTTCGTCGCATACCTATGACCTCCAGTCCCACTGTATCCTTTAGTAATATCCTTATAATTCTGTTGAACAGATTCGCTACCTAGGACTCCACCTTGACAAACTTGGAATCCTCACACCAGACTGAAAAGACAAGAAACTGCTCGCAGATACCGATTGTTACAACACTTACTTGACAAACGTTCAAACCTTCAAATCTACTACAAAAAACTAATTTATATAGCCATTATTAGACCTATTTGGACATCCACCAAGCCATCAAATTCCTCCCGCATCCAATCCTTGCAATCCAAAATCCTCCGAAAGATCCTAAATGCTCCGTATTTTGTCACTAATAAAACTATCTACAAAGACCTGAATATTCCGTTAGTTGCAGACTTAGATAGAACTAGATATACCTCCTTTGATTCCAAACTACTAGCCCAATCAAACCCGCTTGTCCGTATCCTCTC
The DNA here is from genome assembly GCA_023052935.1 of Piezodorus guildinii. Taxonomy (NCBI): domain Eukaryota; kingdom Metazoa; phylum Arthropoda; class Insecta; order Hemiptera; family Pentatomidae; genus Piezodorus; species Piezodorus guildinii. The sequence continues at coordinate 97,915,208 of CM041295.1, forward strand.
ATCTCCATCTATTCCTGATAACCCTCGGAGGCGCCTGAAAAGACGGTGGCCACGTGACCTGCTAATTACATAAACATTGAAGTGCTACCGCTGGGTAGCTTCTTCACAAGACTTTATCAAGCCAATTGTTACTTTTTTTTCACATTTACTTGTTTTATTTTTTTCCTATACAGTTGTAAATATCAATTAATAAAAAAAAAAAAAAAAAAAAAAAAAAAAGGAAAGACGAAAAAACTATAAAAATTAGAATAACTTAATTTTTAAACAATAGATAAATAAAAAATTGTGTGTTTTATCATTTAAAACTTGTTAACAAAAAATCTCTTAATAATAAAAAAAAAAAAAAATATATATATATATATATATATATATTCAAGGCTAATAACCTACAGGATGAGCAGCTATTCCAATTCCCCTAACCCTCCCCACCCTAAAGTTAAATGAAAGTAAAAAACTCTAATGGAACCAAGATTAAATAAAAATAAAATTTTAGGTATATAGACATTGATCAATGCTTAGCTATAAATTTCTGTTTGTCGGCTACGACTGAATTAGGGCAAAAACCAATCACTGTGTTCTCAGTAATAAATTATCAAACCACGCATTGTGTCTGTTGTCCTTCCGTGTTGTAAATAATTCGTAGTCAATCAATTAGCAATTATTTTAATTACTTTATTCCATTAGCCTAATTGAGTTTAATTGAGAAGGCTGTCCATTGTTTAGCCCGTTTAATTATCAGTATCAAATGACAAAGGGGACATTACTGTAAACAAAGAGAACAATCAGCACCGAGAAATAATAAACCAAGTTTTCTTGAATATTTTAGTAATAATTAATTCAACGTATCCCAAAATGGGGGAATCAAAAATAATAATAATAATAATTCTTTATTTATTCTAAGCTCATTTAGAGTAATAATACAGATAATAGTAAAATTAAAGATCTGGTGCAGGAAACGCACGACTTTCACTTACCACCGTTTTAAAAAACGATTAGAGAATTTTCAAATACTGTTAGAGATAAATATGAGTGAAACTATTAAACAATTAATTAAATTGAATTTATGTCTGAAATGTGTTTTATTAAAAAATAGATTATATTATTATATAAATTACTCATTTTTTTTTTTAAATCAGCATGATTTCTATTGGGTTGTTTCACATGAAATGTCCGTTTTTATAGTTTCTGAAATACATAAAAGATTTTGCAGGTCCCTGTTGTTTTCTTCCGAATGTTTACATATTTGAAGTAAACAGTTACTAATCCTCTACCTTTGTATTATAAACATTAGCTTCCCAATCAATTACCCCCTTTTTAGTCTAACTTAAAATATGAAAGATTACTACGTGTTCAGAAATTTAGACAACTTCGTCAAAGGTAAACTTTTTGAAAATGATGATCAAGTGAAAAGTGCGTTTTCAGATTTTGTTTCACATCAAAGCTCAAAGTGTTTTAGTTCGAGGATAAAAAAGTTGGTGTCACGTTGGGAAAAATGTGTAGAAAAAGAAAGTAAATACTTCGAATAAAATTGTCTTGTTTTTTATATCGTATTTTTAATAAAATATGACACAACCCAATATTATTTTTTGCTTCTTATTATAAGTATAATTTCTTTTACTCATAACCTTTGTTATTTTCTCACCTATTACTAACTATTTATAATTTCTCTTTATTTTGTCTAAAATATTTATTCATTTTTTTCTTTATATATTATTTTCTACAACTAGTTGTTATGTTTTGTTGTATATCTATGAAGAAGGCCTAAAATGTAGGCTGAAACGTTGGCACAAATAAATTCACTTTCTACAAAATTAAGTGAATTCATCCGGGATTAACTTCTCCCTAAATCTACACCCAGTAAACCATCCTCACATCATTAATAATTACCAAGTTATTAATTTTGCAACAGATCAGAATCGGTTATATATTGCAAAATTGCTTCCATGAAAATTTTACATCATTAAAAGTACGTAAGCCGGGTTTATTATTAATACCAACATCTAAAAAAATATAAAATCGATTCACTTTATCCTCAGTAATGTTACAGTGAGAGGATTTTATGCTTAATTTTAATTTTTCTCAGCTTGTTTTGTAAAAATTAAATTAAAAGACCCGAATAAATACATCCACTTCATTAAACCGTTTAAAATTAAAAACCGTTTTTTAAAAACCGTAGTGACCTGTTGGACGTCGTTCAAACAAATCGAGAAATAAATGAGAAGAGGTGGGTTTCATCCAGATTTAGTCAGACCTCACCCAGCTAATGTGCCTTTGATAGGATCCGACTAAACCTACATTACATCCCTCAGTTGAGGCAATCAAAAGTTGAGTGGAATTTAAGGATTATAAATTAGGCGGAGATTGAATTCATCTTACGGCTTCATTAAGGGATATTTTGTTTTAATGAAATAAATCCTGTTCTAGGTATATTAGCTATCTGCGAATAACTAAAATCTGGTGCGCGCAACACCCGATTTTCATTTACTTCGGTTGATAAAATCAATTTAAGACCTATGAAATAGAGTAAACAAAATCGTATTCGGTTTCTTTGGATACATATGTTTATACTAATTAATATTTTTTTTTCAGTGGCGCGACAGGCCGTTTAGGCCCTGGGCCTCACGGTGTAAACTATTACGAGTTTACATTCACGTTTCATGATACAATTTTTAGTGTAGGGTCATCACTCCCTACGACTAATTTTGTGAGTGGCCACCCTTTGGCTGACGGGTCTCACATAACCGGGGAGAGGTTGTGAGTGAATCCTCATTTTTATGCATCCTTATAAAAGCCCCGCCGGGACTGGGATTCGAATAAAGAACCTGTAGCATGAGAGACTAGCGCGCTAGCCACTCAGCCACGGGCTCCCCATATATACTAATTAATATACAAATATAAAATTGTTGCAATAATCACTTAAGCATTCGTCACTTAACATTACGGTCCACAACATTTTATATAAGATTTTTTTCTAAAATCACTAGCTTTCTAACTGTATTTTATACATCTATATCATTATACTTATGTTCGGAAAATAAATGTACCTAAAAAAATATGTTTCCTATTTTCTCTATTAGTTAGTTATCACATTCGTTCAACTCTCCTATTTAGCCGTTTTATGTATGTCAGCTAGATAATATGGTTATTAATTTTTTTTTTTAATCAACTAAATAAAATTACTTTAGAAGAAGAAATTATAAAATTCACCCTTTCAGGCCATTTCAATCAAAATTATATTAAACCCATTAAATAATATTAACAGCATGATATTGGCTTTAAATAATAACATCGAAAAGTAAACTTTATAAAAAAATATATACTTGCATATAAACAAATCTTATAAATTAGTATATTATTTCATTGAAATAATATACTAATAATATAATATGCGCGAAATACGACTGAAAATAAAATATAATAAATAAATAAACATTTCTATCGATTTATGCCATATATATTGTAGTTAAGGAATACTGTCTTTGTATCGTTTTTTTTTTTTTTTTTTTTTTTTTTTTTTTTTTTTTTTTTTTTTTTTTTTTTTTTTTTTTTTTTTTTTTTTTTTTTTTTGGTTAAAGGAATACTATTTAGAATTAACGGTTCAAATACAGTAAAAAAAAAACACGCTATTTTATGACTAATTATATATATGATATTATTAAACAATCGTGTTTTTTTAAAGATATGAAAGAATTGAAAATGACAGGTAAAAAAGTCTAAAATTATCCTGGTCGAAGTAAAGCACAGAAAAATACATGGAATATTAGAGAAGTATGAACAGGGTATTTTTATTTCCTTGGAATTTATTCATTTAAATATTTTTATGGTAATTACTCCTAAGATGGTCTAATTAAACAATTAGGAACCTCGGCATTAATTATTAATTAAGTAACTGTTAAGCAGCAGGAAAAAATACTAATTAGCATATTTATTTAAGGAAACAGTAGCTTAGAAAAAATGATGGAAGACACGAAATAAGTTTTCCTATAAAATTATATGAACTCCACCAACTAAAAAAATCAATCGGGTGAGTACAAAACACGAATTTCACTCACTTCCTATATTTAAAGGTTTATAGATCTTTCAAATAAATTCTAAGCAAAAAAATAATGACACTGATTTTCATTTAAAAGTTTTTTCTTGGATTAAAAAATATAACATCCCAATTACTTTTCGTCCCTATACATCATTTCCAACAACTTTGAATGTTAAATAACATTTTTGTAATATCTTTAGTTTTCCAACGGTATATATGCGTCAATAATGTCATTCTTAGTAGCGGGAAAACAAATTTTACAGTATTTATATTTCCAAATTTTGTATCTATTATGAAAAGAATAAATGTTTTTTTTTTTGCTTCTGATAAACAAACTAAAAGGTAATTTATAGGAAGAAAGTTAGAAACTTTGGCATTTAATCCCAGATAATTATAATCAATATAAAATTAATATGATACTAAAGCCGAATTCATTTTACATTAATATAGCACGTTTAATCATTTTTTTTTTCGTAAAAAGATGCTGACACACTTGTACACTATAAGCAATTTCAGTTTTGTACGACATACGATTTAATGCTTTTGCTTGATGTTTTATTAGTTTTTGCTAGACCTGTTCATCTGAAATCATATGAACCTAAAACTTGTATATCCATTAAAAACTCGAATCATGAATGCTTTGCCTTACTCAATATTTAGTTTATGAGTGAGTGAAAATAAAATTTGTGAAATACGCGGTATAAACTGAAGAAATAAAATTTAAAAAATACTGCAAATTATTACACTATATTCTATTATTTTCAAATAACCATTTTAGAGCTTAACTGTTTATAAAGCTGTTTATAGGTAGTTAACCTATAAATAAATCAAAGGAAAATGGTCTATCACCATCGCTACCTTGAAAACGCTATATTCCTGCTATTTCTGAATCAATTTCAATGATTCTTTTTTCGTCTTGTAAGAAATTTAATGCCCTGTCGAATATTACTAACATTAGTTTAGTAGTATTTATTTATTTAGCCTTTTAATTCATAAAAAATTGTTACATTGTTTTTATACTATCAATAATAACCCAGATATCAGGCAAACACATCTCTTATACGTTGTGGCTTGACCTCATTAAATCAATATTTTTTTGTATAATTATTTTTCTTTTCTTTTATTAAAAAAAAAATAATTATTCGCGATTTCTGGAGTAAAACACTAAAATGATTTTTTTTAATAACTGAGTTCATGAATTACATAACTTTTTAAAACATAATCACCACCATTTTAAAACTAATCGGCTAATACCAACGTCTAGACGTACCTAGGTATTAGGATCGTCGTTGGATATCCTGCTATTTTCGAGCTAAATTAAAAAAAAAAAAAAAAGCCGCGGAAGACTTACGGGGAACGGCGGACCGACACATTTTTTTTTTTTTTTTTTTTTTTTTTTTTTTTTTTTTTTTTTTTTTTTATTGAGATATATTACAATTTGTTACAAAATGAACAATAATAATATTGATAAGAGACCACATTCATACTATATATACAGAAAATAATAATAATGGTCAAATTTCCTAAAATATAACATAAATTCAAATATATACAATAAAATAATAATAATAAATAAAAAACAAAACAAATCGAAACATAAACCTATTATTGAGATAAATAAAAAGTTGGCAAATAAATAAACATCTTACACACAATCATAACTATATACAATATATACAATTGCTAAAGGGACCCCAGCAAGCGCTTTTTCCTCCACTTGTGGAGGAAAAAGCGGAATCCAAGAGATCCCAGCACCTCTATCTCAGCCGCATCACTGGTCTGAGCCAGTGGAGGCTGAGTTAGGGCGCTGTAGCCACAAACATACCGTACATGAGTGGAGGATCTGACCATTGTCAGAACTCCAGTTTAAATGTTTACAATAGGTCTCGTGGCCACTGCCGTTTCAATCTTCGAGGAGGATTGTAGGGATGGGTGGTGCTGGATAGGGATTGTGCTAGAGGGTTAGGATGATGACTAAGGTTCTGATGAAATTTGGAAAATTTGGATGGTACCAGGTCTAAAACAAACGGAATATTAAGGTCATGGTGTAGGGTACAGTTGGTAACGTAATAAGGAGCATTAACTATTGTTCGGAGGACTTTGGATTGGAAGGATTGGATGCGTTTAATGTTAGAATGTTTAGCTGTCCCCCACAGTTCAAGTCCGTAGGTCCATATAGGTTTCAGTACTGTCTTGTATATTAGTAATTTGTTGTCAACTGTAAGATGAGATTTTCTGTTTAGTAGTCTGTATAACTGGCCGAATCTGCGGTTGAGTTCTTTTCTTTTTAGTCTTGTATGTGGGTTCCACGTCAGTCTTTTGTCTAGTAAAAAGCCGAGATACCGGACTGTGTCTGAGGAAGGAAGCGGTATGGAATTGAAATTAACCGTTGGACAGGATTTGCGTCGAAGGGTGAATGTGACGTGAGTGCATTTGCTTTCGTTCACCTTAATGCGCCAAGCATTGCACCAGTCTTCGACAACGGAAAGGTGCTTTTGGAGATTTAGCGATGCTGCTTCAGGATCGGAATTGGATGATAAAATGGCTGTGTCATCAGCAAATGTTGCCAGAAAGGTATTGGGGTCGGTAGGGATATCGGCGGTGAAGAGGATGTAGAGGACGGGTCCTAAGACGCTGCCTTGAGGAACACCGGCCTCAACAGTATATTGTTCGGAAAATTCGGAACCACAGCGAACTCGGAAGGAGCGGTTGGATAAATAGGATCGGAGGATTAGGTATAAGGATTGAGGTAAATGGGTTTTGAGCTTAAAGAGCAGTCCCGGGTGCCACACCCGGTCAAAAGCTTGAGCTATGTCCAGAAAGGCACCCGAACAATACTCCTTGCACTCAAGGGCGGAGGAAATGTGGTCTACAACTCGGAGTCCTTGCTGAACCGTGGAATGTTGAGGACGAAATCCGAACTGATGTGAAGGAAAATTTTGAAATTTGGCTAGGATTCGTTTTAGTAGGAGCTTTTCGAAAATTTTTGAGAGGATCGGAAGTAGGCTGATAGGTCTGTAAGATGACGTGTTGTTAGAAGGTTTGCCTGGTTTTAGGAAAAGGATCATAGTTGAATGTTTCCATAAGAGAGGAAAATAGGTAGTGCGTAGGATACAGTTATAGAGATATGTAAGGAATGTAATGGCTTTAGGTGGAAGTTGTCTTAAGATTTGGGGAGTAAGGAGATCGTATCCAGGAGATTTGCGGAGAGGAAGCTTTTTAAGAAGATATCTGACCTCAGAGGGATTAACTGCTTTAGGTGGTAAGGATAGTGGTATTGGTGACGTGAGGAACTCTTCAACTGCTGCAGTATGGGTTGGATTAAGCTCTGGATGAGGAGTAAAAACTTTGGAAAGGTGCTGTGCGAATTCCTCGGCCTTATGCTTGTCAGAAGCAGCCCAGGAACCATCACAGCGCCGGAGAGGATGGGAAATGGTGTGGGATTTTAGGATTCTCTTCGTGACATTCCACAGGGAATTGTCACGAGTCGAGAGAGAGGAGAGGTAGGTATTGTAGGATTGTGAACGGAAGATCGCCAACTCCCGCTTTAATTTTCTACAAAAAAAATTATAGGAGCGGCGATCTTCTGGGTGGCGGGTGCGTTGCCATAATGTTCTAGCTCGACGTTTGCTGTTGATAAGGTCTGTCAGGTGTTGTGGTAAATGGCTTTTGTAAGGAATTATTTGGGATTGTTTGGGAGAGGAGGCAGTCTAGGCGGCTTGTTGAATAGCGGTTGTAAAGGAATATACGGCGTCGTCAAGGTCATTTGGGGTTTTGAGAATCACTCTGAGGTCAATATCATTCGTGAGAATTTCGCGGAAGAGATTCCAGTTAACAGGGCCCCTAATGAATGACGGTGGGATAGGTTTAGGAATAGGTGTTATGGATACATTTAGAATCAATGGACTATGATCAGAGGATAGTTCATCAAGGCGAGCTATGGAAAAATTCAGAGAGCCTAATCCGCTGTGGATGAAGAAGTCGAGGATGTCAGGATTACGGTTAGGATCTGTTGGCCAGTAGGTAGGAGAATCGGGAGGTAGGAGATGAAAGCGTCGGGAGTTGAGTGCAGACTGCAATGTCCGTCCACGAGAATTGGTGATTCTAGAACCCCACTGTTGGTTCTTAGCGTTTAAGTCTGCACCCAAAATGAAGTGATTACCCAAGGAGTTGAGGAAGGATCCAAATTGGGCAGAGGAAATGGGATGTTTAGGAGGGCAGTATGCTGATGCGATGATAAGCGGAAAGGAAAAGGTTTTGATAACGATGGAAGTTGCTTGTAGGTAATCGTGGGCGGAAATTGGGTGTAAGTGATGGGTGAGGGATCGGCGGACTATGACAGCAGTACCGGCATGGGCTTTGCCGTCTGGATGGTCAGTCCGGTATGTCGTGTATCCTGGTATTTTAAAGTACTGTTTAGTGGTTAGTCTAGTTTCAGTAATGAGTGCAACATCAATGTTTTTGTCCTGCAGTACGGCTGTAAGTTCGTCAGTGTGAGTTCTAACACCATTCGCATTCCAAAGGAGAATGGATAAGGAATTAGGTGAGGTCATTTATGGTTTTTTTAAGGCAGGAATGAGATTTGTTACGAGATTCGTAAGGAGTGATATTAGGGGCATAACAAGGGATTTAATTTCGGAAATAAAGGATGTCATCAAACTGGTAAGGTCTGTGGCGTTTGAAGGAGGAGGAATATGAGAGATTTGTGGTGGATTAGGATTCTTAGGATTGGTTACATTTTGAGAAAGAGGTATGTGTGGAATGGATTGAGGTACATTTTGTAGTTCCGGCAGGGCCACGGCTTCAGTACTTTGATTCCCACCTCCAAGTAAGTGGGCAAATGATAAATTGGCATCAATAAGTTTTGAGGGTTCTCTTCTGTTTCTTACTTGTCTTGCTGTTTCATCCAGTACTTGAGGTTTTTGAAACTTGGTCCTCAGCTCCTTATAGATTTGGCATCCTTTATAGTTGGCCGGGTGGTCCTTCAGGCAATGAGCACATACAGCTGGTGTTGATTTTGGTTTTGTACACTCCACAGACTTGTGCTGTTCACCGCATTTCACGCATCGAGGTATGTGATGACAATAACTTTTAGTATGACCATATGCTTGACAATTATGGCACTGAATTATCTCTCTCTTTGTGTAAGGTTTTTCAACTCTTACACTGGAATAGTACAATCTATTGAGGTCATAGATTTTTTCAACTCCTTCAGTTGGTTCCAAATCCACAAAAAAGAGAGGTAGAGGAATTTTATCCTTAAGGACGTTAGTGACTTGCCGCACTTTATAGCCCATCTCCGTTAGTTCTTCTTTAATAGCTTCAACTGGTGTCGAGGGGTGTAAGTTTCTGATTACAACCCTTAAAGCTCTCTCTTGGCGTAGCTGATAGGTATGGAAATCTGCTTTGGTTTCAGTTACGTATTTCACTATTTTTCTATATGTCTCGGCAGTAGTAGGAGATATTTTGGTATCATTGATTATACTCATACAGTAGTAGCTGGTAGATTCGGTAATTTTGTTCAATTGCGCACACAACAACTGGAAATTTCTAATATTTTTGACAAATATTGGAGGAGGCCGTGGTTCACTAGGTATAGGAGTAGATTCCATGTTTTCTTTTTCATTATGTAAAATCTGAAAAGGATTTGGGGTGAAAAACGGCGATTCGTCAGTCATCCCTTGTGACGATGTGCCAGGTTGAGGTTCAGATTCTGAATTAGTACCGGAAGGGGTTGCTTGTAGATTTAATCTTTTATTAGTATCACGGCGGGGTCTTTGTTTTGTAGGTGACGGGATTGAACCACTAGATCTAGATCTTTTAGTTGAAGCTTTGGAAGACATTACTTGATGATAATATCGCATTTCATGTATAGAAAGTAATTAAATAATAACCAGATGTGGGAAAAAAACAATAACTTAAAAAAAGTTAAGCAAGACCAGCCCTGCCGGGCTATTGGCAATCAGCTGATATGAAGAGGTGACTCAGCATTCACTTTACACTGTAAATTATATCACAACTTACCGCTGTTTGCTCCAATAATAACTGTTGTTGTTATCCTGAAGTCTGATGATGTTTTCAAGACTGTGCTGAAGTGAAATCCAACTGTAAAAGCAAGAAATCCGAGAGCCGACTTGAAATATGACTGCTATACTCACGCGCATGCGCATAACGACACATTTTTTAAAATTCATTTTTCGGGTTCTTACCTTTACCCTTCGTCGCAAACCGATAACTTCCTGCCCCCCAGTATCTTTTAATAACATTACCCTTACTTCTGTAGAACAAATCCGATACCTAGTTCTCCATCCTGACAAGTGCCTTGCTTGGAATCCTCATACAAGACTGAAACGAGAAGAAACTGCTCCAAGATATCGATTACTACAACACTTACTAGACAAACGTTCAAAACTTCCAGTATATTACAAAAGACTCGTCTACATCACAATTATCAGACCTATTTGGACATATGGAATCGAGCTTTGGGGCTCTACGATACCATCGAATTCCTCCCGCATCCAGTCCTTACAATCCAAAATCCTGAATGCTCCTTATTTTATCACAAATCAACTCCTCCATAATGACCTAAACATCCCATTTGTTGCATACATAGCCCGTGATAGATACTCCTCTTTCCATTCTAAACTCCCTGTCCATACAAACCCACTTGTCCTTAATTTATCTTCCTCAGATATCCCAGATAACCCTCCAAGGCGACTGAAAAGAAGGTGGCCTCGGGACCTACTGTCTTAAAATAGTTAGTGAAGTACTACCACTGGGAGGTTCTTTCTCAAGACATTTTCATGACTTTTTTATTTTCATTCTACATATTTACTTATTGTATTCTTTAGCACAGTTGTAAATTTCTATAAATAAATAAAATTAAAAAAATAAAAAATTGTCGAGTTCTACATATTTTGAAACGTGAGCCCTCAATCTTTTTTATGTGTTTGGGGGGGAGTTAATTTTTTTCGGCCGTTTACAAGTTTTATTATTGAAAAAATAAGCCAAAAGAGACACACGTAAAAAATTCTTTATCACGATAATGTTAATCTGCACTTTTCACACTTCAAGGGTATAGGCATATTAAGAAGGATATAGGACATAAGTATATTGTGGTTCTAAAACGTATATCTCTCCCTAACTCTATAACTCTATTCAAAGTCAGTGAGGGATAAGGACACTTGAACCGTGGTCGAACAGGTCATGAATATAGAATCTTCCCACTCCCTAGACTCTAAAAGCCTTAATTTATATATTTTTTATAAAGAATACCTTTTCAATCTTCTTTAAGGATTGGTGCACTAAATAAAGAAAACCTAAACCTTTTTTATAATTTTATTTAGAGAGATTCGCTTTGAGGGTAGAGGGCAGAGGATTGTTAGAAGGATTAATTATACTATAATTTTATGTTATTATTATTGTATTAATTTAAACTATTAAAAAGGTTTATTACTGAAGACCGGATTTTCGTGTGGTAAAATCCTCACGGAAATAGTACAGTATACGTGCTAAATTGTGCAGCAAACCTTAAAGTTTGAAATTAAGTATATATATATATATCTTAAACATGCCAAAAAATCATTCATATTGTTTTATTTATAATGTTAATACACAGTAAATAATGGTTTAGATAAATGTTACAGCTGATGAATTAAAATTAAAATGTTTCGTGTAGTGTAAAAAAGAGAATTTCAATCATTTTTCTGAGAGTACTCTCTTCAGGTACACTGCCGGGACCACCATTTCGTGTCCCATCCTGAGGACGGCATGACCAAGGATTTTTTTACTCCCCTAAGGCCCTCTGCCGAGTTTGAACTCGTAACCTTGCGAATAGAAGGCTGTTATACTAGCCACTACACCATAGGTCACCCAAGATATTTATATTTAAAAGAGTGTTATAAATTGAAATTGAAATATTTTCGGGGCTATTTTTTTGAAAACAGTTAGAGGATAGAGTAACTGTAATACTAACTTAACCTTCAATAGTTTATAATTAACTGTTTCTGATATATTTTCAAGATAATATTTGAAAAAGTGGGTATCAATAATGAAAAAGTTTTTGTGAGAGGACTATATTGAAAGAGGAAAAGTATCGATATAAAATGATGAAAGAATACATTTTCTAAAAAAGAACAACCATGGATTTGATCCAAGAAATAAATTGCAGGAATAAGATAGATAGATTTATTTAAAGAATTTCTAGTCAAAACATGAATAATGGAAAAAAAATTGTTAAGTTGAACTAGCAATCTCTGGTTGCAGAAATTAAAAAATCTAAATCATGAAAACCACATGCGGTGATTTCCCCTAAGGTATCATTGCCAAACACACTGCGAATGTTGTTAACAGCCTGTACAGCGGACTTTTCTTTTCGGAAAAAAAAAACATTAAATAGCAAAAATGATTTTTTTTTTCTCTTCCATTTTGAACAAGCAAAATAACACTTAAAGATAAGGAATCTTGGTTGAAACAATTCATAAAAGCACCTTAACATGAATAAATATTAATAGAATATATAAATATTATTTACCAATACAACATGATATAAACACAAAGAGGATTAAATTAAAATATTAAAAAACGTTACGAACTTATTTCAAAACCCAATACTATGAAAAAGTGTTTGTGAGAGGACTATATTGAAAGAGGGAAAGGATCGATATAAAATAACGAAAGAATAGATTTTCTAGAAAAGAAGATAGTTCTGTTATATTTCAAAATTTATTTGGGTGTACATAGATTGGATCCAACCAAGAAATTGCAAGAATAAGATAGATGGATTTAATCAAATAATTCATTGACAAAACTTAACTGATAGAAAAAAATCGTTAAACTAGCAATCTCTGGTAATAGAAATTTAAAAGTCTGAACCGAGCAAACCACATTCGGTAATTTCTAATAAAATAATAAAAATAAAAAGCAAAAATAAGAATGGCCACCCAGCCCTAGAAAAGAAGTTACACTTAAAAAAAATTCATGCAGTTTCATTTCGATTTGCCCTTTTTTTTTTTTTAAATGACCTGGAGAAAAACTATGCTATCCTCTATATTAAAAATACCGGGACACAAAGAGAAGAAAATATTCTATGCGTATGAGTTATTTTTTGGAGGGCAGAAGAAAAACAGAAATGGATGTTAGAATATAAGATAAGAAGTGTAGGGGACGGGTGGTAGAAATGGGCACTTGAAACATCTGTAGCCACTCTATCGTCAGCTATCCTCCTCTCAGGCCAAACTTATGCTAAACCTCCTTCTGGTCCTTATGTTACTTTGATTTATTTTATGGAACCATCCTCTTGTAAGATGAAGAAAAGTACATGATCATAATATACTTACGGCCACCTGTGGGCGTCTTCAACAAGGATCTAGTATTATCTTCTTTGGAAGGATTTGCTGTTGTTTTAATTTGAACGTCTTATACTTATCATTTGTACAAAACTATTTGTTAATTAGTTTTTTAAAAAGTAAAAAAAAAAAAAAAATCTGTTGAGTATAACACACGACATTCACTTACATCCATTGTAAAAATGAATCTAAAATTTTTAAATGAAGTTGAAATTAAAAAAAGATAGGAGAATCACAATGAGTTTCCGTAGAAACCTGTGATTTTATCAACGACAATGAAGTAGTTTCATCCGTTTTTCACCCCAATCCATTATTTTACACAACTTTAGGGGTACTCACTACGTTTGCTATAGCATGCTATTTGTGTTATTTTGCTAAACCCGTCGAGTTTCTACAGTTATTTCCTATATAAAATTGATGGGTTTAGCACAATAGCACAAATAGCATGCTATAGCAAACGTAGTGAGTACCCCTATTGTATTTAAGACAAACGGAGCCGCCCCTGTATCGCAATTTGAATGACGTGTCATTTATGTTAAAAAAACTCTCAGTCTGACTGTTTTGGAGTTTATCGCACTGAAAATTTTAGTTTATCGAAACAAAAAGTGCAATACGCAAGAAAACATGTTCATTTTTTAATGTATATTCATTATTATATTTAATCATAGGCATAAATGAAAAACGAAAATCAAAATTAGTTAAGTAGATACGATTTTTTATCTTCAAGTGAAGCATAGATAACGGAAAATTTAATTTTCCCCATATAAAGAAAAAAACAACTGTTCCTATTCTATGCGGTTTATTATAATTTTAAAGCTCAAATGAACTATTTACATTCTTTGCTAAAGTTTCCATAGGAATCGTTTTCATGAAATAGTATTAAATTTGACATAGGTAATAACAATATTAGCTTAACCTCCCTCTATCCCAATAACATATGTCCATAAGTTTAAGAGCTTACAGCATTTATATTAACTCCTACGATTCATTTGAATGCATATTAAGTTTTTTTTTAATCTTACTCATTCCAAGGGTATATTATATGTCTGTATTACTACTTGTATTTTAGGAATTAGTTTTTGATGACTTGGTTACAGAAAATTTATTTTTCCCGTTTAAAGTAAAGTAAATTGCGATGCATTTTCTTATGAACCTTTAGGAAGGAATGCCCAAAATGATGGTGATCATTTCAAATCTCATTATCATTTTTTATATCTAGAGAGAACAGAAAATTTTTTATTCCTAAAATCTTTAGCTTTTCAACGGCATATAATAAAAAAAAAATCTTATTTTATCATTCTTTCATATACCTTTCAACATTTCATCAATTTCGAACAGCAAAAATGGTCAATCATTTCTTCTAATCAACAAAATTATAGGAACTTGAGGGAAAGAAATTTTAAAAATTGGTGGTGTGAGCCCTGTCAGAATTATTAAATTAATGCCTATTTACTTTGAAATCAATATAGACATTTGAATCAAAATCGTTAAAAGGAGCAAAGTGCATGGTATAAAATGGTTCCTTTATTTCTTCGATTTTGACAAAAAATGTTGCAGCAACATATTAGGCATATATTTATCTTAAATATAAAATTTCTCTCGTCATTGTCGTAATTGTTCTTTTGTTTGAATATTTGTTCGATAAATATTAATATTAATATATTAATAAATATTATACCTAAAAGGCGGCCGAAAACTGTTAAGTTAGTTGGAAAAAATGTTTCTTTTCTTTTTGAATAAATAGATCCCTTTTTCAATTGATGATGAAAAATAATATGATATTTTTGAATACTAGTTTTTTTTGAAAAATGATATTTAAAAAAAATTATGACGACGCTGCTGAAAAGCGGTGAAATGAAAAGATAATTAAGATGGATATGCATGGTAGGTGACATAATTATTAAAAATAATTTATTATGTGTTGTAATTGAATATCAATATCAATATTAGATGGATTTAAGAGATCTTAAACTCGAAATCAAAAATATTCATGTCATACATTCGCTTACTCCATCGATATATACTTACATAGAATGGTAACGCGATAGCTGGTTTCCGCGAACTTCTTCCGTCCTGTGGGAATTTTGATACGGTTACCACCATCATTCAGGGCATCCTTTAAGTAAAATGCATCCCATTCGAGCTTTTCTCTAAACGGGAAAAATAAATTTTCTGTAAGTCATCAAAAATTATTTGTGAAAAATAAGTAGTGATATAGAAGTTTGATATATCGCTGGAAAGAGCAAGAATGTTAAGTTAATGTGAATGAAAAGTTAATATGCAATAAAATAAATCGTAGGAGTAATATAAAGTTGTAAGCCCATAAGCCTATGAACATATGTTATTGGGAAAGAAAGAGTTTATAACATTCAAAATATTGCCAATGTCCTACAGGACACACAACAGTCGTGCATGTTGTATTCTTTTAGAAAGAATATTACGTACCAAATCGAAACTGTAAGTCGTCAACATAAATGGTAAGTTGTTATAAGTCCATAAACTAACATTGTTATCAATTATTGCAAATTCAATTATATTTCATAGAAACGAATGTTTTACTATAAACTAAATGGGATTCCTATAGAAACTAAAACAATACTTAAATATGTATTTTAAATAGTTTATTTGAAATCTTAAATAGTTATAAACCCAATAGGATAGGAATCTTTATTATTTCTGTTTTTGAATACATACAAAGCAATCAAGATTTCTTTATATGAGAAAATTAAATTTTCCGTTATCTGTGCTCCACTTTAAAATAACAAACATATACACTTAACTAATTTTGATTTACGTTTTTCATTTCTTTCAATGATTAAATATAATAATGAATATAAGTTATAAAATAAACATATTTTCTCGTTAATTGCACTTTTCGTTTCGATAAACTAAAACCCCTAATTCGTTGTTTTTTTCAATATATTTATTTATTCGGATATATGGACATATATAATATATTGCAATAATAATAATAATAATAATATTGCTACATTATTACATTCATACAATATTTACAATATAAAAAAAGGAAAGTCAAATTACATAAAAGGAAACTAAAATAAATAAAGGTACCTGAAAAAAAAAAAAAAACCTGTACTACTACAACCCGTGAAGGGTCTTGGGCTCAGTACATATATATATTCGTACTGTTTCTAGGCCAACGGAAGCGCAATGAGGTGATTAGGCCTTTATCGCGCTCAGCCGTCAGGTTTTTCCCCAATTAATTTGGGTACCCACTTTATAGAGGCTGGGTCTGCCCCAGGAGGGTCTCCATATCCTAGGGTCGCCCCCCGACTGAATTAACAGAATAAATAATATTCTGCCAGAGCCGGGATTCGAACCCAGGACCCGGAGCACAGCAGACTAGTGCTCTATCCACTAGACCACGCCGCTCCATAAATAAAGGTACATAATAATAAAATTTATAAATTAAATAAATACTAGGTTAACAAACAAATAAACACACTCATACTTATATACGATATTTACAATTTACTGGGGAAACCCGGAAGAAGCCCACCTACCACTTGTGGAGGACAAGCAGGATCCGAGGGATCTCAGTGCCTCCCTCTCAGCAGCGTCACTGATAGCCAGCGGAAGCTGAGAGAGGGCACGATAGCCACAAACACACCGACCGCATATGAGAGGAGAATCTGACCAGTGTCAGAACTCTAGAATAGATATTTACAAAACGTCTCGGGGCCACTACCGTTTTAACCTTCTAGGAGGGTTGTATGGATGAGTGGAGCTGGATAGGGATTGTGCTAGAGGATTAGGACGATGAATGAGGTTCTGATAGAATTTGGAAAATTTGGTTGGAATAAGTTCTACAATGGATGGAACATTAAGGCCGTGGTGCACGGTATAGTTTGGTGACCCGATTCGTAAAACTCTGAATCGGTCAGACCAATATATTTTAAACATAAATGACACCTCATTCTAATCGCATCCGTGCAAAGCAGGTGCGGGTCAGCGAGTGACATAAAATGATAACGCGACTATTGCTTTCCGCGAACTTATGCTTAACCACTGTTTCATAACATGCCTGCTTTCGATAACAACATTGGGTAACGGATTCAATTTACTCGTTTTAATTACGTTTATTGTTGAATAAAAAAAAAATAATAAAAAAAAAACAAAGGAGGAAGATATCTTTGATAAATCCTTAAAAGGGAAGATACAGAGATAAATAAAGGAGAAAAGGAGCGCTGGGACTGACAGCTGCGGTGGCGATAAAAGAGAAAAGAAGTGGAGATGGCCGCTGGCGCGAGATAAGGTCCAAGGTCCATCGTCCTTTGTCTAATCCAATCAGCTCCAACCTACTTGTTCTCCCTTCCAGCCAATCTTACTGTCTCCAGGCCCGGTCGCTGGATTTATGGGTCAGCAGTTCTTGCAACCGCCGGGTTATAATGGTATGACGGTAATAAATAACCTCCGGCAATCTGTCAAATGCTAAGCTTCTCAGTCCATCAGTGTCCCCGTACACACATAGCAAGCCAACAGGTTTGCAATATTTCTTCTTCCGTTATACATCACCGAAGTTAATTTTATGAATACGTGACATATCAAAAAAACTTTAATGTAGGAAATAATAGTAATTAATAATCCTAATATTATATAATAATGTTTTATGCTTGGTTTAATTTTAATAAATATTATTTCTAGATGCTAAGGTTTTTAATGTTATAATATATATATATATATATATATATATATATATATATATTATAAATTAAAATTATTTAATTGATCAGCAGATTACAAAGTTGGCCACAATAAAGTGTACATGTACAATAAAAATTGTTTAAACATAAAAATTAAGACAATTTCAACAATGAATTGTTTCTCCTTTGATATCGATGACTTGTAATAACCGACGGTTCATAGAACCACACAGATTTTTGGTAAGATTTGGATTTTTTTCTTTTGATGCTACTGCAGCATCCTGAACCACTCTCCATAATTGTTTATCTGAATTGAACGATCCCTTCAGGTAAACTTCTTGAAAGAGGCTTTGCCAATAGTTCTCAATTGTATTTAGGTCTGGGAGGCGAGCTGGCCACTTAAGCGTTTGGATATTCATCTCCGAAAACTCCTGTTTAGTAGCTTTTTATACATGGATAGGAGTATTATCTTGGAGAAATTAAAAATTTCGTCAAGGAAGATAGTTTCAAACTATGGCAACACTTTTTCTCTGTCCAAACTTAAATAGTTTTGGCTATTAGTCATCCCCAGACGCGGTTATGGCGCCCCAAACCATAATACCTCCTCCTTTCATCTGTCGCTTTGGACAGTTAAAATATGTCTTTTTTCCACTTACCACATAGCTAAATTCATTATCTCAACCAGCTTCTGAAAATCTCTATTCATCAGTGAAAACAGTCCTTTCCCAGATAAATTCACCTATGGATAGCCATTCCCGGACTTTGGCGACCCTGATCTCCTTGTGTTGTTTTGTCAGAGGAATTTTTTTTCTCGATTTTATTCCATTTAATATTCATTTTCGGTAATTTTCTTTTAATCGTTCGTGAAGAGAAGGCTAAATTCGAATTTTCCTTTAATTCTTGTGTTGAGACAATTTCACCATCTTTAGCCAAATGACGAATTACTTTTTTTATTCTTAGTTCTTCCCTTCTTCCCAACTTAGGATGGGGTCTAGGCTAATTTTGTAATCGGTTTTAGACCGTTTTGAACATTTTAACCCCCGTGGAGTGGGAAAGGACGAATATTTCTCCAACAGCTCGGTAACTGAACCCTTTGCTAACCTCTTTCTTGACTCTTTAAATTAGATCCTAAATAAACAATCTTCATTAATTAGCGATGCTTTTACTATAAGATTACGAAAGAACCTGCCTTTAATCTGTCATTTTTGTGGATTTCTCACGGTGTAAACTTTATTTTGGCCAACTATTATTTGTTTATTTTATAGGATTAAGATTAAAGGAAACATAACACTGCCTTTTTTCAATATAATAATTATCCGTCTCTTAAAACTTATTAAAGACAACATTAAGAACAACTAAGGCTAGTTTTTTCATCAGACAGCCACTTTTATATCGCATTAGATTTATAATAAGGATTGTACACTTTAATTTGTCCAGGAGTGTATATATCTGTGGATCAACTTAATGTAAAAAGGAATTTTTTTTTTTTTTAAGTTTAAAAGGAAAAAAAAATGTATTTGTAACTAAGTTTTGAAATTATTAATGTAGAAAATAGTCCTATGGGGAAATTGATATGCTGTGTTTTATAGCAAACCAATTAATTTGGGCAGCCCCATTTTGTTTGTTAATAAGGTGTATCTCTCTTCTGTATTACTTTGACTTAAGTACGCAAAAAACATAGAAAATAAAATTAATCGTACTTTAGGACTGATTACTATTAGAATAATATAAATGCACAATTGAAATATGTAATATGTCTAGTCAATAGACAAAAGAAACATAATCAATTATTATTTATTATGACGTGAGAGGGTAAAAAAAACTTATAAAACGAAAGAAAAAAATTATTTTAGATAAATGTGTTTAAAAATCTAAAACTAACTGAATTGATAAGCAAAGTTTATTATTTTCTCTATATATTATCTATATCTATCTATCAATCTATATCATTATACATTTTTTAAATTTATTTATTATATTTTATTGAAATTTACAACTATATAGGAATACATCAAGTAAATATGCTGATTAAAGATAGTGTACATGAAAAACCTGAAGAGAAACTGCCCATTGGCAGCATTCTAGTAGTCGATCTAAACAAGAAGGTCTCGAGGCCATCTTCTTTTCAGACGCCTCGGAGGATTGTCGGGAATTGAAGAGGAAGGAAGGATTGAAACTAGTGGGTTAGAGTGGGATTGGAGTTTGTCATGAAAGGATTGATACCTGGTTCGGGCCTCATTATAAATGAATTTTGTTTCTATTTTATGTAATTTGACTTTATCATTATTTTCTGTATATATTGTATGAATGTGGTCCTATATCACTATTACTATTGTTCAATCCGAAACAAATTGTAATATTTCTCAATAAATAAATATTTAATTGATCAATTTATATACCTATGTATGCACTATTGAAGAAGTTGAAATGCAAATATCCCAAACACATGCTTCCGATGTATGCTGTCAGGGAGCAAACGAATTTACTCCGCGTTTCATTGATTAATGCCTATTGAGACCTGTATACGAGTTGTAAGTTTGTTAGCAGTCTATTAAGTGCTTATTTCACAATTTGTGAAACTCTTGCGATTTTTTCATTATAACCTCAGATTTTTTACAATAAGTATAACTCCAATGGCTGATCAAATGTTTTTAATTGCCGTATATAAATCAGTATATAAATAACATCTTCAGTATATAAATTTAAAAAAATAAATGTACATAATATATAGTTGGGGAAAGTATTGTGACCATAAAAATGATCAAATTTTGATATTTCATATTTAAAACACATATATACCTGGGTTTTCACAGTTATTCACCCAAATCGAGTAACTACATTTAGAACTTTATATTTTGCATTTTTAATCAAACTTCCTAATTAATTAAACTTAAAATTCTAGTCGACATAGTATAAGAAGATTTTTTGAATAGTCTTCATCTAAGCTACCTATAATTTTGTAGATTCGAAACAGTTAACTATAAAAACTAGCATCGATAAAAATTGGCTAAATATAAAATATGAATAAATTTGATATCTAATTAAAAGAAGAAAAAAAACAGAAATATTTTTGTTGGTCAATTTTGTTTTACATAATAATAGTACTATGCATGTATAATATGCATTTAGTAAGTTAATGATTTCACAAATAATAATATGTTGCACGAAAATTCCGCTCTACTACCATCTGGAATTCCCCACATACACAAATGATCCGTCTCTATCATCATTATAATCAAAGCTATTCCAAATACCTTCTCTATTTCCAAACAAATCTTCAACAATTTTAATATTTCAAATAAAATAAAAAACTTAACTTAACTTTTAAGTAAAATAAAATAATACACTATGTTGATTGATTCATTTTTTAAAGTTATTCTCAACAAATTTATCTACTAGAAATTTTCTTTTTCTTATATGCGGGTCAATCCATTCGAAATCGTCAACACCTTGCCGCTCGACATTTTTGATTTTTTAACCAGATATTTTCTATCCTTTCATGAATATAAAACTATAAATACAATTTTTTTCTTGCTAATACTTTTAGTGTTGTAGCCGTTTTAAGTCAGCTTCACGGGCAAAAACATGCCATAGGAAAATCTTTCTAATTACTGTAATTTTTTAGATATCAAATAAAGACAAAAATTAACAATAAGATAAAGACATGCGTTGTATTTTTCGTCCCTATGACTCATTCCCTAAATAGTGAAGAAAGTTGTTTAAAGAATTCTCGAAAATTACTAAAAAACGAGACTTTTAGCGAGATAAAAGTATGTAAAGGAAAAGAGAATCGTGTTTGATGTTTTAAAAAATAAAGAAAACGTTATTTTACCAGTTAAGAGAGTTTTATAACTTCGGAACCAGCTTAGTTTTAAAGACCGAAGTTTTTATCACTTAAACACATCGTATAGATAGGTAACATGCATCAATTTCATAATTTTTCACTCATTCCCTTTTGAGATATTTTCGTGTAAAAATCGCGGAAAATGAATTTTTGCCAATTTTGAAAATTCATATACAAAAAGGACTATGTTCTCAAGATCGAAATTTGTACATAAAATAGGACTTTGATTAAGCTATAAAGGAACAAATAATCAAACATCAGTCTCTTTTCCTTTACACACTTTTATCTCGCTAAAAGTCTCGTTTTTTAGTCATTTCCGGGAGTTTTTTTATAAACTTTCTTTACTATTTCGGAAATGAGTCATAGCGACTAAAAAATACAAAGAATTTCTTTATCTTATTGTTAATTTTTGTTTTGATTCGATATCTAAAAAAATACAGGAATTAGAAAGATTTTCCCATGACATGTTTTTTTGACGTGAAGCTGACTTAAAACGGCTGCAACTCTAAAAGTATTGGCTAGAAAAAAAATATTAAGAAAGAATAGAGAGTAACTGTTCAAAAAATCACCAAAATCAAAAATGTCGAGCGGCAAATTTTAAAAAAATTTGACGATTCCAAAATATCAAAGTAAATAATAATTCATAGTGTTCCATTGGCATTTTCGCCATACACATTTTATATTTTAATTACTATTCTTAAAGGACCCAGTCCCAGAATAAAAGTTATTTTCTATTTCTACTTTTATTTCAATAAAAAAAAAATTCAAAAGATTGCTTCTGGTACATTTTATATCCGTTCCATAAATACCAGAACATTGGTTTTTTTTTTTAAAAGTATAAAAGAAAAAAAAAATTGTATTTGTAACTAAGTTTTGAAATTATTAATGTACAAAATAGTTCTATGGGAAAATTGATATGCTGCGTTTTATATCAAACCAATTAATTTGGGCAGCCCCATTTTTTTTTTTTAATAAAGTGTATCTCTCTCCTGTATTACTTTGACTTAATACGCAAGAAACATAGAAAATAAAATTAATCGTGTTTTAGGACTTTGAGTCCCATTAGAATAATATATATGCACAATTGAAATATATAATATGTCTAGTCAATAGACATAAGAAACATAATCAATTATTATTTATGACGACGTGAGAGGGTAAAAAAAACTTATAAAACGAAAGAAAAAATTATTTTAGATAAATGTGTTTAAAAATTTAACAACTAACTGAATTGATAAGCAAAGTTTATTATTTTCTATATATATTATCTATTTCTATCTATCAATCTATATCATTATAAATGAATTTTTTTTTTCTATTTTATGTAATTTGACTTTATCATCATTTTATGTATATATATAATATATATATATATATATATTATATATATAATATTATAATATATATATATATATATATAATAATATATATAAAATCAAAAATGTCAAGAGGCAAAAATTAATAAAAATTTGACGATTCCAAATGGATTGACCCTTACTTTTTTTTCTCTCTTCTTAAATTATCAAAGTAAATAATAATTCATAGTGTTTCCATTGGCATTTTCGCCATACACATTTTATATTTTAATTACTATTCTTAAAGGACCCAGTCCCAGAATAAAAGTTATTTTCTATTTCTACTTTTATTTCAATAAAAAAAATTCAAAAGAGTGTTCTGGTGTATTTTATATCCGTTCCATAAATACCAGACATTGGTTTCCAGGATCCCTGGTACACAACAATATATAACTTAAAGTTAAATATTACATGTTCATATTTTACTCTCGTCTCTTTTTATACTTCCTTTAATTTATACGTGTTGCAGAAATCGTGCCGTAGATGTGTCGGAATTGCATATGTAATTTCTTCATTTCCTTTTCATCATCGAGAATTACATCAAATTGCGAAAGCTATATGATAAAGTATTACCGGCTATAATTCCCTTTAAAACTTACATAAATTCTCATACAGTTGGTTGGTCTAATTTTCCATTTTCAATTTCTGCCTCTTTAGCAATAGTCCATTACTCGAACATAATTTTGCATTTCCATTCCGACAAACTAATTTCCTCTTCCAATGATCCTGTATTAACATTCAAATCCATTTTGAAACTTCAAACAAAGCTTTGGGTTTCAACTTGATATTACAACTCGAATAAGCAGTTCATCACTTAATATCTCAGTGGAAGCGAGCGAGACCAATAACCAATTGCAAATAAGGGCGTAAAACGCATTTATTAGAGTAAATAAAACGATAAGACATATATATGTGATAATTACTAATTTTTAGTCAAGAATAGTAATATCTACTTTTTCATTGCAGTTTAGCTTTCATTGTAAGAGTAATAATAATAAACATTAATAATTTAAACATAATTTTTAACAAATGATTTTTACATATTAAAGTTCAAATTGATACAATGTAATAGTGGAAAAAGGATTTTCTGGAAAATAAATCTCAAAAAATGAGAGAATATTGTGTTTCAGTCGAGATTTTGAGTATTATATATATTATATATATATATATATATATATATATATATATATATATATATATATATATATATATATATATAGTCCGTCTTGAAACAGGAAGAGAACCATTAGCCATGAAGGTGATAGATAAAAAATATGATAAATCTATGGACAAAGCTCGAGTTCATGCCAGAAGAACGACTTCCAAAACTTTGCTTTAACAGACTGAAATCATTAGACAAGGATAATCCTGACATAAACTTCAATTGGGTGTCCCAATTTAGAGCAATAGCCGAGCTAAATGCCTTTGCAGAAGAGCTTTCATTCCACCATAAAAAACGGACGATACAAAGACGACATACTGGAAAAAGCACATAACCATTATCTCTCAGTCCGACATACAAAGGACCCTAAATTCGACTAACTATCCTTTATATAGATTACTATGCAACTACAATGCTCCCGACCCTGAAACGTACCTCACATTTAAAGTACATATAAAGAAATTGAGATGTGTCAGCCAATTAAGAGTAGCAAATCCAGAACATATTAGAATCTATGGAAAAAACTCAGATTTTTTTGTTCAAGTCACAAGAAAGCTGTATATTATGCAATCGATTTATCTACAACAGTCTACATCACATTCTCCTTCACTGCCCGGCACACAATGAAAATAGACGACTATTTCTTCAAAACTTCATCTTAGAATCATTCAAAGTATCCATGCTATACTGAGTATCGATAGTGTAGATAAGTTACATAAAGTGTACTATTACATGATAGGAGTCCAAAAAGTGCTCAATTCTTTATCCAAGAACATTTTCTATTCAGTGTTTTTTTTTATTTTATCTTCAAAGTGATATTTTGCTTATTTATTGTTTCTGTTATAGCACAACTAACTGTTTATTCTTTAATCTGTAATTTATTTTTGAAAGTCAAATTGTTTTAGTAAATTTTCACTATTATTTTATTTATTTTTAAACGATATGTATATAAAGTTTTAAAACCATAATATTGTAATTTATAGCCAAGCTAGGCTCTATTTGTATGGGGAAGCCCCAAAGACAAAATAAAATTTCTATTCTATTCTATTCTATATATATATATATATATATATATATATATATATATAATATATATATATTCATAAAAGAGCTTCTATATAAGTATTTTAGCTTTTAGGATGATTATTTATTTCACTTTCACTTATTTATATATAAAATATATAGTAAGAGACCGTATTACCATCGTGAAAATTTACGAATTCTGGTTTTCACCGGAAATACACGCTTTAGGGTCCCCTGAGTTCAAACAATTAAGTCGGGCATACAAGAGTATAGAATAGAAAATATTGGGTTGTAAAATAAGATCGTGGCGTATTTCAATATTTCAATATTTTGCGAATCCTCAGGAGCGTTGGCCCCAGATATTTTGCAGGATCTGATGGTTTAAGATCTAGTTTAACCTTAACGAAATTCATCAAAATCGGTGAGACAAAATTGGTGGTCTCTCCTTGTGAGTAAAATAATATCTGTTTAACAATTAGCAATTAGTTTTTTAAACAAATTTAGTTTCAGCCTGACTAGATATTTCAATGATCTAGTGAGACAAAGGACGGTCGATCTAATATGGCCTAGGAATAGTTTTCTCACAGCCACTCGTTGATAAATCTAATCGGGCCTGGAAAAGGGGGGCTGTAGGGGGGTTCTAGGGTGGGAGGGGGTGCTGGGGATGTTGTGTCCTCATATGTCGGTGTGGTCTCTCTACCTGTTGCCTTCAACCTCTAATCGTATCTGCCCTGCATCAACCGCAATTCCCTCTTTACATTACTTTCACAAGCCTATATATATATATATATATATATATATATATATATATATATAAAACAAACATGAAGAAGTAATGGGATCGTTGAAATTTTTAACGGAAATGTATCTTTTAGGGACCTCTGAATTTAAATAACCTATTTTCGCAAAACTTTCTTTGTGTCACTCCAAGTCTGGCAAAAAAACGAAAAGTACAGAAATGAGATTTCATATTTAATGTAGATAGAAGCCTGAGATGCTACAACTTTCTTACTAAAATCGACAGTGAAGTAAGGTAACTCAAGAGGAGTGGTCACGCTGGGCGTCAGATGAACGCGCACTTCTAGTACATATAAATTGAGCGCTGCACACAGGGCAAAATCACCAATTCAGGTGGACAAAAGTCAAGTCAAAAGTTTGGAATTTTCCAGTGCTTCAACGTTTTATTATTAGTTGGCAAGACCCTTAATACTAATATTTCCCGCTCTACCGTGTTTGCTAATAAATGGTTGTTGTTGTTTTTTTTATAACATATTTATTGATATCTACAACTGTATTACAAAAATACATCAAGTAAATGTGATGATAAAATAGAAAAATGTCATGAATTGCATGTAGAGATACTACCCAGTGGCAGCACTCTAAAAATATTTTAAACTAGAAGGTCTCGTGGCCATCTTCTTTTCAGACGCCTCGGAGGATCGTCAGGGATCGAAGAGGAAGCAAGGATTGAAACTAATGGATTGGAGTGGGAATGGAGTTTGTCATGGAAGGAACGGTACCTGGTTCGGGCTAAGTCAGCAACATATGGAATATTAAGGTCTTTATGAACGAGTTTGTTGGTGACAAAATAAGGAGAATTGAGGATTTTCCGAAGGATTTTGGATTGTAAGGATTGGATACGAGAAGAATTCGATGGTTTAGTAGAGCCCCATAGCTCTACTCCGTAGGTCCATATCGGTCTTATGATGGTAATATAGATGAGCCTTTTGTAGTAAAGTGGAAGGTTTGAGCGTTTGTCCAGTAAGTGTTGAAGTAGTCGGAAACGTCGGGCAGTTTCTTGTCATTTTAGTCTTGTATGAGGATTCCAAGTAAGCCGTTTGTCGAGATGGAGTACTAATAAATGGTAAATGTGTGAATCATTCCGGTTCATTGCATAATAATCGGCAGTGGGATTAGCTATATAGTTCAAGGTGTGTTTAGTGTTGTTTATTTTTTTTGCTTTTATTTAACAATGGACATTGCTGAGACAGTTAAGACATTATCGAATGTACATTGAAATCTACCTGTAGAGTTAATTATGCAATTAGTAAATGTATGCCCCTATTCAATAAGGAAAAACTGAATTGAGGAATAAGGAGCACATATGAATTGAGACACTGCACACACGGCAAAATCACCAATTCAGGTGGACAAAAGTCAAGTCAAAAGTTTGGAATTTTACAGTGCTTCAACGTTTTATTATTAGTTGGCAAGACCCTTAATACTAATATTTCCCGCTCTACCGTGTTTGCTAATAAATGATAAATGAGTGAATCATTCCGGTTCGCACAAGTGCTTAATAATCGGCAGTGGGATTAGCTATATAGTTCAAGGTGTGTTTAGTGCAAAGTCGTTTTGCTTTTATTTAACAATGGACATTGCTGAGACAGGTAAGACATTATCAAATGTACATTGAAATCTACCTGTAGAAATAATTATGCAACTAGTTAATGTATGCCCCTATTCAATAAGGAAAAACTATATAACTCCTAAGTTACACCAAGGATTTGTTTGTTGGATTAGTTTCATCTATCCTTCTAGTGCTCAAATATTACAAAGAATTTTTGCGATTTTGTGCGTTGTGGGCGATACATAATTTTTTTCAGACACAACACTCCGAATCAAAATTTTTACAAACTATAATTTCAATAGTTTCCTAAATAATATAAAATACATCGATTAGCAGGTTTCAGCAAATTCGGGCCATAATTTGATTTTTCCCGTATTCCGTGACTTTAAACGAAAAATGTAGGGAAGTTTTAGATTATAGCAAATAAATTTGATGTTTGACCACTGTGCGCTCGCCAATCTTGTCAAAAAATTAATTAGTTTTTATAATTTTTGAAATATTTTTTTCCATAATTTGGGACCCCAAAGGTTAAATATGGACACGTCATATTTTCCGCTGTGCGCTGGTTCCCAATAGTTACTAAAGGACATTTTTTGCAAAATTGATATTTTGACATATTTGCATTATCATCATTATCTAGTTATCTAACTCATCTATTTGTTTTTATCCAATGAACTCTCAAGTCCTTTAAAAACAAGATTTAGAAATGCAATTATATTCATAAGGTAATAATTACGCATTTATTTATGTTCCAAATCATACTAAAACATTGTATTTCATAATTTTAATATAGTTTTACTAACCCTTTCGTTACCGCAGTCCGTTCCGCCGAAGCAACATGGTTCAGCGGATTGAGACTAGATAACTGTTTCAGATTTCAGATTCGAAACCAGTGGCAGGATAATTATTTAATTAACCCATTCGAGACCAATTGCTCACCGTATGTGCAGTAAAATTTATGTGCAATTATTAGTTATTCTGAGTAAAATAGTCGTCGAAATAAGATTTTTCTGGAAGTAATGAAATCTGTAAAGTACAGGAAAACAAAATTTGGCATTGGTTGTACTGTATACCAAAAAATCTAAAAGTTATCTGAGGCCTTTTTTACATGAAAAATACTATGTACTACTCTGAGTTACATTACAGTATTATCTTCAGACATTTTTCTAAAATTTTTTTTGTTTATGTTATTTTTTTCATTATTCAATAGTTTTTTAAAAAGTCTTTTACTACTTTAAAAAAAAAAATATTTGAATTATTTTTGTTCTTAATTACTGAAAGCAAAATAATGATTTTATGTTATCAAACTATTTTTGAAATATATGTAAATAGATTTTTAATTGATGTATTTTCATTTTACGTTACACAGCACACATGCTGTTCAATCTGGTCATCAGACAAATATTTTACCGAGGAGCGAGCTGCATACCAGGTGTGCAATCATCTATTTATGTTAATTCACTTAAAAATTGGGTGATTTCCATAGTAAACATGTTATTTTAAATTAAAAATGAACAATACAAAGAAAACAAAATTCGCTCTTGTGGAAAGTGTTCGTGGAAAATCGTCGTATCGAATGAGTCAAGTTAATTCAGCCTTGGGACGACTCTGGTGTATGATGACCCTCATTATCACCTCATTGCACGACCGTTATCCAAAAAACAATACGAATCCCAGTATGTACTGGACCCAAGACCTTCATGGGTTTCAGAGGCACAGGCTAATTAGCTATACGCTTCAGTGATTTCCCGCACTAGGCATGTTTTCGGTTGTTAATTTTCGGGATTGGTGGAACCCTTAAAATACTTTTCATTTTAATTTAATATGATTAAAAGTGTACTCCTATACCAAATTGCCTTAATTTCTCAAGATCATACGGTACGACGTTTCAAAACTTCAAAACCACTATAATCATAATTATTTCTTAATAAATATATAAAAACTCCTTCTTTACACAATATTTTAAAAGGGAAGAACGTCAATGTTATTAATTTGTAAAGTACTGAATTTGAAGTATAATTTAAATATTCTCTATATCTTTCAAGCCCACCTTGTCTGCTATTCAATATACAGTCATGATTGACTTCAAAGATGTCTGAAGGAAGATTGGATATAAAAGCATAAAGTTACCTTGTTTTTGCATTTTTTCATCGCTGAAAGGAAACTTTTGTTTAACTTTAATATAGTTTCTCTTTTGAAATTGGAAAAGGTTACTCTGATAGTCCCTTCACTTTGTCAAATGACGAATCTGACATCCATTCTGATCAAAGAATCGCTTAATGAGTTTTAAAAACAAAGAAAAAGTTTAATGGATCAAAAGCATTGAAAACTTGAGTGAAAAGCTAAGTGATTTCTTTATCCACCAAACGACTCGTTTTTTTTCTAAAGTGTACCGATCCTTAATGTTTTATTATTATTCAAAGAAAAAAGGTTTTTATCTTTAACTTAAAATTCGAAGTGATGCGTTTATACTACCACTTACCTTTATAAGAAATGTATGGAAAGGAGACTCCATCTTTATTAAAATCTTACTTAGATTCCTCATACAAGATTTAAACAACAAAACACTTCTTGCAGATACCGATTACTGCAACACTTCTTTGAAAAAGGTTTAAAACATCCAGTATATTACAAAAGCTTATGTTACCATTATTATATTATGTCCATCTAGACATATGGACTCGAGCTTTAGGGCCAAGTAAACCTAAAATCTAATTTCTACCACTCTCAATCTTAAAATCCAAAATTTTCACAAAATCCTTGATGTCCCTTATTTCTTCTCAAATATAATGACCTTAATCTCCCGTGAGTTGCAGACTATTTCCAGAATACATTTACATATTTTAATTGTAAACTCCTTAGGCAAAGAAATCTCCTTGTCCTTAATCTGTCATCCCCATATATTTCTGATAATCCTCCTAAGGTAATATAAAAGATGGCCTCTTATGGACACAGTTTTAGAAACCAATAATATATATATATATATATATATATATATATATATAATAAAATAATTAATATAGGTATATACCTACTTAGAGCACTGGACTACTGTTATTGGAGTCCTGTGTTTGAACCTCGCTTTGGACGATAATAAGTTATTCTTTTATGTTATGCTGTGGGGAGATTCACGTGTAGGTGACCCTCATATATATGTATATATGTCTGTGTTATATATATATATATATATATATATATATATATATATATATATATATATATATATATATAATATATATATATATACATACATACATACATACATACATACATACATACATACATTTGGTCTCCCCTTGACAAACGTCTCACATGGAATCCGCACACAAGACTAAAACGACAAGAAACTGCTCGCCGATTTCGATTACTTCAACACTTACTTGACAAACGCTCTAACCTCCCACTTAACTACAAAAGACTCCTCTACATGACTATCATCAGGCCTATATGGACTTACGGAGTTGATCTTTGGGGCTCTACTAAACAATTAAATTCCTCCCTTGTTCAATCCTTACAATCCAAGTCCTTCGAAAAATTCTCAATGCTCCTTACTTTGTCACAAACAAACTCATCCATAAAGACCTTAACATCCTATATCTTGCTGATTTGGCCCGAACCAGCCATCAATCCTTCCATGATAAACTCCACAACCACTCCAGCCTGCTAGTTTCAATCATTGCTACTTCTTCCATTCCTGAAAACCTCCGTGGCGTCTGAAAAGAAGATAAGCTCCTTTCTTAGTAGCCTCGAGATCTTTTAGTTTAGATTACCTAGTGGAGGGATGCCAATGGGCATTTTCTCTTCATGTATAATATCTGACAGCTAATTTACTTTATGTATTAACTAATACAGTTGTAAATCTCAATAAATGAATACAAATCTTTGTATAAATTTTGCAAAATATACTTAATTATAAATTTAATCATATATTTTATAAATAATAAATAATTGTTTTATATAACGTTTCGAGGCTTTTTTTTCTCATCTTCGGATTAACAATAAAATCAAAAACAATTTAATAAAGTTACATAAAATTTTATTTTCCATAGTTTATATATCTATATATATATATATAATATATATATATATATATATATATATATATATATATATATATATATATATATATATAAGTTAAGGGCTGGAGTCTGGCAGTAACAGTCTTAATA
Source organism: Piezodorus guildinii (assembly GCA_023052935.1). Classification (NCBI taxonomy): domain Eukaryota; kingdom Metazoa; phylum Arthropoda; class Insecta; order Hemiptera; family Pentatomidae; genus Piezodorus; species Piezodorus guildinii. The sequence goes on from CM041295.1 coordinate 97,947,155, forward strand.
CTTGTTGGGAATGTAAATAACCTACGAAAGGTATTTGAGCAGGTTACATCTCTGAATAAATCAGTATTATTTCTGGAACCATATGAGTAGTTTACTTATAACCTTTACTTTTTTTAAATTTTCTTTTGCCACTTCAGATATCTATATATATATATATATATATATATAATATATATATATATATATAATACAGACGACAAATACAAGACATTTTTAGAATAATCATTTTACATATATGCGTCATTTATATACCAATAATTTCGTCATATAATTGATCATTTTTTTCTTTTAGTTCACTATCACATATCTATAATTGCTTTAACATTTACCTTTTGTTTACATGTAAGTATGAAGTGGAATATATTATCACTTCATACTTACATTTAAATAATAAATAAATAAAAATATTATAGAAGAAATGAAAGTACAAAATATTTTATTAATAATAAATACACTCTTCAATTTATTGAGATTAAAATACAAAATATACTTCATTATTATAAAATATTTACGAAGTAAAAAAACAACAAGATAATGCAAACATTACCTGTATAAAGAATCAAATTACCCGTACCTTCTACAACGGTAAAATAATTATAATTAAAACAAATAGTAACTACAGCATTACAACAAATAGTTACCATAATAATAACGAAATATTACATAACTCATAAAATGTCTAGTTTAGTATCACTGACGACTGGTTTCTACAGTGTAAGGAAGAAACTTAACACATAAATATATATATATATATATATATATATATATATATATATATATATATATATATATATATATAATTATATATATTTAATATTTATTATTTTTTTTTTTAACATTTGTAGGTGGGCTAAATTTATTATTTAATATGAGAAATATTGCAACGATTCTAATAGCAATTAATAAATTGTTAGATTGTAACAAACATATATTCAAGTTTGATGTGATTCAAAGCATAATTATTCCACCTAATTAACTGCAAACAGAAAATTTAATTTTGCAAGTAGATATCATAAAACTAGTGTACTTTAAAACGATAACAAGCATAATAAAAGGCTAAATATTCACAAAACATTGCTTTCAACAGAAAAGGTGTTTGGTTAGTGCTAACTGTATTTGGCCAATAGCTGCGAATTCAGCATTCTGTATCCAACCCCATTCACTAATAGCTATCTCTAGCCTTTATGCAAAATAAGGATTTTTAATAATTGCTTTAATAGAATAAAAGTTAGAACGGAAATATATATAAATAATTTTTATTTAATGACTGCATTTAATTTTTTTACATTTTTTCAGAAATATTACAATATTTGTCTCAATGGACATAATAATAGTGCTGTAAGATCACAACCATTAAGTTAAATATTCGTATGTTTAAACTATGGAAAAATTTAAACCTTAAAAAAAAAAAAAAGTGGTGGAGTAGACTAAAGTCTATTTTACTTTTCACTTTATTCGCCGTAAACCTCTGACATCCTGCTTTACAGTATCCTTTTATAATTATCGTTTGTCCAGTTCAACAGATCCGCTACCGAGGACTCCTACTTGACAAACGTCTAACATAGAACCCGTACACTAGACTGAAACGACAGAGAACTGCTTGTCGCTTTTGGTTACTTTAACACCTACTTGACAGACGCTCTAACCTTCCACTCAACTACAAAAGGCTCATCTACATGACCATCATATGGCCTATCCGGAATTACGAAGTTGAGCTTTGGGGCTCCACTAAACCATCAGATTCTTCCCGTCTTCAATCCTTACAATACAAAATAATTCGAAAAATCCTCAATGCTCCTTACTTTGTGGCCTTCAGACCTTCAAGTTTAGATTACCAACTGGAGTGCTGCCAAATGAGCAGTTTCTCTTCATCTATTTTATCTCATAGCTCATTTACTTGTTGTATTAACCAATACAGTTGTAAAGATCAATAAATAAATAATAAAAATAATAAAACTTTTAGATTAACGAATTTCTTAACGACAAGTTGTAATAGAAAAAAAGATATCATGGTATATGCAAATAATGAATATAGGTGATCAGCTACAAATATAAATTAATAAAGTAACCATTAAAAAAATAAATCCGGACTACCTCATTAATAAAATGGAAACAAAAATCCGAACAGAAATGATATCCGCAGCCAGCAATAGCCAATTTCATATGTTATATTCAAAACTTGATCCTGAAATAGCTATTTCCTACATCCACCACAACAACCTTAGTCTTTATAATAAATCTCTGATATTTAAAGCAAGAGGAGAACTGATGAGACTTAATTGTCAGCCATGGAGGAGGGATAGGATACCTACCTGTGCTATGTGCAACCTAAATGTGCCAGAGGATACCTACCACTTTTTGGCAATATGTCCTGTCTTAAAGGAGTTCAGGATGAAATACTTGGGAAAATATAAGTTAACTCCAGAAGAGGTAATAGATAGACTAAATGGGCTAGATTGGGTTAAATTTGCAGCATATTTAAATAAATCATTAAAATACAGACATTTTTTGGTACAGCATTTTAATTATTAAATTTTTACAATCAATAAAAATAAATCACAACATTACTAAAAATATAAATTATTATCAAAACTGAAAAAAAGAAAAGAAAAAGGGGCAACTCGACAGACGGCTTAACGCCATTGTCTTGTGGGCTTTGATCTCAAAAAATGTATATATATATTATATATATATATATATATATATATATATATATATATATATATATATATATATTTTATTACTATTTTGTATATTATGTAAATAAAGCATTTATTCATTCATTCATTCATTCATAATAAAATTTTTCACTTTTTAATATCGTTATTATAAGTTATATTAGTATAGGGTTTCTTACTGCCATTCCAGGAAGTTTTATTCAGTTATTCATTGGTTCACCCTTAGCCTCTTTATTCAGTTTACACCCACATTTTTCAGTTCTTTATTGGTAATTTATACATTATAGAGCCATTACAGTATGCATAACCTAAATAGGACCTATTTTTAATGTTCATTATGTCATTTATGGTAAACCATAAGCCTGAACATTAATCATGTGGTTATAAGTTTGTGAAGGACATATTTTTTTTTATTTACACGCTATTTTTTATCATACTTATTTATTAAAAAAAATTATTGATATTTTCCACGTATAATATACATCAAGTAAATGTGATGGGCATAGTATATTGAAATACAAGTAGAGACGCTACACATTGGCAGCACTCTAACAATATTTTAACTAGAAGTTCATCTTCTTTTCAGACGCGTCGGAGGATTATCAACTATCGTAGAGGATTATAGTATAGAAACTAGTGGGTTAGAGTGGGAATGAAGTTTTTCATAGAATGATTGATACCTGGTTAGGGCTAATTCAGTAACACATGGAACAATTAAGGTCTTTATACATGAGTTTATTCGTGTAAGGAGCGTTAACAATTTTACGAAGGATTTTGGATCGTAAGGATTGGATACGAGAAAAATTAGATGGTTTAGTAGAGCCCTATAGCTCTACTCCGTCAGAATTATTTTAGTTATTGACATTTACACTTACAAGTGTATCATAAAAGTTATGCAAAAAATAACATTAACGATTATGGACATATAAAGTTTGTGAAGAAAATTAGGTATATCTATTTTAGGCGAAGTCTGGAAGAAATGAGATATTCGGTTCTTTATGGATTATTGTATTGTAGGCGAAATACGGAGTGTTAAGAACTTTTTGAAAGATTGCTATGATTAGATGTATTTCAAAATACTTTTTTCGTTAGCTTTCATTTCGATTAATGCAATATATATATTTATATTACAATAATAAAAATATATAAACATACAATAAACAGATAATTGCACTTATTCACGGGTATTAATTTTGTTAATAAGTAACCTTTCCCCCCAAACCAAAAAAATAATATTATATATATATATATATATATATATATATATGCTTTTTTGTCTTGAAATTTGAGCTAAATTAGTTTTTAGTATGTTTTTTTTTTTAATTAAAGAGTAAAAACAAAATAAAGGATGGTAGCTAAAACACGAACGTTTTAACAAGCAATAATTGGAATAAAGTAATTAAGTTGTAAATAAGTGATTAGTATGATTTGGTTATTTTATTAAAGAGCTAAAACGATTACTTAAACATTGAAGTTATTAAACACTTAAAATAGATTACGAGGTGTAGAAAAACAAAACTAAATCAACAAATATGGATTTAGTCCCGAGGCGACTAAGAGAAAACAGGCGCCAGGAGCTACTATCTAGAAATGCTTTTCAGTAATACGGGTTATGCATCATTCCATACCTTTTTTTTAAGATTCACTTTTTTAATCATTAGAGATTTATATAATACACTTGATACTTAATTTCTATAATAATTTGATGATATAAAGAAAATATCGATTTATTTATATCGGACTATTTTATTTAACTTTTATCACCATGCATATCCTTAAAAAACTAAAAAAAAAAACTATTTAAAAAAAAAATTAAATTCTGTAAAAATAATTTTTAATCTAGAACATTTTGTCTTCTTAGAATAATATGCACTGGAGTTCTGACACTGGTCAGATCCTCCACTCATGTTTGTGGCTACAGCGCCCTAACTCAGCCTCCACTGGCTCAGACCAGTGATGCGGCTGAGATAGAGGCGCTGGGATCTCTTGGATTCCGCTTTTTCCTCCACAAGTGGAGGGAAAAGCGCTTGCTGGGGTCCCTTTAGCAATTGTATATTTGTATATAGTCATGATTGTGTGTAAGATGTTTATTTATTTACCAACTTTTTATTTATCTCAATAATAGGTTTTTGTTTCGATTTGTTTTGTTTTTTATTTATTATTATTATTTTATTGTATATATATGAATTTATTTATGTTCTATGTTATGTAATTTGACTATTATTATTATTTTCTGTATATATAGTATGAATGTGGTCTCTTATCAATATTATTATTGTTCATTTTGTAACAAATTGTAATATATCTCAATAAAAAAAAAAAAAAAAAAAAAAAAAAAAAAAAAAAGAGAGAGAATAATATACAGTGAACAGAAGAAGTACAATTTGTCTGGCTTTATTTGATACATGATTATTTCGTCGAATAATAAATTATATAAACTTAAAACAAATAAAATATACAAATTAAACGGATAACAACATCGAATCAGTTTAGTTATGTATTAATAAAGTCAAGATTTATCACATATGTGTGGAAGATTGATTTTTAATAAGTTGGATAAATATATGGTGTTAGTGATGATACTTTACCAAGGGAGAAGGGTAAAATGTTTCAAAGTGTGGATGATAAAGGACTTTTTAACAGAGGCAGTTCTATGTAAGGGTAGGTATAGATCAGTAAGTTGTGATCTTGAGTTTAGGGTGTGCAAGGGAGAGCGAGGAGTAAGGTATAGCATTGTTTTCTGGCTCGCAAGTATTGAAATAGAAAGATGCCAAATAGCTATATTCTTCGGGATACGGGATAGAGCCATATTTGACCAGAATTCCAACGAGAGACGTGTGACTTTCTGGAGGGACCGAACACAAATGACAGGAATCCGTATTGTTCCTAGACCAAGGGCCGTACTATTGGGTTATTAGACTGAGATCACGCTTCAGCGCCAGTTTTCGCCTCATATTTTCGAGTAACCACTTTAAAGTGGCTGGGAGAGCCCTAGATGGTTCTCCCTACCCCAGGATATTGTAAGATAATAAATGACTATTCTGCCAAAGCTGAGTCCAAACACGGGACACGGAGAACAGGATAATTATTAGAGTTAAATATGCTAAGAGTATAATAAATAATAGAAACTTATAAAAATATGACAATAACCAATAAAAAATAAGGCATTAAACTCAAGACCCATCATTGGTTGTTGGTAAATTATTCTAAAATTAAATCAACTTTCTAAACTATAAAACCATTTTTCATCTAATCAGGGCTCTGCTAAAGTATCCCATTAAGGTGTGATTAAATGGTTTATGAAGGGCTCAACGTTTAAAGAAGTTGTAAGCTTCTTGTTGGTAAAAATATAGGTAGCCCTTTACAAGTTTTCCCTGAGGAAAACTGTGAAGGATTTCAAGCGATTTTTTCTTGTTAAAGCTCTTGACAGCTTCTACCTGACAAGGGGAATCGCTTCCAGCCCTGTAACAACCTCCACAGGAAATGATGAAAATTGTATTTTCCATTGAGCAATCCTATATATTTATCTTAAAAAAAAAATACATATATATATAAAATGTTTTTATTCGCTGTATTAGAGGTTATAACAAATACTTCCCAGCGATATGAGCAATATTTGTTTAAACTAATAATAATAATAATAATACTAGGCTTACCGTATCCGAATATTCGATGTCAATACCACCAAACCCCGTCAATACCGCAATCCTCCTTTCGACGCTTAGGCCTACCTTTCGGACGCCTACCAGTCGGATCAGCGAATAACCGGAATCCGTTCCTCGCCGAGTCCAACAACTCTACTCACCCATTTGATTCTCGCGATGCTATCAACTCAATTATATTCACAGGATACAAGTTCCGCAATTCCGCGTTGTACAACCTTCTATGTATGTATATATATATATATATATATATATATATATATATAATATATATATATATACATGCATACATATACACATACACACATACATACATACAAAAATCACAAAGTGATAATAATGATAATAAGTAAAATAGAATGAGAAAATAAAAACCACTAATTTTGAAAACAAAAGCAAAGAAAAATAAACATTTAGTCATTATAATTATTAAATTATATAATCAATTATCAGATTGAAGATCAACAAGCGTCTGTGAGGGATAATAGATGCTGGAAAAGGAGATATTTAAATGTGGATAAGGAAGAAGCACGACGTATACAGGAAGGAATGGAATTCCAGAATGCAGTGGAACGGGCAAGAAAGGATCGATCATAGGCTTTAGTTCTGTGGAATAGGATATAAAGGTTGGAGTGGCGCGATATTGTACCAAGCAAGTGACTGAGGATTTTATTTGAAGGAGACTGTAAATATAGGAAGGATGCTGGGATTTTATCGTTTGGTAGAGAAATGACCCAAGGAAGTACTGTCTGCGTAGAGGGGGGAAGAGCCACTTCAACTCAGCGTAGAGGTGAGTCACGTGAGACCGTCTCGAGGCACCGAAAACAAATCTTAAACAACAGTTCATGATACGCTTCAATCTGTTCTCAAGTATCACACAGAGGCCCCCGTACACCGCACAGCCGTAGTTGAATTGGGGGAAGATAAGTGAAGAGACAAAGATTTTACGCGTGGATTCGGGAAGAAGGTGACTGGAGCGATGGAAAAACTTTAGGGTGCTTATGGCTTTACGAGAAATTTGGGCAATATGGTGTTTCCAAGATAGGGATTGGTCAAAAATAATTCCTAGGTTTTTGACAGAGGGACTGAAAGCATTGGGATGATCATTTAGGAATAAGGTTGGAAAGGTGGAGTTGGATCTCAGGAGGGGGTAGGAACCAATCACAATAGCCTGTGTTTTCATAGCGTTTAAGCTTAGCTTATTCAGGTTTGCCCAGGCACAGATTCTATCTAGGTCTGCCTGAATAGCGGCAAACGCAGATGATAATTCGGAAGGAGGGAAGGAGAAATAATCATCAGCATATAGGTGGTGGGAGCAATAGACTATTGAATTAGGGAGATCATTGATGTAGAAATTGAATAGGAGAGGGGAGATGCTGGATTCCTGGGCCACACCTGCCGAAAGGGCGAAGAAGGATGATAAAGGATGATTAGGAATGTAAACGGCCTGGGTTCGACCGGAGAGGAATGATCGGAACCAAGGAATAGCCCTGTTGGAGATATTGCATTTAGTCATATACGAGTTTATATATATATATATATATATATATATATATATATATATATATATATATATATATATATATATATATGAACAGTTCTTTAAGATTCGTTTATGGCACGTCGAGGCGGTCTCATGTATCCCATCTTTATACCGAATCAAATTGGCTTTTTCCCCACACCCGTAGGCAATACTTCCTTGGATCTTTTCTATACCAAACTATCAACTCCCAACATCCTTCCTATATCTATAATCTCCTGCAGTTCAAACCCTCAATTCATCCATTAGAGACTAGATCCCGTATGTCCAACCTTTATATCCCTTTCCACAGAACAAAAAAATATGAATGCTCCTTTCTGGCCCGTTCTACTAGTCTCTGGAATTCCCTCCCATCAAACATCCGCCATGCTCGATCCCTCTCCACATTCAAACACCTTCTCTTCCAGTACCTTCTAGCATCCCAAAATGACGCTGCTTGACAATGTTAAATTTTTTAGCAGGATTGTATTAAATATTTTTATTTTTTTTCCACAAGTAACGATCTATTTTTTCAACTATTTTATCTGGAAGATTTATTTTTTTTTTACATTTTTTTTTCTTTTCTTTTTAAATTGTTTATATTGTGATTATTATGCCTTTTATGTGAAAGAAGACTTCGTTTTGTATCATTGTAGTATATTATTTTTATTTATGTTTAATTGGTTTATTTTTCACTATTTCTTGTCCAGTTTAAGTTACTTTATTATTTCAAAGCTTATGTTATTCTTAAAAGACCAAGTAACAAAATAATGTTAACTTTTATTTTTCTTCTTTTTATTATCCATTCAAACTCATTTATTTTTCATTTTGTTCTAACAACTATTTTCTGAGGATATTTTTTAATTTTAATTTTTATTCATTTTATTTTTATATTTTACGTATATATTCACCCTTAATTGTAAACATTAGTTAATTATGTTCATTTTGTCTGTTGGCCAGACATACTGTATATTGTAAACTGTGCAAATATGTTATTCTCAAGGGACACAGTCCCAGAATAAAAATCATTTTCTATTCTATTCTATTCTATTCTATTCTATATATATATATATATATATATATATATATATATATATATATATATATTTTTTTTTTTTTTTTTAAATATAACAAACTGATTATTTTAGATAATTATATAATAGATTTTTTAATAAAACACATGTTTCTATATAAATTCAATTTAATTAATTCCTTAATAGTTTCACGTATTTGTATCTCTGTTTTTGAAAATTCTTTCATTGATTTTAAAAATGGATATATATATATATATATATATATATGGTCAGACGGGGTTTCCTGTGGAGAAGAGACTTAATCGACATTCCTACCTATCCTAATCCACAGCATCGTAGGCTCTAACCTCAAAACATAGGAGCCAGATACATGCCATGGAAATGAGGTATCTTTTGGAACTTGGTATTAAAACCCTCCTCGGTTATAAATTATGGGAAAAATCCGGCGACTTATTGTGATCTAGGTCTGATCACCTCCTTACACTACCGCTGACTGTAGGAATCTCTGTTGGTAATAAACCTCTTCATTTGTAGAGGTACATAGTTTATTATTATTTTTATATAACATACTAAATAGTAGAATGTGATAGAAGAAGACGAAAAACGGATAATATTTGGTGATTTGTGTTTAAAATAATTTCTATTATTATATTTATAATAAACTTATTAAATAAATAATAAGTTTCTCTAATTGCTTTGAATAAGGATGGTATGTGAAAGTCATGTGTTGGCCATACTTTAGTTGTAAAATTTTTCTATGTTATTTACATGACAATGTGAATTTTTTTAATGCCTAATAAAAGCTTTGTACTATTGCTAGAAATGTAGCAAGAAACAATGTAAATATTGATACATTTGTACCGTTGTGAAGGCCTGCAATGAGGGTCGAAACGTTGGTTGCACACAACTAACAGACCTCCTGAACCACCTGATCCTTCGATAATTCGAATAAATTTATTCGATAATAATAAATAAAGAGTTTTCAATATTAATATGGTAAACAATTATTTATGTTTCTGTTATATAAACTAATTGTCTAAATTGCTTATCTTACTTGCTATAACTTACGCAACGTAAGATAAGCTTTGCCTGACTTAAAATAACAAGAGCGGCGTGGTGACTTTGTTTATCCAAAGAGGCAAGTACTATTCCACTGTCTAATTCAATAGCTGTTAATCAAGCCAACCCTCCAATTAAGGATCTCATTTCGCTTCTCCTCACAACTAACGCCAAGTTTAATTTAGTGCGGTTTCTAGGAGCTTCCTAGTTCTATTAAAACTATAAACAAAAAAGTGTGACGCAAAATAACGAAAAATATTGAAATACAATAACCTTTACTTAGTTAGAACTATGTAAGATGAAATATTTTTTTTTTTTGCGTTTTACGGAAAAAGGTTTGTATTCAGAAATATTAAAGTATGTCTCAATATGGACGTTATACCACCTACATATAATATTGAGAGAAAAAAAAGTAAAATCAAATTACATAATGGAAAATAAAATTATATACAGAAATTGCACTCAATAAAAAAAAAAAATCTTCAAAATTGTACATAAACGCATGTTTCTTAAAAATCCTAAGTACACAAAAAATAATATTACTTATTCAAAATGAAAGAAAAAACATAAAAATATAGAAATTCAGACTTTTCTTGTAAAGTAAATTATAATATTAATCTTCAAAACTCTGCCATTGTTGATTTGTGTAAAAAGAAGATTCTTTCACTTCATATAACCTCACAATGATAATTTTTTTTTAAAGCAAAACTTTTATAATTTGACATAAAAACTGATGTTATTCTGGTGGTAGTTAAAACTACAAACCAATAATTAAGAAACATTATTTGTTTTTTTTTATTTCACTAAGCTTATGGTATAAATAAGCAGACTAAAACAAAAATATTAAATGGGATTAATTTTATCACAATAAAAAAATAAAACATAGGTAATGCAATTTACATGACTATGGATGTCCATAATAACAAAAAGCATAATTTACAAATAAAATAAATTCAGAGTCATCTGAAATACACTCATACTTATATTAAATATTTACAATACGTTGGAAGAACCCCGGAATATGGTTTTCATCCCACTTGTTGAGGGAAAAGCAGAATCCAATGGATCACAGTGCTTACCTTACAGCCACGTCAGTGGTATGAGCTAGAAGAAGCTGAGTAAGAAAATACAAAAATTTACAACATAAGTTAGGGGAGCTTCATAAAAAGAAAGGAATGTGTATGCATATGTTAATAACTAGTTCTAACCCTGATCTAGTTAGTAGGGGACAAAGATCGGTACAGTATTTTCACTTTAAAAATTAATATTTGACCGAGTCTGGCATCCGGGACTGCTTTACAAACTCCGAAAATTCCTCCCTCCAACATACTTCCTCATCATCCAGTCCTATCTCACTGACAGATCTTTCAAAATAAATCACAATAGTTCCTATTCATCCCTTTTTGTTCAGTCCGCTGGCGTCCCACAAGGCAGTATCCTCGGACCCATTCTCTTCACCGTCTATACAGCTGACATCCCAACCAATACTAACACTTTCCTCTCCACGTATGCTGATGACACTTGTGTGTTATCAGTCAATAACGATCCAACTATTGCCTCTCAAAACCTACAATCCCACATAAGAGACCTCCAGATATAGTGTCAGAATTGGAGAATGAAAATAAATTCAGAAAAATCCCACCAAATAACCTTTACCCTCGGTTGTAAACCAATGACATCCTGTCCTACTGTATCCTTTAATGATATTCCGCTTGTCCCGGATAGTCCGCTTGTGAACAAATCCGCTACCTAGGTCTCCTCCTTGACAAACGTCTCACAGGGAATCCGCACACAAGACTGAAACGACAAGAAACTGCTCGCCGATTTCGATTACTTCAACACTTACTTGACAAACGCTCTAACCTCCCACTTAACTACAAAAGACTCCTCTACATGACATCATCAGGCCTATATGGACTTACGGAGTTGAGCTTTGGGGCTCGACTAAACCATCGAATTCTTCCCGTATCCAATCCTTACAATCCAAAATCCTTCGTAAAATCCTCAACGCTCCTTACTTTGTCACAAATAAAATCATCCATAAAGACCTAAATGTTCCATATGTTACTGATTTGGCCCGAACTAGATATCAATCCTTCTATGACAAACTCCATTCCCACCCCAACCCTCCAGTTTCAACCCTTGCTTCCTCTTCGATTCCTGATAATCCTCCGAGGCGTCTGAAAAGAAGATGGCCTCGAGACCTTCTTGTTTAAAATAGGTACTGGAGTGCTTCCATTGGGTTGCTCCTCTACAAATCTGTCTCATGTGATTTTTCTTTTAGCATATTTACTTGTTGTAATATAAATTTCAGTTGTAAATTTCAATAAATAAATATTTAAAAAAAAAATAAAATAAAATAATGAATTGATTCATAAGATTTATTTACGCCTCCCCATGCGATCACATACTTCTTACTGGCATTCTTTATCCAGAAAACCTTATTTATTTGACCACTTCATTCCTCGCATTTCCGTACATATCCTAAACTCAAGATCTAAACCTAGCGATTTATATTGTTACGGTCAGAAGGACAATGTCAGGTAAACCTCGCCTAGAGGAGTCCAGATTTGGCTAGAAGCTTCTGGGACCTATACAATCCTCGAAGTACCTAGAACGACCCATTCGCTTCCTGCATTTACCTGGCCACCTCCTTTGTCCAGACTCTTCTCTTGTGGTTGGTATAAATACAGGTCCACTACGCCTGAGACTGTAAGTCTTAATCCGACTCAACAAGGTGATGTATCAGTGAACTGTAGCAGTGTGTCAGTCTTGTAATAACCGGTCGGTGGGAAATTAGAATACTGTAGGTTATATGTAATTTATATTTGTAAATTTTCATATAATTCTAGTAGATTGTATAAATTCATGTAAGTAGATTAGCTTTTAGGAATATCTAATTTTATTTGTAGACACTTTAGAAGTTAAATAGAAATAGGCCCAGATTAAATCTTAAGATAATTGTTGTTAGATATTTAGTTAAGTTATCGTATAGTTATTCAATTATTATTGTGTGTATAGCAGTTAATAATTCCTCTGTAATTTAGTACATTTAGTATTCAATAAATATTTGTAAATGGTAAATTAATGTAGTTTATTTTTCACACCCCATAGCCCGTAACAATATGTTCCATTTCACACAACTGCATCTTTTGAAAAGTCCTTTATCATCCGTGCTGCTATACTTCCTTCGTAAAGTGTCATACTTAACCACATTCATGCACCAGTTATTTCTCCTGCTCTTAAAAGATCAAACATCCACACACATGTAAATAGTCTCATCGTTTGTATTTATGCGCTAAAAGCATAAATTATTCATCTGTTTTATTTATATATTTTACCCATTTTAATTTTATATATCTTAAATTGTTAGATATTCAATTATCACTAAATAAGGCCAATTTTGTAATTATCAATAATAAGGCTAGACAAAGAGAACCTTTTATGTTCATTTTTCATTATTCCTTCTTTCTCTTCCTCCTTTGTGCCTTTTAGCGAGGAAGTCTATCTTTATTCTAGGGAAAAATTCCCTAATAAAAATTATTTTCATCTCATTTCCCTTTAAAAATTATATTATTAGACTTTTTAATTTTATTTTAATTTAAAAGACGAAATTAACATAAATGGATTAGTATCTAAGGAAGTTTTTAAAAGAGGTAAACACATAAAACGTTTATATTTTTATTTTATGTAACATTGTTGTTTTTTAATACCAAAATGTTATTAAAAAAAAAAAACATGAAATTTTTATTTGATATTTAAATGTTTATATACATTATTTAATTTCGTTTTTGTTTAGATTTACATCCGTTTTCATGATGAGAGTAACTATACTACATATAACTTCGCCTTTATTCAATCTATTACTCTTCCAACGTAACTTTATTTATTTAAAACAAATAATGTTATTTTTATTTTGTTTATTCTAATATATTACGATTTGTCTCAATTGACAATAATGATAGTGCTAAAAGATCACAAAAGTGATTAATAAGTGTCAAATTTACGATAGCAAACTAATAGAAGTAGGCTAAGCTAAAATTACTCAATATGTTTTAGCTGTTTTAAATAATTTTTATATATAAACACAACTTGTTGCAACATAAATGTGAGTTAATCCCATTCGTGAGTTGATTTTCAACAAAAAGAAAACAAGGGTTTAGGTTTCAGAAATAAGTTCTTCAATTTCCTTCTTTTTTTTTTTAATCATTTGAAATTAAAATACAATAATAATAACAAAGTGTTTCCGAGCGAGCCTGCATAAGATATAGCGTTAAGAATACCCAATACGCTTAAATATATTGTTTATGAATATTTTGGTATCTTTTCTAATAGTAGTCAAGCTAAGATGATTTCGCTTTAATTTAGTATGTAGAACTATGGTTATCTTTCAGATAAGTACTTATTTTTTTTCAGAAAATGTGCCTTACAACTATAGTAACTTTAGAGGTTCTGCGATGACAAGAAAAGTGAGAAAAGCAAGCGGTATTTTCATTTATAAATATAGATAAGTTAATGTTTTTGTAATAATTTGCTTATAATGTTTAAAAAGATCTTGAAGATGGGGGAAAACGCCGGAACGTAGAGCATTCTTTTTTATAATAATTATTTTTGGAGAATTAAGAACACTAACTTCTTCAGAAGACATTTTCATGTCCTTTATTGTAAAATTTTCATTTTACTTGTATTTATTTTATATAAAGCTGTAAGACCCACTGTTTAAAAAACAAAACAAAAAAAAAACGTACAATTCATCCCTTGTTTACTCGCCTTTGTTTGATTCGATTGATTGATGGTCTGCAACTGACAAATCTATCACAAATATGTCTATTTGTTTTAGAGAGGTTTTACAGATTTTTTTTTATTTATTTTTTTTTTTAATTCTTAACTGAAATTAAATCACATACATTTTTTCCATTGCAAAAAGAAGTCACTATCCTACTGAGGCAAGCCCCTATGTGGGAAAGGAGTTCATCTGCGGCAATCCAATATAAGTAAAATAACAAACAGTAACAAGGTACAATTAAGAAACAGTAATTAACTACACAACCATGTAAACCAAAAAGCAGTAAGAAATGCAAATACACATATACACAATATAAAATAAAAGCACGTATATAATAACTTAAATTATATAATACTTAAATTATAAAAAAAACAAAAAAAAACAATGACACATTTAAAATAAGTAACAACATCAGAAACATTTAGGACGACATGTCTTCGGCTATAAGTAATTTGAATTTAATAATTCAGCAATTTTTTCTCAGTGATGGATTTTTTTCCATATTTGTAAATTGTAAAACTTTGAATACTTTGGAGGATTAGTGTGAGAATGAATGAAAAATAATTTTAATTCTGGGGATTTCCTCCTCTAAAAATAATTTACACTGAACGAAGGTTATACGGAGAATAGCATAATTGGCTTCATAACCAAAATTACTTCAATAATATCTTTTCCGCACGATTTCACCAGATCAATACAAAATATTAAATCTGTGACTGAATATGCTAGGTAAATTATATTTAATTTATTGTAGGTGACCTGCCAATAGGTAGTATATCCACCTGTGAAACATGACAGTATATCTTGTATCGCATTTACAAAATGTATTTTATTATACAGTTGTAAATATCAATAATTTTTTTTAAAATTATTTTTCGACACAATAGCTCTAAATTTATTCATTACATAAAAATATTTGCTCAGTTAAGCAGCAACATTAGTTACCTGCCCATTCCATGTCAATCGGTAATCAAAAATAATTCCGAGATATCGATTTTGAGGAAAATTCTCAACAGCAGGACAATCACAAGGAGAGAGCTGCAAGTAAGTGAATTATCATCTCATACTTTGGGTCCTGGTGATACATAGAAAAGGGGTTGATTTAGTTCTCTTCGGATTTATTGTAACAATATTACAATGAAACCAGTTAGCATTCGATTGGAAATGAGAATTCACCATTATTAGCTTTATGAATAATAAAAAAAAATTCGGAATGCTTCACGAATTATATTGAAGAGAAAGGAACTGATAATATTAAAACTCCTTTGTCATAATTTTCTAGGAAGCGACGCCATACACATGCAATAAAGGCGGAAGATGCCACAAAATCAAAATTTAATATAGTCCGTACATAAAAGCTTTCCCCTATATATATTGGCGCCAAATAGAAGAGAAAATTCAATATTCTGCATTATCTTTTATATGTACCACAGCTGTTTCATATTAAATTGTTTCAGAGTGCACAGATATGGTTTGGAAGAGGCTGAAACTGCTTATTTCCATTATTATGGCCATAGGTGTAGTACGAGGAGTGTTTAATATAGCAAAAGAACTGAACTCTCTACTAATGTATATAAAATTTATTATTGGATTTCATAAAAAGAATATAAAAGCAAATAAAAATTTAAGATACAAGTAGTGTTTTGTATGTCATACTAGTATTTATTAGGAAAGGCTTTTTTTTTTTCTTTTTTTTTTGACAAAATGAACATTGTAAAAAACATTTGGTATGCTTAACACAAAAAGTTCACTTACCTTCCATCTTAATGGCAATATGTAAGTAATTAAAAGTTTAAAAATCTGTTGCGTGGAGCTCACGACATTTACTTGCATCCGGTGTTAAAATCGTTCAAACACATTTAATTAAATTTACAGATAAAAAAGGTTGAGTTTCGATAGAAACATAAACAATATATTATATTATTCTATGCAACATTCAGTAAGTTTTATACAATACCAATCACTCTCTATCACCTTAAACAACTTTTTGTATAAGTTAATATTTTTTCTAAAATCTTTAGCTTTCCTACGGTATATTTTAAGTAAGTAAGGAAATATTTTTGCTCTTTCTCCTTCAGTTGGATATCAAATTCGTTCACCGTGTATATTTAGCCGTTTTTTATGAATGCTAATAAGATGATATTCTTAATTTTCTAGAATATACAAAATGAAAGGTACTTTAGAGAGATAAAATACAAAAATTTTTAATTTAAGCTCTGTCATTTAATCACAATGAAACCTAATTGATATTAAAGCCTATTAAATTGACATCCATATATATCGAGCTTAATCAAAATCGTTAGAGCCACTTTAGAAAAGATAAAATCGTCTGACCCTCGTCCCACATTGCCTGCGAGTTGTCCGCTACTTGTTTCTTGAGTAGCCTACTAAGCTCAGACGGGGTTAAGATAACTAAAGGTAGGATCGGTACCCTAGCATAAGATGCGGTATCATGTGACAGGAATTTTAAAATAACTGATATGTAACAGTTGAAAAGAGTAGGAGAGAAACAGGAAAATGAGTGACGAGAAGGGCATGAATTTAGTAGATAATAATTGATATTGGAGTATTATTTAATCTGATTTAAATCATACCTCTAAGTAATTATTTCTTACAACTTTAACTTTAAAGGAGAGTTCTAAAATTGATTTCAAGAAGGTAGGTAAGAAAATGTTCTGTGTTTCGCGCTAATTTTTTTTTCTTTTCATATCAAATTTATGGAGAACTTTAGAAATATAGTTGAATAATGATAAACCATGATACTATCCCACAACTTTTACTTATTTGTATGTGTTGAATTATTAAAGAATGTTGGCATGCAAGATGCAAGCTAACCGTATGACTGCCACATTGATACTCTAAAGAATTCCTGAGACAAGGAAGCAGACTCTTTGAAGAACGGTGTGAGCCGGTACCACCTCACTTCCAATCCGTCCCAATATTGCTTCGTGACCCAATCCTCAATTTAAACTTCTTTTCTTAACCCAACTACATCTAGGGCTGTTTTCACTGTCTTCTAGAGTGGCACACACACTCTTTCCGGTGTATTAAAATATATTTGGTGTCTGGAATACAATGAATACTTTATATGTAGTTTTGGATTTTATTAAAATATTGAACTTTCAAAAATTGCACATTTGTATTTATTTACTATTAATTAAATTTATCTTCTACTACCCCATAAGTTAAAAAAAGTTACAGAGACAAAATAACAATAAAAATACATATATCATCGAATCATTAGCATCATATTTTTTTTTATTTATACATTTATATGATTTTTTTTTTATTATTAAGAATGTGCTCATTATTAAATCTGGGTTTATTGACTTCCTGTACTTTTTTTCTAATTTAATATTACTTTAAATTTTATTGATTAGGTTTTTAATTTTTTATTTTTCCTATTGTAATGTAAGTAAAAAATAACAATCACCCACTAGTTAAACTCAGCCAACGGTGACGTGCAATAGATACTTCCACCATAAAATGTACTATAAAATTCTTAGCATATGTTATATAATATTGTGACAGACTTTAAAATTAAAATTATAAATATTATACATGTATATCAAATCGGAAGGGTCAACGTTTATAGCTAATTCAAATTTAGGTTAAAGAAAATTACGATTCATACCTATAACATGAGAATTTGACATTATAGACGTTACTGTGTAACACCGAAATCTTGTGAATGTCAGCATTCACATTTTTACTAGGTATATGTCCGACATATTTAGTGAGAGTCTGAATTTGCAAGAATATAATCGATCTTTCACCGCCTTATGTCTTAAGTATTGACATTCACCGGTGAAAGTCGACATTCCCGATTTTGGTCTTTCACGGTAATATACAGACACTTTTTTTCAACTTTAATGTAAAGTCTCCATCAAGTATAATTTTTTTTTTAGTAATTAATATGCAATATTTTATATAATAATAGCAAAAACCTAAATCACAACGAAGCATGCTATTTCCTAAACTTTTTAAAAAGAACTTAAAAAAAAATAATGGTAATTAATAATAATTTTATCAATGAAAGATATGATGAGCCAATATTGATTTCCATGATGTAAAAAGAAAAAAAGGGACTCTAGTCGTCAAATTTTCAAAGCTGAATTCGTTTAAGAGTTGTATAAGGAAAGGAAAATTCTTGAAATCAGTTTAAAAAGAAAGACAAATGAATTACATCCAGTTTCGATGAGGAAAAATATTAAATTTAAATTGCATAAAAAAAGAAATTTCATCATCTACAAAATTCAATACAGCTTACTCACTAAAGGTGACTCGTTACTCAGTACCACTTTCGACTTTTTTTCGACGAAATAATTTTGTCAAGAATCCATTTAATAAAGTGAAGTATTAAACATCTATATTACGATTCATATCTTCAGGAATAATAATTTAACATAAAAATATTTCACCCTTCTTTCTTTAGTTTTATTATTAAATTCCACCATGCTCCATAATTTTTAACACATCTTCAATAACGATTAATTATTTAAAGCAAACAAAGAAGACATAATTGAAAAGACTTTTAACCATTATATAGAACATTATACAATTATATTACTCCCGATCCCGAAACATAACTAAAATTTTAAGTCCATATAAAGAAATTAAGAAGCGTCAGTTTATTGTGAGTTGCCAACACACATCGTGTCAAGTCCTATTTAAGAAACAAAACCATTACATTCAAATCAAAAGAAATCTGTCGATCATGCATCATTACATTTTCAACATTCTTCATCACACATTTCTTGACTGCTCAACATTTAAAGAACTTAGACAACGATACCTCCGTCCATTCACCACAAATTCTCCGGATAACTACAACACTTAAGCCTCACTGACTATCGATAATGTTGAAAAGAGAAATTATGTGTACTATTACATGATGGTAGTGCATAAGGTTCTAGATTTACAACATTTTATGCTTTATTTTGTCACAGTGAGCGCTTGCTTTTTTTTTTTTTTTTTTTTTTTTTTGTAAAAAGTACCAGACTCACATCATTATTATACTTTG
The DNA here is from genome assembly GCA_023052935.1 of Piezodorus guildinii. Taxonomy (NCBI): domain Eukaryota; kingdom Metazoa; phylum Arthropoda; class Insecta; order Hemiptera; family Pentatomidae; genus Piezodorus; species Piezodorus guildinii. Next base: position 97,966,916 of record CM041295.1, read on the forward strand.
GATTAGATTTATTTTTATATAATTTGTACAAGACATGCTATTATTTAAAAAAAAAAAGGATATTCTGTTCTAATTATTTAAAATAAAGAAAATGTGAAACAATGATACATAATAAATATAAATAGTAAATTCTGAAAATAAAGTATATAAGCCTTATCGAACGATTTTAATCAGGATAATTTCCTACAGGATATTAATGTAAATTTAATTTTACATCAATAAAGGTTAGAGGTTAATTAAAACTGAAGTGGCTCTCTTGAAAATGGTGAAAATGTGAAAGTACATAGTATAAAATGGCACTTTTAATATATTCAATTTTAGTAAAAATGTTAGAATAACTTTCCACTTATATTGTAGTGATTAATAAGTAAATTAAATTTTATATGATTTTTTATTTTCGAGCTAGGTATGCCCTAGTAGGGGACTCTAAAACATGCATTTCTGTTGAAAACTAGATTATGAATATTTTTACTTTCACTTACTTATTACATATATATTTACATATATTCGTATATATTTTATATATAATATATAGTAAGGGAAATTATTGCAATCGTGAAAATTTTCAAATTCAAGATTTCAACGGAAATACACCATGCTTTTTGCACCTATTTACGATTTTCTCAAAAACAGCTTTAACGTTTTTGATTAAACTCACTATATCTATGTAAAATTGAACGGGATTTAATATCATGTAGGTTTCATTCTGATTGAAATAGTCTTATAGGGTTTAAATGCCGATATTTCGAAATTTCTTCTTCTAAACTACCTTTAATTTTTTTGTTTTTATGAAATTGACCATAAAATTTCATTAACACTGCTAAAAAACAGGTAAATATATAAGTTGGACGAATGAAATAACCAATTAAGGAAGATAACTGCAAAATTATTTTTTTTAATATTTTTTTTTTGTTTTTGAACTTAAGAACAGTAGTATAAATGTATAATATACCGTTGGAATGCTAAAGATTTTTTAAACTTTTTTTTTTTAAATCCAATGTAAATAATTCGTTAACGATTTATTTTTGTTTCTAAGTTTATTTAAAATTCTTAAGAACATATTAAATTAATTTTAACAACGAAGATAAGTGAAAGTCGTGTGTTGCGCGCACCAGATTTTTTTATTTTTGAGCTAGACTTTCCCTAGTAGGTGACTTAAAAACATACATTTCTGTTAAAAACTCCATTATAAATATTTCTAACTTTACCATCCTCTTCTGCAGAAAACCAAGTATTTTTTAGGTTATAGAAAATATCCGACGATGCGTGATATCAAAAGTGACTTTACTCAAGACTTTCTCCTCCCAACTTTTTTTTTTTTTTGTTGTTGTTGACAGACTTGATATTTCTGTCGGAGTGGACGAAGAGATAGCAATGGAGCGTGAAGTCGGGTCAGGTTGGGATTCCTAATTCCAGCAACTTCCAGCCAAGTGCACATCTCCATTGATCGCTCAGTGTCGGTTAGTGGTCAGGAAGAAGGGGTAGCATATTACTGGAAATAGCGCAATAGAAAATGTTAACGAGTAACATTACCGAAAAAAACCACAACTTAATGTTGTAACGAGCTTTACTTTTTTTTAAATTATAGTACGTCGGAAAAAAAATATGTGCACATCATATATCTTCCACTTACTTTTTTGCCAGAAAAAAAATATGCGTTAAAATCGTTAAGCAAAAGTAAAAAGAATAAGATTCATTCAGGTAGGCACTTCTATAAAAATAAAATTTATCTTTTGTAACTTTCTAAAACATTCTACGACTTTATTTGTTACACATTATTTTTTTCTGAAATCTTTCACTTTCATAAAGTATATTATACAGCTATATTACTTTATAAGACTTTATAGAAATGGATTCTTAAAATCAGACGCACTCAACTTAAAATCGTTAAGCAAAAGTAAAAAGAATAAGATTCATTCAGGTAGGCACTTCTATAAAAATAAAATTTATCTTTTGTAACTTTCTAAAACATTCTAACGACTTTATTTGTTACACATTATTTTTTTCTGAAATCTTTCACTTTCATAAAGTATATTATACAGCTATATTACTTTATAAGACTTTATAGAAATGGATTCTTAAAATCAGACGCACTCAACTTAAAATCGTTAAGCAAAAGTAAAAAGAATAAGATTCATTCAGGTAGGCACTTCTATAAAAATAAAATTTATCTTTTGTAACTTTCTAAAACATTCTACGACTTTATTTGTTACACATTATTTTTTTCTGAAATCTTTCACTTTCATAAAGTATATTATACAGCTATATTACTTTATAAGACTTTATAGAAATGGATTCTTAAAATCAGACGCACTCAACCATTGACCATTCGTGGAGTCAGTTGATAATAGAATTATTCTTTAATCTATATTAATATAATAATTAATAAACAAAAAAAATAAAAACCAATATATTTACATTTAAATTAATATTTTTAGTAAATATAATATTGAAGTTAGGATTCATTACACTTACATTAATGATAAATACTCACTTTGGGAGATTAAAATCAGAAATGATGTTTCAAACTTTAATTATAAATATTAAAAAAACAAAAAAAAATATGTAGAAGTAGATATTAGGGCTGATTAATTTCTTCCGAATTCTTAATTTTCTATTAAATCACCAATTCAACGTTTCGGGATCTCACTCCCATCATCAGGACTCTGGTTTTTACCATCTTGAAATTCATCAGTTTATCCAAACATTGTCACTTGATACAAAAATCAAACGACAAATCAATAAAAATAGTCAGTAAGAAAAAAAAAAAATCTTATCTGATTGCTTAGATCTTTGTCCTCAATTTCAGTTTTTTTGTATCAAGTGACAATGTTTGGATAAACTGATGAATTCCAAAACAGTAAAAACCCAGAGTCCTGATGATGGGAGTGAGATTCCGAAACGTTGAATTGGTGATTTAATAAAAAATTAAGAATTTGGAAGAAATTAATCAGCCCTAATATCTACCTCTAATATTATACTAGATCTTCCGCCGACGTAAATCCTGTTCACAAGTTCATTTCAACTCTATACCACTTCCCTGTTCCGACACAGTCCGGTATTTGGGTTTCCTACTACACAAAAGACTGACATGGAACCCACATACTCGACTTAAAAGACAAGAGCTCAACAGAAGATACGGACAGTTATATAGACTATTGAACAGAACATCACAACTTTCCGTTGGAAACAAACTATTAATTTACAAGACAATTCTCAAACCTATGTGGACCTACGGAATTGAACTATGGGGTACTACTAAATTTTCGAACATCAAACGTATCCAATCCTTTCAGTCCAAAGTCCTTAGAACAATAGTCAATGCTCCCTATTATGTTACAAACAAGACCTTACATCATGACCTCAAGATCCCTTATGTCCTTGATCTCATCTCATCCAAATTCTCAACTTTCCACCAGAATCTTGCTCACCTTCCTAATCCCCTGGCACAACCCCTATCTAGAACCAACCATCCTTACAACCCTCCTCGTAGGTTGAGGCGGCAATGGCCGAGAGATCTCTTATAAATATGCAACTGGAGTGCTGGCAATGGCCAACTTCTCCACTCATGCCTGAGAGTGTGTGGCTCTAGCGCCCTCACTCAGTCTCCACTGACTAGATTGGTGACGCGGCTGACTGAGAGGCGCTGGGATCTCCTGACATTGTGCCTCGGCATCCATTTCTGGATGCAGAGGTTCGATTCGGAGTTCCCAGGGGCAGTATGTAAATATTGTATATAGGTATGAATGTGGCCAAGATTGTAATTATTTTCTTCTTTTTTTCATTTATTTCATTTTTATTATTTTTATTTTCTTCTTTTGTTATTGAGGCATTTTACTTTTTAATTGTTTTACTTTGTACATATGGAATGAATGACTTCTTTTATCTCTAATACTTATTGCCCAAGATAGTGGCAGATTGTATTACTTCTCAATAAAGCAATATTACTATATAAAAGATCTTCCGGTGATAGGAATATATTTATATAACAAATATTTGTAGTGTGTGTAACACTTAAGAAAGAAGAGATCTTTATCACTTTCTGGCTGCCTTGCCGGTACTAACAAAATGCTTGAATATTAAATATTTTTAATTATTACAGGTCTGCTTTCTTCTATGTAATAGTGCTCACGAGAGAATTAAACTACATATTAATAAATTAGTGAATGTAATTAAAATATACAAATTTAAAGGAATTTTTATTTTATTTTCTGCTAAATAATTCTTAAATTATTTCGTATTTATCTTATGAATTCTTAAGGGAAATCGATAATTATTTCGAATCAATAAAATTAGAAGCATGTTAGAAAAAGAAGTTTAAAAATTTAAATTCAAGCACTGTCACAATAATTAAAAATTTTATATAATATCAAAATACATTTAATTTAACATGATAAAAAACCGTTTGATTAAAATCATTGAAACCTTATTTGGGAAAATCCTAAAAAGGTGTGTAATGCATAGTATAAAGCGGCACTTCTGGTCCATTGATTTTATTTTAAAAAAATTTTCTTGAAACCCAGCCGCGAGTCTATCTAGACTTACCACATTGTCACATACACTGTAATTTCGACCCAGAGAACCCTAAAACGTGTATTTCCGTTAAATTCTCCAACCGATTAAAAGTGAAATAAATAAGTGGAAGTAAAATAATAAGAATTATAAAGCAGAGAAAGTATTCCTAAATTTCCTCTTTTAGTAGTTAATTAATTCATATTTAATATTTACCCCATTTTCATTCATTTTAATCATTAATTAATTTAAATGTAGTTTAGAAGAAAAACTTTAAAAGTCCTGACGGTCTACTTCACTATAAATAAAACCTAGATAATATAAAAGCGCGTTGTGTAAAAATAACAAATATTGCAATTTTAAAAATATTTATAGCCGCTAATGAGAAAAAAAAACAAACTATAACAGCTTTGAAAAGGGGCTTTGTGCCACTAAACCCTCAATACTTGCAGGCTTTGTAAAATAGTTGTCTCTGGCGCCTTTTCTAATTTCACAAGGAGCGAGACTTAATTTAAGTTTCGTTAATCTCAATATACCTTAGTATCAATAACTGAAAATTTTTAATGTAAAGAATTTACTAATTTTACCGTAAAAAATAGTTCATGAAATGCGCAAGTTAATAGTGAACGATAAATAGTCAATATCTTTATTTTAAATTGAGTTACCTTAGATTAATTTCTATGGGAATTAGTTTGGTTTAGAGGTATCTTAAAAATTATTAATGAAAGGGAGCAGTGTAATGCAATTTTATGAATTATATTATTATCCTTTCACGTAATTTATTTTAATTCCTTCATCGTAGCGTTCCTTTCTCCCCTTTATAGTTAATAATTATATTCTTTCATATTTTTTACATTTTTATAACTCTTACAATAAGTAATAAATTTCTTCAAATAAGTAAAATCAAACATACTTAAGAGTAAGATATTCTGAAAATTGGGCATTTAAATGTGTTAAAATGTAATTTCACATCAACAAAACGAGTTTGATCTAAATCGCTAGAGCCGTTCGTGATAGTTCTTTTTAAGCAATATTTTACGATTATCATTCATACAGTTCTTGAAACTTTATGTTTTTATTCTAACTTTTTACACACCATGGTCATTTATAAAGAAATTCATTGTTGTTATATATAGGTAACTTCGTAAATATTGACTATGGTTCATATTTTTTTATATTTATATTAACAAATATTCGTTGTTTCGACTGGATTAACTTTTTCATGATTAGAATATTTTATAAATATATATATATATATATATATATATATATATATATATATATACATATATACACAAAAAAAAACCCTTCACAATTATATATATATGCAAGTGAACCAGATAAGGCCAAAACAAAAATACGTACTTTCTTTACTGCTAGATGAGTCCTGTACACACACACACACACACACAAATATAATGTATGAAGTCAGAGAGAGAGAGAAATTCCGGTTAATTTCAACTGCTCTGAAAATCTAAAATCCAATAGTATACAATTAAATACAATTTTATTATGAGAATTCAATTAAATTTTAGTATTCCATGTATATTCCAGTAACTGTCATTAACTCTAAAGACTTATTACAAAACACATCTTGTTTACGAAGCTTTCAATATCGATGAGCAACTGTAATTAGGGACGAAACTCATTCGGGGTTAGACGAGTCGTATTCATCCTATAAATCTGCACCACTGCTAATTAATACCTATTTTAATAAAACGGATTAGTTCCTGGAATATAAATCCTATATCCCTCTATATTAATATAACAGTCGTTTCAGTAAAATCCAGAGCTTAATTAATACGTTGATTTAATAATTAGATAATTCATTCCTTGAATAAATATTAAATCTCTGCGTAAATAATGCTGATAAAAATGATATACTACATAAGAATATTACACAGACACTAGATTATTGAAAAAACTAACGTTCAATCGGCCTAAATACAGTTTTATACTTTATTCTTATAACACTAGAACGTAATATTTTAACAAACATTTAATAGTTATATAGTAATATTATAAAGAATGAGATTTTTCGGGTGTTGGTAAATAAATGTTCATAAACGATAATATTTATTGTTCGTTTCGACCCAGATTGCGGTGAAAACAAACGAAAGTAACAATTATGTAAACCACCAAATATCCATTTATTTATTGTTACCCACAAATTTAAATAACACTAGACTGGTGATTTAAATTAGATTATCTATAAAATATGTGATTAAGATGTCGGTGAACAATATGATACAAATAACAAATCCCCCAAACGAGAGTGAAATTTGCAATACAAGTAAAAAATAAACACTCAAATATATATAATAAACACTTAAAATACTATATCATGTTTAAATGTATGTTATATTCCGATTTACGATTTCATAAATATATATTGATTTATTTATAAACAAAAAGCCCACTAATAGGCAATTAGCCATTGATGGGTGGTTATGTAATATACAATAATATTAGCTGACCTGGCAAACGTTGTTCTGCCATATAAATTTTTTGTGGTTAATATTTCTATAATAATAATAATTACAATTCTTTATTTATTCTGGGACAAGTCCCTTCAGAATAATGCGAGTATAACATAAAATAAAAAGTGGACTCTACAGTCTTAGAGTAAAATAATTGTAACTAAACAAACAAAATGAATCAAAAGATAAATTCAAATAAATATTTACAATTAAGAAAAAAAAACATACATTAAGAAAAAAAAAATAAGACACGGCAAAAAAATAAATAAATAAAACAATATATAATATAACCTTGCGTCTTTAACAATATGTCATTTTAAATAATATTTGTTGTTGAATGTACAGAATAAAATTAAAATTAATATTTAAATAAACGCACATGTCAGCTTTATTCGTTTATTTTCCTGATATTAGCATCAACGTTTGGGATTTTTTGAGAATTGAATCGAAAGGAAATGGCTGAACAGACGGGATTTAAATGTTGAAAGAGTTAGGGAGTCCCAGATATTGGAAGGAATGGAGTTCCATTTTAATTTACGTTTTAAATATTTATGGGTGCATCAAAGATATTAATAGGATTAAAATACTAGATCCGTGGATCGTGGACATAAAAACAAATGTTTTGTGGATAATTATAGAGAGTTAAGCGGTTAGGTTTCTCGTAGAATTGTGTTTGATTTTATTTTATTGTTCTTATATATTATTATAGGCTTAGTGAACCTAGAGGTTCAATGCCGATACTACTAAAGGTCGCCTACAGAGATTCGTCCAATGATCACCGTCTAAGCCCAAGCTCCCGAGTTCAGACTTTCAATCCTTTCACCGATGCCTGGCCTACCTCTCAGACGCCTATCATTCGGTTAATCACATACTAATTGTTTTCGGAATTTGTTTCTCACTCAATCTAACATCTTTGCATACCCATTTGAGTTCCCGGGATGCTATCAACTCAATCATACTGACAGGGTACAAGCTTCGTTATTCCGAGTTTAGTAACCTTCTAATTCCTCAGTGGCCTCATCACTTTTTGGAACAAATATTTTACGTTGTACTTTAAGTACCTGTACTCGAAGACCTAAAGGCCTTGTTCGTCCTTTAAAGTAAGCAACCACGTTTCACATCCGTACAGAACCGTTCGGATAATAACTGTTCTAAGTTTCTTGACAGAAGCCGGGAAGAGTTAAGTGGTTTCCCAGCTGTATAACACGGAATTACCGCCGTTAATAGCGACTTTATTTCCTCCTGAATTTTTTGTAATTATCATAGAACCTAATTACTTTACGTTTGCAAAAATATATCCTGATATTTCGTAATCACTAAGACCTTCATCGTTTTTACTTCTGGTAATATATTTGTTTAAACATTATAATTAGCATATGATATTTTATTTTACGTGTAATGTTATTACAAAAAAAAATGTATTAGTATTAAATTATATCTAAAATTACTTCATTTTAACCTACTGGTAATTTTTTAATTGATTAATATTAATTGATCTAGAACATTCTATTACTAAACAAATAATTTATTTATTTGAAATATTATATTTTTCAAACATTTTTAACGTCGGAGACGTTTCTTCAATTTTCAAAGTTTCTTCTTTTACTATAAAATAAATAAAAAAGAAATATGACTATCGAATAAATAAAGACTATAAAATAAACATAAATAATAATTATTTATAATAGTACAACTAATTGAATTACTATAATATCACATTAAAAATGAAAAAATATTTAAAAAAATTAAAATAAAAGTCAAGTAATACGAAGACTAATATATTTAAATATAAATTAAAGAAGAACCATTCTTTCTTTAACCAAAAATATATTGATTAAAATATTTCATTTTCTAATAGTTTTTGACGTTTCGAAGACATTTCTTCATTTTCATTAATTATTTTATAGTTCATAATTGATAGTGAATGAAAAAATTATGAAAAAGAAAATGTCTTTGAAACATGAAAAATTATAGGAAATGTAATATTTCTAATCAAAAAAAATTTTTAAGAAGAGAATGTTTATATATTAATTTACATTCAAATATTAAATTCTTCGTAATACTGATTTAAGTATTATTAATAAGTTGAGTGGCTATTGGTAACTGTTTTAAAGATTTTTCAAATGACTATGCATAGATTATCCATATACTCTATTTGTAAAGGCTCTTCCTAAAAGTAAATAAATAAAACAAAAATACTACCTATATTCCAACCAACAGTTCGACCCACATTGCGGTGAAAGTAAAAAAATTATGAAATTTAAAAAATATAAACAATATTTTAATAACTAATTAATGTTTATTATAAGCCTCTATAGTTAAATTAAAATATACGAGATTTAATTCGTGAGTAATACTGGTTTGATTCGCCTATCGATCCTTCCTATAAACTCATCAGTCAATACGAAGATATCGGAACGTACCAGCAGCGACCAGCCTCGCGAATGAATATATAGATGAAATATTATCCTAAGTCGAAAACAACGGGGGCGACTGAAAAAGTAAAAATGGTTTATGCCCGTGAGTTATGAGATTTTTTGTCTCCTGGGGGTCCGATTGGGTAGAAGCCCTAGGTAAAGATACAGCCCATAACGGCAGTGTGTCGGACACTGGGTCGCTCGTTGCAACGGCTACGCTCAAGTTTATAGTTGCCCCTGGTGGATAGGATCCGAGGGAAACAAGAGAGAAATGGCTTGAAGTCCCAGATGGAACCGTTTATACACATCTAGCCCTCCCTTCTTAATATATTTTTTTATTTATTAAACGATATAATAAAATTTACCACTGTATTGATTCATTATAACTAGTAAATATATGATTAAAATTGCATGATAGTCATGTAAAGAAACTATCCATTGGTTGCGCAGAAACTGCCGATTAAAAGTTTGAGACCAGCTATGTTTTACATCAATAAATCATAAATAACGTCTATTTTTTTTTTTCTCGGGTTCTGCTAATTGCGTCCACAATCCACGTCTTCGCCTCTTCTGTTGGGAGTACTTCATCGTCTTGTGTGGCCACCGCTTCTCGTCCATGACATGGCCGTACCACATGAGTCTCTTCTTTGATATTTCATTCAAGATGTTCAGCTCAGCCCCTACTTTTTTTTTCAAATTTCAGCAATTGGGATTCTTTGCAGCCTGGATATGCCGCAGGCTCTTTTTCAAAAGTCCATCTCCAGAGCAAATCATATCCTTTCAGACGATTTTAGCACTGTCCATGTTTCTGTCCCTTATAAATTTGTCCCTAAGAGGAGAGAATGGTAAATCTTTTTTTTCGTTAGAAGCGACACCTGTTGAACACCATTCAAGATGATGCTTCAATGATCCTTCTACAATTTCCAATCTCATTTTCGATATCCTAATAATAACGTCTATGTATACCTAAATAAAATATATTTATCTTTTTTTTATATTTATAAACAAATTTGCTAATTAGATGTAAAAAAGGTTTGTCAATATAGTAAATAATTTAATTAAATATAATTATTACTGAGACTTCTGACGTGACAAAAATAAATAAGAATAAACTATCGGATTTTAGTATCTGGAGATTTATTTGCAGTCTGATAATCCCCTAAGGGGAAATTGAGAAGATAGATTTTACTCTTAGATTTATTGATTTCTCGACAGCCAAAGTTGTAAGAAGTTCTCTGCACAGGTAATTTTCGTTTTTCTTTCATTAAATAAGGGATAAAAATAATGAATTTTCAGTTAAATTCTGTAATGCAGCCCATACAATACACGGAGAGAAAAGGTCCTAGCGCCAAAGTTCCGCCAAAAATTCAAACTGATATACCATAGGTGGGTCTCAAACTTTTGATAGGCACTGTACATTTGTTCTGTGGGTAGGGTGTTTGGAATAAAAAGAGTTATATCTATTTCGGGCTAAATCTTTAACTAATGGGATATTTAAGTCACTACAGATAATTTTATTAGTGAAGAAGTAGGAAAATTAAGGATTTTTCGAAGAATTTGGATTGAAGGGATTTGATTGTAGACTCGTATTATTAGTCTAGAGAGTTCAAAATCAGTCCTAAATTCTTTATATTGGATACCCGTATTATTGCTCTATCAAGCTCAGAATCAGTCCTTGCAGTAATTCTTTTCGAGTATAACCGTATTATTGTTCTATCAAGCTCAAAATCATTTTTCAATTCTTTGCGTTTATATTCGTATAATTGGTCTGCTGAGCAAAAAATCAGTTCTAAATATTCAATTTTACATACTCGTATTATTGGCCTGTCAAGCTTAAAATTAGTTATAAATTCTTTGCGTTGTATGCTCGTATTATTGTTATGTTAAGCTAAAAATCAGTCCTAAATTCTTTACATTGTATACTTATATTATCGGTTAGTCGACCTCAAAATCAGTCTTAGGTTCTGTGCATTGTTTACTCGTAATATTGGTCTGTCAAGCTTAAAATCAGCTCTAAATTTTTGCATGGAATTTATACGAAATAGTGAAATGGAACATATATTTAAAATGAGATGGTTTAGTTTAAAATAATGTATCTATACAGAAACTGATTTAGTTGTCACAATGGAGTGTAGAAAGAAATTTAAATATAATAAACTTAACATCTTTTTACTTTCACTTACTATATAAAGTAAGGGGAAGTATTGCGATCGTGAAAATTTTCGAATTCCAGTTTTCAACGGAAATACACGTTTTAGGGTCCCCTGAGTCCAAATAACCAAGTCCCGCAAAAAGGTCTGTGTGTGTGTGTGTGTGTGTGTGTGTGTGTGGTAACTCCCGGGCGGAAACGGTAAGTCCTATGAAACTGAAATTTCATTTTTCAGACAACTATACGCCCGAGACGTGACAAAACTTTTTTCATCAAAATGAGCTTACCAGAAGAGGCACTTAATACCATGCATTTTGCACCTTTTTTCGATTTTCTCAAAAACAGTTCCGACGATTTAGATTAAACTCGCTATAACGCTGTAAACTTTTATAGGCTTTAATATCATGTAGGTTTTATTTAGATAAAAATGGTCTGACAGGGCTTAAATGCCGATATTTTAAATTGTATTCCCCTAAAGTACCTTTAATTTTGTAGATTCAATAATAATAACTAGATTATCTTGTTAACCGCTGATGAAAAACAGGTAAATATATAAATTGAATAAATTCGATACCCAACTAAAGGAGAAAACAGAAAAAATATTTTTTTAATGCAATTTTTCTATTTTGAACATAAGAGCAGTAATATACATGTATGATATACCGTTGGAAAGCTAAGATTTTAGAAAAAATATCATCTCATACACAAGCTTTTAGAAGTTAATAGAGAGTGATAAGAAGATAAAACTAACTGATTATTTTAGATAATAATATATTTTTAATAAAACACATGTTTCTATATAAATTCAATTTGATTAATTCCTTAATAGTTTCACGTATTTTTATCTCTAACTGTATTTGAAAATTCATTCATTGATTTTAAAAATCGAGGTAATTGAAAGTCGTGTGTTGCCCGCACCAGATTTTTTTATTATTTGAAAGGTTGTTGTTTTATTTAACCAATTTACTTAATTCTTTTTATTTTTTTTCACCTTTATACGAAATATATAGTGAGGAAAAGTATTCCCATTGTTGAAACTTTCTAATTGGAGGTTTTAACGGCAATATACGTTTTTGGGTCACCTGAGAAAAACAAAGAAACACTAGGAAAAATAAGTAACAGTAAACAAAGGAACTTCTGAAGCACATACGTATATACAATATTTAAAATCAGCTAGGGTACCCCAAGCTTGTCCTTCCACTCAAGAGATCCCAGCATTTCTCTATTAACCACGTCGCAGGTATCATGTCTTAAAAAAAATTGATTAGAATACACATATTTAAAATAACAATTTTGTAATAATCTCCCATATTACTTTCGGAAATAAGCTTTTTTATTGTAAATCTAATGCCATGAATTAGTTTTAATATACTTGAAAATACTGAAAAATAATTAAAAGTGCAACTAGTAGCTGCAACTATAAGTTTTAATAAGTTTAGAGCTACTAAGAAGGAATCGATTTTAATAACTTCATTCCTTACTCCAAATAAAACTATAATAGAAACGAAATTAGGTTTAATGGTAGCTAATACAAGTTTCATTATTCTATCATCTGGCAAAAATTTTGAGCATTATCTGAATCGCTGTGACCTATAGCTCTATCCTTATTTCATGAAGTAGGTCCCATTTCTATTGACGAAATAAGAGTTATTTTCTGGAACCGAACGGAAAGGATGGGCTATTCGGAAGTTATGAGCCCTGGGGGATCGCACATGCGACCGGGACTTTTCATATAAGAAGAAAAATTTCATAAAATCTTCTAGAGAATTCCTTCTGAGTCTTTGAAGGGAGTGTGTTGTTCATGGCAGAACATTCAGCCAAAGTATGCTGATAGCAGCGATAGTAAAACCGGCTGCCCTTGTATTTTTTTTTTATTTTCTATAAAGTTGGATTATGGTCCTTCTACTAACCTCCCAGACATTTGCTTTTATTGGAAAATTTATGTTTGCGTATGTTTCCGAAGAGAAAAATAAGCTTCGAACAACATTTTTGCGTTCTATTAGCTCAGATAAGCATATTTTTTAATATGATATTGCTTCGATTGCCATTTATGAAAATTAACCCTAGACAGTTCTATTGTATCTTGAAGGAGCTTAAAACTAAACATTTTAATTTATTTATCAGGGAGCGTGGTTTTTATTTTATTATTTGAGAGGTGTGGAAACCCTGGGGAAGGAGCCATCCTAGAGTTCACACAGCCTATAAAAATGGGTATCCGATATTGGGGAAAAACCTGTAGGCTGAGCATTATTTCGGACAAATCACCTCCTCGCATGGAATAGATTAAGAAATTCCCTATACGCAATTAACGTAGGACCTTTCATCGGTTGATATTTTAAAGTTTTAGGAATTTATTTATAATTTAATATTTTAGCCTATTGCAATTCACGTTTTTGGGAATTAATGCGGAATAAATTTTAATACCTATATACCCATACCCTTCGCTGTAAACTTATGATTTTCTGCCCTACACTATCCTTTAATAACACTCCGCAAGTTCCGATACCTAGGACACCACCTTGACAAACATCTATCTTGGGATCCTTATACATGACTGAATCGACAAGAAACTGCTCGTTATCAGCTACTTCAACAGTTACTAAACAAACTCCCAAACATTCCACTTTACTACAAAAGGCACATCTACATGACTATAATAAGGCTGATATAGACCTACGGATATACAGCGTTAGGGATCTACTAAACCATCGAATTTCTCTAGAATCAAATCTAAATGCTTTGTAAAATGTTAACGCTCACTGCTACGTCACGAATGAACTCATCCAGAATGACCTTAATGCTCCATATTTTGCTGATTTGGCCCAAACCCTGAACTTATCCTTCCATGACGAAGATTATTCTCACTCTAACCTAGTAGTATCTTTCCTAACATCCTCTTTGAATCCAGATAATTCTCCGAACCGTCTCAGAAGAAGATGGCCTCGAAAACTTCTTGTTTAGCTTACCAACCAGAGTACTGTCAATGGCAGTTTCTCAAAATGTTTTTTCAATTATTTTGTCATAAAGCATGTTTACTTGTCTTATGAAATAGTTTTAAATTTAATTTAAGAATATTTTTTTTTTAATACAATTAATTTGAGCACCATCGCATGTGGTGAGCTTAATTTTTGACAGCAAAAAAACCTTGGATTTTTCGCACTTTTTTCTGCTCCTCACATATTACTAAAAAACGGACCATCCTAGAAAAATATCTTCATTTCGAAAAGGAAAGAGCGTTAAATACCGTTTCCAAAAGCAACATTATGCATTGAATTCAGTTCACTGCTGTACTTGAAAAGTCTCCATTCTTTGAAGAACCCGAACCATCCCAGAAAATATTCCTATATGCCCTTAAAGTTGAAAGTAAAAACAATTAATCGAATGGGGACGTTAACTAACAGACGCAAAATTAATTTCGAAATTAAAGTAAGCTACACCCTCATGATGTTGCTTTAATTGAGGTTGTGGTTGGAGGGAGGTCAAGTGCCCAGCCTTCGTTATTTTTCAAGTGTTGATTGTGTCATTCCTCTCCCCTAGCAATTAATGTTATAAATTCTATGAAGCAGAGAAAAAAATTAGCGTGATTGTGTGTTGTCTGAACAGATCACTCATAGTTAAAGCTCCCGATTTACAAGTAACCTGTTATGATCCCTTTGACAACTATCAATGCTAAAAATTCTATAAAAAAATTGTATCTCTGCAATCCATGAAGGGTCTCGGGTCTATTTATAAAACTAAATTATTCCTACTGTTTCACGCTAAAGAAGGTGATCATAATTAAATCGATGCGCTCGATGATAACAGTCATACGTTACATCGTCTCTCAGATTTTTTGCTTTTTTCAGTAGGAATTCGCTTGAATTCAGTCTGGAGAACATCACTAGACCTCAGGAATACTACGGCAGTGAATATTGGAGAAATTTCGGTAAGCAAAGTTATAATTTACTTTGTACAATCACGAAAAAGTGAAAGGAGGGTCACTGATCAGCTGATTGCCGCTAGCTCGGCAAGCTCGGGCTTGCTTTTCGTTAACTTATCTTTCTTTTATCTTTAATTCTTATCTCATTATTTATTTATTATTATTATTTTCTTAATCATTGAGATATTTTCATCAAGTCATGTCCTCAAAGTCTGCAAGTAAAAGACCTAGATCTGCAGGTTCTAACTCGTCTCCTACAAAACAGAGACCCCGCCGTGAACAAAATAAAAAAATAATTCCACCAGCGACCACGTCAGCTACCTCATTAGGATCTGAACCACAGCCCAGCACATCATCACAAGGAATAACTGATGAATCCCCGTTTTTTACACCGAATCCATTTGAGATCCTCCAAAATGAAAAAGAAACCATGGAATCTTCTCCTATACTCAGGGAACCACTACCTCCACCAATATTTGTTAAAAATATTAAAAATTTTAAACTGATGTGTGCGCATTTAAACAAAGTAACTGATCCTAATAGTTATTATTGTATAAGTAGAACCAATGATACTAAAATATCTCCGACTACTGCTGAAACCTACAGAAAGATTGTAAAATATCTGACTGAGACCAAAGCTGACTTTCATACTTATCAGCTGCGCCAGGAGAGAGCATTAAGGGTCGTAATCAGAAACCTACATTCCTCAACACCCGTTGAAGCTATCAAAGAAGAACTGACAGAAGTAGGATTCCAAGTGAGGCAAGTCACCAACGTTCTAAAAGATAAAAGTCCACTGCCTCTATTCTTTGTGGACTTGGAACCATCAGCAGGAGTCGAAAAAATCTATGACCTCAGTAGACTGTACTATACCCGTGTAAAAGTTGAAAAACCTTACACAAAGAGGAAAATAGTTCAGTGTCATAACTGTCAGGCATATGGTCATACCAAAAGTTATTGCCATCACATACCACGCTGTGTGAAATGCGGTGAACAGCATAAAACAGAAGAATGTACAAGATCAAGATCTACACCCGCTGTATGTGCTATGTGCCTCAAGGACCACCCGGCTAACTACAAGGGATGTGAAATCTACAAGAAACTCAGAACCAGATACCAAAAACCTCAGGATCCGAATGAAACAGCTGTACCAACCAGAAGCAGAAGAGAACCATCTAAACTTGTAAATTCTAACGTATCATTTGCCCACTTGCTTGGAGGTGGAAACCAGAATCATGAAGTCGAGGCACTGCCGGAACAACTTTTTCCTCAACTTTCTCAATCTATTGTACAACAATCTATCCCTCAAAGTTTACCTAATCTTCAAAAAACTCCTCAACATCAAATTTCTCATATCCCTCCACCATCAAACGTCACAGATCTTACCAGTCTAATGACATCGTTCATCTCCGAAATCAAATCTCTTGTTATGCCGCTTATATCACTCCTTACAAATCTAGAATCCAATCTAATCCCTGCCTTGAAAAATCCTTAAATGAATTCACCTAACTCCTTATCCATTCTCCTTTGGAATGCGAATGGTGTTAGAAATCATACTGACGAACTGACAGCGTTGTTGCAAGACAAAACAATCGATGTTGCACTTATAACTGAAACAAGACTAACGACTAAACAGTACTTCAAAATACCGCAATACATGACATACCGTACTGACCACCCAGACGGCAAAGCCCATGCCGGTTCTGCTATCATTGTTCACCAATCCCTCTCTCATCATTTACTCCCACTTCCCACCTATGATTTCCTACAAGCCACAGCCATAGTAATCAAGACTTTTTCCTTTCCGGTAACCCTCACATCTGCATACTGCCCTCCTAAACATTCCATTTCCAATTCCGAATTTGTATCCTTCCTGGATTCCTTAGGAAATCGTTTCATTCTGGGTGCAGACTTAAACGCCAAGCATCAGCAGTGGGGTTCCAGAACCACGAACTCTCGGGACGAAATTTGCTGTCTGCACTCAACTCCCGAAATTTTAATATCCTGCCTCTTGACTCCCCTACCTACTGGCCAACCGATCCTAACCGCAATCCTGACATCCTCGACTTCTTCATTCACAGCGGATTAGGCTCCCTCAACTTTTCTGTAACTCGCCTTGATGAACTATCCTCAGACCATAGTCCACTGATCCTAAAAGTATCTCTCACTCCAATTCCAAAACCCATTCCACCATCATTCATCCGAGGCCCTGTCAACTGGAACGTTTTCTGCCAAATCCTGACCGATAATATTCACCTCAGAGTAACCCTCAAAACCCCAGATGACCTAGATAATTCCGTCTATTCCTTTACCACCGCCATCCAACAAGCTGTCTGGACTGCCTCCTCTCCTAAACACCCCAATATAAATCCTCACCAAAATCAATTTCCACAACATATTATAGACCTCATCCATACCAAACGCCGAGCAAGATCATTATGGCAGCGCGCCCGACACCCAACAGATCGCCGCTCCTATAACTTCTATTGTAGACAATTGAAGAGGGAGTTGGCGACCTTCCGTTCCCAGTCCTTTAATTCCTACCTTTCCTCTCTATCAGCTCGTGATAATTCCCTGTGGAATGTCACGAAAAAGATCCTAAAATACCATCAAGTTTCCCATCCTCTCCGACGTGGTGATGACTCCTGGGCTGCGTCTGATGAAGATAAAGCCGAGGAATTCGCACACACCTCTCCAAAGTTTTCACTCCTCACCCGGAATCCCACGCCAATCACACCGCCACCGTGCAAGACTTTCTTATGTCACCAATTCCACTTTCCCTACCTCCTAAAGCTATTAATCCCTCTGAGGTCAAATATCTTCTCCAAAAACTTACCCTCCGTAAATCTCCTGGACACGATCTCCTTACTCCCCAGATCCTCCGACAACTTCCGCAGAAAGCTATTATATTCCTTACTTATATTTACAACTGCATCCTACGCACCACCTATTTTCCTCTGTTATGGAAACATTCCACTATCATTCTTTTTCTAAAACCAGGCAAACCTTCCAACAACACTTCATCCTACAGGCCTATTAGTCTACTCCCCATCCTCTCAAAAATCTTCGAAACGCTTCTTCTTAAACGTATCCTACCCATATTAGAATCTCAAAATCTTCCTTCCCATCAGTTTGGATTCCGTTCTCAGCATTCCACAGTTCAACAGGGGCTCCGAGTTGTAGACCATATTTCCTCAGCTCTTGAATGCAAAGAGTATTGTTCTGGTGCGTTTCTGGACATTGCGCAAGCTTTTGACCGGGTATGGCACACTGGATTACTCTTCAAGCTGAAAACCCATTTACCCCAGTCTCTATACCTCATTCTCCGATCCTATCTCTCAAACCGTTCCTTCCGCGTTCGCTGTGGTGTAGAATTTTCTAACCTTTATCCCGTTGAGGCCGGTGTTCCTCAAGGCAGCGTCTTGGGACCCGTCCTCTACATCCTTTACACTGCTGATATTCCTACACATCCTGATACCTTTCTGGCAACTTTTGCAGACGACACCGCCATCCTATCATCCAGTTCCAATCCTGAAAAAGCATCCTTAAACCTGCAAAGACACCTTTCTCTTATCGAAGACTGGTGTAATGCTTGGCGCATAAAGGTGAACGAAGCCAAATGCAAACACGTAACCTTCACTCTTCGACGAAACTCCTGTCCGCCAGTTTACTTCAATTCCATTCCAATTCCTCCTTCAGATACAGTCCGGTATCTTGGCTTACTATTAGACAAAAGATTGACTTGGAACCCACATACAAGACTTAAAAGACAAGAACTCAACCGACGATTCGGACAGTTATACCGACTACTCAACAGAAAATCTGAACTTACAGTTGACAACAAATTATTAATCTACAGGACAATACTGAAGCCCATCTGGACCTACGGACTTGAACTGTGGGGGACAGCTAAACATACTAACATCAAACGCATTCAATCCTTTCAGTCCAAAGTCCTCCGTACAATAGTAAATGCTCCTTATTATGTTTCCAACTATACCTTGCACCACGACCTTAATGTTCCTTTTATTTCAGACCTGATTCCATCCAAATTTTCCAAATTCCACCAGAATGTCATTCATCATCCTAATCCTCTAGCTCAATCCCTATCCAGCCCCACCCATCCATACAACCCACCTAGAAGGTTGAAACGGCAGTGGCCTCGTGACCTCTTATAACATGTATATTGGAGTTCTAGCATTGGCTAGATTCTCCACTCACGTGCTGTATGCTTGTGAATTGTATATAGGTATGAGTGACTATTGTATATATTTTTATTGATTTTATTTTGTATATATGTATATTTTATTATTATTATTATATAAATTTATAGTTTTGTATATATCGTGTGAATGTAGTATGAATGTTGTACGTTATCACTATTAAAAATGTCCTGAATTGGACAGATTGTAATATTGCTCAATAAATAATAAAAAAAAAAAAAAAAAAAGAATTAAATCACGCTCGGCCATTAGGTTTTTCCCTAATTCCGGGTACCCAATATATAGAGGCCTGGTGTGTCTCCATACCCCAGGCTGAAATAACAGATTAAACAATTCTGCCTGAGCTGAGGTTCGAACCCAGGACCCGGAGAGCAAAAGGTAAATATCTTTCTTCAAGACCACGCCTCCCACAAGACCAGTATAAACCTTAGATAAATCCATAATGCGAATTTTTTTCCTAGTTTTTTTTAATAATTATGACATGAGCGTGACTTTACTTTGATATACGAGTATTGTCATGTAGAAATGTCATAATTTTTATGAATCAATTCCATTATATAACTGTACAAACTGAGTTCAACTTTTCGGGTTTCTTCTTTATTATTGTGAAAATAATAAAAAATAAACGCTACAACTGGTCCTGTAAGTATGTGTGTGTGTGTGTGTGTGTGCGTGTATATGTATGTATGTATATATATATATATATATATATATATATATATATATATATATATATATATATATATATATATATAGAGAGAGAGAGAGAGAGAGAACGGGAGGGTTGTATTGAGCCCGCGTGATCCATCTACCCTCGCTGGCACTAAGCCACCCCAAACCACCCCCACAGCTTCTTGTTCAATATATACCTCCTCCGACCATAATGCTACCTCACACCACTAATTAACCCCACTAATGAAACGTTATTTGATAGGATCAAGCCCCCATGTGTAAAATTCACTCCACTTTGAGTGTGACGTATAATCAAATTATTTATAGGTTCAGAGAATATGTATACTTAAAACGAATATGTAATTTAGTCATTATCCAATGTGGCCTTTGAATATTTCGATTGTTTGTCCGACTCCCGTCTTCTTACCGGTATAATAGCATAATTTATTATAATGCTAATTAAAACTTACTTAGAGAACCCGAATAAAAATATTAAATAAAGAAGTTAAGATTTTGTAGATTTCATTCCACCGAGACATCACTGGAAATCAAACTAAAAAACCGGACAGAGCCGCGAAAGAAGCTGCATCGTCCAACTTGAAAATCCACCCAACATACTTAATGGATGATGTAAAGAATCACCTCGAATTTAATCAAACCTCTAATTTAATTTAATTTAACAACCCCTAAGCCTGTGGTCAGAAGTTGGCTACACAAATAACTTAAAATAAATCACCTTCTACCTTGAGCAGAGATACACTTTATTGAATAAGTGATGCTGCCCAAGCTAATTGGGTTTCTTTAACACAGCTTACTTATTTTTCTTTATTAGACATTTTTTTAAAAACAAATCTTAATGTACGATGCACAAAAAATAGATTAATATATGTTTTCGGTTAAAATTTTATTTTAAATTATTTTTGTCGTTACATTCTTTTTTATTTTTTATTTTCTTATAGTCTGTCATATTAATTCAAATATACATATATATGTACATAAAAAATATTAGAATTAATTATAATAAATATCCCAACATGACAACCTATAACAATTATAAGCAACCATATGATATTATGCTTCAATATCAAAACTCTAACATATATAATGAAAATAATGAAATAAGACAAAATAATAATGAAACTAATAAAAGCTTTATTATTTAGTGATTGCTTTGAAAACCTCAAACCAATTCGTGACTTGTTCTGCACGCCTCTAACAATAAAACATATAATTGAGCAGTTCTCCAGATTTCAAGTGCTATTCTGTTTGTCTAGTTCTTTGTGTTTTAGTGCATCATCGCTGTATTTATCATCATTTGTCTAGTTCTGTGTCTTTTAGTGTGAGTGAATACTGTGACATAGTTCAATTTATGATTTTCATGGGAGACACCGTAAATTTATTCACTTTTGCAGTTCTTTGATTAGGATATCTTTGATCAGCAGCAGCACAGTTTCTATGTTCCTCACCATAAGTCAAAAGTATGTCTGTTTGTTCTGAGAAAGTGAATAAATTTATTGCGTCCCTCATGATGATAATAAATTTAATTGTGTCACAGTAGTCACTCACACTAAAACACCAAACATTTACATTCACTTCCTTGTATTTACTGAATTAGTTTCCGCGTCTCCACCCTATTGTATCAAATCGTCAGCGAGACCTAGAACTAAAATTTTACCATCCATATTTAACGGTTTTTCAATGTGTTAACCCATCGATATTTAAAGATTTCTCAATTTCTATAACTCTACTATTGCTATACTCAAATGCTAAATCAAACAGAAGAGATAAAAGAGAAAAAATAGGAAAAATTGTATTTATGAACTAGAAAGAGCTTTGAAATTACGTATATATATATATATATATATATATATATATATATATATATATATATATATATATATATATATATATATATATATATATACACATGTATTCATATATTTCCCTAAAATCTCTCGGTCCTTGGTTAGGTTCGCATATGAAAATTAGTCTTGATTCGACCCTGCGCAAGGGAGACACCCCCCTAACGCTCGTGTCGCCTCAAGAAATCGGGGGAAAAACCTGCCTTATGAGCTTGATTACGGCTAAATCACGTTCTTTCACAACCCTTACCCGAAAAACGGTATGGTCCTTATGATGTACTTCATGTGTTGTAGGAATACTTTTAGTTAGGCGGAAAGAAATATGAACATTCATCGACACACTAAATTTGAAAGCACGGACCACCCTAAAAATTATTACGAAAAATAAAAATAAAGGATAGATACTTTGGTTGGAGTCTGTTTTCACTTTTAATAATTTTAAGACTCATATATACATTTCTATGTATATATACAAATTGACATATGTTTCGAAAAAAATGGTACTGCTAGGTAAAGACACGGAAACCATACAAATGTGTTAATAAAAACAGCTAAAGAAATAGGACTCGAAATAAATACCGATAAGACGAAATATATGATTAGTAGCAGAAATGGTGACGATCTTGATGATATTAATATATCAGGGCATACTTTTGAACACGTAGAGAAATTCAAGTATATTTAGGTTCAATGATAACAAGAAAAAATGAAATCCTGGAAGAATTAAGAGTCCCGGTTAAAGGTGGGAAATGCGTGTTATTATTCAGTTGCTAAATTAATAAACTTAAAGGTTAGAATTTATAAAACTATTATTCTTCCGACGGTTCTTTACGGGTGTGAAACGTGATCGCTTACTTTGATGGATGAACAACGGCTTAAGGTTTTCGAAAATAAGGTGAAAGTGCGTTTTCAGAATTTGTTTCACTTCAAAGCTCCGAGTTTTTCAGTTCGGGGATAAAAAAGTTGGTGTCACGTTGGAAAAAATGTGGAGAAAAAGAAGGTAAATACTTCGAATAAAATTATCTTGTTTTCGTATCGTATTTTTAATAAAAATCCTTTACCTTGAAAACGGACATTTCATGTGACACAACCCAATATATATTAAGATATTCAAACAAATTATAATTTTTTTTTTATAATTTTGAGAATAAATAAAAAAATACACTATGTATTTGAATGAAACCTAACGTTTTCCTAAATGTCTATAATTCTAATCATAAACCCAGGCAAATACAGATATGTATAAAAATAATTAGTGACACACATTTTTTGTTCTCGTAATCATGGACAAACCTTTAATATTTTTTTTATTAGTATGACTTGAGGAAATTATTCTTATAAAGATAAAATAGAAATTGTGGAAAAACAAAATGTTATATACCAAATTAATTGTGAGAATAGTGAATATACATTGGTGAAACATCAAAAAAATTAAAAACTAGAATATCACAACATATTTTAAATTGTAAAAGTATAAAAAATTCAAATACAACAGCGTTATCAACACATAGCATAAAGAATCAACATAAATTTAATTTTGATATTAGATACTTAAAATAATAGAAATAGAAAAAAAACTGGAAGCAATTTATGTAACCAAAAATAACAATAAAGCAGTTAATTATAAAACAGATACCAAAAATATTGGAACATTTCATAATTATAAATAATATAAAATTATAATTAAAAAAAAAACAATAAAAAATTTAAAAACAAAATAAATAATAACATCAGAATAAAAATAAATATAGACCACAGGAACTAGTAAAGTAACAATACTAGCTAAGTACAAAGTTTGCAATAGTAAAAACGAAATATAACAGTGAGCCAATAGTCAACTTTTAGAAGGGATTGTAGCAGTTAGCTACAAAAAATAATATGTATCAATAAAAAAGGTAATTTATAGTTAATTGTATATTATAAAATTTTTATATGATTAGTGACTTAATGGAAATTAGTATATATAAATATAGATAAAATTTAATAAATGTTACTAAAATCAAAATGTTTTAAAACCTTTTTAGTCTTGATTATGGGGAAAAATCTCCGAAACCTTGACTGATATTGAATAATAATAATTATAATAATAAAGATGATGGAAGAAATGTGTGCTTGTTTTAATATGGTTTAATATTTGTATGACTTAAAGATGAGTAGTAAAACAAAAGTTGAAAAAGCTGATATATCATAAAAAGAACAACCAAAGCAAATTTTGTATCGGACAATTGCTTTTAGAACCACCGTTTGTCGTTTCGATGTTATTACCAAAAACGATTAATTACTTTTTTAAGGAACACTAATGTTTTATCGGCTTCCCAATTGCTTTATTTGAAGGATAATTTAGGAAGGGTATAACAAAGGGCAATTGTGCATAACGATCAAACAGGGCAAACTAAATGTTAAACGGTTAAGCTGAAACACGACCTCACTTGCGCTCAATAATTGAGTGATATGAACTCGAGCATGTGACAAATCTGTCAAGTCAATAATAGTCATTTCCTTTGGCGTTAGAGATTGTCAAACTAAATATAAAACGGATATTGATTTCCTAATTCTAAACTGAGGATCGCCTTAAACAACTATTCTATTTTAAGTTATATTAACCTGCGATCGTGAAAATATTGGAATCCCTGTCTTGAAAGGAAATCTTACGTTTCCTCTGTCGATGAAAATCTACGTTAAGGTCTCCGGAGTCAAAATAAACAAGTCCCCCAAAAAAATCTGGGTGTGCATGGGTCAAGTTTAACTCAGATACGACCGTAGTCATATGTAACTGAAATATATATATATATATATATATATATATATATATATATATATATATAAATGGCCTGTAAAATAAGTTCGTAACATTTTTTGTTGGTGATTTTGATAAAAACTTATATATGACCGATTTTGATTTATTAAATATTTCCATCTTTCAGATATTTTTTTTTAATTAGGCCATCAGCAACTGTTGAAGGACCACTAGTGGATCACACTGCCCCCACAAAATTGTCAAGTGTGATCCACCGGTGGGTCACGCCGGCGTGAACGTGTTAGTAGAGGTTGAGTTTGACTACGGAGGGTAAGCTATCCACAGGACCACGCCGTTACCGAAAAAATAATACAGGAAATATATGTTATTCCGTATTCAGTAATAAAATTGGTCTTGAACTAGAATACAGCTATAAAATATAAAAATAACTAAATGCAGATAGAAGCGGAAAATAAATTATGATTAATGGAAATAGCCTACTTCCATTAGAAAACAATTTTCATCTGTTATCTTGGGCTATCCTTATACTTTGCACAAGTTTTCTCCCTTGGCCATCATTCAACCCTCGAGATCCAGCTTTTTCCCATGAGGCTTTAACTAAAGCCCCTCAAAGTAGGGTCGGCAAAATGTTGCCGCTGTTGATTTCTCTAATGCTTCTTTGTAAACTTTCAACAACAACTGGAATTCCGTCGATGGATTTATTTCCCCAATTTCTATCTTCTGAGATTTTAAAGAGATACTTGAACGTTTCATTCTTGTTCATTTACTTTAAATGGAATTTCGATAATTTTAAAGTTTAGATATTTGAAAAAGATTTAGTATTAATTTTTTTTTTAATTTATATTTACTACTGTATTGTGCACACATCTTGTAAATAGGCTAAAAGAAAATAGACGGAAACAAGATATGTAGAGAAGCTACTTATCGGAAGCACTCTAAAATATTCAAAACTAGGTCTGGAGGCCATATTCTTTTCAGACGCCTCGGATGATTATCAGGTATTGTAGTGGAAGAAAAGATTGAAACTAATGAATTAGAATGGAAATGGAGTTGGTCATGGAAGAAGAGGTTTCTGGCTCGGGCTAAATCAGTAACATACGGAACATAAAAGTCATTTATTAAGCCTATTATTATTATTTTTATATTATATATCTAAGCTATAGGACAACCCTGGGGTAGCTAGACCTTCTTTGAGAACATCTAGCCTCTTCAAACTGGGTACGTAAAACATTTGCGGAAAAAGAGCGCCCGAAAATGGGGCTACTGTGCGTGATCCTAGTGTTTTCCAGAGTTGGCAAATTTTATCTATTTATAACAAGCAACGAATAAATCATCTGTTACTAAAAACTGTCAAATGACGAATAAATTATCTGTCCTCCGCAAGTAAACGAATAAATTGAATTTATCTGTCTTATTATATCTTAGATGAATACTCGAGTAAAAAATTATTCAACTGATGATAATTGTAATAAACAACAATATGGCAAATAAATATTGTTTGATAAATATCTCCAATTATCACCAAATTAAATATATATATATATATATATATATATATAATATATATATATATATATATATATATATATATAATAATATATATTTTTAATAAATTACAGTTTGTGGTTTTATTATTTAGAAAATAGATATCGATTATTATTTCTTTAAAGGTAGTTTTTTTTACAAATTTAGAATAGAAACTTAGATCGGAAGCACATCTCAAGTTTAGATTACTTTTATAGCTCTTATGCCACTCTATTGTTTTTTATCTACTATATATACATTTGCGTGAGGGTCTGTCTGACTGTATAGTTAACGAAATTAATAAGACAGCTATACTAACTTACTTCTCATTCCATACATAAATTTATCAGGTAATGAATTTTCCTGCAAAACATACATAATTTTATAAGTTAAGTAAATAAGTTGGTCTCCAGTGGTAGGTGTTTTAGATATAAAGTTTTCGAGACGAAAATTTCAGACAAAGCCTTTAGGTATCTTTTTCGGGATCTATGTTGGTAAAATGAGATCAGATATGGGCGATAAAAAAAAATGTTGACCACTGGAGAAGCCTTGGAAAGTAGTCCTCTTTATCGAGACAGGGGATTTCCTTGGGCAAATCCTAGCTTGGAAACGACAGTCAGAAGACACCTATACCTGGAGAAGAACCCATAGTAAGCTGTCCAATCCAAACTTGGGCCTTTTCCAGGAATACAAATACCCAAATACACTAGAAATACACTATCTGCCTAGAGCATCTCAAGGATGTTATTGCACATACAGACAGAAAGAAATCTGCCATTCTTCTGTATTTGTAATGTCTTATAATTTTTCGTAAGTAGTGAAAAGTTTATTAATGGTAATTATGATTATGGTGCGCGCAACACACGACTTTCATTTACCTCCGTTGCTATAAAGGAACTTTTAAATAAACTTTGAGATGAAAAAAAGAATTGCATTGTGATTTATTTAATAATAGATTATATTATCGTCTAAAAAAATCAGCTTTCTTCGCTTTTCATCACCTTTGACAACTTTGTATGTAAGATAAGATGTTTCTAAAATCTTTAGCTTTCTAACGGTTTATATGTATTTTTAACTGTTCTCATGTACTAAAAAAATTACATTGAAAAAATATATTTGCTCGTTTCTCTTTTAGTTTGAATTGAATTCCTTCAACTTGTATAGTTGCCAGTTTTTAATGCTAACAAGACGATAGAATAGAATAGAAAAAAAAAATTCATTCTGGGACAATGTCCCTTAAGAATAACAATTATGGACAAAATAAATTATAACTGGCCGAAAACAAAATGTAATTACAATTAAATAACACAAGAATGAAAAAGGTAGAAAGGGCCATAGTGTCATCTCTATTTACAACTTCTAGAAATAAATAACTAAGAATAAACATAAAATGTAACTTTTACGTCTTATTTAAGTTAGTGCATTAGAGTAAAATTCACCTTACATAAGTTGGCATAATAAAACTTAGCTTACATACTGACTGAAGAGGAGGGATTTAAACGATATGGTTAACTTTTTTCAGATCTACAAAATTAGCGTTACTTTAGTGGAATGGAAATTAAAATATCAGCATTTAAGTCCTATCAGACTGTTTCAATCACAAATAAACCAACAAAAGAAAAGTAATGAATTTAATCAAAATCGTCAAAACCGTTTTTTAGAAAATCATAAAAAGTAACTTAATGCATGGAATAAAGCGGCTCTTCTGGTTGGCTGATTTTGATGAAAAAGTCGCAGTAAGATCACAGACTTATAGTATATATATATATATATATATATATATATATATATATTTATATTATTTTTTTTTTTTTTTTTTTTTTTTTTTGTTTGTTTTAGAAACAATTTTCATTGAGTAATATTACAGTATGTCCTTATTAGGACATTTTTAATAGTGATAAAGTACAACATTCACACAATATATACAAAACAATAAATTTATAAAATAATAATACAATATACATATATACGAAAAAGAATCAATAAGAATATGTACAAAAGTCACTCATACCTATATGCAATCCTCAAGCATACAGCACGTGAGTGGAGAATCTAGCCAATGATAGAACTCAAGAAGTTTCGAGGCCACTGCCGATAGGTTTAGGATTTAATATACCTATTAAATATAAAATCTAGTTTCGTAAGAGTTTTTATTTTTTCTGATACACTTACCACACATAGAAACATATCTTTTTTGAGGGACTTGGTTATTTGGAGGGATCCTTAAACGTGTATTTCCGTTGAAAACTTGAATTCGAAAATTTTCGAAAGTAACAAAAATATGTATTATATCCGAGACGAATTGAGAAGTAGTAAATTTCAACATAAGGCACTAGCTTAATACTTAGTTATATTACATTCTGTCCCATACAGTTTAATGGTAACAGTGATAACAGATTTCATTCACACCAAATTAAAGTAAAAAACAAACACAAAAACTGACTGAACTAAGGAAATGTTAAACTACAAAAAATTCTTGTAAAACAAAAGTGATAATTAAGAAACGAACATCAACCTCTATTTACAATCAACCAGGGGAACATCGAGACAAGCTTATCTCCAATATGTTCAGAGACAAGCAAGACTCAAGAGATCCTAGGGCTTCTGTTTCAATCACAATGCTGATATTGGTTGAAAAAAACAACAAAATTTCTAAAATAAAACTTTTTATTTTTAGATTTATTTTTATCAAATTTAAATGGTATCATGGAATAAATCAAATATAAACTATAGAATTATTTGTGTATTGCAATGTTTGCGAGAAACACAATACTTTTCTATATTTTCATGGAAAACAATTTAAGAATCTCTATTCTTATTAGTGGATCAACGATTCCCTAAATAAAATAAACAACATCTAATAACGTTAAAATTTCCTGACCTGTTGTAAAGGCATTTTTGGGAATTGGAGGTAGATAGTGAAGATAGGTAAAAGTTATAGGCTTGTGATATAATGCCGGCTTAGTTTCGAATAATGGCTGCATAATTTCCTTTCTAGATGCCGTCTGGTACCTTGCCAAAGAGTTTCTCTACAGTAAATAGAGTTCTTAAAATTTAGAGACACTTTCTGTCACTAAAATATTTTCGAAATATACTTTTAATTAACATGTAAAATTAAGGTATAGCAAGGTAAAATTAATAATTTAAAGAGACAAGCAAGAGCTTAAAATCTTATTTAAATTTTTGGGCTTGTTGGAATTTTAAAAGAATTATGTAAATAAGAGACTTAAAAACCCTGTAATGATTGTTTCTTAAAACCATAATATTTTTCAAAAATGTTTTATTGATTGTTACAACTGTATATCAATTAATACAACTATTAAATGTGCTAAATTTAAATTATAGGAATAAAAAACTTTCTTGAAGAAACTACACAGTGGTAGTACTTCAGAGTTGATTTAAGTCAATAGGTCCCGGGACAATTTTTTTTGTAAACGCCCCGAAGGGTTATCAGGAATGTGTAGATGATAGGTTAGAAATAGAAAATAATCTATATTCTGGGACATAGTCCCTTAAGAACAACAAATATGTACAATTAAAGTATACAGTGTACCTGGCCAAAAGACCAAATGATCATGATTAATTCTTATTTACAATGGTGTAAGAAGTAATAAAATTAAAAAAAATATGAAAAAAAAATATATCTAAGATGCATACTTTTGCTGAACAAAACTAAATTTAAAAAGATTAATAAATTAAGTAAGGTATGATCAATAAATAATATTTCCTTTTTACATTCAAAATCTGATTTTTGATATAAAACCTCATTGCTGTTGAGCGTCTGTTGAGGTATTGGAACAGTTGAGACTTGAATGATGATAGAGATGAAGCATGGCGGATATGAGTAGGTAGGGAATTCCAGAGATTTGCAGAGCGGACAAGAAAGGAATGATCAAAAGTTGTTGTTCTATGGGTAGGAATGTAAAGGTCAGAATGGCGGGACCCTGTTTCGAGGGAGTGGATTGACGATTTAAATTGTAGAAGACTGTGGATATAAGGAGGGAGCTTGGTGTTAATGGTTTGGTAAAGGAATGATCCTAGGAAATATTGTCTACGAAATGGAGGGAGGAGCCACTTTAACTCGCCGTATAAATGGGTCACATGAGACCGCTTCGGAGTGTTGAGGACAAATCTTAAAAATATGTTCATAATTCGCCTTAGCCTGTCCTCAAGCAAGGTCACGGACAATAGGACGAACCATAATTAAATCCATACATATTATGATTTATTTTATTTTCCCTACATTTTTTTTAAGCAATTTTTATTCAGTAATATTAGAATCTGTCTTAATTTTGATAACAATAATAGTGTTGAAAGATAACTTTCATGCTACATCCATACAACATTTACACAGCAATAAGATTATAATAAAATATATATAAACAATAAAGTCTAGAAATCACTCATAACTATATACACGTCATACATAAACCAATTGAGTGCAGAATCTAACCAGTGCTAGAACACCAACCCCTGCATTGTAACCACATATAATGGTCGTTAGTACATCAAATATAACCATGCTGCGTGCTGATTATAAGAAAGATAAAAACAAAATAAATAAATAAAATCATTGCAATACTAAATCAGAAATAAACCACAAAACACCAATAGAGATAAAGGGTATCAAAAAGGCGCCAACACTAAACAAAATTAACAAAACGTGACTTATTTCATTCGAACTAATATAGCTCCTAAACATATATTATATATATATATATATATATATATATATATATATATATATATATATATTATTATTATTATTATTGTTATATTATAATTATTATTATCTAATGGCGATGAATGTTATATAACAAAAATATTCTCCAACAAATTGTTGACACGAAAACATCTAATTTTCGATCCGGGAACACCGGCAGAGCTAGAGTTAAAAAACGCTACACAATGAAAATTTGAGTCCCATCAATTAAAAAAAAAATTAAAATAATTTTTTTTTATCCAAATGTTAAACATGTTTGACTGTACAAAAGATAACAGTTCTATCGGCGAATCAAAAATTAGAAATGTCACAATTTCTGGAAAAAAAAATTGCTAAATGAAACTTAGATTTTGAGACAAATAAAAAGTTAAGAAAATATTAGTGTTTTTGCCTTAAAAAAAAGACATTAAGCTGAAAACATTATTTATAGCTTGTAACCAAACTACTATTTTTTTTTTTTAATTTTACAACATGTCTGAAACGTTTTGTTATTCTTTAATGAGGTAGGGAATTTTTCAATATGCAAGGCATTGTTAACATGTTTTTCTGTATAAAGGCACTTGCAGATCAGTCAATTAATATATGTTATTAAAATAATATTTGTTATATTTTAGCCACATTTAGAGCTTGTTTATTCTGTTATTCTGTTATAGTATTTTTCATCAAATCAGAATGAAAATCAGAAAATAAAATCTGAGAGCGTCGAAGAAATGTATGAATATTTATTAACAGAACCATATTATGATATATGCATACATACATACATATATGTATATATACACAGACTGATAGATAAAACCTCTGATATTGTAGCCGAACTGGAACGCGAAACGAGGGTTTTATTGTTCAGCAGTACTTTTACGACACTTTTTATGCTCCTTATGAATTTATCGACAGTACAATAGAATATTTAAAAAGCTAATAAAACAGGGACATATCGTATAAAATATTTGTTACTGCTTTCATTCCCTCCTCCAACTCCAGGAGAGATTGAATACGAATTTTATTAAAGATTAATTTAATTTGATTGACTTTCATTATTCTGATTTGGTTACGACATTTATTAACTAAATATCTATTTATAACTAGGAAGCTCTTTTTGTATAGACATGAAATAAATACTATGACCCCTACTAGAATTAGTGATGTGATTTATGTTTAAAAATCTCTGTTATATTTATCCAGATTTAGAATCATTGATTGGATTTTAGTTTATCTAACGAAAAATTCAATTAGCAAGAAAATATGTTTACTTTATAACGTCTATCCATTATTATATTTAACAATTCAGTAAGTGGTCAAGTTTATTTGTTTGTTATTTTAAAGAGCAAACACATATAACGGGTAATTTAATTTATCCATATAAATAAAATTTTACTGCTATGGATGTATTCAAAAACTATATAAATAACAACAGTTTCTATTTTATTCGGTTAATAACTATTTTATATTTCTAATGAACTATTTAAATTACATTTTAAATATAAAATTAAGTTTCTATAGAAATCCCATTTAGTTTACAGTGAAAAAATTTGTTTTCATGAAATAGTATTAAGTTTGAAATAATTAAGTTTATATATTTATAACAACTTACTTTTCATTTCCGGTACATAATATTGATTCTAAAATCTTGCGTACTGTTTGAAAGAATATAACTTTCACGATCCTGCACGAAGGTGGCCACAATTAACTATTTTATAACCTCCCTCTTTCCCAATACCATATGTTCACAAGTATATGAGCTTGCAACAACTTTATATTAAACTTGTACGATTTCTTTTATTGCTATTAAATGTTCTAAAATATTGCGCTTTCCAACGGTATATTATACGTCTAATTACTACTTATATATCAGGAATACTTTTTCTAAGACTTAGTTACAAAAAATTCATTTTCCCATTTAAAGAAAAGTTAAATTGCAATGTATTTTACTTATAATTCTTCAGGAAATAATGCCCTAAATGATAGTAAAATACTTATCAAAATCCGTCCAGTGGCTTAGATGAAGTTCGCGGAAAGCAAAATCGCTTTATCATTTTATAAATAGTCTTTGATTAGTTCTTGACTAATGTTTTCTAATTTACTGTTCTCATATTCATACCATAACATGATACATACACATATACACAGACCCAAACACACCACACACACACACACACACACACACACATATATATATATATATGTTATATTAACATAAAAATGGGAAAATATAAAGTAATTTGATAGCCACGTAAAGTAGAAAACAGAGGAGATTGTTTTACAAGTTTATTTGCCGATGGAATCTTACAAAGAAGAAAAAAAAAAGTTATTCAACACAAGGGTGTATACAAAAGTTGTGGAAGGTAATGGATAGTGACGACACAGCGTAAATCCATGTAATTGTTGCATAATAATTTATATTGTTACATTATTTATTCTAAAATAAATGTTTCTAAACTAAAGATTTTT
This sequence comes from Piezodorus guildinii, assembly GCA_023052935.1. Taxonomy (NCBI): domain Eukaryota; kingdom Metazoa; phylum Arthropoda; class Insecta; order Hemiptera; family Pentatomidae; genus Piezodorus; species Piezodorus guildinii. The sequence continues at coordinate 98,000,606 of CM041295.1, forward strand.
TTAGCCTTATTTTTTTAAATATTTTCTAATCGATTACAAGAAATGAGGTTATTGAAAGATGTGTGATATTTTTCCTGATTATTAAATGAGCTATTTATCAATTATTAATACTTTATTTAGTTCAATCATTTTTCTTTAAAATATTTATTGGGTTGATGCAAAATTAATGCAGGTTTTTAGTAGGTATTGTAAATACGCCATATCTTTACTTTAACCATATATATTTAATCAAAATAATTTCCATCTGAATCAATGCACTTTTGCCAACGTTCAACAAGCTTTCTTATTCCACCAGAAAAAAAATCCGAATCCCTGGACTCAATGAAATCACGAAAAGAATTTTCAATGTCGTCCTGGTTTTGAAAATTTTTCTCCCTCAAAAAGTTGTCCAGATGCCTGAAAAAGTGGAAGTCTGTAGGAGAGAGGTCAGGTGAATAAGGCGGATGTTGGAGAACTTCGTAGCCCAACTCGTGCAGTCGTCGAAGCGTTGGTTGTGCAACGTGTGGTCTGGCGTTATCGTGGAGCAGGATCGGCCCCTTCCGATTCATCAATGCTGGGCAAAGACGTTGCAATTTTTGAGTTCCGAGTTCCGCCGCCATTTCTCGTGTGGTTTTGGTTGGGTCTTCTTTCACTTTTGACCTCAGCTGGTCGTTGTCCAGAGCAAGATGACGGCCCCGACCTTCCTTGTCTTCGAAGTCGAAATCTCCTCTGCGAAACTTCTGGAACCAACGCTGCACCGTGCACTCATTAATAGCCCCCTGACCCCACACTTCATTAATATTACGAGCCGTTTGCGCAGCGCTGCGCCCTAATTTAAATTCGTAAAAATAAATTTGACGAAAATCGCACTTTGACATTTTCGATTCAAGACCTTTGAACACACTGAACAAAACAATTTTACTAAACAAATTCATGGTGAAAGAGAGGGTATTAGATAAGGTTTGTTTTGGTATAATAATGATCAAATGTTAGGATTAGCTTTGTTTACACAATTGGAATTAAGATATTGCAATAGAGGAAACCTGCATAAATTTTGCATCAACCCAATATTTTTTCGAAAGGCTATATTTAATTCAAAAGTTTCAAATAACATTTTATTTTATATATATATATATATATATATATATATATATATATATATATATCAATAAATTTCTCTCTAACTCGAACAAACAATTTCGATATTAATTTCGAAATGAAACACCTACAGAGCTAGAGCGAATCAATAAATTCCCAACTCTTAAATATTAAGGCAAAAAGAAAATGTTTTTTTCATTTGAACCTCTACACTTATATAGCGGTAAAAATATTAAATAACGAAAATATTCAGGGGTTACCTGTTGTGTTTTGGCTAGCATAATATCCTTATATGGCAAGGTCCTGTTTTCAGACTCGGCAGATGGCCCAAGGATTATTAATGGGCATACTTAATAAAGAGTATGGCTTGGTTATGCCGTTCATTGAAGGGAAGTAAGATGGTGGTCCAAAGCCTCTTCGATGCAAAATAATTGACCGCCGTAATACCATCATCTAATCAGCCACGTAAAATAAATTAAGTGACGTTGCATAAATAAACAAACAAAAAAGTATCAACTAAAATTCTGATAAGAAAAATGTCGACAAATTCTTCCGATGAGCAACAGCTACAGAGCTATGTATCGAATCAACTTAAAAACTGTAGGTAAATACTTTTTTTATCCATATTAAAAGAAACACCATTTTTTTCTTCCATCATCTTTTTTATTATTATATAATTGCATATTATGAATTTTTTTTATTTAATAAGTGACTTCATAAAAATTGGTATATATAGGTATAGAAACAATTTAATAAATGTAACTAAAAGCAAGATGCTTTTAAAAACCTTTAGTCTTGCTAATGGGAAAAATCCCCGAAACGTTGACTATATTTGACGAATTATATAATAATGATAATAAAAACGATGATGGATGAAAAAAATTGTGCTTGTTTTAATATGGAAAAATAAGAAAAAAATTCCTTTAGTCATACTAATCTAAAAAATTACTTATTTTATTCAAACCAATTTATCACTAAAACGATAGGTCGTTGTGACGAATGCTATACACCAAAAAATATTGAAATTAAATTTACTGTTTTAATGCTGTAAAATTTTTAATCTAAAAAGCAACAAAAACAGAGCAAGGGCTAGTCAAAAAGTTAAAATTTTAAAAAAAAATCTTGCACCAAAAAAAACAACTGCATAACACCAAAAAAAATTATCTGATTTTATCAAAAGTAACCCATCGTTACATGTTATTTAAGGATTTGCGGCAATCTGTTAATTATAATTACTTAAAAATGAAAAAAAAAAAGGACTGATAGGTTCTCAAGGAAAATAGCATCCATGGTATAATCGTACTAATTGAAGGAGTAGGAATGACGTGTTGCCTGAGAACAGTGGGTTTTCTTCTTCTTTTTAAGTTGAAGCATCCATCTGGTGATGAAGGAGCTTCTATAAAATTGGCGCCCATCACCATTAAGGGCTCACCTGCCAATTAGGGCGAGATGCAGGCCCTAAAAGATGCCACCTATAAAAGGGTACGCCCTTAGCAGCCTGTATAAATTTCATAACAGTAGTGTTATTAAATTTATTGCGCCATTTAACATTTATCTGTTAGATCTTACAGGTTATTATTATGCAATAAAAGAGTTGATTTATCTTTAAATAAATTTTAATGCAATAACCATTGTATAATTTTGATAATTGATAAAATGTATACCAGACATTCAAATGTTAAAATATTTTTAAAAAAAAACATAATCTCTGGATATATAAAAAGATATGACGATTCTTGATTTTCTTGGAACTCCATCTAAACCACTGGACGGAAAGTTTTTCTGTGAAAGAGAAAATAAAATTTTCTGCAATCAAGTCAACAAAACATTATCCCTAAATTATGAGTAGTAATATAAACTTTTATTCCACCGTCAGAAAGCTCAAGAAAAAAATATAATATGCCATAAAATAAGTATATGTTAGTAAAAACATTTCATAAGCGCATAATCTGATGGACGTATGTTATTTTCAATATTACAAAATATTCCGATGAGGGAGGTTACATAGTGATTTAGTGCTGGCACCGCACAGTATCTTACAGCTTATGTACTTCCATACAGAACGCAAGATTTTGGAAACCATATTACGTACCGAATCGTAAGTAAGTTGTTAATATAAGTGGAACGTTGTTATAAATCTATAATCTGACATTGTTATAAATTCATTCTACATTAAATGTTTTATTATGAAAACAAATATATCACTTTAAACTAAATGGTAAATTTAAGGAAAATAAATTAAACGTTTAGAATGTATTTATAAAAAGTTCATTAAAAATTTAAAATAGGAACCGTTTAACAAAATAACCAAATAAACTGAACTAATTTTGATTTTATGACCAATTTCTGTTTCTAATATCTGCCGTGGCCCCGAGATATATTGTAAATATGTATGCTGGAGTTCTGACACTGGTCAGATTCTCCTCTCAAGTGCGGTGTGATTGTGGCTATGGCGCCCTCACTAAGCTTCCGCCGGCACTCACCAGTGATGCGGCTGAGAGGGAGGCGCTGGGATCCTTTGGACTCTGCTTGTCCTTTCACAAGTGGGGGAACCAGCCCCGTCCGGGGTTCCCTAGCGGATTGTAAATATTGTACATATGTATGAATGTGAAATGGTTTGTTTTTTGTTTATTTATTTGTTGACTTCATTTATTTGTATTTATTTTATCTACAAATTTCGTTATTGTATACGTTTATTTAGTTCGGTTTCATTTGATGTAATTTGACATTTCTTTTGTTTATATTGTAAATATTGTATGAATGGGATCCTTTAGCAATATTATTATTGTCCATAGTGACAAAGTGTAATACATACGAATAAAAAAAAAAAAAAAAATATCTGCCAATGAATATTTACAATATATGAATTAATTTAATAATGAAAAGAAGTTATGTAATAAACATAAAGAGAAAAATTATATTTGGTCAAACTGATTTTTTTAAAACATAAATGACATCACATTAAAATTGCTCCAGAGTGAAGCAAAGTAGGATCACTAGTGTTATATAATATTACTCTCTGGGTTTCAATTCCGAACCCGGCTGTGGCAGTATATTTATAAGTTAGTAAGGTATAGTTGTTTCTGTAATGAGACAACTCTAGTATAGAGAAACCTGTGTGGGGCACAACCAGCCTATATAAAGTAGGTAGACGAAATCAAGAGAAAGTCGAGGATGTCGAGCCCATGGCCTAGAAACAGTACGGATCCCCATACGTCCTGAATCTAATACTTACTCATGGATTGCAGAGGTGCAGGTTTATATAATTATGGCATAATATAGTATGTTAATATTAAAAAACGAAGAGACTTGGGCTAACCACATACAGGATTCGGTACTTTTACTATTCCAACGGCCGTGCTAGGGGGTAATAAGGCTGAAATCACGCTCAGCCGCTGGAGTTCCCACCCAATTTCTTGTTAACCACTTCACAGAGGATAATTTTAATCAAGGAGAGTCAGCTTTATCAGAATAAAATATTTTTCTGCCAATTTTGGGTCCGAAATCGGGACCCGGCGAACAGTAGTCCAGCACCCTGTCGATGCCGTTCTGATTTAAATATAAATAGGCGAGTAAAAAACAAACATAAAAAGAATACAAAATAAGGGAATATGATTTTATTATCACTATCGAAAATGAAACTGATAGATACATACATTAGCATATTAATTTTTTGAAAAGCACTTGAATAACCTTTCGGTGCATGGACACAACCGCAGAATTAATGTTGTTTATTTTACAGAGGTTTCGCTTTATTAATAAAACTAAATATTCTGCATCCAGCGTGGATTCTCAGGAGCCAGCGGACAAGTGAGAGACGTTGTGTCCCTTGATAATAGCCTCGACAACTCCCTCCTCATCACGCGTGGGAACAAAAGGGTAAAGGAATAGTTGGCAAATCTCCTTAGGGAAGAAGGTTTCACCTGTTTTGATGAAGCCTACTGCATCGATACAGACGGATCAGTGAAGTACGCAGACATCGTCGCATTCCCCAAGAACGGAAAAAACTGCAACGATCCTTGACCTTACCGTTCGATCTGAGACCAATGATACAGGTGGAAAGGGAAAATAGAGTCATCAGCTAGGAATGCATCTCTTTCCCAAAAGAAAAGTTTGGCAGGTCCTTAGGCGGGAGACAGTTTTTCGTAAGGACAATGGTTTGGGTCTAGCGAAGCGATCTCTATTAGCGCAAGGAGCTTTTTAGAAGATACAGGTGTCAACATCAAAGCTTTAGGGGCGTTGGCCGAAAGTATAATTTTAGAATCAGCTGCATGACGATTAAAAGAAAAAATAAATTTATTCATATTAAACATACAATTTAGATATTGTCACGTGCACATCGAATGATTTAATTTTAAACGTAGTTAAGCAGAGCAAAAAATATAAAACGATTTTTGAGATAAATAAGTTATGTAAAAAAAAAAAAATAAAATGAAACAGAAACTAATAGAATAGGATAGAATAAACAAAAGAAAATGTATGGACAATATGGATTGATGAGTAAGCCGTGTTACAAGTAACCCGATTTATCTGGGCAGCATTGTCAGGAAATAAATAACATCTCTCTTTTGAACATAGCAGAAAAAAAAATTAAAAGAAAAAGCTTTATTCTTCTTCTATAGGCCTCAGTGATAATCCCAAACCGTTGCTTCCCCTGTTTTTAAAAGGCCTAGTGAAGACAACTTCTCTCACAGCCTATATTTCTCGAGGTGGGACAGCTCATGCTGATAAGACGTGACAAAACCCTCTGAAGACACGGGTGAAGGTATTATACTCGGTCTAAAACAAGCGCGGCTGCCGATCAATCGATTCGGGCCATTTTGCCGCACGACACCGCGGACCTAGCGTTTCCCTTATCTTCATCTGCGATAGCTCCAGGGCTCTACATGCAGGGCACGCCTCATCCACTTGATATCTCCACGCCAGGGGGCGCCTGGGTCTCCAAAATAGAAAAAAATGCAGCCTAGGCGGTTTTCTAATCTAGCAAGCCAGTATTCTCCAACCCTTTTATACCTGAAAGGTACACGTATTATCTGGAAGATGGTGGACATTGTATGTTTTTCTTTAGGTAATGTTAATATTAAATAAATAAAGCCGGTTTATTAGGAGGAAAACAAAAATAAACGTCTAGATTAATAATATATACATGAGTTAAAGAATCACATACTTGAATGATCTAAAGTAACCTAATTTATGATAAAATAGGAACTAGTAACTTCAGTACTACAATATACTATAATTCCTTCGTAACATAATGACATCTCGAAATGGATTGCCTTTCCACTATAATAGGAGGGTACTTATACCAAGGGATAGCACAGGGGATGAAGAAAGGCGAAAAAGAACTGAAGGAGGTATTTTTTTGTGGGAGATATGATATTGTTTAATGTCCATAATATCAAATGCTTCTTGTTAAGGTCTGTCATTGCAGTACGGTTGTAATTCCTTGTGTTCAGGTAAAAGCCCAGATATCAGAGATAGGCTATCTTTTGTTAAGTGAGAAATCGGCACCCTTTGTTCTTAGGAGAATAATTAGAAACAAGGGAGTCTTTAATATTCAAATATTAAGGATTAGATTATTAAGAATTACAGTAGATGATGAGCCAATTTCATTCTATAACTATGAAACCTATGTTCCCTTCTGCAGGCCTTCCCTTGTTAGGAGTGATGATCCAACTTTCGTGGAGACCAAAATCTACTGGAAAGTGGAGTTCGCGTTGTTCTTTCAAAGCTCTTTCCATCTTTCTTTATCCCTCGCGATCCTAATCCATTTTTTTTTCTAGTGACGGACATAATAGCGTCAGTCACTTCAGCTCCCATTTTGCCTTTCCTGTCTTCTTTTCAAAAGATGGGTTTCATTTAGTCACCATTTGTCGTCTTCAACTAGCGCCAGATGTCCCGCCAATCTCCATTTAATTTTCCTTTCCTGAAGACAAATATGTCATACACTGGATTCATTCCGTAAAACTGGGCATTTCATTCTGTTATTTTTCTTATAATTCATCCCCTTTTTAAAAAATAATTCTGCCAGACGGCCAACTTGGATTCATATGCTTCTGTCAGTGCCCAGATTGCCCAAGTATGCAACTATCGAACGTCTATTTCTGATTTTCCAAGCTGAAGTTTCCCTTCATTATCTCTCGGAGAGGCAAGCATTTCTTGGTGATTCTTCTTTGCAGTTCCTATGTTGACCGATTAGTAAAAGATGTAAGCTCTTTTAGATAAACGAACCTTCTACATACTAGATACTCCGCTGAAGGCTATCTCTTATTTTCTGCAGTAGTCATAAGCGATAATGATCGGGATGTCGATGGTGTCATTCTTTTATATCAACTCATTCAGGTCATTTTTAGCACTTTTTGATATTACTCACATGTACATTTTTACTTTGTGTTGCTAATCTTTATGTTTGCAGTTCCGATTAAATCATAATGATCATCGCTCCTAATGTTTTATTTTTATTGCTTTCGTTCTTTTAGAATCGATTTTTTTTTCAGAACAGGTAAGTTATTCGTCTTCTGAACATGTTTTGGGCAATAATAACCGCAGTTACAGGGCAATAATAATAACTCGCAGTTTTTTTTCCTTGAAACCAAAGCAATAACAAGAGCAATGAAAAACTCATAAAAGCGGCGATAACATTTGAGCCTGAGACTATGGGATTAACTAATATGGATTCGCTTAAAAAAAAATAAATAATAAAGATACTGAGAATAATAAACTGACCGAGAAGGACAGAGAAAAATTCCTAATAAAAAAAACAACAACGAAAAAAAAAACGAGAGTTTTATGAATACTCAAAACTCGAAACATCGATGATGAAAAACAATATTAAATTCTTCTGCCACATGAAGAGAATAAAACGAACGATTTAAAAGATTAAACAATTCAATATTCGATAAACTGATGGAGCTGAAAAATATCGGAAACGGATATAAAAGAAATAGGAAAAAATGAGGATTTGGAAAATTCGGAGGAAAATATGAAAAAAAAAGTTTTAATTAAAATTTTAAAAAATGTATAGTACACAAAAAGAAATAGACTTAGGGTTGAAGAAGGAAAACGGGATAAAAAATTAAAAGAATATAGGTAAAAAACAAATAACCTTAAAAAAGGTGTACCTATATCGCGATTAACAAATAAATATTAAATAAAAAAAAAAAAAAAAAAAACCTGTACCACTACAACCCATGAAGAGTTTTGAACTCAGTACATGTAGAGATCGGTACTGTTTCTAGGCCAACGGCCGTGCAGTGAAGTGATTCTTCCGAGATCACGCTCAGCCGCCAGGTTTTTTCCCCAGTTTTGGGTACCTACTTTATAAAGGCTGGGTGTGCCCCAGGGGGCTCTCCATACCCTAGGATCGCCCCCCGGCAAAATTTTATTATTTTTTTTTAATCGTTTTATTCATAATAATACAATCTGCCACAATCTTAATCTGGCAATGAGTATTAATGCTATAAGAAGTCTTTCATTCCTTATGTACACTAAATAAAGAAATACAAAAAAATAAAAAAAAATTACAAAGAAGAATAAATAAAGATTAAAAAAAAATAAAAGAAACAAATAATGATAAAATTGGTCAATTCATACATATATACTATATTTACATACTGCCCCTAAAAACTCCGTCAGTCAGTCGCGTCACTGTTCTAATAAGCCAGTGGAGACTGAGAGAGGGCGCTAGATCCACAGACTCTTAGTCCCGGCCGAAATAACAGAATAAAAAATATTCCGCCACAGCCGGGATTCGAACCCAGGACCCGGAGCACAGTAGACTAGCGCTCTACCCACTAGACCACGTCCCCAAATAAATATATAAACCAGATTTTGTTGAATAAAACTAAATATGACTGCTGCTCCATCGATACTACATAAGGTGTACCAAAATTAAATACATACACTTCATTTTTAATTTCTGATAATGTTGCACTTTTTTCGTTTTGTATATTCATTATTAATTTACACCAATGCCTTTTTACAATAATCAATATGGTGTATTTCAAGAAATATTGCCAGTAGCTGCCATCACCATGTAAAGGCATGAGGCACCTGACTAACTTCAGATAAATAATAATAAATCATGTAATATAGTAGTTATATATTTTATAATTGATATATATATATATATTATATATATATATATATAGTAGTATTATCTATGTACTGAATATATGATATATTTGATTTTGCATTTATGAAAAATATCGCAAAAATAAAAAGCAAAAAGTAGTCATATTCTTTGCATCAGCTACATTATAAACCATGTTCCAAATATAAATATATATTTTAGGTTGACTCTACCCATAATGGAAGGAATATGGAACAGCAGTCAAGAGTTTACTTCTAAATAGATTGGTTACAGGTAGTTAGAATTCTATAATCTGTCAAGGAGAGGGAGCTCAAATTAGATTATTTAACGTATTTGCCATTGAAAATCTATTATTTATAGCCCTAATTATACATGTGCATAAATAAATATATTTGAAAAATAGAATAATAAAACGATTTAGAGTAATCTTGAATGAATATTTACACTAAAAAATTGTTTTCCAGGTGTTCCATTTCACGGTTTCATGTTTTATACCCTAATTACTTTAATTAATAATTAAAATTTGAATAATTAATTAGGTACATTGGTTAAAGAGAAAATAACATGCAACAAACGTGTTGATAAACTATTATTAACTTAAAATTCTAAACAAGAAACTCTCGTGACAACTTTCTTTCCAGGCGCTCGGAGGATTATCAGGATTTTTTTTTTAAACTAATGACAGAGTATGTCACGGATATATTGGTACCTTGTTCGGGACTAACCAGCAACGTTAGGAACATTTGGGATTATTTTGTTCGTGACTAAACTAAGAGCACTGGAGATATTAAGCAGAATTTTGGATTGAATGGATTAGATACAAGTAAAATTGATGGTTTATAAGACTCAACTCCATAAGTCCAGATTGGCCTTATAAGGGTCAAGGAATGAACTTTTTGTAGTTAAATTGAAGGTCGGAAGGTCTATCTAATAAGTGTTGAAGTAACTGAAAGCGGCGAGTAGTTTCTAGTCCATTCTATCCGGTGTGCTAATCATTATTTTAAATTTAAAGTAGTATGAAAAAAATCTGGTGCGGGCAACACACGTCTTTTACTTACCGTCGTTGTTAAAATCGGTTAAAGATTTTTTAGTTACCGTTAGATATAAAAATAAGTGAAACTAATAAATAATTAATTTATTGAATTTCTATAGAAACATGTGTTTTATTAAAAAATCTATTGTATTATTATGTGAAATAATAATCAGTTAGTTTTATCGGATTTTCATCACTCTTTATTAACTTTTACAAGCTTTTAATATAAATATTTTTTTCTAAAATCTTGAGCTTTCCAACGGTATATTACACATCTATATTACTGTTCTTAAGTTCAAAAACGAAAAATTATATCAATAAATATTTTTGCAGTTTTCTCCCCTAGTTAGAGATCGAATTCGTTCAACTTATATATTTACCTGTTTTTTATTGTTGATAACAAGATTATATTGTTATTTTTTTAGTACCTACAAAAGTAAAGGTACTTAAGAGGAAAACAATTTTAAATATCGGCATTTAAGACCTGTTATACTATTTCAATCAGAATGAAACCTACGTCATATTAAAGCCTATTAAATTTTACATCCATACAGCCACGAAATGAGCAAAGTATATCATGACCTTTTTTTTAAGATTTACATTGCATGAATTTTTAAGATGAATTGCACCTCAAGGCGGTCTTACGTGTCCTTTCTTTAAAGTGAGCAAAAGTGGCTTTAAAGTCCGTAGAGAATAATTTCTGGGAGCATTCCTATACCAAACCATCAACTTACAGCACCCTCCATATATATACGATCTTCTGCAATTCAAATCATCATTCCATTTACAAGAAACTAGATCCTAACATTCCAACATTTATATCCCTTCCCACAGAACAAGAACATATGAACATTCCTTTCAGCCCGTTCTATTAGTTTTTGGAATTTTCTCCCTTCAAACACCCGTCGTGCAACATCTCCTATCACTTTCAAATGCCATATCTTTCAGTATCTCCTCACTTCCCATAATGACGCTATCTGACAATAACAAGTTTACTGTTAGATTTTAGAAAATATTTTTAGTATTTTACGTGTATTTATACAATTTATCTTATTTTTTTTTTTTTAGGGAAATTTCTTTAAGTTTAATCATTAGCAGTCAATTTTATTGTATTATATTGTCACCAAATGAATTTATTTGTTAAAACTGTTTATTTTTTTTTCTTTATGCTATTTTTTTATCAAAATTTGTGTTTATTTATTTTTTTTTTTTGTTGGCCAGATGTTGATATTATATTATGTCAAATTGTATGTTATTCTTAGGAAACTTATTCCCAGAATAAAGTTTTTTTTTTCTTTCTTCTTCTTCTTCTTGTCTCTCTCTCTCTCTCTCTCTCTCTATATTATATATATATATATATATATATATATATATACACACACATGCATACATATATATAAAGGTTCATACGTGCTGAGACACAATGGTGCTACCGGTCAAGTATCGAGAGGCACGCAGGAGTGATGTGATTCAAGGAATGTGTTTGTGCAAAGCAATTTTGTAAATGAAAGGAGGGGGTGCTCCTTATCATTGTAGGTGAAGCGGCGGTCCGGCGGAACCCAAGGCTATCTCGCCATCACTTCCAATTACTCCCCTGTCGGCCCCAACGGCGCCGAATAATGAGATTTTAGAAATCGGAATCATATTTTAGAACGATTGTATCAAAAAGATTAGGAGAAAATCGGGTCGTAGTGATTTCCCAACATAAATTTTATATTTTGCAAGTTTTTTTCTTTTCTTTTAATTTTTTATAATTGGATTTTTTCATAGCAATCATAGTAGATAATTCAATGATATAATAGATCTATAAAATTCAAATTTAGGTAGGAATAGAAGAACTGAAATAAGAGCTGTTTTCGAAACGAACTTTTTAGATCAAAGTATAAAAAGTTTGAAAATTCTAGAATTGAGAAGTTGGTTTCTAAAAGGCACTAAAGGACATTTTTTTGGAATTGATATTTTGACTTATTTGTATAATATTGGTTTAGTTTTATCGAAATCCGTCATCAGATTTTATCTATATAACATAGAAATCCTTTAAAAACGGTTTTTAAAATTGCATTTCATTCTAAAAGATACTAAATCCACATTTCATTTTATTCATAAAGGAACTAAAAATATTTCCTTCCAAAACGTACTTTATCCTCAGTAAACAGATATAACATTTCCTTCCAAAAGGTACTATATTTCCTACTATACGGCAGAAGCACCTAACCCCGTAATATATCACTATTAATGTATTGTTTTCTTCATTTTGTGCATTTTCAGTGGTTAATTTAGTACATCTTGAATCACTGATATTATTTTGACTAATAGTTTTAACCTAATAATCAGTTTTTAGGCAGTTTTAAACAAATTAACTGCCTCGCTTCGGTTCTCATAGGTTCTCAATTAAATTAAGTTTTTTCGTAGTATTTTTTCTTGCAGCCAAATAAATTTGATTTAGAAATCTTAAGAAACTGAAATTTTAATAGAATAGTGGTATTCATTCAGTAAATGGGAGGAATTAGAATTACCCGACTTGCTAAATATGAGAAGAAAAACCGTGCTGATCTAACCTAATAAAATTTAAAAAAAGAAAAAAGAAAGAAGGTAAAACACCGATATAAAAGTTATTTATTTATCAGTCTTTATAGTTATTGTTTACTCGTAGTTAATAATATAAATACATTTGTTAAATTCACCGAAAGAATAAGTAAAAGTCCAAAAAAAAATTCATAATTTCATACTTTCTTATTACAGTGCCAAAAATAAATAAAAGGTCCTTTGAATATTCGCTTTCTTTAAGAAGAATAGACAATAAAATCTAGATAGCCAACAAGGAAAGATGAGTAAGAATAGGTAAACATACATAACTTAGTAATTAACATTATAAAGACGTTAGTTGTGAGTAATGTTGTATGAGGAAGGTTATGATGACTGTTTTCTCGCGTTATATTCTTCCAAAATGTACTATTTCCACGTTTCATTCCAAAAAGTACTATATCAAGATTATATTGTTAAAAAGTCATGAGAAGAGTGAAATAATTTGGAAAAATAAGTCGTTAATAAATAAAAAACCAACTTTAGATTTTAATAAAAAAATGACAGATTTTTGGGTTTCCTGTAATATTGTCTAAAGTGGATATAGTACCTTTTGGAACTCAACTTCTCAATTGTTCCATCTAGAAGACTCTATTCAATTTCTAACTCTGTGCAGATGTGCAGGGGGTCCGCGATGGAAAATAATTTTTTAATGAACTTAACGTAAAATATTTGTAAAACCCTGCTGAAACAGGACGAATTAAACATTTTAAGTAATATAATTGCAAGTGATCATTGTACAATAGCACCTTGATGAAATTTTCTATCTTCGAGCATTTCAAAAATGAGCTGAAAGGACAGATGTAACTGCGTATAAGATAATAAACCATATTTGACTTCTTTATGAATACTTGAATAAATACCTATCTTGCCTTAGTTTAAAATCGTATTAATACGATGTGTAACTAGCATACAGCGTTTTGTAAAAGTGATACTTCTCATAAAATGTACCTTATACGCTGTACATCACTAAATTCTTAGTATAACTCTAATATTTAGGATTTAGATTTTTAGGATTTAGGTTCCTTGCAATTTGAATGGTTGGATGAACGTTCTGCAAAAATATTTTGGTGAGAACCACTTCTATACTACATAGAAAAATCCCGTGGCTGTGTGGCTAGCGCTTCTCTACGGCGCCAAAGGTTCTGAGTTCAAATCACAGCCCCGGGAGATCTTTTTCAAGAATGTAATTAAATGGGGATACACTCAACAAGCCCCACCAGGTTATGAGAGGCCCGTCAGCCAACTCGTAGCAGCTCACGGATAGAGGTGTAGGGTGATGATCCTACTTTATAAAATATCATGGAGAGTCGCAGTGTGGAATATTTGGAAACCCAACCGGGGCCAAGGCTTGTAGCGCCTACCGACAAATTATTTCCTCTTTTTTACGTTAGAAAGTAATGTTCTGAGTGTGATAATAATAACAATATATTCTTTTTATTTATTCAGGATGTAATTTTACTTTCCTTTTGTTTATATTGTAAATATTGTATGAATATGATCCTTTAGCAATATTATTATTGTCCATCGGGACAAATTGTAATACATACGAATAAATAAATATTAGTTTAAAATTTATTCAGGGACGAGTTCCTTCAGGATAATATCACAAAAAGACCTTCACTATGTAACTTACCTCTTAAAAACAAAAAATAGCGGTTTTTATAAATGTTGTTTTTCGATAAATCAACTATAATTAAATAACCGATATCGCAAAAAAAAATTCTCTATAGTTCCTATTTCAAATCAGTGTCTGTATAGTCCTAGTTTATGTGTTTTGTATGTTAATTCTTCAGATTTTTAAATAGCCTAATTAATTATAAATTAAAAATTATTATTAACTTGTTTATATATAGTTAAACAATCTTTCGCTGTTTATTTTTTCTTGTGTCATTTTATACTCAAGACATTTAATATTTTTCTTAAAACATACTGCTTAATTACTAATTAATATTTTAGTTTAAGTAATATAACGACATTCATTGCTGTTATTATTACGACTTTATTTTACTTCGTCCTTTATTTTAATACAATGGAGGCTCAAGCCATATTCCAGTACTTTTAATTTTTGTTTTATATTATATATTACTTAAAATGGTTGTGCTCCGAAACATAGACTTACTTCAGAAGAAAAAACTGAATAGCCCCTTCAAAAAAAGTAGCGTAGCACTTAATGGTTACGAGAGGTATTAAGTATAAACCACTTATTTGGTGGCAACACTTTTGATAAGTTTAGCTCCTTTCATAAGGACTCTAATTATAAAAAATACGCTTGAAGTGAACTTGTATTTGAACTATCATAATCAAAAAAATTTTTTTAGCCTTCTCAAAGGATAAAAAGCCCTTTTTTTCCTTTGAAGGTGAATTGACCCAAACAAATGTAGTTGGTAAATTTTACAGTCTACCATTTTATTTCAATGAAACATATATATATATATATATATATATATATATATATATATATATATATATAATCTTCCAGTGGCGCGACAGGCCGTTTAGGCCAAGGGCCTCGTGTGGTGTAATAATCCAGAAGTTTCCATTTGCCTACAATACCCTCTGATAATGACCCACAATGGGGGGGTCGAAACGTTGGCAGAAAATAAATGGTTTAAAATACCTAATTGTTTCATGCATCGACCGCCATCCGGACTAATAATTCCTTCTAGTATTCTTATTTTCAGAAAGTTAAAAAATATTTTTCTTTCCATTTTATTTTGTTTTGCAAACCAACCAATTCTCTCATATTTTAACTTTTAATTAATTTTTAATAAGAAATTGTTAATAAAAGAAAAATTAAAGACACCTTAGGGAAAAGAATTTTGAAAAATTGAGATTTCAGCCATTTTCTATATATATATATATATATATATATATATATATATATATATATATATATATATATATTATATATAAAATATATATATAATATATATATATATATATATATATATAATAATAATATAATAGGCTTAACGAACCCCAAGGTTCGATGCCGAAACCACCCAATTCCGATTATACAGAATCGTCCAATGTTCATATATATATATATATATATATATATATATATATATATATATATATATAATGAAAATGGCTGAAATCTCAATTTTTCAAAATTCTTTTCCCTAGGTTTCTTTAATTTTTCTTTTATTAACAATTTCTTATTAAAAATTAATTAAATGTTAAAATATGAGAGAATTGGTTGGTTTGCAAACAAAATAAAATGGAAAGAAAAATATTTTTTAACTTTCTGAAAATAAGAATACTAGAAGGAATTATTAGTCCGGATGGCGGTCGATGCATGAAACAATTAGATATTTTAAAGCATTTATTTTCTGCCAACGTTTCATTGTAGGTCATTATCAGAGGGTATTGTAGGCAAATGGAAACTTGTGGATTATGGAAAATAAGAATAGCAATATAGATGTATAATATTCTACTTGGGAGTTAAAGATTTTAGAAAAAAAAATGTCTGAAATAGAAATCTTTAGAAGGTAATGCGACAAAGTTTTTTATATCGAGAAGCCAAAGTTATGCGTTGTTCTAAATAATTATTTCTATTGTTATATAATTTAATCTTAAACAAATTGTTTTTCTATATTGGAACTTAATATAATCGGTTATATTCAACATTAGTTTATTAAAATAATTTAAAATTGATTTTATGAATTAAGGTAAGTGAAAATTGTGTGTTGAGAACACCGGTTAGATTTATATATATTTATAATTTAAGTAAAATTAAAAAACAATATATATCAAATTAGTATTCTGTGATTTCCATGAAAGAATTTGGGTGAACCGGTACGGTTTTTAGGTAGAATATGTTTTGAATGCAATGAATATTTTTTTATTTATTTTTATTGCAGAGGGTCCGAATACCATCCGTTGGAACGCAGAAGATTTATAAAATAATTTTATGAATGCAGATCTATTTTTTTAATTAAATTTCATATGACCGACGCAGTTGGGGGGAAAGAGAACCAAATGAAAATAATAAAATTTATTACAACATTTCCTTTATTAAAAATTAGACGTCAGTCATCATATAGTTCAGCATATTAGTCTCAAGTAATTACCAGGGAATATATAGCCATGCGAGCTTGAATGAGAAAGGGGTGTCTGAGAATGGAATAAATTATATAGAAATATGCAATATTCAGTTATTTCTGAAAAAAATATTGTTAAATATATTAAATCCTTATAAATGTATTATATATATTTTTTATATCATATCAATTATTCATCATATTAACATATTATACATATGTTAGCTCTTATATTACATATTCCTTCATTAAAATTTATTTGTTAGAATAAATATGTGTAGATAAATATTATTTAACCTTACCACAACTTGTTATACAAGATAACAATTTTTTCTCGAATCCTTAATTTTCTAACAGTAAATTATACATCTATATTACTCTTATATTCGGGGGGAAAATAAAACTAAAATAATAAGTTTTCTCTTTTCTCTTCTCCTTTAGTTGGTTATCAAAATTCTCCAAATTCCATCAGAACCTTATCCATCATCCCAATCCTCTAGCTCAATCCCTTTCCAGCTCCACACATTCTTACTGCCCCCCTAAGAGGTTGAAACGGAAGTGGCCCCGCGATCTCTTGTAAATATGTATATATTGGAGTTCTAGCACTGGCTAGATTCTCCACTCAATGTGATGTACGAGTATGTATGAAGTGTATATAGTTATGAGTGATTTATAGACTTTGTAAACATTTAATTGATTCATTATTGTATATATATATATATATATATATATATATATATTATATTATTGTAATTTTATTGATGTGTAAATATTGTATGAATGTTATCTTTCACCACTATTATTGATGTCCAAATTGGGACAGATTGTAATGCTACTCAATAAAAAATTGTTGTTGTTGAAGTCAGTTATCAAATTCACTCAACTTTTATATTTAGCCGTTTTTTATTAATTCTAATAAGATGTTATGGATATTTTTTTGGAATATACAAAATTAAAGGTACTTCAAAGGGAAGAAAATATTGGCATTTAAGCACAGACAGACTATATCAATCAGAAAATCATAAATGGTATTTAAATTTATTAATTTTACATCGATAGCGAGTTAAATTAAATTCCGTTGAAGCCGTTTTGAAAAAAATCGGATAAAGCTCCAAAATGTATCGTATAAATTGGCACTTATGGTTTTTAGTTCATGGTAAAAGTTAGCTGTAACATCTCATGGATATATTGTTAAAAAGTTATAGGTAAAGAACAAGAATTAGAAAAATAAGTTATTAACATAATAAAAAACAACTCTATATTTTAGTTTTTAAAAAATCTGGTGCGAGCGGCACACGACTTTCACTTACCTCGGTTGTTAAAATTAATCAAAGAATTTGTAAATACATTTAGAGATAAAGATAAATCGCTAAATAATTAATTAAATTGAATTTCAACAGAAACATGTGTTTTATTAAATATTTTATTATATTATTATGTATAAAAATCAGCTAGTTTAATCGGCTATTTATCACTCTCCATTAACTTTTACAAAACTCTGTAAAAAATAATATTTGTTCTGAAACCTTTAGCTATCCAACGGTGTATTATACATCTATATTACTACTATTGTGTTCAACAACACGAACACTTTTTTTCCCTTCTTTGTTTGTCTAATTCGCTCAACTTGCATATTTAGCCGTTATTTATCAATGCTAATAAGATGATGTGCCTATTCCATTAGAATCGACAAAATTAAAGTAATTTAGAGAAAGAGGCATTTTAATATGAGTATTTAAGTCCTGTCAGACTATTTCAATCCAAATGAAATCTATATCACATAAAAGCCCATTACATGCATATAGTGAGTTTAATCAAAATCGTTAGAGTCGCTTTTTGAGAATATCGTAAAAAGTTAATAATGATAAGTTGCGTACAAGAGGATTCGTATGAGTTGGGAGTTTGGAATGAAAAGAGGCGTATATGTTTCGGGCTAGTTCTGCGACAAATGGGATATTTAGGTCATTATGGATGATTTTATTCGTATCAAAATAAGGAGCATTTAGGATTTTGCGAAGGATTTTGGATTGTAAGGATTGAATACGAGAGGAATTAGATGGTTTAGTAGAGCACCAAAGCTCGATTCCATATGTCCAGATGGGTCTGATGATGGTAACATAAATGAGCTTTTTGTGATAAATTGGAAGTTTTGAACGTTTGTCTAGTAAGTATTGTAGTAATCGGTATCTACGGGCAGTTTCTTGTCGTTTAAGTCGCGTATGGGGATTCCATGTAAGACGTTTGTTAAGATGGAGTCCTAGGTAACGGATTTGTTCAACAGGTATGAGTGGGGTATTATTAAAGGATACAGTGGGGCAGGAAGTCATCGATTTGCGACGAAGGGTAAAGGTAATTTGGTGAGATTTGTTAGGATTTATTTTAATCCTCCAGTTCTGACACCATTCCTCAATGGATGTGATGTGAGACTGAAGGGTTCAGGATGCAGCGGATGGATCATTATGGACAGATAACACACAAGTGTCATCCGCATAAGTTGTGAGGACAGTGGATGGATGGAGTGGAATATCAGCTGTATATACCGTATAAAGGATGGGACCTAAGATTCTACCCTGAGGTACACGGATAGGTAGGAACGGATTATCAAGTAGTATGTTACGGGAAGGAATTGACGGAGTTTATAAAGGAGTCCTAGGTGCCAGACTAGGTCGAACGCTTGTTCCACGTCGAGAAAAGGACCCGTGCAATACATTCTGCGCTCCAATGTGGTATAGTAGTCTTAAATATGAAATTTCATTTTCTTACGGCTTTTAGTTTTTGCGCTAGACTTACCACACAAACACAGACTTTTTTGTGGGATTTGGTAATTTGGACTCTAATACGTGTATTTCCGGTGAAAAATCGAATTCGAAAATTTTCACGATCGCAATAATTTTCTTAACGTATATTTCATATATAGGTGTAAGTGAAAGTAAAAGGATCAAGTAAATTATTTTTATAACAAATTAATGAAATATAGTACCTTTTTAAAATCAGCGTATCAATACTTTCAGTACAAGGAT
This sequence comes from Piezodorus guildinii, assembly GCA_023052935.1. Classification (NCBI taxonomy): domain Eukaryota; kingdom Metazoa; phylum Arthropoda; class Insecta; order Hemiptera; family Pentatomidae; genus Piezodorus; species Piezodorus guildinii. The sequence continues at coordinate 98,020,460 of CM041295.1, forward strand.
AGTTTCATTAAATAAGCCTCTAAACTTTTTTGAAAACTTTTTCTCAAAGGAAGATCGTTTCATTCAAAAGCGCTCGTCACAAAGTTAGAGGAGCCCTTTCCCTTTGGAAGTTACGACAAATTAAAGGGACAGAAGGTAGAAAATAACTTCATTCACATTCTGGGAAATTTAATTCGATTCAATCAATTCGCTGGGTGAATGTCCTTGTTAGGCATTGTATAATTCATTCAATAAATGAAGTATTGCGGATCGTTTTAATTGTACACAATGAGAATTGAATTCTATAGAATTCAAAACTTCATTCATTCCGATTGTGATTACCTTAACATTCACGTGACAATAGCTTTAATTTTTTTATTCATTCCAAAACGCTTACCTACGTTGCTGTCCATTAGTTGAGAGATTAAAAAAATTTTATTCCGGGACAATAAGTACCCTAAGAATAACAAAAAAGTTTAATACAAATTATAATGGTCTGGCTACTAAGACTTCAGTATAATAATATGACATACGGATTTAGTAACAACGAATAGTTATTATCTATCCATCTAAAACTTTAAACATTACATACGTTGCGAATATTGATAGTTTAGAATATAGAGAAATAATTAATGTTAAAAAGTAGTTAATGATAAGGCTTTACGAATGGGTGTACAATATGAATTCCAAAATAGGATAGCATAGATACTATTTACGCGTGCATTTAACGAAAGGAATTTTTTACTATTTCAAAGGATATGCCCGATTTTTTTATTTTAAGGACTGTATTAATTTTTGTGTTTTATTCTAAGTTAAAGTCGCCATTCTCGTTGAATGTACTTGTAACAATTGACATTTATTGTAACCAGGATACGGTTCAAAATGGAAGAGAACCACCATTTTTAAATAGATTCTCCTTTTAAAAGGATACGAATCGAAATAATTCACTGGTAACTAGGATTACCACACTAAACAGGACACTTTTTTATATCGAAACTCTACGAATAATTCTCCAAATGGAGATGCCTACACATAAAATGTTTAATTTTATTTGTTCTATTCTATTTGTAATTAAAAGGTCATGATGTTTTGTTTTAATCATTGAAAGTGTATTAAGATAAATAAAATAAGAACTAAACTAAATAAACAATTATGAATAGTAACAGAAAATGTATATATACATATGTAAATAAATGCTTATTCTTTTCTATTTTTGTACCCGGAAGCAGTACAAAAGAGAAAGTCTGTACATGAGGCATAACATAAAATTATAATTTTAAGAAGATTTTTAAGGGGGACCAAGTTGCCTTGGCTTAAATGGACATTGTTTTCTGAAATGCCTGGCTGAGACCCAAGTTTGGACTTGGACGGCTACTTTTCAAGGATCTAGATCTATTCTCCTGTCTCCTCCAATGAAACTTTCTCCTTGGACATCCCTCACGACAGTCCTTACTGTAAACAAATAACTGCAAGTCTTAATGTGTCACGAATACTTTAACTTTTGTGATGTATTGTTCCGCATAAAGGATTCATAAACATCAAGTATGCATTGTCTATGTATTTTTTCCAGAAATAAAAGAATCTTTATAATGTTCATTGTTTAACTATTAACAATTTACTATTGGGTTGTGTCACATGAAATGTCCGTTTTCAAGGTAAAGGATTTTTATTAAAAATACGATATAAAACAAGATAATTTTATTCGAAGTATTTACCTTCTTTTTCTACAATTTTTCCCAACGTGACACCAACTTTTTTATCCCTGAACTGAAAAACTCTGAGCTTTGAAGTGAAAAAAATCTGAAAACGCACTTTTCACTTGATCATCGTTTTCAAAAAGTTTTCCTTTGAAGAAGTTGTCTAAATTCCTGAACAGGTGGTAATCTGTGGAGACAAGTCGGGAGAATATGGTGGGTGCGAAAGAACTTCGTAGCCCAGTTCTTTCAATTTTTGCACGGTATGTTTTGAAACATGAGGTCTTGCTGCCGCTCAGTGAGATCATGAGGTACCCATGTATCGAGATTTTTTACTTTCCCAATACACTTAAAATGTCTGGAAACGGTAGATGCACTTGCATTTAGATGTGCTGAGAGCCATTGACTGTTTGGTAGGGGTTTCCTTCTACTGTACGTTTGAGGACATCGTTGTCTATTACGGACGGAGGTCTAGGGCATGTTTTCCAAGTCTGTATCCCCAGCTGAAAACTTAGCAAACCAACGGCGAATGGTCCGTTCAATAACACTCCCTTCCCCAAACGCCTTGAAAATATTTCTACCGGCCTCAGCTACTGAATGGCCGAGTTTAAACTCGTATAAAAATATTACTCGAAAATCACGTGTTTCCATGTTCATATTTGGAGGTGTACTAAAAAGTGGGTAATTGATTGGGAAGCTAATGTTTATAATACAAAGGTAGAGGATTAGTAACTGTTTACTTTAAATATGTAAACATTCGGAAGAAAACAACAGAGACCTTCAAAATCCTTTATGTATTTCAGAAACTATAAAAACGGACATTTCATGTGAAACAACCCAATATAATACTAAGCTAGTATTATATATTGTTATTTTTATGATTTTTGTAAAATCATACTTTTTCCCGGTTGGGAAGACCACGCATAATTTCAAATTTTAGTTTTTTCCTTTTACTCCTGTATTATTTCATCCTCATACTATTTGTTATATCCTTTAATAATAATAGTAATATAGACATATAATATACTGTATAGAACCAAAGGGAAAATGCTGTCTAATATACAAAGTCGTACAGGGTAAAGTAGAGTAACTAAATGCACATAGAATTATATAATTTGTTGTAAATAGTTATTTCAATCGTTAAATGCCGAATAGTCAAAATTTCTTCCTCTTAAGTATCTTGGTTGTGTTAATTATAAATAATAACCCACCGTTAATTGTTAGGATTATAACCAGTTAAAGGAGTAAACACAAAAATATTTTTCCAGGTTAAATACTGTTCCTCAAATTAAAATATTAATATCGATGTGTAATATACATATAAAACAGAAGATATATTTCACAGATTATTATTATTATGCTTATTTTTTAAAGAAAATAAGAATAGTTCAATAGAAGTATGAGATACCATTAGAAGGCTAAAGACTTTATAAAAAATGTTATTTAACAAACAATAAAACATTAAACCGGTTCGAAACATGATACTATCTTACTTAAAGCGATAATTTACATTAAACAAATAAAGAGAAAATCGCCACTCCTCTGACCGGAAATTAAAGCGCATCACGTACTATGAGAACCTATAAGAGCATTTCCTCCAGGCTATCAACTCCAGCGATGTGGTTGAGACCTCTACAAGAAAAGCGCTGGGATCTCTTGGGTCTTGCTTGCCTCTCTACACGTGGGGAACAAGCTTAATTCGGGGTCCTCCTTACCGATTGTAAATATTGTACATAGGTATGTGTTTATTTCAGATGTTCATTTTTTTAATTTTTACTTTTGTTTTATCAGTATTTTTTTTTTCTTTTGTTAATATTGTATATTGTAAAGGGGAGCGGCATGGTCTAGTGGGTAGAGCGCTAGTCTACTGTGCTTCGGGTCCTGGGTTCAAATCCCGGCTGTGTCGGAATATTATTTATTCTGTTATTTCAGCCGGGGGGCGATCCTGGGGTATGGAGACCCTCCTGAGGCCCATCCAGCCTCAATTAAGTGGGTACCCAAAAATGGGGAAAAACCTGGCGGCCGAGCGTGATCATGTTAGATACTATAGATTTTAGGATAAACGGATGTATGTAGGTTCACCTGAGTTTCAGGTGTTCATTTTAGTTTTTATAACATTTTTCCCTAATGTTTCTTTTTTGAAACTATAAGCATAGTGTCAATGAAATATTTTATCAATACCGCCATTATCCTATTTAGGACAGAATGTATTATTATCTAATAAACGTATACATATAGAAAAACAAATACGCTATTTAACGTAAACTAATTTGTTTTGTTTTTTACGGAATAATAGAAAGTATTGATTTTAATTTGTAGTTGTACCAGCACATTTTAAAAAGTACTTTATCCGTCTTTATCTTAGACTAAACGCAACAAAGTTGAAATATTTCATTTAGCATTAATGAGAATAATTTAAAATAATATAGTTACTATAGGTCGTTGAGTGAATGTGTGAAATCCGTTAAGCACCACACCAGATTTTTTTTATTGAAGACATTGAGGAAACTCCCCGGAAATGGGTATATTGGAAGCAATATCATGAACCCATTTAAGTAACGGGATTTGGAATAAAAGGGACAAAGACGGGCTTACTATAGAAGTGGTCGGAGCTAGTGTATTTAATAGACTTGGTCCAGTATCGAACTGTAGCTTCACTATCCACTCCCCCGAACTCTTTTCCTTCAAACCTTTTCCTAACATCCTTCTATCGCTATAGTATTTTCTTGAAACGAAGTTATATTCTGTAGAATCCTGATAATTCATATGTTAAGGGACCGAGAAATAAATACGAATTATCGGGGTATTTAATCATTGAAAGTAACAAACGAAATCCGCAATCTATGTCCTCTATCTCCGTAAATTTCTTTAGGCAATCACTTGCTTGAACTTTTAAATCCCCAATTTTCCCCAAATAAATTTTACGTATTTTTAATTGTTCTTGTTATTATAATAGGTATAATAGGAATAGGTTCATAAGATTTATGTACGGCCTCTCCAGACGGTCACACATCTCTCACTGGTATTCTGGTCAAAGGTGGCTCTATCCCGATTCCCGAAGAAAATACCTACTTGGCATCTTCCTATTCCAATCCTTTAGATCCAAAAAAGCTTCCTTTCGCGCATTACTATTCACAACCTTAACACAAGATCTTAACCTTAACATCTGTATTACTATCTTTATTTGTGTAAAAAGAAATGTCTTATTTATTCCGAATCCCGTTTCTTAAATGGGTTCATTTTATTACTTCCAATTCTCCAAGCTCTTAAAAGACAAATATTCTGGTTTGGTGCAAAATCATAAACATTCGCTGAACACCCGATAAAAATAATTTTATTTTAAATAATAAATACAACATGAAATGTTTCCAGTTTTACAAATTTAGCGTGGGGTAAAAGACGATTAAATAATTATGAAACAATATCAATACGACGAGAAGTTAATTTTTACTTTCACTTACTATATATAGTAAGTGGAAGTATTGCGATCGTGAAAATTTCCGAATTCCAGATTTTAACGGAAATACACATTTTAGGGTCCCCTAAGTCCAAATAACCAAGTCCCGCAGAAAGGTCTGTGTGTGCGTGGTAACTCCCGGGCGGAAACGGTAAGTCCTATTAAACTGAAATTTCATATTTAAGACAAATCTACGCCCGAGACGTTACAAAACCTTTTTTATCAAAATGAACATACCAGAAGTGCCACTTTATACCATGCATTTTGCACTTTTTTTCGATTTTCTTAAAAGCGGTTCGGACGATTTTGATTAAACTCGCTATATCGATGTAAAATGTAATGAGCTTTAATATCATGTAGGCTTCATTCTAATTGAAATGGTCTAACAGGGTTTCAATGCCGATATTTTAAATTTTCTTTCTCTAAAGTACCTTTAATTTTGTCGATTCTATAAAAATAACTATATTATCTTGTTACTACTGATGAAAAACAGGTAAATATATAAATTGAATGAATTCGATACCCAACTATAGGACAAAACAGAAATAATATTTTTGTATTGCAATTTTTCGTTTTTGAACATAAAACAGTAATATACATGTATAATATACCTTTGGAAAGCTAAAGATTTTAGGAAAAATATTATCTCATACACAAGCTTTTAAAAGTTAACAGAGAGTGATAAAAAGCCGATAAATCTAACTGATTATTTTAGATAATAATATAATAGATTTTTTAATAAAACACACGTTATATATAAATTCAATTTAATTAATTCTTTAATCGTTTCACGTATTTTTATCTCTAACTGTATTTGAAAATTGCTTCAGTAATTTTTAAAATGGAGGTAAGTTAAAGTCATGTGTTGCCCGCACCAGATTTTCAAAATTTCTATTTTACTAATTTTACTGCAATATCACATAAATTATAATTATGTATTGCCTCAGTAATTTAAGGTAAGGCAGAATTCATTTCTCACCATGAACTTCTTTAAATTTGTATATTTTATCTAAAATATTTAGCTTTTTAGCAGTATACTCGAATATTACATCTATATGACTATTTTTATTTCCGGTTAAGCGAAATTGTCCAGAAAAAATATTTCTGATTAGTTTCTCCTACATTTGGGTATGAAATGCTTTCATATTCTATATTTTCCCATTTTTACTTTCACTTACTATATATAGTAAGGAAAGTATTGCGATCGTGAAAATTTTCGAATTCCAGTTTTCAACGGAAATACACGTTTTAGGGTCCCCTGAGTCCAAATAACCAAGTCCCGCAAAAAGGTCTTTTTTTTTTTTTTTTTTTTTTCGGGTAGGGGAAAAATCTTTCATCAGACGAAGTGCAACTGTCAGGCTACACAACAGTGTGAGATTCCTACTCACTAAAAAACCACCTCCCAATTCGTCTTTACCACCCCACGGAACCGCTGTCAAGCATTACTTCATGGGGGGGGCAAAAGGGCTAAATGCCAGCTACTTTACTGGACATCTGATTTAGGCTAGGCCGATGCACCGCCTCTCCTTTCTTGCTCCTGTACTCTGAGTTTTCTGCAGATTTGTGCTGCATAATCAGCTGCAGCGCTCCAACTCTCCTGACTAGCCATCATCAAGGAGACTAAATTTTCGGGTGATGCTTTTGTACTAAATTTAGCGTCTATCTCCGATCTTTCTCGAACGAATCCCGAACAAGAGAAGAATGCATGTTCCACTGTTTCTTCTATGGGATCACAAAATGGGCACAATGAACTTTCCTCTATTTTGAAACGGGCTAAGTACGCTCTGAAGCAACCATGCCCAGTAAGCAGCTGAGTGAGATAGTAATCTACATCTCCATGTTTCCGGGATAACCATGTCGATATGTCGGGAATTAGGCGGTAGGTCCATCTTCCACAAGATGAAGCGTTCCAGCGTCTCTGCCATATATCAAGTGTATGAACTCTCTCTTGTTTTGCTAAAGAAGCCCAGTGAGCATCCTTCTCTTCTTGTTTTCTTCGGTAGATCCTTCTACGTTCATCTGCCAAAAGATCAATCGGAGGCATGTCTGCGATGACGCATACAGCGTCGTAGGACAGTGCGAAAAGCTCGAGCGACACGCAGGGCACTTCTCCGATGCACACTAATAACTTTCCGGACATATGATTGCACTTGGCAGGATTCTGCCCAGATCGGTGCTGCGTACAGAAGCGTGGAACTGGCTACATTGGCCAGAAGCTTCCTCTGGTTTCCCCTTGGTCCACCAATATTTGGCATGATTCTGGCCAATTCATTTACCACATTCGCTGCTCTATTACTAACTTTAAGCAGGTGTTCATCAAATCGAATTCTAGCGTCAATATGCACTCCGAGATATCTAATTGATGGCTTGGATAGGATATCGAACTCCCCGACGGTGAAACTGACTGTCTCCTTCACTTTCCTACTGGTTATCAATACTGCCTCAGTTTTATGATCAGCAAGCTGAAGGCCTGCCGCTGAGAGCCATTGACGAATCATAAAGATAGCCTTGTTCCCATTATAAGATATCTCCTCCAAGAGTTTCCCCCGAACTATGATTGCCAGATCGTCAGCAAAACCAAGCGTAGTAGTTTCTTCTGGCAGGGGTAACCTGAGCACACCGTCATACATTATATTCCACAGAAGTGGTCCTAGAACCGAACCCTGAGGAACGCCACCTGTGACTTTGTAGCTTTTTAATCCTGCTTTCGTATCATACCTTAAAATTCTGTCGGTAAAATAACTCTCAATAATCTTCATGAGGTAATATGGGACTTGCATATTTTTCAATCCGTTTAAGATACAATCCCACCGAGCTGAATTAAAGGCATTTTTAACGTCTAATGTTATAATGGCGCAGTACTTCTTACTACCTCTTCTCCATCTCTTTCCCGCAGTGGCTTCCTGAGCAGTTTTGATAGCAAAACCGATGGCATCTATTGTCGATCTGCCCTTCCGAAAACCATACTGGTCATCAGATAATCCTCTGACTCCTTCACTAAAGTCAATTAACCTGCCATAAATGATCCTCTCCAGTACCTTGCCAGCAGTGTCCAGGAGACATATTGGTCGATAAGAAGCAGGATCTTCCGGAGATCCCTTTCCTTTTGGCAGGAGCACAAGACGTTGCTTCTTCCACTGTGTTGGAAAGATACCTTCACTGAGACAGGCATTGTACACATCTAAGAAGATTTGTCGCCTTGACATGATAGCCATTTTCAAGGCAATATTGGGGATATTATGCGGGCCCGGAGCTTTGGAATCCGCAATTTTCCTGCATGCTAAGTCTAGCTCTTCCATCGTGATTTCCGGCACTGGTTCTAGATCCGGCATTGCTATAATACCAATGGGTACTTCTGAACGTCTTGGAAATAGCACTGCCACTATTTTTCCTAGCAATTCTGGACAGCTCGGAGGCGGCAATTTCGAACTTTTCAGTTTGGCCATAACCACTTTGTATGGCCTTCCCCACGTGTCTTCTACCTCATCACACAGCCTCTTCCAGCAGTTACGCTTACTTTCTTTTATTGCCTTAACTAAGTCCCTCTTAGCTTGCTTATGTTCCTGATTCCGTGCCTCATATTGTAAGCAACCTCTCGCTCGCTGGGCTAATCTTCTGGTACGAAAACAGACTCGCCGGAGAACAGCAATCTGATCGGTCCACCAATATACTGTCATGTGTCGTTTTCTCCTGGAAGATCTGGCCATTGATGCATCACAAGCATCAGTAATAAACTTCATCAACCGTGTTACACTTTCTTCTACTGTTTCTGGTAATTCGATTCTTTCTTTCATCATGATGTCAAAGGAATCTTTGTCGAAGGATCGATGGTTCCAACCTACTGCTGGCAGCGTTTTTATTTTTTTCAGTTTTCCATCTGGAACACTGACTTGAAAGCAGATGGCCTGATGGTCACTATGGGTATAATGATCACTAACGTGCCAACAGCAGTCCTGACAGGCAAGGTTAGCACTTACACAAGTCAAATCAATTATCGAGGAAGTACCATTCCTAGAGAACGTCGGAGTAGAGCCGGTATTTAGGAGAACAACATCAAGAGTAGCAAACGTGTCGAGAAGACATTCGCCTCTCCTATTTGTATATTTGCTACCCCATGCAGTAGCCCATGCGTTGAAATCACCAGCGATTATAAGAGGTTGTCGACCACGCAGTTCATGCTCAATACCATCAAGTAGAGCCTCAAATTCATCTTGTGGTGCACTAGGTGATGCGTAGACACTACAAATATAAATGTCTTTTACCCTGATCCATATGAATCCTCTTCTTCGAATCGGTTGGACTTCCTGTATGAAGTGGTCCTTACTGACCCATATAGCTGCTCGGCTACTAAGGTCCTTCATCCAGGGACCATCGACGTCTCTGTACTGCTCGCATAGTATAGCGATATCGATGTCCTTCTCACTGATAGTTTGCCACAAGAGGTCCTGTGCAGCTTCACAATGATTAAGGTTCAGCTGTAAAAACCTCATCGGCGTTTAATAACTGCTTCAACCGCTCGTTGGTAAATAGGGCATTTAAAGCAACCCGTTGGATGCCTGCGGTTTGCTCCCTCAGGGCATAGCAGACAGTTCGATTCACCGTTACAATCTTTTGCTGGATGTCCCATTTCGCCACATCGCAAGCAGAGCTTTGTTCTGTCGGTTCCCTTGCAATATTTCGCCAAGTGACCATAATCGAAGCAACGAAAACATCTTTGAGGAGAAATTTTTTCTCTTACCCGACTGCTAACCCAACCAACTCGGATGCTTCCTTTTTCTAAAGCTTTTCTCGCAAGTTCTCTAGGCAAAACTATCACAGCTGTCTGTGTGCCACCGTAAGCCTTGCGAAGTGACTTCACCACAGAAATATCAATGTTTTCGGCACCTTCTATTTGATTTCGAAGGGCTTCATGCACTTCTTCGGCATCAGTTAGTTCATCAAGGTCTTTTAATTCTAAAGCAGCAAAGTCTCTCTTGCACGTGACCTCTGCTTTGTCACCCATTTTATGTGCAATTGCAGTACGAATTTGTTCTGTCTTTTCTTGTGCTTTCCTATCCAACACAAGAAGGAGACTGCCCGAGGTGCACTTTCGTATTTTTTGCACTTTATCACCTATGTCTTGGAGGTCAGGATCGCTTTTTATTGTTCGCAGAATATCTGCGTACGTTGAGCCCTCCTTTGCAGTCACCATCAAAGCATCTGGACGCGGAGGTTTCGTTCGTATTTTCTGCTCTACCACCTTTTTTTTTCTCTTCTTTTTCGACTTTATTTTCCATTGGTCACTGGCCTCCTTTCCCGAGTTATTTTCAGCTACAGCCAAGACCTGATCATCCTGACCGTTAGCTGGCTTTCTCTCCTCTCGAGTACCTGATGTTAGTACTTTAGAATCCTCGTTGGGAGGTCGCAAACTCGACTTGGTCTGAGTTCCGCAACTATTACCACTCAATAACCGTTCCGGGTTTTCGTCTATTCTTGACAATTGATCGTAAAGCATCCGAATTGAAATTACTTCTGCTTTGATTTTGTTATTGGTATTTTTAGCCTTCTTGACAAATTCATGGAGGTTACCAATTTTTTCTCCAAAAATTTCCCACAATTCCTTTCTCCTTTCTTCACTTGAAGCATTAGTAACTGCAGTGGCCAAGTGATCCACTACTGCAGCACTGCGGTCGCTGGATAACGACACCTGAGAACCCGCATTCCCAGACGCCGGTACTGGGGATCCGACCCCCTGCACCGTAAGGTTTGTCATTTTCACGTGACTCACCATGGTTGGTTTATTATTCGGGGTTCCTTCCCCTAGTCTGTTCGGTCCGCGAGAGGTATTTTATTTCCCTCTAACCCTCTATTTCTAGCGAGCTTTCCCCTATCCGCCACCTGGGGACGCGCCACGTATGGGTTACAGACTCCCACCGTAGCCGCAAAAAGGTCTGTGTGTGTGTGTGTGTGTGGTAACTCCCGGGCGGAAACGGTAAGTTCTATGAAACTGAAATTTCATATTTAAGACAACTATACGCCCGAGACGTGACAAAACTTTTTTCATCAAAATGAGCTTACCAGAAGAGGCACTTTATACCATGCATTTTGCACCTTTTTTCGATTTTCTCAAAAATGGTTCCGACGATTTTTAAGAAACTCGCTATATCGATGTAAAATTGATTGGGCTTTAATATCATGTAGGTTTTATTTGGATAAAAATGGTCTGTCAGGGCTTAAATGCCGATATTTTAAATTTTCTTTCTCTAAAGTACCTTTAATTTTGTAGATTCAATAATAAAAACTAGATTATCTTGTTAACGCTGATGAAAAACAGGTAAATATATAAATTGAATGAATTCGATAATCAACTAAAGGAGAAAAGAGAAAAAATATATTTTTAATGAAATTTTTCGTTTTTGAACATAAGAGCAGTAATATATATGTATGATATACCGTTGGAAAGCTAAATATTTTAGAAAAAATATGATCTGATACACAAGCTTTTAGAAGTTAATAGAGAGTGATGAGAAGAAGATAAAACTAACTGATTATTTTAGATAATAATATAATAGATTTTTTAATAAAACACATGTTTCTATATAAATTCAATTTGATTAATTCCTTAATAGTTTCACGTATTTTTATCTCTAACTGTATTTGAAAATTCTTTCATTGATTTTAAAAATCGAGGTAAGTGAAAGTCGTGTGTTGCCCGCACCAGATTTTTTTATATATGCTAACAAGTAAAACTGGTCAGTTATAGCTAATCAACAAAATTAAAAGTACTTTAGAGGAGGAAGAAATTAATATTTTGTATCTAAGCCAGGTTACACTATTTCAATCAGAATAAAACCTATATTAAATGTTTAATTTTACATCAATAATGAGTTTAAAAGTATTCAAAATGCAGAGCAAAACAGTGATTACCTGTTATGATATCTATGTTATATATAGTCCATTAACACTCAGTACACCGAATGGGCCAGACTCCATTGTTACATAATGTTATAAGATATTAAATTATATTAAATATTGATAAAATATATTAGTAGGTATTTAAAAAAAAAAAAAAAAAAAGAATCATAACTTTCAGATAGGTTGTAGTATTTTCGATTCTAGGTGAATTCTACGAAAAGTATACAAATCGAAATGTTGACTCAATCACAAGAGTACATGAATAATACTCATCCAGAAAATATATGATCCCATTTATGTACTATCGGATGTCATTACGGCAATGGTTTTCCTGAAGGGAGCAATTCAAAGAAGACGAAAGTGCATCGCATGCTTAGGGTAAAGTGGAGCAGGCGGTACATTTTTCTTCCCTTCTGTCTCAACAGAAAAATTTAGCGCTCCCACCATCAAGTGGACACGCTACAAGGCTTACTTCAGTCAACCATAATTTTTAAACGTATAGCTAATACATCAGTAATGAGAAGCAAGAAGAAAACAATCTATATATCCTTAGAAATATAGTAAAAATACAGTTTTTTTTTTCTTTCTCTAAACTAATTGAATAAGGTAATTGAAAGAAGTTGTGTCGCACGCTAAACAATCGTTTATCATCGTGTATAAAGATTTAAATAGAACATCATTTTATTTTATTTGTTTGTGACTAGAAAAAAAAATTTCCAACTATATGAGCAATATTTATGTAAGAATAGTTGATAGTATGAAGATATTGATAACTTAATTGCAGTTATCAAAACACATCAATTAAGTAAAACTGAATTTATTGTGCCATGTTATGTGATATTCCTCTTTCAATTGCCTTAAAAAATGCCCTGAAATTTAGGCCGAAACGTCGGCACAGTAGATTAAGTTTTACTTATTAGTATTTTGATGATTGCACCTCGAATTAACTTTTTAACTATATGTGTAATATTGAGGCAGTAAAATGTTTTAATTCAATAACAACGTAAATGTACCTTTTTTCGTACCTTGAATACAAATAACGTAGTCTCACAAATGGAATCCACAGATTACAATTAGTAAGTCAGAATAACAAATAACAAAAACACGTACAAATTGAAAGTTTATTTTAAGACAAATATATGATTGGGACGTTACAGGAACTTTTTGACCAATATAGAAGAATTAGAAGTCTAACCTTATCTTAAGATTTTATGATAAACAGACATCGAAATCGAAATCGCTAAATTGATTAAAATATTGGGTTGTAAAATAGGTTTTTAGCATTTTTAATATTTCAATTAAATCCCCTTTTTATTTATAAAATAATATTTACTTGATCAATAATGTTTAAATATTCTTTTTTTTATTGAGATATATTACAATTTGTTACAAAATGAACAATAATAATTAAATATTCTAAGAAAAGGATTTATACATCAGTTTCAACCGGGATTCCTAATCCTTAAATGTTATTTTGCTTGCTTTTGATTCGTCCTTTAATGAATCTTTTTTTCCGGAAAAGAAAATTCGCTGCACGGACGGTTAAAAAAATTTGCAGTGTGTATGGCGATGATGTCTGAGGAGAAAGCGCGGTCCTCCGGTACGGAACGAACACGGTTCGTTCGGTTCAGAACCGCAAAATTTGACTTGGAAGACTCAAAGCGCTCGGGTTTTCCTCAGCTATCGATGAATGAAACCTATTATCCACGGTTCAAAGGACCAAATCAATATTATTATACATCGATTCCCAACTATGGCTTCAATCCATTATCCTTTGATGAGAGTCTGACGAGATTTTATCATAAATTCTTGGAAGTACCAATACGACTCCACAAGAAATTGAACTTAAATATTCCATCGTGAAATCCTCAAAGCCCTAAACGAGAATATGATATTTTATTTATCCTGCAAAATAGAGCTATTTTTGAAAAAGCTACGGTTTCACAAGCTTAGTACTCGGATATGAATATCGGTTCCGGTATTTGGCCAAGTGGTCTTGAATGATAAATGAACCGGTTTGAATTCTGTAGGACAACTTATCCCATAAAATACTACAGCTAAACTAAATGTTAAGATTTTCCATTTTTTTAAATATCTTAGGTATTTAAACCTACTAATATTTCTTTACTTTTACCTACCTATATACAAAATATATGGTAAAGGGGAGGATAGCGATTGTAAAAATTGATTGATTTTACAGTTCACTATGGAAATGTAGGTCCTTTTAGACCCGAAGGTCTGCATGCGCGAATTTGTTTTAGTCTTACTTAAAAACGAGATGCTGTTCGAAAATGAAATTTATTTAAAATAAGTATATACATGGTATGTTACAGCAACATTTTCACCAAAGCAACAAGAGCAATTTTTTACCCTGCGTTTTGTATGTTTTAAATTTTCTTGTAAGCGGCTATAATGATCTTGATTAAACCCTTTACAAATTAAATATACTTTACTTTGATATAGGTTTCATTCTGATTAAAACAGCAAGACATAACTTTAATGTTGATGTTTTAGTTTTTTGAAAAAAAAGAGCAACCATATTTTATTAGGTAGGGTTTCTTTTTTTTTTTTTTTTTTTTTTTTTTTTTTTTTTTTTTTTTTTTTTTTTTTTTTTTTTGATTGCTTGAGATATGGTGTCAGAATTGGAGAATCAAAATCGATTCTAACAAATCCCACAAATTATCCTTACCCTTTTTGTAAACCAACGACATCCTGCCCTACAGTGTCCTTTAATAATATTCCGCTTGTTCCAGTTGAACCGATCCGCTACCTAGGACTTCTACTTGGCAAACGTCTAACATGGAATCCTCACACAAGATTGAAACGACAAAAACTGCCCGTCGCTTTCGCTTACTACAACACTTACTGGACAGACGCTCCAACCTTCCATTTATCTACAAAGGACTCATCTATATCACCATCATAAGGCCTATCTGGACTTACGGAGTTGAGCTTTGGGGCTCTACGAAACCATCAAATTCTTCCCGTATTCAATCCTTACACTCTGATCCTCAACTCCACTCCCACTCTAATCCTCTAATTTCAATCCTTGCTTCCTCTTCAATTCCTGACAATCCTCCGAGGCGTCTGAAAAGAAGATGGCCTCGAAACCTTCTAGTTTAGTTACCTAGTGGAGTGATGTCAATGGGCATTTTCTCTTCATGTTTTTTTCATGTATTTTTTTATTACCAACATATTAACTTGTTGTATTACACAATACAGTTGTAAATTTGAATACAAAATATTTTTAAAAAACTTAATTTTTGGGGCGGTGTGGTCGAGTGGATATAGCAGGCTACAGTTCATCGGGCCCCAGGTTCGAATCCAGGCTGAGGTAGAACTACACGTATTTATTCTATTATTTCAGCCGTGGAGCGACCCTGGGGTATGGAGACCCTCCTGGGGTATGGAGACCCTCCTGGGTAGACCAGTCTCTATGATTGGGGTACCCAAATCTGGGTGAATATCCCTGAAGGCTGAGCGTGATTTAGGGCTGAACACCTCCATGTATGGCCATTGGCTGTGAAACAGTACGAACCTCTATGTACTGAGCCCAAGACCCTTTATGGGTGGGTAGTAGAGGTACAGTTTTTTTTTAACTGTTTTTTTTAACAACAGAGGTTAGAGAAAGTCGTTTGTAACGCGGACTAGAATATTTTCTTATTAATTACATTTTCTTATTTAATGTTACCTCGACATTATAATATTTTTTTTTTTTAATATGTTTGTATGCAGGGACCATCTTATCTTGATAAGGGGTCGTGTTTGTGTTCACCCACATTTTTTTTTTTTTTAATATCACTGCAACAGCTAAGATCTGACAAGCTTAGTCCTCGAGTATGAATATCACTTTGGGTATTTGGCCGAGTAGTGCTGAATGATAAATGAACCGTTGGGGATGCGGTAGGTACCTGCAGAACGCTTACAATCCACAATCAGCATACTAATGCACCTTCCACCGCTTTATTACCGCTTGATTGGAGGAGATTTAAGGGTGGAATAACGAACCCTCTAATCATGGAGAACTTTGACATTGGTAAAAACACGTTTTCTTCCTTCAATTAAAACAATTCATTGGCGACTATCCACGCGATCATATTATTTGCTATATATCAATTTTTTTCCGAATGACCGTTTTTTCTCTATAATTTAAAATTTGTGTAACAGTGTACTACGGATCAGAGTTGTACAGTCGAATGGTACATGGGTTCCGAACTCGGCTCTAGTAGGATTATTATTTATACGATCAAAAGGCTAGGGATTCGCCTCGATTAGAAAGAACCTCCTGTGTTCATCGAGCCTTAAAAATTGAGATCAGAATTTCTCGAAGCTGAGTGTCTCTTAGAACATACCTAGGCAACGATCACTGGACGATCAAGAGGAAGACTTTAAGGTCGCGCAACAGGATTAAAAATGAGGTAGGTGAAAATTCGTTAAGAGTTCAAGAATGTAGCGGGATGTGGGGATAGGGAAAGGTATAATTTTTTTTTTTTATAAATTAGATAGTAACATTAATTATTACTTTTTAAAAAATCCTATAATATCCTTAAACATAATTTTGGAAAAAAGAAATAAATAAACGATAAAGTGCAATATACACATAATGAAAACATGTTTTTTAAATTTATTGAGTTGTAAAATAATTTCGTAGCGTTTTTTACTAGGGATTTCAATAAAAACTATATATTCTTGTAAAAAAAATATTAATCAATTATATATGACAATATTCCGTGTTGTAGAATGAGGGTTGTTAGTGACAATTGCTTGAAGTTGGACATCATCAATAGTTGAAGAACCACCCGAGCGCTTTGTATCTTTCAAGTCATAATTTCCGGTTGTGAACCATGTACACCACTTACGGATGATGCTTTCTTCTAAGGCATCATCGTCATATACACTTCAAATTTGTTAACCGTCTGTGCAGTGGATTTTCCTTCGCGGTAATAAAAAATCACTAAATGGCAATATTTTTTATCTCTTCCATTTTGAGCAAGCAAAATAACGTGATTAATAATCAGGAATCTCGGTTAAAATTGATGCATAACAGAGGCTGAACTAGTCTTTTTTTTTTTTTTTTTTTTTTTAATTTAAACATTAATGACCGAGTAAACATGATTTTATATACAAAGAGTGGATTAAATTGAAATATTGAAAACCAACTTGTTTTACAACCCAATAGATACTCCATTTCAAGAAGTTATTTAATGAGTATTTAAATTTAAGTTATTCAATTTAACAATATTTTGAGTAAAAGTTAACAAAATTAATGATAAAGTTTTTAGAACATAAGTTAGTTGAATATTTATAATAATACATTGAAAGTATAATAATTAATAAGTATAATACGTTTGTTTATTCTTTATTTATTTAACGTCACTTTATGCTACTATGGCTAATCGGACGATGCTACAGTGGGAGTCCTAAAATTTGCCTATTCAGGTTTTATTAGGATAGGGATCTTTAACGAGTACCTGACATCTCACAGGCTCGGGACCACCTTTTAACGTTCCCTCCGTAGAACGGCATAACTAAGGAGTTTTTACTCCCATTAAAAATTCCTAGGACCACCTGCGGGTTTGAACCCGTGACCTTTGGCATAGGAGGGTGTTATGCTAACCACCCAGCTACAAATGATCCCAAATAGTAGTATAATAAGTTGAAAGTATATAATTCACTATCACCAAATCTCATGAATTTTTACCTACCTTCGGACCGCGAGGAGTAACAAAAAGTGGTAACAACGGTCCAAGTCCGACAAGGACTGTAACACTCACTAAAGAATAATAATAATTATTATAGAATAAAGAATAATAATTATTTAGCATTTAGATATTGAATTTTTTGCCATATCTTAACTATTAAGTAAAACGTATCCTTAAGCGGTAAAAAGTAACAACAATAACCAATAGATTATAATTATACATCATATGTTAAGGTTTAACTTCAGTAGACAAATTTGGCCATGTTTTCAATTCTTCCTAAAAACATTTTTATTTAAAATATATACCAGTAATCAACGTTTCGAATTACATCCGCCTTTTCAAGATCAATAAATCACAGAAAAATCATTAAAAAAATCCATTTTAAAAATAATAATTAAAAATTTCTGTTTAATTTAAAAATGTTTAGTTAGGATTAAAATATTACATTTTGGAATGTAATATATTAGCATAATAATAAATAAAAAAAATGTCAGGATCATTAATATCAGCTAATAAGTATAGTTTTACTTACAACCGTCAACTAACAAAGTAAGACGATTAATTATTTTAAACAAACCAGAATAAAGGCACTGTATTGAGAGCTAAAAAATTTAAGCGAAATAGTGTCCTACATAAAAATAATCTAATATTGCAATCTTCAAGACAAAAATGATCAAAGACAGTAGGAATGGTAAAACGAGAGGTAAGTTAGGTATTTTTCTTGAATTACCTTCAAGAATCGGGTTGCTGACTCGTGATTTATGACTTGTATTATTGATTTTTGTTATTTTATAATATTCTGCTTACTGTATGAATTTGAGACCAATATACCGTCAAAACTTTGTTAAATCTGTAGTATGTATGATGTTAAATTCATAGTCTCCTTCAATTTAAATCCTCAGTCCACTCTCTTGAAATAAGATCACTCCATTCTGACCCACGTTCCTATCCACAAAACTGAAAACATTTCATCGTTCCTTTATTATCCGCTCTACTACCCTCTAGAATTCTCTGTCTACCCATATCCGCCATGCTGCTTCTCTGTCCTCATTTAAATCCCAACTTTTCCCCTGTCATCCCAAACTGACGATTAACAATTATGATATTTCAAGTATAAGTATAAAATTTTGAATAAAGGAAAATAAGTATTTACTGTTTAAATGTATATATTTTTCTTCAATTTATCCATTTTTTATTTTCTTCAACACAACCGTTTCCGGAAGATTTTTTTTTATAATATTTTTTCTTCTTTCTTATCTTATTATTGTAAATAATAACTATGTTAATTTTGTTTGTTTTAGCCAGACATATTATATTATTTTATATTTCAATGTACATACCTGTAATTCTTAGGGGAAGCAGTCCCAGAATTTTTTTTCCTATATATTCTATACATAGGGGAGCCCGTGGCTGAGTGGCTAGCGCGCTAGTCTCTCATGCTACAGGTTCTGAGTTCGAATCCAAGTCCCGGCGGGGCTTTTATAAGGATTTAAAAAAATGTGGATTCACTCACAACCTCTTCCCCGGGTATGTGTGACCCGTCAGCCAATGGGTGGCCACTCACAAAATTAGTCGTAGGGAGTGATGACCCTACACTAAAAAATTGCATCGTGAAACGTGAGTGTAAATTCGCAGGAGTTTACACCGCGAGGCCCCAGGGCCCACACGGCCTGTCACCTTTAACCGGGACTTTATTTTTTCCTGGATTTCATTTTTTCTTCTTATCATTGAACCAAAATACTTGAATTTCTTAACGTATTCAAAAGTATGCCCTGATATATCAATATCACCAAGATCGCCACCGTTTCTGCTAATAATCATATATTTCGTCTTATCGGTATTTAATTCGATCTTATCGGTATTTAATTATATTAAAGCTCATTTAATTTTTTACATCGCTATAGGGAGTTTAATCAAAATAGTTGAAGCCGATTTTGAGAAAATCGTAAAAAGATAAAAAAAACAAGGTATAATGTGCCCCTTCTAGTGCAAAGAATTTGTTGAAAAAATCTGTAGCTTCTAGAGCGTATAGTTGTCTTAAATAGGAGTTTTCATTTTCGTACGACTTTTCGTTTTTGTGCTAGACTTACCACACACACAAACACAAAGACCTTTTCGCGCGACTTAGCTATTTGGAATCAGGGAAACTATAACGCGTATTTCTGTTGAAAACTGGATAACGAAAAGGTTTATCATCGCAAAACTTTCCCTTACTATACATTTCATATTTACGTGAGCGAAAGTAAAAAAAATATACGAACCCATTATTATTTATGAAGAAAACTGCGTTATATGTTGGATGAAAAGAAGGCCCTGTGTTTTGAATAGTGTATTAAAGCAAAATCTTAATAATTAATTTCCTGCATAAACTAAATTAATACTCACAATTAAGCTAACTAGTTTCACTGCTTTTATTTACCCAAGAGCTCTAAACGTCTTATGTTTTTATGCAATGGCTATTAAAAAGTAACATTCTTTTAAACAGTTTAAGACAGGGGTGATCCACTCATCTATAAATTTATGAGGGACATGAAACAAACTATAAAATGAAATAAACTAGACACGGTTATACCCGACTAGCAGAGGATGGGGGGGGGGGGTATTATGGCTTTGCGGGTTCCTCCTTTACTCCACTTTTTGTGGACCTTTTTCATCCCCCAATTTAAGGGAGGATTGAGGTCCATTCCCTCAGCCCACATCCCGCCAGGAGTCCAATATTCCTACATTTTTAATTTAAAGTTACAAGCCCAAATGTTTGACCCACCTGAAAATTTATTCCATCCCGTATACTCCTTCATTTCTGATCTCGGAACATCCTTTTACTTACTACAAAAATACCGATAATAGAAGCAATCAGTTTTTAATATGTACATGCACCTGGAATGTGAGTCATCGAATGAAGTTAACATGCTATGTATTTAGAATACTGAGAGTAGAAGGTATTATTGAATAATTTAAATAAAAAATAAGATTAATAAGCCTTTGTCTGCAAAACACGGTGGTAGTTGATATAACGGGCTTATGCCCACAAATCCTTGAAAAACCGTAGGCCAAAGCCACAAGGTAATGGTGTATGTCCAACCTTTAGGCTTTGTGACCCTCTTAAGGCAGTAGTGCTACAAGGTGAGAGAAGAGCGAGATCTTGTAAGAGTTCAAGAAAGTAGCAGGGGGGGGGGAAGGCATACATAAAAATTTAAAAAAATTAGATAGTAACATAATTGTTTTTTAAAAAATTAAATATTATTTTTAAAAAAATATTAAATATTATTTTTAAAAAATATTAATTTAAAAAAAAAAATATTAAATATTATTTTAAAAAATTATTAAATTTTTTTTTAAATGATTATTATATATTATTTTTAAAAATATTTTTTTTATTTAATTTTTTTTTTTTTTGTCACGAAACGGCCTGTGAGACCACGCGAATATGATTATTTTTATTTTGCTTCTTCATTTTCGTATTTCTCTTCTCCCATTTTATAAATATTTAAAAATAATTATTATATATTGTTTATAAAAAATAATTGTTAAATATTATTTTTTTTAAGTGATTATTAAATATTATTATAATTTTTTATATTTATTTATTTATATATTTTTTATATATTTATAATATTTAATAATTATAATATTTTATTATTATCTTATAAACAAAGTTGTATTAGGTAATGGAGAGTGATGATAAGCGGATAAAACTGATAAAATAAATGAATAGGAGTAGACATTGATTTTTGGTTGCATTGATATCGAATAGTAACTAGATAATAATTTAAATACCAACTGTTTTTTTGTTTTTTTGTTCTTTTTTTAAATCTTTTAATATAAACTCGATAATAATGTTTTTAACCTTAACTATTTGTAAAAGTTCTATTTGTAAAAAACTATTCTAAAAGGGGGTAAGTGAAAATGTATGACCCTCTCCAGAGTTTTTTTTTTTTGTGCTAGTTAAATACGGATTCAAGTTCTATTTATTGTTCAAAGCCTTCCCTCCATCCTATGCCTTCTCTCTTGAAATTCTAGAGTTTTATTTTTAGAATTGTACGAACCAAAGAGAGAGAAAAGCTATATTTGCACGGTCTTTAGTTCGGCCGTGGAATAAAAAAAAAAAAAAAAGGGAAAATAAAACTTGAGAAAAATATTATTTGAAGACGGGTATTTCTTTTTTTATTGTTAGTAAGCCTGCTGGGAAACGACATGGGTATTGGCAATCTGTTTGACGGCAACGGAGAAAATCAGAAATGTAAACGAAGCGAGCAGAAGGAACTCTCTCTTGAAAGAAAATATATTCCTCTACACAACCATTTCTCAACTCTAAGCCACTTTTCAACGCAACTCCACATACCTCGTTTATACCTCTCAAATTTCCCTTATGGAGAGCGTTTTTTTTTTCAATGGAAACTTTCCCACCCCATCTTCTTGAAATATACTGATATGAACATTTCCGAGAAAAGAGTGACATAAGGAAACTTGTATCTCGTTTTATTTTGTATATTATATAATATTACTCGTATAAAACGACAACTAAATAAAAAAATTAGCGCGAGCAACATACGATTTTCACTTACGTATCTCCGTTCCTAAAATTAATTTTAGAGCTTTTAAATTAAGTCATTATTTACAAAAACCGTTGAGACTATAAGATGGAGAATATGGTTGGGGCTGCTGTCATTGAGAACTAAAACACTAATAAGGAACATATATTTAGTTTCAATTTTCTGTCATGAAGAGTATAACTATATTATACATTAATTAGAACAATCGCTTCTTTTATATATATATATATATATATATATATATATATATATATATATATATATATATATATATTTTTTTTTTTTTTTTTTTTTTTTTTAAATTTATTATGGCATTAATAACGTTTCGAAGACCTATTGCCTCATCTTCAGAAATATGCAAAATATAAAAAATGCAAATTGTTTATAATAACTGCATCGTTATTACTTTTTTTTTTAAATATAATTTGTAATTTACTGTATTTATTAGATTTTAGTTATATAATTTTTTTTTTTCTGTATTTAAGAATTTGTGTATTTTCGAAATTTATTGTATTTGTGTGCTGACATTTCACCCTACAATATGGGCCTTCATCAGGGCGACTCTGAGGAGGTGTACCTCAAATTTAAATTGAAGCCAATTAATGTTTACATCGGTATCTCTACTTCAAAGAGGCTAGGTGTGCCCCAGAAGGGTCTCCATAAACCCAAGGCCCCTCACGGCTAAAATAGTAACATAACTAATTATTCTTCAACAGCAGGGTTTCGAACCTGCGACCCGGAGAACAGTAAAAAAGAGCTCTATTGACTACACCACGCAGCTAAATATTATTCTTAGAATTACCATAATAGTTGTCCGAAATTACATTTAACACTAAACCTATCAGTACCGGTCAAATTGACCGTCTTCAAACATTTTGTAAAACTAACACATTTTTAAACGTTATAATACCGTTATCAAACTATATGACAATTCTTGGAATATGTTTATAATATTTTCTTCACTCTTTAATTTTATTTATTTTCCCAATAATATTTGTTATCTGGCCTAACCATCGGGTGGTCAATATGACCGGTGGGAAAAATGTTATAAAGTTATCTCAGAGAAATTTTTTTTACAGTTATCTCAGAGTCGCTTTCAATTGAAAAGAGTAAATAACAATACTATTGATTACAGTCTCAAGTAGTGGTGCATTTCTAAAGAGTTTCTTATGCAATTAGTTTTACAATTGTTTATTTGAAGGAGATAAGGTACAGTATCAAAACATGGATGTAAATTCGTTATTCCTTACATAATGTAATAATCTGTTGTAGATATTTACCCTAAAAATGTCAAAGCATTTAAAAATTACAAATTACCTAAGAAATATAACTGACATGGAAGAAAAATTTTCTTATTAAACCTTTTTAATTAACGGGCAATTTGACCGCGCGCGGTAGGAATAGGTATAGGAGAATTGTCGGTAGGTTTAGTGTTGATGAGTTAATAAAAAAAACTTACGAAATATCTGGGTTTATTCATCTTCTTTTTATATAATGGAAAATCCTAAAATTGATTTTACAAGGGATGAAAGTGAAAGTCGTGTGTTGCACGCACCCATTTTTTTTTCTTTATAAATTATGTATACTGTGACATGATTTCGTAGTTTAGGGTCCAGGTCCTTCATTGTATAGGAAATTAATAAAGTACTATGGTTTATTTTCTTTAGCAAGCGGCATATAAGAGATAAGTAATACGGTAGAAAATTCGATCATAACATCAACTAAAAGTAATAAATAATAATTAGTACTAAAACAAAAAAGGAAAATAGCATCAAATAATCTTAAAAAAAAAAATTAACATAGGATGCTTACCGCTGTCTCCGGTAAGATGCTTCCAATGGGAATGGCTTAAAATTGGAGGGTTCGGCTATTCCATCAGTAATCATCGTAGGCAGCGAAACTGTACATTCATTTATATAAGATTAAGTTCAAACTTTAAGACACTGGGTGGACGGAAACAGAGCGGTAAAATTAAAAAATTGTTACAATACCATATAATAATGAATCAGCACCATAAGTTTCAAAAAGCCGACATTTTAAACAACTGTGAACTACTGTAGATACAAAAGGAATCATAGATAAAGAAGGTTGCATGCGGTGAGACCATCACCGAGGCTTCAGCAAATGGTAGGAAGAACGATGACCCCAGGCTGAGGCAGAAATAGACTTCGCTACCTTAATCGCGGGAAAAAGGAATTTACATTGCAATAGAATCGGTCTATTATGGTCCTACAGGGCTCTGTCGAAGAACAACCCCAACCCCAATCCTTAAAAAAAAAACTATTGTTATAGTAAAATTATGGGATCATGTGACAAAAATTGGATTATTGTGAAATCAATATACCTTTGTACTATGAGTTGTTTCTACTTTAACCTGCCCATATGTGAAATGTATAGGTTATCTCATGAATGTCTAGTCATGATAGCAGCAAATACTGGACCTTAAACAAAAACAAAAAAATCCTATGACACACAGTACAATTGAGACGTTGATTTTCAAAAGGTACTATATCCATTCTGAGGAATTTTACAGGAAGCGCGAAAATCTCTCATTATTATATTATTAAACCAGCTAATTTGATTCTTTTCACATTAAAATCTAGAACTATTTCTTTACTATATTAATAAAATCATATTAAAGATATGAAATGAAATGGTCCGGTATGATTTGGAATGAAACTAAATGTGTAATTAGTATTTTAAGAAATTAAAAGCATTTCTAAATCGCATTATTAAAGGACATGAGTGTTCATTAGATACAATCAAATTTAAGATTCAGAAAAAACTAAATGAGGAGAATATAATATGTAAAAATATCAATTTCGTAAAAAATGTCCTTTAGTATCTTTTAGAAATCAACGTCTCAATTGTCAACGCTCAATTATCAAATTTTAATATTTTTGCTGTTATCCATGGTTTTTATCAGAAAAAACTTTAAACTTCTTTAAGTGCGCGCGTAAAAAAAAAAAAAAGTTACAAATGAACGAAGAAACATAGCTAACTACCCCAAAAAAGACAACGTCATGCAGAACATTTAATTTTAATGTTTCTGTGAATATTCGGGGAATAGTTTTATTAGTTCGATTCCTTCATAATGACATAAACATCCTTTTTGTTGCAGACATAGCCCGTTATAGATACACATCTTTTCATTCTAAACTCCCTGCCCACACAAACTCACTTGTCCGTAATATATCTTCCTCAGATATCCCTGATGACCCCCTCAGGCGATTGAAAGAAGGTAGCCTCGGGACCTACTGTCTTAAAATAGTTAGTGAAGTGAACTAGCACACTAAGAACTACCACTGGGTAGTTCTTTCTCAAGACATTTTCATGACTTTTCCTCACTCTGCGTAATTACTCATTGTGTTGTTTAATACAGTTATAAATAAATAATAAAAACAAAAAAAAACTTGTACTAGGGGCAATGTTTTATCACACATTTCATAAAAACAGGATGAGTAAGTAGGAAACCTCAGACTTCAAAGTATTGTTAGATTGATACAGGAGTTAGCTTATATGGATGGATCTTATTTCTGATGAAAATCCATCGGTGGTAGCACTCAAATAAGATACTTAAGTCAGAAAGTCTCACCCACATTTTCCTTTTTGTCGATTATCAGGAAAGTTTAATGTGTGAGAAACCAAACTTTCGGGATATTAAATCTTTCCAATTACCTCGAGGCGGTTATAACGTTCGATTAAGAAAATCACGCTTTTACATCTGAGTTATGACCGAATTATTTCCAAGGTAATTAAACAGCTTTAAAGTAATCATAATAATACTGGGTTGTATAATAAGCTCGTAGCATATTTCATTACCAGTAGTTTTAATAAAAACTTCAGATTTTTGTGAAGGACGACCCGAGCGCTATGGTCTTCCAAGTTATTTGCGGTGCTGAATCAATTACGGGCGGTGCTTCCTCTGAAAGCATCATCGCAATAATACACAATGAAGATTTATTTAACCGTATGATTTTCTTTTTTGGTAATAAAAATTCACTAAATGACGTGAATGAATTTTTTTTTTTCTGGCAAGCGAAATGGATCTTAAAAATAATAAATATCGGTTGAAAGTGATGCATATAAGCACCTCAGCTAATCCATTTTTAGAATATTTAAACATTATTGACTAAGTAAACATGATTTTATAAACACAGAGAGGAAAAAATTTAAAAACGCTACGAACTTATTTACAACCAAATATATATACATTTTTTTTTTAAATTAGAAAATTTTTCTACTTTTCCTAGGTTTCGGTCAATGCAGCAACATTTCGAGAATTTATTGTTCTCATACTCTGGGTACCGTATGTTAATCCAATTTCTTAATAAAATCCCATTTTTTTCTTCTCCACTGTTGACTTTTCTTCTGATAACCTTTCTCGAAACGAACCTAATAAATTCTCGATACGTTTCATAAATAAAATTTATAGGTTTATTTATTGACTGAAACCTAAGAAAAGTATAAAACTTAAATTATCAACAGTCGAGAACTTATCAAACAATACTATCATCAAAAGGTTATTAGAAAAAAAAAATCAACACTGGAGAAGAATAAAAATGGGATTTTATGAAGAAATTAGATCGACACACGGTACCGAGGCATGATTATGAAAACAATAAATTCTCGAAACGTTGCATACATAAAATGGTTTATATTGAGGATGTATAGTCGACTGTAGAAACTATTATAGGTGGAATAGCATAAAGAGTTTTTTATAAGAGTTTATGCTTGGACATGGCTCAGTAATGCCCTGATGATGGCTCACAAGCTTGGGCCGAAACGTTGGCAAAATTAAAAACTTTTCAAAAAAATGACTGATTCCTGACTATTCCACCTATAATAAAATGGTTTACTTATTGGCTGAAACCTAAGAAAAGAAGAAAACTTAAATTATCAACAGGCGAGAACTGATCAAATAATATGTATATATATATATTAATATATATATATATATATATATATATATATATATAATATATCACTTTATTAATGTGCTTAAAGAACAGGTAATAAAGTGTATAATTTATTTTAATAAAAAAAAAGTAGTATGAAATGCAACTGTATTTTTTCCAAGGAAGAGTTTCATCTATATGTAAATACTTTAAATCACCATTTAATTTGAATTTCAAAGAAGTTAGAGGTCGCTATGAGTATAAACATCTTTTAGTATTTACATTCCAGCTGCCTTTCATTTATATTTACTCCTCCCGTTTTCTTAATATGTAAATTAAAATTTTAAGCAGTGTATCCTTCAAGAAATTAGGGTCCGTGGAGAGAAGGGAAGGTATGAAAACTCCTGAAGGTAAAATAATTCAGAAAGATTGGTTAATTCTTATGCCTAATTCTATAAATAAAGCTTCTTCGTATTTTACTCCAGTTGTGTTCTCTCTTTCTCGTAGTGTGTGTGTGTGTGTGTGTGTGTGTGCATGTTTTTTCATATATAAATGGGTTCTCAGACATTTATTGTATTATGCGTTTAAATACTATAAATAATAATATTGGAAGTAAAGAAACGGGTAAGCTTCTTTATTCATTACATCTACATATTCTTCTTAAATTCCATTGTAACTATTTTTTTATTTCTCTGTAACAGTGATGTCATCTACTAATTACTGCATGTACATTTTAATGTTCTGTTTTTTTTGTTGTTCTATTTGTTTTGTTATTTATAGTTAGGGCATAATTATGAAAATAATAAATTCTCAAAACCTTCCCTAAACACAGACCCTCAGAAAGTTATATTATCGACAGAATATATATAAACACATACACGGTTGCTTTTAGCCTTAATAAACATTGCCCTTGAATAGTGTAAAATAGTATTATTTTCAATCGAAAAACTGAAATTCTAACTTAAATATATAACTATTTTTATATAAAATATAAAACTTAAATTATCAACAACATTTTTATAAAGATTAAATTGAATATTAAACTTTAAATATTAGATTAAAATATTGATAAACGGATGTTATAATATTTGTATAAGAAAATAATTATTTACTGGGGAGTCTGTGGCTGTAGGGGGCATGATAATCAACCACGCCAAAAGTTGTGATTCACAGACTCTCCCCAGGGAATATGAGACCCGTCAGCCAACTGTTGGCCATCACAAAAATGGACGTAGGGAGTGATGACCCTACCATATTAAATATAATCGAGAATCGCGAGTGTATTCTTCCAACAAATTACACCGCGGGGCAAAGGGTATATACAAGGCATGAAATTATTTAACAAAATGAGATTCAGTATTATGTTTACAAATATAAATTTGACTTATTTGTCATTAAAAAAAGGAATACATTCTAGTTAATGAATAAGATTGAATAATCATATATATGTACGTTTCATTCCTAAGTTTAACGTTCAAGCCAACTTCAAAGACCTAGAAGTATACTGTCAGAACTGGAGAATAAAAATAGATTTCAACAAATCCCATCAAATAACCTTTTCCCTTCGTCGTAAACTTTTGACTTCCTGCCTTCAGTGTCCTTTAATAACACTTAACTAGTTCCCGTTGAACAGATCCGATACCTAGGACTTCTTGACAAACGCCTATCCTCATACACGACTTAAACTACAAGAAACTGCTCGCTGTTCTAGGTTACTTCAACACTTACTTGAAAAACGGTCAAACCTTCCTCTTAACTAAAAAAAGCTCATCTAAATGATTATTTTAAGACCAATCTGGCGTTACATAGTAGAGCTATGTGTCCCTACTAAACCATCAATTTTTTCCTGCATCCAATCCTTACAATCCATAATCCTTCGTAAAATCCTCAACGCTCCTTACTTTGTCACGAATAAACCCATCCATAAAGACCTTAATGTTAAACTCCATTCTCACTCTAACCCACTAGTTTCGATCCTTTCTTCCTCTTCGATTCCAGTTAATCCTCCGAGGCACCTGAAAAGGAGATGGCCCCGGGACCTTCTAGTTTAGAATTTTTTTAGAGTGCTTCCAATGGGAAGCTTCTCGAAATGTATTTCATGTCATTGTATTATATAACTAACACATTTACTTGATGTATTTTTTTTATACACTAGTAAACATTAAAAATAAAAATAAATAAAAAAATTTAAAGTAACATTTTTAAAAGTAGGATAGTATATAGATTTGAATGATCAATTGTTCCAGTCTAAAGAAACGCTGACCGGAACACCTCTCTATATGTAATTTTTTTTTTTTTACGCCTATTATCGACCCCACAAACGAAATTCCATAGAAGAGGAAGGTGGAAAGTGCAATAAAAGTGTTAACTCAGTTATGCATATAGTTGACATTCTGCCTGGATACGCTTAAAATGCAAAGCGGAAAATGGAATAAGACCCTTCTTCTTTTTACCCCCTCCTCAGTGTGTGATCCAATAAAGGCTACAGTGGCTGCCCCCCCCCTTCCCTAAATTGGATAGCTATGGAACCCCCTGAGCCCTAACTTTTGATTCCAGGTGTTCCGGATATTCCTTCTAGGCCGCATCAATATCAAATGAGCATCTCCCCGGGGAAATTTTAATGCGATTTCCGAATTTCGATTCCTTCTGTAAAACAACCCTTTATTTATTTTATTCTTTTTCAGTCCTAGATAATATATTAAATTAAACTAGGCTTTAATAAAACTTTACATAATTGGAATAAATGGGCATTTTTTTAAAATATACATAGAAGGTATAGGTTATTGTTGCAAATATCATAACCGCTAAGGGGAGCGTCCCACCGATGGTGGATGTGGAGAAAGCCCGTAACATTTTCTTGAAAGTTCCTCCCGGCTAAGTCCGATGGAGCGCTCATCAACAACTATAGCGCTCCTCAAGGCTTCTCAAGAATAAAGTGCTATTTAAAATATTTGGTTCAAAATGGGATGAGATCATTGGGAAATGTATAAGGTTATACAACACATAATTGCAGATCTTGTACTCCGACAGTATAATTGAGTTGATAGAATCGTGGCGACTCAAAAGTGCCTCTAAAGTTGTTAGGCTCAGTGAAGAACGAATTAAAAAAAAATGAAAACATGCGCTGAACCGACTAGTGCGTTCCCAAGAGGTAGGCCGAAGCCTAAATACAGAGTTTTTTGTTTGAGCAGAGTAAAGGGCTTGGACAGCAATCATTAGACATATTTATGTAAGGAACAATGGTTGGATGGACATCGAACATAATAATCGAATATAAATTATCCTACCACTCCTCAGTTTGAAGCAAGGACTCAGTGAGCATTAATTCCAGTGTCCTAACCACAGGAATACACTACTCCCTGATTTGCTGGGTAATTTATTAAATATAATCTTATAAACTAATTATATGGTTAGCTAACCAGCAATATACGTAACTCCTTTTAAAGATTGTGTTAGAAGAATAACAAGGTTTATTCATTGGGATAACTTGTGTATATGATAACACCAAACTATGATGTGTATGTTTATTTGAAGTCACTTTATGCTACTGTGGCTAGTCGGACAATGCTGCAGCGGGAGTCCTAAATTTTGCCCATCCAGGTTTAATTAGGTTGGGATCTTTAACTAGTATCTGATATCGCACAGGTTCGGGGCTACCTTTTTACGTCCCCTCCGAAACACAGCATAAATAAGGATTTTTTACTCCTATTAAAACATCCTAGGACTCACCTGCAGTTTTAGACCCGTGACCTTTAGCATGAAAGGCTGTTATGCTATCAAATATACTACAGGTGATCCAAACTATGATATGTTTTATCGTGGCAACAGCCTGGTTTGGGTAGGCCTCGGAATGATGTCCCTACACCATGGTCATACCACGACTGAGAAAACTGAATAAACCATTATTCTCCCACAACCGGATTCAGACCCGGTACACAGAGGATTGTACACATCCTCGTATTTAAACTGGATCAACAAGTATTATGAAACGATGCAGGTGATAAAACTAATTACCTGAAATAACAAATTATATGCTTCTAAAATCAAAAAAGATCCCTAAACAAAAAATACTGGAGCTAAAATTACCTGAAAGTCTTAATTATTTTGCGTTTCATGCTCCAGATATCGCGTACTTTGCGGTTGTTTACTTTTATCCTTCCTTACCGCGAAAACTCCCCCGTCTTTTCTTCTGAGCCCGATAATTAATGGAGAGTGGAAAAATTAATGAATTTAGATTAATTGTTCGTTCGCTAAAAGCTCCAGGCATACAAAGCTCAAGTTTTAGGTTCTAAAGAAACATCTCAATATTGAGGTATTGAGATAATTTTTTAAACAATTTCGCCATGCTTTGCTTTGATTATTAAGGCTTCCACTGACCTCCCTACTTTTGAAATCACTTGAAAGAGATTCAAAGCAAACAGAAATTAAAAGAATTCCATACTGAATCATTTATTTTAGATTAATTATTATAAAAAATAGAAATTGTTATTTAAAAAAAATATTTTAGTTTAAGTGATTTTCGAAACTCTCCGTTATTTTACAGCGAAACATTTTTTTTAAAGAAAACTATGAATCATGTCGTTTCACACCTAGACTTGCTAAACACACTAACCATTTCGCAAGACTTAATCATTTTGGACTCAGGAGAAACTAGAACGTGTATTACCGTTGAAAAATTGAATTAAATAATTATCGTGATTAGAATGTATTTCCTTACTTTATATTTCAGGCATAGGTAAGTGAATTTAAAATATATTAAATTATATATTGGCGGAAAATTATCAACGAATTTGTCAGTTTCACATCTATGCCTAATAAAATTTATGTAACGAACGATGTAATTGAAATTTAAGGTAATTAAAAAATAACTCATAAAAACAACACTCGAATTTTACTTGCTCCTCTAGTTAAAATTATTTTAGAGCTTCTAAATAAATTAATATTAGAAACAATATATGATCAACAATCCCATTCACTTTAACAAACTTCATTACTCTCGCGTTCTGCTTCGATAACTTGGTATGTTAAATAACATATTTTATTTAACTTTCTAACTATATATATCATACATCTATATTAATACTCTTATTTACGATTTCGTTGCAAATCGCATTAAAACATTTCTATAACTCTATTTAATTAAAATATAGAGAACACGTATTTTTAAAATATGCTATTATCAATAATAATAATATTGTATCATCATGTTTTATAACCAACCTATGAGGCATTGCCTAATTTTTTTTTTTTTTATCATTTTTTTTTTTACTAATTTCCACAACGTTAACTTAATGTTATTATTATAATGAAAAAAATGCTGGATTCGAATGCAAAAAGGATCAAATAAATTGGTGCATTAATAAGAGATTTTTCGCACTTCCTGTAAAACTTCCTAAAATGGATAGAATACCTTTTGGAAATCAACGTCAACGCCTCCCCTCCTTTCTTTTTGAATGGAAATAAAGCAGTTTTCAAGAGTGAGGCTTCTGTTTGTAGAATATCTGGCGTGCCCTAGTTTGATTCAGACCTAATGCTGAATAGAATGAGGTCACTTGTTTGATATTTGCATGTTTCAACGGCCCAAGGGTCTTCGCAGGCCGTCTATCAGCATTAGATAATAATGATTGAGTTATTTAGAAAATTCATGCTAAAACTAACGATTAACAAAATAATACTGTTGCAAAAAGTTTCAAAGCTATTTTTTTTTTTTAAATCTGCCGTCATAGTTTGGAACTTCTTTAGTTATTATTGAATTTACAATTACAACACTGAAATATTTAAAGCAAGTACTTCTACATTTCTTCTCTTACAAAAGTGCAATACTTTTTTTTTACTAGTAAATTTCTATTTCAGGGGGTCCGTAGTTGCGTGGCAAGCGCTCTACTACCAGGCTTAAAGGTTGTGAATTCTAATCCCGGTCTTTAGAGGACTTTTTCAATCATATAATTAAATAAGGATTCACAAAGAACCTCCCCCGGGTATGTGAGACCCGTCAGTCAACTAGGGGTATATTTCTTAAAAAATATGTTTAAGAAGTGATGACCCTACTCTATAAAATATCATCGAGAATTGCGGTGTGAAATCTTAAGAAAACCATACCGCGCGGACAAGGGTTTCCAAAGCCTATAACGTCAACTGAAAAAAATAATAATAAAATAAAAAAAGTTATATATTAAGAATTTCCAAGGGTCACCGTTTTCGGTCACTCCAACACTTAATGGATACGCTGAAATCTTTCTCTTAGCTACAAATGGCTCATCTACATGACTGCAATAAGGCCAATCTTGACATAAGGAGTTTAATCCGGTCTTTAGAGGACTTTTTCAATCATATAATTAAATAAAGATTCACAAAGAACCTCTCCCGGGTATATATATGTCAGTCAACTAGTGTCTACACTCAAAAATATGTTTAAGAAGTAATGACCCTACTCTATAAAATATCATCGAGAATTGCGGTGTGAAATCTTAAGAAAACCATACCGCGCGGACAAGGGTTTCAAAGGCCTATAACGTCAACTGAAAAAAATAATAATAAAATAAAAAAAGTTATATATTAAGAATTTCCAAGGGTCACCGTTTTCGGTCACTCCAACACTTAATGGATACGCTGAAATCTTTCTCTTAGCTACAAATGGCTCATCTACATGACTGCAATAAGGCCAATCTTGACATAAGGAGTTTAATCCCGGTCTTTAGAGGACTTTTTCAATCATATAATTAAATAAAGATTCACAAAGAACCTCTCCCGGGTATATATATGTCAGTCAACTAGTGTCTACACTCAAAAATATGTTTAAGAAGTAATGACCCTACTCTATAAAATATCATCGAGAATTGCGGTGTGAAATCTTAAGAAAACCATACCGCGCTGACAAGGGTTTCAAAGGCCTATAAGGAGTTTAGCATAAGGAGTTTAGCTTTGGGGCTTTACTAAACAATCGCATTTTTCGTATCCAATCCTTACAATAAAAAATCCTTCGTAAAATCTTCAACTTTCTCTACTTGGTCACGAATAAACTTATCCGTATTTACCTCAATGTTCCTTATGTAATATTCCTATTCCTTTGATGACTAACATCGTTTCCACTCAAACACACTAGTTTGTACTCTTGCTTCCTCTTCCATTCCTGATAGTTCTCTAAGGCGTCAGAAATGAAGGCCTCAAGGCCTTCAGGTTTAATATATATTATTTGGAGGGCTCCCTATAGACATCATTCTCTACAAGTATATCAAAATATTGTTTACTTTATTATCATGTTTGATGGATATATTCATCTTGAATGCATTTAGTTATCATACATTATATTAAGGGGAGGGGGGATGGCTGTGTGGTTATCACACTAGTCTACTACGCCTTGTAAGTTCGAATTCCAGTCCCGGGAGGATTTTTGCAAGCATATATTTAGTTGGGGATTCCCTCAGAACTTCTCCTTGGGTGTGTGAGACCCGTCAGCTAACTGGTGGATATTCACAAAAATAGAGGAAGTGACGACCCCACCCTATAAAATATCAAATAATTACGGTGTGGAATCTTTGAAAACTATTCCATGCTACCAAGGGTCTCCAAAGCCTGTCGTGCCAACCAAAAAAAAAAAAAAAAAAAGTTGATATATAT
The DNA here is from genome assembly GCA_023052935.1 of Piezodorus guildinii. NCBI lineage: Eukaryota > Metazoa > Arthropoda > Insecta > Hemiptera > Pentatomidae > Piezodorus > Piezodorus guildinii. Next base: position 98,055,254 of record CM041295.1, read on the forward strand.
AATATAAAGTAGGTATATGCTAAAACTATTTTTTTGTTATATTTATCACGATTTTCATAAAAATGGCTTGAATGATTTTTGAAGACATTTGCCCAAACTCTTCTCCTTAAATCCTTAATCTTATACTTAGCAAATTACTAATAAAACTTAACAAAAAGGTTAGAATAAAACAAGGATTTATTATTCGATCGGTAGTAGTAAATTGAGCATTTCACAAATTATGAGCATATTTAATATTGTGAATTCACTCAATTCACTACTACCGAATGCATAATAAATCCTTGTTTTATTCTATCCTTTTTGCTATTTTTTATTAGTACTTTACTAATTATAAGATTAAAAATTTAAAATGATTCAAGCTATTTTATGAAAATCGTACAAATTTATAAGTGGCTTTTCCGTTTCAGTCGATTTAAAAAAAAAAAACCTTTTAGCATATACCTCCTTTAAATATTTAGTATCACTTTTTTTTAATCCTTTATTTTTTTACTAATGCCCTCTTTTATAATGCTTTACAAATTATTTATGCAATTTTCTATAATGCTTCATTTTTTATTAATACATTTTAGTGCATGATACATTATTATATTTGGACTCGAGGGATATATTATATATTTTTTGATTTTTTATATTTACCCTCTTATTTCGCAACAACAAAATTAAAGGTTAGTTTAAAACATTTCACGATTATAATTATTTCTCTTGCTATAATTTTCAAATATTGAGCGGTGATGATAAAAAATAAAATGCCGATTTTGTTATTGGTAATCTTAATTATTATTAATAGATCAAAGACTGTCGCAAATCATAATATAAATAATTACTGATAAATTAGGAGCAATGACAGGGGGAGAGGGGCGAACAAAAGGGCAGGAACAGTGTAGCCAACCCCACCGAAGGGAATACAACTGCCCTTTGTTAGCCTATTGTCGACCAACACCTCCCCCCTCCAGTTCTCCAGTTCTCCAGGGCTCCAGGAAGCTTTCCTTTCCACGACAAATTACTCAGCCCTGCCTTCGCCTCCCGTTCTTACATTAGCCAGCGTAGAGCGTACATTCAACTCAAATGGCCAGCTTTATCACGGAACAGCTACGATTTAAGTTGGCAGAGACAATGGAAGATTAAGGATCGCATTTTTAATTAGGAAAACCTTTCGAGCATCTTGAGGTTTAGTCAAGTTCAACTATATTAATAAATATAGTAAAACTATATTTCGTAGCCATTTAAATTGTTTTTAATTCTTTCATCCATATACTAGTAGTGAAAAAAAAAAGTGTTTAGGAAATGTACAGTTAATAATTATTTGGCATTACTGCGAATATGAAAAATCTGGGCCACACCACACACGACTTGCAATTAACTCCCTAGTTAAAATCAATTTTAAAACTATTCAATAAAGTGAGAGTTGAAAAAAGATTTACAATATGTTTCGACGGAAACATTTAATGTAGATTAAATGATAAAACTTCAGATAAAAATTTAGTTTAGATAAGATAATATAATAATACACTTATTAATCACATGCGTTCATCATTAGTTTGAACAACTTTGCATGTTAGATAATATTTTTTTCTCAATAAACAAAAGTAATTAACAAATAAAAATACGTTGTGTTTTGAAGCAAACATTTGTTTTAGGTCAAATAAAATAACAATACAAATTATCGACGACAAATTCATCAGTGTATCCTCTTTTCGTCACCTTCTATTACCTTTTACAATTATATATAAAAGGTGACGTTTTTTCTATTTTTTTTTCAACTTTCCCACTGTACACTTAAACATTATAATACTATTGTTATTTATGAAAAAAAAATACTAACCTGGAAATATATTTCTGTATTTTTATCCTTTAGTTGGTTATAAAATTTATTCATATTAACCCTTTCAAAACATTCAGTTTCGATGGTAAAAAATAATAATTTAACAATTAAATTTATTACCAACTACAATTGCTTAGTTTTTCGTGAATTACCATGACATTCTATAGTTTTGTAGTTTAGTTAACATTTTTTCAAATACCTTCATCTTTCCAACAGCATATTACTAATCTTCCGATTATTATTTTTATGTGTGAAGAAAAAAATTTTTGTTTTTAGAAATTCTATATTAGATTAAATAATATTACTATACAAACTATTATCTACGACAATTGCTTACAGTTATGAGCATTTCAGCATTAGTTTCCACAACTTAGTATGTTAGAAAACATTTTTTGAAAAATCTTTAACTTTCCATCCCACCAGTTTGGATTCCGTCCTCAGCATTCCACAGTTCAACAAGGACTTCGAGTATAAGACCATATTTCCTCAGCTCTTGAATGCAAAGAATATTGTTCTCGTGCGTTTCTGGACTTAGCGCAAGCTTTTGACCGGGTATGGCACACTGGATTACTGTTCAAGCTAAAAACCCATTTTCCCAGACTATTTCTGAATTCTATTGGTATAAGTAAAATTAAAGCATATAAAAACACGATGAGTCGACGAATTCAAAGTTGGAGATGAAATATTGGGCTGATGCGAAATTAATGCAGGTTTCCTCTATTGCAATATCTTAATTCCAATTGTGTAAACAAAGCTAATCCTAACATTGATCATTATTATACCAAAACAAACCTTATCTAATACCCTCTCTTTCACCATGAATTTGTTTAGTAAAATCGTTTTGTTCAGTGTGTTCAAAGGTCTTGAATCGAAAATGTCAAAGTGCGATTTTCGTCAAATTTATTTTTACGAATTTAAATTGGGGCGCAGCGCTGCGCAAACGGCTCGTAATATTGATGAAGTGTGGGGTCAGGGGGCTATTAATGAGTGCACGGTGCAGCGTTGGTTCCAGAAGTTTCGCAGAGGAGATTTCGACCTCGAAGACAAGGAAGGTCGGGGCCGTCATCTTGCTCTGGACAACGACCAGCTGAGGTCAAAAGTGGAAGAAGACCCAACCAAAACCACACGAGAAATGGCGGCGGAACTCGGTGTGAACCAATCCACAGTTGTACGCCACTTGGAAGCAATTGGTAAGGTAAAAAAGTTGGCCAAGTGGGTGCCACACCAATTAAACGACCACCAAAAAAATAGCCGCTTTGAAATCTGCTCTTCGACGACTGCACGAGTTGGGCTACGAAGTTCTCCAACATCCGCCTTGTTCACCTGACCTCTCTCCTACAGACTTCCACTTTTTCAGGCATCTGGATAACTTTTTGAGGAGAAAAATTTTCAAACCAGGACGACATTGAAAATTCTTTTCGTGATTTCATTGAGTCCAGGGATTCGGATTTTTTTTCTGGTGGAATAAGAAAGCTTGTTGAACGTTGGCAAAAGTGCATTGATTCAGATGGAAATTATTTTGATTAAATATATATGGTTAAAGTAAAGATATGGCGTATTTACAATACCTACTAAAAACCTGCATTAATTTTGCATCAACCCAATATATGTCGAGAACGGAAATAAAGTGAACAGAAGGAAGACTGATAAAGTGAAAATTGGACCATTTAAGCTTCTCAAGAGATATCACCATCAATCTATGAAGATGACTCAGGAAACAAGGAGAGAATATCAAATTGCTTTCACGGCAGCAAATTGTCACTTTTCTCCTCTGGAAAAGTTATCTCAGATGGAAATTACAGCTCAAGATATTCTTAACCTTGTTTCTGTATGAAGATTACTTTCAAGATAAGACTAATTTTGTACTTTGAAGCATGTTTGTTGTGATTAATATCTCATATTATAATTTAAAAATCTTTACACTCATGTTTTATTTACTTTTTTTAAAGGTAATCTGAACAATTAAATACTATATACTATTCAACAAAGGAATTAATTACCTTTAAATCTATAAACAAACAAAGAACGATGAACTCAGAAAAACTAAATGTTATTCCCTATTCGACACTTTAAATTACCTTCCACAACTAAGTATATAATAATAATGATAATAGGCTTAGCGAACCCGAAGGTTCGATGCCGATACCACCAAAAGTATATAAGATGTTATTTTCTCAATTCTTTAGCTTTCCAACAGTTTATTATACATCTATTGAGATCAGGAAAAGAAAATAATTTTGTTCTTTTCTCATTTAGTTGGTTATCAAATTCGTACTTGTTTATATAAAGCCGGTTTTTCGAATGGTAATAAGACGATGTATTTTTTATTTATTGCTATTTTTTTTGTTTTAAGAAAATTCAAATATTCGGTATTTAAGACTTGTCAGACTTTTAAAATCATAATGAAACCTTTATCATATTAAATTCTATTAAATTTCACATCGTTGTAGCCACTTTTGAAAAAATAGAAAGCATTTATGGTATAAAGTGGCTCGTCTGGATAACGTTTTTTAAAAATAAGGCACTGTAAAATTCTTACGATTCTTTCCGTACATACATTTCTCTAAATCTTTTGAGTGAAGACTGTGATATAAAATAATAAATAACAAATTCAAAAAATTAAAAATATTTAATCCGGGTATGTTTTCTAGAACTATCTTAAATAATCTGTTTTTCACAAACGCCGTAAAATATTGTATGCGTAAAATATTGACGTAATTATAATAATTTCTGAAACTAATTTGTGACATTTAATATTTAAAAAAACAGTTTCTTGCTTTTAATATCGTATATATAGTTTATATTGTATTTATGAAGCATACAGGATGTCACGGCGTTAATGAGAAACAAATTTAAGAAACTAAGATAGTTCTACAAAGCATGTTTATTTAATTATTTTTTTAAATTATTATTATTATGTTCATGATATATTAAATACCATTATGAGTTGTTTTTTTATTAGTACCGACATGATAATAAAAAAAAAATCTTTATAAAATTTTCCTTATAATAAATTCTGTAAAATTTAGATTAGCATAAATGCTGACCAGTTATGGAAAATGGAAATGAGTAATGATGAAAAGCATTTAAGAGCAGGAAATTCATTTCTGGAACAAGCGGCTAAACAACAATTTTCGTAAACCCTTTGCCTCTTTGAGGAAATGACAAGTTAGTGATGTTAATCAAAAGAGATCTTCAATGGTGGATCAGAGCTAGATTAAAAAAAAGAAAGAAAAAGAATTCGAAAAATGTTTTCAAAATATTTCTCCTTTGTTGAAAACACAATTCATTCCCATCCCCGTACTTTTGGATAGAGAAAATCTTTTCCAAATTGGTATTTGGACATAGATCTATACTGTTAGCAGTGAAACTAAAGCTGTTTTTAAAAAGATATCCCGAAAATAATCATTACCCATTACCAAAAATATATACATTTTTTAAAGAAATTTACAGATGTATTATACAATAAAATATATTAATTAATGTAAATGTGTTAATTGATCAAATGGGCTTGACACAGGCATGTGAAGAAACTACCCAGTGGTAGCACTTCAGAGTTTATTTAATATAGTAGGTCGCGAGGCCATCGTCTTTTCAGCCGCTTCGAGGATTATCAGGAATAGATGGTAATGAGAGTTTGCGGACGAGTGGGTTGGAGTGGACGGGTAATTTGGAAAAAAAGGAGGTATATCTAGTTCGGGCTAGATCTGTGACTAATGGGATATTTAGGTCTTCATGAATTATTTTATTGGTGACAAAGTAAGGGGCGTTTAGGATCTTTCGAAGGATTTTGGCTTGCAAGGATTGAATGCGGGAAGAATTTGATGGTTTTGTGGATCCCCATTACTCAATCCCACATGTCCAAATAGGCCTAATGATGGTAATATAAATTAATTTTTTATGGTATGTGGAAAGTTTTGATCGTTTGTCAAGTAAGTGTTGTAGTAAGCGGTATCTACGAGCTGTTCCAAGTAAGACGTGTGTCTAGATGGAATCCTAGATACCGGATCTGTTCAACTGTGGTGAGTGGAATATTGCTAAAGGGTATAGTGGGACAGGCGGACATAGGTTTTCGACGAAGGGTAAAGGTAACCAAAAATATGCTTTTCAAGCTTGTCGTTGTAGCTCTGGTGTTCAATGTAAGAATATATATATTTTTTTATATTGAACACTTGTTGATTTTGATATTATACCATAATTTTATTCTAATCGTAATAGTTTGGAACTAAATCCTTTAAAATCCAGTTGGAAATCTTAGTTCTTTCTAAAGGGTACTAAGTAAAATTTTACTTACAATAAAAAAGAACCAAGGAAAACTATTTCTGTCGTTTTCTCCTTTAGTCTGGTATTAAATGCTTGCAATGGTTAATTTATTCTAATTAACAAAATGGAATGTATTTCAAAAGTAGAAATTGAGTCAGAATAATACCTACGTGATTGGTCACCTTTACTGTATCGACTAGTACTGTATGCCTAAGGTAGCGGGTTTCTAGCCTGATTTAGGTGAGGACTGATGTCATGTACTCCTTAAAGATCCCCATCAAAATTAAAACTGGATGAGAAAACTCTACAACGCCCGCTGCAGTATCGTCCGAATAGTCACAGTAGCATAAAACTAACGTTAAATGTACAAACAAAAAAAACATGAAGCTAAAACACTTATCTTCCGATACCCAACATTATCGTGTTAATTTGTATTTATATTATTACAGGGGGGAAAATATATAACTTGGAGAAATATCACTGCTTCAGATGATGATCAAATTTATCCATATTTCCAATTTACCTCTTTTTTCATCAAATCTAACTACAACAAATGGTTACTTATTTTGAATCAACAAACTGAAAGATACTTTAGAGAAAGAAATTTTGGTATTTTGGGCAGTACTTCAAGCAGAAGAAAATCTACATGAAAGTAAAGCACATCCGAACATAGTGAGTTTGTTCTTAATCATAACAGCCGCTTTTGAAAGAAAAAAATATAAAATGCAGTAACGTCCCAACTATTCGTCTGACTTGAATATGAAAATCAGTTTCGTACTAATTTACGTTACGATCTAAATTCTCTACACAGACATAGACCTACGCACACACATTTTTGTGGAACTCCGTCATTCAGACTTGAGACCTGGTATTTCCGTTGAATTTTAAATTTTTCATGATCGCAATACTTTTCCTTACTAAATATTTCATGTTAGTAGATGAAAGTAAAACTGGTTTAAATAATGTCACGGCAATCAAATCGTTTCTAAATCTCATCATATTATTAATAATATTAATTGTGTTATAATTTTATGTAAAAAAACATTGATAAGGCTAATTCCCAGCGTTGTCATGAAAACCTATACTATGTCAGTGACTTTTAGAATAAATCAGGCAGTCCATAACACGCAACCTAGTTATTAGTGAGTTATTACTAGCCCATATCACCGCTGCAAATTAAGGTTATAACTTTTATTAAAAATTATATTTTGCCGTTGAAGCTTACTGAGTAAAACTTATAAACCTTTGTTGGGTTTTTGCAAACATTAGCTCCCTAGTGCAGACATCCAATTAAAAAGAAAATTAAAGAGACATATGGCATTAAGGCGTTGGCAGCTTCATTTCTCATTGGACTGAGTCCAGGACTGGAAGGACAGTACTTCATCTCTTCTCAGTCCATCCCTCTTGGAAGGTCAGTCTGACTTGTAGTGTATGCCAAAGCCTTCCAAGTTGTTTTTCTTTCTTTTTATAACTAAATTGTTATTTATTTTTTTATCATAAGGTTTTTAATGTTCACTCATAGTTATTGTATTAGGTTCTGCCCAAGATATGTCGGTCCTGAGTGCCCAACAGGAAAAGTACGTCAATTCGCACTTACAGACCTCTTACTTACTAAATTAATTAGACCTCTTTCACTACAAAAAAATGTGAGGTACTTTCTTATAGAGCCTGACCCAAAGATCTTTGTCATGTGGTCATTGCCAGCATCCCTTCCTCCAACCCATTGCTCTCTTGTTGAAGGTCTCCTTCACCCCTACTTCTCTGTGGCCGCCCCTCTTCCACTCTAACCTCTTGGGTAGACCTGGCAATCCTGTGATCAGCCGTTCCTGAGATATGTCCTAACTACCTGAGCAGGTTCTCCACGATAACGTCCTCAGCTGGCCTCAGATCCCAGGTTTGATTTTATTGTTGAGTTCCTCACTCTATCCCTTAATATTTTCCCCTCAAAAGGAGAATGTGTAGATTACCTTCTTAGTGGCTTTCGAGACTTCCTTTTCGTCAAGAAAGCCTTTCCAGAAAAAGTAAAAGTATCTTCCAGCTGTTTTTAATTTCTCTCCAAGTTCTCCGTTGATTTTTATTCTTTTAGTGACCTCAGTGAGAGATAAAAGACTTCACAAGAGATAAAATATAGATTTTATACGTAACTTAAATATCAGGAAAATGTAAATTATATTTAAAAAATCAAATTAAAACAGTACTCAGCAATGAATAATGAAATCACAATTAAAAATAATTTATTTATTCGTTTATTTCCTTGATCGTTTAATTTACACATTTCCATTCAGTGAACTTAATAAAAACACTATTTTAAATCGTTCACTCCCGACTATGATATTAACATTTCATTTTTGTTTTTGTTTTTTGCTGCGAAAGGGTGGCTGTGTTCGCTGCGCCACTGCACCCTATTAAGGAGCGCCAATGATTTAGGTTGTCCCCCCCCTCTCTGGCGCGACAGGCTGTGTAGGCCCTTGGCCGCGTGGTATAGACTCCTGGGAGAATATACTTCACGTTTCTCGATGAAATGTTTAGAGTAGGGTCATCACTCCTTACGCCTATTTTTGCGAGTTGCCATCAGTAGGCTGACGAGTATCACTACCCGGGGGAGAGGCTGTGAGTGCGTCCCCATTTAATTATATTCTTATAAAAGTCCCGCTAGGACTGGGACTCGAACTCACAACTCTGGCGTGGGAGACTAGCGTGCTAGCCAATCAGCCACCGGCTCACCTATTTAGGTTATTACTGATATAAAATGAGAATTATCGGAAACGTATATAAATAATATTAAGAAAACAAATAGAAGAAAATGTGTTACTGCAAGGTTTTTGTATATTTTCCAACTTGTAATCGCATGACAACAAGGTCATAATAAGTGCGGATGAGTTAAATGTGAATAGACAAAACAAAATACCATATATTCGATGTATCATGTTTTAAATTACATCTTTATATTATTGAATATTTTAGGGTTGTGTTATATTTCAGTTTTTACTACTTCATTTTTAACTATTCTTTTTATATTAAAAAACTATGTATGGCTCACGCAGCCGATCTGGAAATAAAGAAATAACAAGACTACTTCATTTTAATATCCGATTATACAGATTTCTGAAGTTGTCCAAATTTATAGCCATATCAGTATCAAGGCACCGGGTTAAAGTAATATTACCGACCGTTGTAACGCTAAACAACTTCCCCATCATATATTCTAAACGATCAAAAATAACTCTATCATTATAAATAGAATAAAATTATCATATTTAAATACAAATATAAGGTTTTTAAAAAAAATCCCAGTTCTTCTAATAATATATTTTTTTTAAAACCTATATTTGTACAACTCAACTGTCTTGGGTTCAAAAAATATATAGATTCGATTTGTTTTAGTTCAACGTTTAGGCAAGGAGGATATCAGGCCAAAATCACGCTCAGCCCCAGATTCCCTCTGAAATTTTGGTTATAGAAGAGATTAGATCCCTCCCCAGAGTCGTTATAAGGCTGAAATAACAGATTAGTAATTATCCTACCATAGCCAGGATTCGAAGCCGAGGCGTGTAGTACCAGTACCAGTATGGGATCTGTAAAACTGAAATATGCGACCTTTCCTGAACTTATGTTGCAATGAGAGGCAAAAATGAAACATAGTTCTCCAATATATCGATTACAATGTCAGTTCGTTAAATGGTTTAAGACTCCATTGCTAAAAATCCAACAATTGAGGATATTTCCAAGACGTCGAAAGATAAGGATAAAATCTCTTTTAGGCGTTAATTATAAGATAAATTCGCGCTCCGCCTTTTTGATCCGGAGACCGCATGAGGTCAAAGCATTCTGTAGGAGGAAAGCTTCCTTTACAAGTTCAGTAAGCGATCCTAAGGCAAAACTTTTACAAAGGACTGGGCTCCGAAATTGTTTAGAAATACCTGAATAGGGAAGGACTTGAGTGAACAAAGCTCCGCTCCCCTGTGGTCTAAACACTCCCCCCCCCTCCAAAACTTGGGTTTGTCCCCCCCTCTAAAGCAAAGGTCGCCTTGATAACGAGTTCTATTTCGGCCCAGTGACATCTAACAGCTACTGATTAAACCAAGAGTATTTAATCATACATTCTTCATTATTTTACCATATTTAATATCTCAAACATAATCGTATTTAGGTTACGTAATTAGCTCTTTAGGGGAGCCCGTGGCTGAGTGGCTAGCGCACTGGTCTTTCATGCTATAGGTTCTGAGTTCGAATCCCAGTCCCGGCGGGGCTTTTATAAGGATGTTAAAAAATGGGAATTCACTCACAACCTCTCTCTCGGGTATGTGAGACACGTCAGCCAAAGGGTGGCCACTCACAAAATTAGTCGTAGGGAGTGATGACCCTACACTAAAAAAAATGCAATGTGAAACGTGAGTGTAAATTCGCATGAGTTTACACCGCTAGGCCCAGGGCCTTACACGACCTATCGCGCCACTTGAAAAAAAAAAAAAATTAGCTCTTTGCGCTAGATGTGATCACCGGATGTGATGTAACTAGTCGTCGGCAAATCGAGCGATAAATGTTTTTATTTTTATTTGGCCCAGCAAATATCGCTTCACATGTCTGCCTCCTAATGCTGTGTAAGTAATATTATGAGATGAGGGCTAAAAAATGTCATTTCTGAAATGCCCCCCCCCCCTATTTCCTTTTTTTAGATCAGTATAGTATTCTATAAGGCAATCAATAATCAATTATATAAGGCCCATTTTGATATATTACATACTGCCATGTTTCAGGTAATTTTTGTAATTTAGTCATCATGAACAGTTGAAAGACGACCCCAGCGCTTTGCGTCGTTCAAGTCAAAATTTCAGGTTCTGAACCGAGCAAACCACGTACGGACGGTACGTCTTTCCCTTCATGTGCTTTCTCCTTCATCATCGCCATGCACACTGCAAATTTTGTGCAATCTTGTGTGCAGCGGTTTTTCTCTTTGGAAATAAAAAATAATGAAATGACGAAAATGAATTTATTTTACGTCCATTTTGGGCAAGCAAAATGCCACTTAAAGATAAGGAATCCCGCATGAAACTAATTCATAAAAACACCTTAACTATTTATTATTTTTTTTTTTTAGAATAAGTAAACATTGTTGACCAAGTAAAGATGATTTTATAAATTCAGAGAGCATTGAATGGAAATATTGAAAGACGCTATGAACTTATTTTACAACCCAATACTTCCTTTCTATTATTATTATTAGTTCTGCGCATGCGCATGTGTATAGCAGTCATCTTTCAAATCGGCTCTTGGATTTCATGCTTTTTCAGTTTGAATTCTCTTCAGTGCAATCTTGAAAACATCACCAGACTACAGGATAACAACAGCAGTAAATATTGGAGCAAACAACAGTAAGTTTTGTTACAATTTACGGTGTAAAGTGAATGCTGGGTGACCTCTTCACATCAGCTGATTGCCAATAGCTCGGCAAGGCCGGGATTGGTTTTCTTTTCTTTAGTTATTGTTTTATTACCAACATCTAGTTATTTTCTTATTATCTTCTTCACATGAAATGCGATATTTTCACCAAGTGATGTCCTCCAAAGCATCAACTAAAAGATCTAGATCTAGTGGTTCAATCACGTCTCCCATAAAACAAAGACCCCGCCGCGATACTAATAAAAAATTAAATCAACAAGCAACCCCTTCAGGTTCTAATACAGAATCTGAACCACAGCCTGGCACATCGTCACAGGGGATGACTGACGAATCTCCGTTTTTCACCCCAAATCCTTTTCAAATCCTACATAATGAAAAAGAAAACATGGAATCTGCTCCTACACCCAGTGAACCACGGCCTCCACCGATATTTGTCAAAAATATTAAAAATTTCCAGTTGTTATGTGCGCAATTACACAAGATTACCGAATCCACCAGCTACTACTGTATGAGTAGAATCAATGACACCAAAATATCACCGACCACCGCCGAGGCATATAGAAAAATTGTGAAATACCTAACTGAAACTAAAGCGGATTTTCACACTTATCAGCTACGGCAAGAGAGAGCTCTTAGAGTTGTGATCAGAAATCTACACCCTTCAACACCAGTTGACGCTATCAAAGAAGAACTCATGGAGATGGGTTACAAAGTGCGACAAGTCACTAATGTCATAAAAGATAGAGTTCAACTGCCTCTATTCTTCGCTGACTTGGAACCATTAGCAGGAGTAGAAAAAATTTATGATCTAAAAAGACTGTATTATACAAGTTTAAGAGTCGAAAAACCTTATACAAAGAAAGAAATTGTTCAGTGTTACAATTGTCAGGCGTATGGTCATACCAGAAGTTACTGTTACCACATACCACGCTGCGTGAAATGCGGTGAACAGCACAAGTCTGTGGAATGTACAAAACCGAAGTCAACACCCGCTGTATGTGCTCATTGCCTCAAGGACCACCCGGCCAACTACAAAGGATGCCAAATCTATAAGGAGCTAAGGACCAGGTATCAAAAACCCCAAGTACTGGATGAAACAACAAGACAGGCTAGAACTAGAAGAGAACCCTCAAAATTAATCGATGCCAATGTATCATTTGCCCACTTACTTGGAGGTGGGAACCAATGTACTGAAGCCGAGGCCTTGCCGGAACTACAAAATGTACCTCAATATCCTCAATCCATTCCACAAATACCTCTTCCTCAAAACGTAATCAGTCCTAAAAATCCTCATCCACAACAAATCTCTCATATTCCCCCTCCTTCAAATGCCACAGATCTTACCAGTTTGATGACATCCTTCATTTCCGAAATCAAATCCCTTGTCATGCCCCTAATAACAATCCTCACGAATCTTGTATCAAATCTTATTCCTAACTTAAAAAATCCATAAATGACCTCACCTAACTCCTTATTAGTGTGTTAGAACTCACACTGACGAACTTACAGCCTTACTCCAAGACAAAAAAGTTGACGTTGCACTCATTACTGAAACTAGACTAACCACTAAACAGTACTTCAAAATACCTGAATACACAACATACCGGACAGACCATCCAGACGGCAAAGCCCATGCCGGTACTGCTGTCATTGTCAACCGATCCCTCTCCCATCACTTACACCCACTTCCCGCCCACGATTTCCTACAAGCCACCTCTATTATAATCAAGACCTTTTCCTTTCCGCTAGTCATCGCATCAGCATATTGCCCTCCTAAAAATTCTATTTCTATTACCCAATTTGGTTCCTTTCTCAACTCATTGGGGAATCACTTTATTCTGGGTGCAGACTTAAACGCGAAGCACCAACAATGGGGTTGCAGAACCACAAATACTCGTGGACGGACATTGCAGTCTGCACTCAACTCCAGACGCCTTAATCTCCTACCTCCCGATTCCCCTACCTACTGGCCAACAGATCCTAACCGTAATCCAGACATCCTCGACTTCTTCATCCACAGCGGATTAGGCTCCCTGAACTATTCCGTAACTCGCCTTGATGAACTATCCTCTGATCATAGTCCATTAATCCTAAATGTATCCATGACTCCTATTCCGAAACCTTTCCCACCGTCATTTATCAGAGGCCCCATCAACTGGAACCTCTTCCGCGAAATCCTCACCAATGATATCGACCTCAGAGTAACTCTCAAAACCCCTTCTGACCTTGATGATGCCGTATATTCCTTTACAACCTTGATTCAACAAGCTGCCTGGACTGCCTCCTTTCCTAAACAATCCCAAATTATTCCTTACAAATGACATTTACCACAACACCTGACGGACCTCATCAACACCAAACGCCGAGCCAGAGCATTATGGCAACGCACCCGCCACCCAGAAGATCGCCGCTCTTATAACTTTTATTGTAGAAAATTAAAGCGGGAGTTGGCGACCTTTCGTTCCCAATCCTACAATTCCTACCTCTCCTCTCTCTCGACTCGTGACAATTCCCTGTGGAATGTCACGAAGAGAATCCTGAATACTCACACGATTTCCCATCCTCTCCTGCGCGGTGATAGTTCCTGGGCTGCTTCTGACAAGGATAAGGCCCAGGAATTTGCACAGCACCTTTCCAAAGTTTTCACTCCTCATCCTGAGTTGAATCCAAACCATACTTCAACAGTTGAACAGTTCCTTACTTCGCCAATACCACTCTCCTTACCTCCTAAAGCAGTTAATCCCTCTGAGGTCAAATATCTTCTTAAAAAGCTTCCTCTCCGTAAATCCCCTGGATATGATCTCCTCACGCCTCAGATCTTAAGACAACTTCCACAGAAAGCCATAACATTCCTTACATATCTTTATAACAGTATCTTACGCACTACCTATTTTCCTCTCTTATGGAAACATTCAACTATCATCCTTTTCCTGAAACCAGGCAAACCTTCCAACAGCACGTCATCTTACAGACCTATTAGCCTACTTCCGATCCTCTCAAAAATTTTCGAAAAGCTCCTACTAAAACGAATCCTAGATAAATTTAAAAATTTTCCTTCGCATCAGTTTGGATTTCGTTCTCAACATTCCACAGTTCAGCAAGAACTCCGAGTTGTGGATCACATTTCCTCTGCCCTTGAGTGCAAGGAGTATTGTTCGGGTGCCTTTCTGGACATAGCTCAAGCTTTTGACCGGGTGTGGCACCCGGGATTGCTCTTTAAGCTCAAAACCCATTTACCTCAATCCTTATACCTAATCCTCCGATCCTATTTATCAAACCGCTCCTTCCGAGTTCGCTGTGGTTCCGAATTTTCTAAACATTATACTGTTGAGGCCGGTGTTCCTCAAGGCAGCGTCTTAGGACCCGTCCTCTACATCCTCTACACCGCCGATATCCCTACCGATCCCGATACCTTTCTGGCAACATTTTCTGATGACACAGCCATTTTATCATCCGATTCCGATCCTGAAGTAGCATCGCTAAATCTCCAATGGCACCTTTCCCTTGTCGAAGACTGGTGTAAGGCTTGGCGAATTAAGGTGAACGAAAGCAAATGTACACACGTCACCTTCACCCTTCGACGTAAATCCTGTCCAACAGTTAAATTCAATTCCATACCGCTTCCTTCCTCAGACACAGTCCGGTACCTTAGCTTTTTACTAGACAAAAGACTGACGTGGAACCCACATACGAGACTTAAAAGGATAGAACTCAACCGCAGATTCGGCCGGTTATACAAATTACTAAATAGAAAATCTCATCTTACAGTCGACAACAAATTACTAATATATAAGACAGTACTGAAACCTATATGGACCTACGGACTTGAACTATGGGGGACAACTAAACATTCTAACATCAAACGTATCCAATCCTTCTAATCCAAAGTCCTCCGAACAATAGTTAATGCTCCTTATTACGTTACCAACTGTACCCTACACCATGACCTTAATATTCCATTTATTTTAGACCTGGTACCATCCAAATTCTCCAAATTCCATCAGAACCTTCTTCATCATCCTAATCCTCTTGCTCAATCGCTTTCCAGCTTCACCCATCCCTACAATCCTCCTCGAAGATTGAAACGGCAGTGGCCCCGCGACGTTTTGTAAACATTTATCTGGAGTTCTGACACTGGTCAGATCCTCCACTCATGTACTGTATGTTTGTGGCTATTCCGCTCTGGCTCGGCCTCCACTGGCATACACCAGTGAAGCGCTGAGTGGGAGGCGCTGGGATCTTTTGGATTCCGCTTCTCCCCCCACTTGTGGGGGGAGCAGCCGAGTCTAGGGTTCCTTTGGCTGATTGTATATATTGTATATAGTTAAGTATGCTTGTATGATTTTTATTTATTTCCCAACTTGTATTTATCTCTACTACAGGTTGTTGTTTTGATTTGTTTCTTGTTGCTTTTTTTTGTATATATTTGAATTTATTTATTTTCGATTTTATGTAAATTGACTTTATCATCATTGGCTGTATATATTGTATGAATGTGTACTACATCTCTATTACTACTGTTCATTATGCAACAAATTGTAATATTTCTCAATAAAAAAAAAATAAATAATAAAAAAAAATAAAAAAATAATTATTATTATTGATTTAATTTTTTTTTTTATAAGAAAAGGGGTCGGATCATTCAATATTAACATTACTAACGTTACTTTATAGAGGTATGTTTGGCGTTATTCAGACTATTTCAATGATGATAATTTAATGGAACCTTCCTAACCGTTTAAATATTGATTCAAAGTTCTCTTAATTTACATTCGAATATCTTTTGGTATCAGCGCTATCCTTATTACACAGACCATTCTACAGTTATGGAATGAGATTGACTTATCAATATAATATTTTGTTTGTTTATAATTAATATTTATATTTCTCCTTTACAAAGAATGCTGCCCTCTACCTCCGAAAGCCTGCAGGGACTTTTAGCAAGGACACCTGTGCAATTACCTGAACCCATACTTCAAACAGCTTATCTACAGGAAGTACTTGGAAATTATGGGTACTAAGTGACCCATATGTCCCTTCATTTGATCTATGCCGCCCTTCATCCATCCCCTATACTATTCCTTCATATAAGTACCCCCAAATCCTAGAGCCAGTGCAAGTTTCAAAATAGAGTACTGAGACGAATAGTGAGGCATACTTCACTACATAGGACGAAGACAGACTAAATACCGAAGACATTTTTTTTTTTTATAGCCTCCGTTACTGCACGAACCCACTGTTTTGCACGAACAACACATTGACCCCGACAGGACGGCCACAGCGCTGGAATGACAGCCCTCAGACTAAACTGAGAAAAAATAACTAAATTAATATCGGTGGAATAATCAGGAGTCAGTCATTTTTTTAATTATTTTTAATTTTGCCAATTCCGGCGCTGTGATAGTTCCTGGGCTGCTTCTGACAAGGATAAGGCCGAGGAATTCGCACAGCACCTTTCCAAAGTTTTTACTCCTCATCCAGAGCTTAATCCTACCCATACGGCGGCAGTTGAAGAGTTCCTTATATCACCAATACCACTTTCCTTACCACCTAAAGCAGTTAATCCCTCTGAGGTCAGATATCTTCTTAAAAAGCTTCCTCTCCGTAAATCCCCTGGATACGATCTCCTTACTCCTCAAATCTTAAGACAACTTCCACCTAAAGCCATTACATTCCTTACATATCTCTATAACTGTATCCTACGCACTACCTATTTTCCTCTCTTATGGAAACATTCAACTATCATCCTTTTCCTAAAACCAGGCAAACCTTCTAACAACACGTCATCTTACAGACCTATCAGCCTACTTCCGATCCTCTCAAAAATTTTCGAAAAGCTCCTACTAAAACGAATCCTAGCCAAATTTCAAAATTTTCCTTCACACCAGTTCGGATTTCGTCCTCAACATTCCACGGTTCAGCAAGGACTCCGAGTTGTGGACCACATTTCCTCTGCCCTTGAGTGCAAGGAGTATTGTTCGGGTGCCTTTCTGGACATATCTCAAGCTTTCGACCGGGTGTGGCACCCGGGATTGCTCTTTAAGCTCAAAACCCATTTACCCCAATCCTTATACCTAGTCCTCCGATCCTATCTATCAAACCGCTCCTTCCGAGTTCGCTGTGGCTCAGAATTTTCCAAACATTATATTGTTGAGGCAGGTGTTCCTCAAGGCAGCGTCTCGGGACCCGTCCTCTACATCCTCTACACCGCCGATATCCCTACCGATCCCGATACCTTTCTGGCAACATTTGCTGATGATACCGCCATTTTGTCATCCAATTCCGATCCTGAAATAGCATCGCTCAATTTACAAAATCACCTTTCCCTTGTCGAAGACTGGTGTAACGCTTGGCGTATTAAGGTGAACGAAAACAAGTGCTCACACGTCACATTCACTCTTCGACGCAAATCCTGTCCAACGGTTTATTTCAATTCCCTACCGCTTCCTTCCTCTGACACAGTCCGGTATCTTGGCTTTTTACTAGACAAAAGACTGACGTGGAACCCACACACAAGACTTAAAAGAAAAGAACTTAACCGCAGATTCGGCCAGTTATACAGACTACTAAACAGAAAATCTCATCTTACAGTTGACAACAAATTACTAATATACAAGACAGTACTGAAACCAATATGGACCTACGGACTTGAACTGTGGGGAGCAGCTAAACATTCTAACATCAAACGCATCCAATCCTTCCAATCCAAAGTTCTCCGAACAATAGTTAATGCTCCTTATTACGTTACCAACTCTACCCTACACCACGACCTTAAAATTCCGTTTATTTTAGACCTGGTACCATCCAAATTTTCCAAATTTCATCAGAACCTTAGTCATCATCCTAACCCTCTAGCACAATCCCTATCCAGCACCACCCATCCCTACAATCCTCCTCGAAGATTGAAACGGCAGTGGCCGCGAGACGTATTGTAAACGTTTAAATTGGAGTTCTGACACTGGTCAGATCCTCCACTCATGTAATGTATGTTTGTGGCTATTGCGACCTAGTTCGGCCTCCACTGATTCACACCAGTGACGCGGCTGAGAGCGAGGGTCTAGGATCTTTTGGATTCCGCTTTTTCCTCCACAAGTGGGGGGAAAAGCCCAGTCTGGGGTCCCTCTATAGCACTTGTATATTTTGTATATAGTTATGTTTGTTTGAATGATGTTTGTTTATTTGCAAACTTTTATTTATCTCAATTATAGGTTAATGTTTTGTTTTGTTTTGTTTTTATATTTATTATTATTTAATTCTATATATATCATTTATTTGTATTTATCTCAGTTATAGGTTGTTGTTTGTTTTCTTATTTTGTATATATATTATATTTTATTTACTTGACTTTATCATTGTATATATTGTGTGAATGGGTTCATATATCACTATTACTAATGTTCATATAGAAACAAATTGTAATATATCTCAATAAAAAAAAAAAAAAAAAAAAAAAAAAAAATTTTGCCAACGTTTCGGCTCAAGCTTGTGAGCCATCATCAGGGCTCAGTTCTAGTGCTATTTCGATGTCGCTGTGATTGTTGCTGGAGATGAAGTAACAGAAAGTGATCAATCGGCGTTCAGATGTTGTGAAGGTGACACTGATGATGAACCTGTTGTTGTGGTCTGAAGAGATGTGGGATGAATAGTACATATCTCAGATGCGATGGTTTCCGAAGTTAGCGATGATGAAGTTGAGGTCCCAAGTAGAGTGAATTATATTGAGGGTGTATAGTCGACTGTAGAAACTATTATAGGTGGAATAATCAGGAGTCAGTCATTTTTTGAATTATTTTTAATTTTGCCAACGTTTCGGCTCAAGCTTGTGAGCCATCAATAGGGTTCAGTTCTAGTGTTATTTCGATGTCGCTGTGATTGTTGCTGGAGATGAAGGAACAGAAAGTGATGAATCGGCGTTCAGATGTTGTGAAGGTGACACTGATGATGAACCTGTTGTTGTGGTCTGAAGAGATGTGGGATGAATAGTACATATCTCAGATGTGATGGTTTCCGAAGTTTGCGATGATGAACTTGAGGTCCCAAGTAGAGTGAATTATATTGAGGGTCTATAGTCGACTGTAGAAACTATTATAGGTGGAATAATCAGTAGTCAGTCAATTTTTGAATTATTTTAAATTTTGCCAACGTTTCGGCTCAAGCTTGTGAGCCATCATCAGGGTTCAGTCCATCATGTCGCTGTGATTGTTGCTGGAGAAGAAGTAACAGAAAGTGATGAATCGGCGTCCAAATTTTGTGAAGGTGACACTGATGATAAACCTGTTGTTATGGTCTGAAGAGATGTGGTAGGTTTATAAGATGAATAGTACATATCTCAGATGAATTTTTTTTAATTTTGCCAACGTTTCGGCTCAAGCTTGTGAGCCATCATCAGGGCTAAGTTCCAGTGTTATTTTCTTAAATTAATACTAAATTATTAATCTTAAAGTATCGTTAATTTTTTATATACTAGAAAAATAACGATATAGTCTTGTTATCAATGATAAAAAACAGGTAAATATATAACTTCAACGAATTCAATATCTAACTAAAGGAGAAAACTGCAAAAAAAAAAAAGTAATGCAATTTTTCGTTTTGAACATAAGAACTATAATATAGATGTCTAATATACCTTTGGAAAGCTAAATATTTTAGAAAAAAATAATATCTTATACACAAGCTTGCAAAAGTTAATAAAGAGTGACGAAAAGCCATTTTAGATAATAATTAAATAGTTTTTTTTAAATAAAACTCATGTTTCTATAGAAGTTTAATTTAATTAACCCTTTATTAGTTTTACTTATTTTTTATTTCTAGTTTTATTTGTTAATTCTTTGATCGAATTTAACAACGGTGGTGAGTGAAAGTCGTGTGTTTCCCGCACCAGATTTTTTTTTTAAATCATTGTGATTGGAATCTGTAGTAATAACGTCGTTAAACTTGTTAAAATACGTACATTTAAAATTTTCGAACGAGATGTTATACATACAGCTATATATTATCTCGAGAGATTATCAATTGATCAACACGGGAATTTCGAAGCGACGAAGATTGAAAAATAAAAAGGGGTTGGATAGACTGAGGACTAGAATGTGGAGTTAATTAAGACACAAGGTGACTGAAGGGCTAGTTAAAGATTGAGGGCATGGAAGGAAGCTAATGAGAAACCAGGCGAGTCATTAATATTTCAGACCTCTCGGGAGTCTGTCTTGGGGGCCACCGCGCTTTCCGGAAACTTGTCACATAATCTAGGCCTAACCATGAATCCCAAACCCTAAACATGCAGAATAGGACTACAATGGAATACTACATAGCGAGGAATATGGATGGTCATAATTATATATTTACTCTCAGATTACACTAATATATAACCAATAATCAAATTATTGGGTTGTAAAATACGTTCGTCGCGTTTTTTTACTGATTATTTCAATAATATTGTAAATACTTCATATTGTTGTAAATACTTTTAATCAATTATATAAGAGCCATCTTCTTCTATTACATTTTGCCATCATTCAGATTATTTTTGGAATCTGGTCATCAACTGTTGAAGGACGACCCGATCGCTTTGTGTCCTCCAAGTTAAACTTTTCGGTTCTGAACCAACCAAACCACTCACGGACGGTGCTGCATGCACATTGCATCGACATGCACACTGCAACTTTTGTTAATCGTCTAAGCTGTGGAATTACCTTTTCGGAAATAAAAAAATTATTAAATGACTACAGTGATTTTTTTTTCTTTTCTCATTAGACTAACCAAAATACCACTTAAAGATAAGAAATCTTAGTTAAAATTATGCATAAAAGCACCTTAACCAATCTTATTTTAGAATATGTAAACATTATTGACCAAGTAAACACGATTTTATTAATAAAGAGAGGATTAAATTGAAATATTTGGCCCGAGCCAGATGTTATTTATTTAATGACAAACTCCATTCCCACTCTTATCCTCTAGTTTCAATCCTTACTTCCAAATCGATTCCTGATAATCCTCTGAGGCGTCTGCAAGGAAGATGGCCTCGATACCTTCTAGTTTAGAATATTTTTAGAGTACTGACAATGGGTAGCTTCTCTACATGTCGTGTTCATGACTATTTTCTTTTATCCTATTTACTATACATAGACATAAGATATTTCGCACATGGATATATATATATAAATCCAGCCTAGTCTCAATATATGTGGTGATGCAGGATTCTCAGCGAGTCCAGGATAATGGTCTCCGCTATGTTTTGCAACTGATTTCTTTCCAATCCATACCGCTCCAAAAATGATCCAGTATCTGCTGGGATAGTCCTCCTGCTTCTGAACCAAAGTTCCGTGACTGTAAATTTTCAATATAATATAAGAAATAATTTTAAAAAAAATTGAACTATTGAAAAATACGATTGCCTGGAGACTAACTATATTAAATAAACTCTGAAGTGCTACCAATGGATAGTTTCTTCACATACCTGTATCAAGCCCACTTGATCAATTAACATACATACTTAATGTATTTTATTGTATAATACAGTTGTAAATTTCTTTATAAAAAAAAAATTGAAAAACGCTAAGAACTTATTTTACAACCTAATACTTCATTTTTAATATTATTATTATTTTAATTATTTTGATATAATAAAGGGAGGGTGGATTATTCAATATAAACAACAATAACGGTACTTAAAAGAGAAATTTTTGACTTTATTAATATTTCAATGATGATAATTCAATGAAACCTATCTGTTTTTAGAGACGTTTGAATTTTCAATCAAAACCTCTCTTAAATCTGTAAATTTACTTTCAAATATTTTTTGTACTAACGCTATCCTTACCACACACGCAAACACAGACCATTTTACAAAACCGTCAGGAAACCTTAAGACTTGCTGCAGTAGAAAACAGGGAATAGACCATTTTCGCAATACTTTTCCTCATAATACATTTTATATATTATTCTGGATTAAATTAAAAATATATAAAAACCTAACGAACTTATTTTATAACCCATATTATAAATATATCTACAATTATACAAACCAAGAGAACTATCTGACGTTTAATGTTGACATTTGGAAGCTAAGATCGGTCAGCCTACTAAGCGTGAGTAACAATGAATATATCTTAGAATACTACATACAGAAAAAATCTCATTCATTTATATCAATTTAAGTGTTTTTAAACAAATTTAGAAACGAAAATAAATAGTTAAAGAATCATTTACATAGGATTTTAATAGAAACATGTGTTTTATTAAATAATCTATTATACTATTATATAAGACAATCAGTTTGTTTTATCGGCTTATCACCACTCTCCGTTAACATTTACAATAGTATGTATAAGATTATATATTTTTTCTAAAATCTTTAGCATTCTAACGGTATATTATACATTTATATCACTCTTCAGTTCAAAGACATAACATTTCGTTAAATAAGCTTTTTTTTAGTTTTCTCCTTTAGCTGAAAAAGAAATTTTAAAATATCGACATTTAAGACCTGTCAGACTATTTCAATCAAAATGAAACCTACATGATATTAAAGCCCGTCCAATTTTACATCGATATAACGAGTTTAATCAAAATCGTTAGAGTCGTTTTTGAGAAAATCGTAAATAGGTGCAAAATGCATAGTATAAAGTGGCTCTCCTGGTTAGCTGATTTTGATGAAAAAGTTGCTGTAACATTTCGGGCGTATAGTTGTCTTAAATATGAAATTTCAGTTTCATAGGATTTCACGTTTTCGCGCAGGACTTACCACAGACTCACACACACAAACAAAGAGACCTTTTTGCGGGACTTTGTCATTTGGACCCAGGGGACCCTAAAACGTAAATTTCCGTTGAAAACTGGAATTCGAAAATTTTCACGAACGAAATACTTTCCCTTACTATATATTCCATATATAGGTAAGTGAAAGTAAAAAAAATGGACATAAGATAATCTAAGTAGGTTAGTTAAGATGCTTTTTGGAGTTGATAAAACTGTTTCATTCAGTTCCCATAACACACTACGACACAATACTAATGTTGTTTATTTTTTTTTTGCCGAGAATTAGGGGCAAGTTCTCAAGCTCAGAGAAAATAATTATGCATCTCAACTTGTAAAACATAACTTGTTTTCGCAAACATTGTGAGCTATAGAATAATAAATCTCTACTATATGCTTCTACTGGTTGCTTCATACAAATAATTCAACGGCTCATGAATTTATCACATAGTGGTTAAAAGTAGTTTGTTCTTGGTCTAGACCAGCTTCGTTCTAATATCTTATTCCAAGCGTTTAGGAATGGAGGTGTGGAGGAGCTTTAAATATTCAAGTGACTTACTGCTCTATATTTATAGCCGATTATCAGAACAAGTACCTGCTTTTATTAAATTAGTTCTTGGTATTTACTACAAACTAAGATACATAGTTCGTCTTGACGAGATCCGAAACTAATTATCATCTTGAACATTGCTTTGACCTCTCATAATTTGGAATACCTATCTTCCATTTATCTATCGAATACAAACATATATGGGTCAATCCATTAGAAATCGTCCAGACCTTCCCGCTCAAATTTTTTTGATTTTCGTGATTTTTTGACCAGTTATTCTCTATCTTTTCGTGAATATAAAACCAAAAAAAAAATTTTTTTTTGGCCAATACTTTTAGTATTGCAACTTTTTAAGTCAGCTACACGGGTAAAAACATGTGATGGGAAAATTTTCAAATTCCTGTAATTTCTTAGATATCAAATCAAAACAAAAATTAACAATAAAATAAGGCCATTCTTCGTATTTTTTGTTCCCACAACTCATTACTAAAATAGTGAAGAAAGATGTTTAAAAATTCTCGAAAATGAATAAAAAACGAGATTTTTAACGAGATAAAAGTATATAGAGAAAAGAGACTAACCCTAAATTATTTGTTCATATATAGCTTAGTCATAGACCTACTAGCTGTAAAAATTTCGATCTTGAGAACATAGTCCTTTTTTTGTATGACATATTCAAAATTGGCAAAAATTCATTTTTCGCAATGTTTACACGGAAATATCTCAAAAAGGGGCTGAGTGAAAAATTATGAAACTAATACAGATTATATATCTATACGGCGTGTTTAAGTGATATAAATTTGGTCTTTAAGACTAAGCTGGTTCCAGAGTTATAAAATTCTCTTAACTGTTAAAATAAGGCTTTCCTTAAAAAATATTAACTCTGGTAATTTTGTATATTTAAGAACAAAACAAAACCTAGAATGATGATTAGAGTATTTTATATAATTTTGGTCCTTTCAACACATTACCCTAGTAGCCAAGTAATGTGTTGAATTATTACGATAATACCATTAAATAAAATGGTTTAAAAAAAATCAAGAAATCACTGGGAACTCGTGGCTGAGTGGCTAGCGCCATAGTCTCTCATGCTAAAGGTAGCGAGTTCGAATCCCAGTCCCAGAGGGACTTTTTCAAGCATTAATTAAATGGGAATTCACTCACAGCCTCTCCCCGGGTATGTGAGACCCGTCAGCCAAATGGTGGCCACTCATAAAATTAGGCGTAGGAAGTGATTACCCTACCCTATAAAATACATCGAGAAACATGAGTGTAATCTCTCAGGAGATTACACCGCGTGGCCAAGAGCCTACACGGCCTGTCGCGCCACTGAAAGAATAAGAAGTATTAAAACTAATTCATTAACAATTATTTTTCATATTTATTTCTTCGAGATTTGAACACGTAGCCACTAGCCTAAGGATAGAAACATGTGGTATTGCACCAATTACGTGTTACACTTAAGTGATATTTACACTAGGCGTTATAATGACTATTGTGGCCTAAGTTAGTTTAAAAACTGTAGGAAAAATAAAATAAAAATAATTTAAAAAAAAGGTTTAAAGATAAAAAACAAACAAATTATTTATTAACATAAAAAAGTTAAATAAAAAGGCAGATAATAAACTGTTGATTTCATTTCTGTATAATAAACTATTAAATTTTTACATTCCACAGTAAATTTATTAGGAAGTGTTTTGTACGTTTATGTGTAAAATGTTTCAGAGTAGTCTTGCCAAAGTTTATAATTTTTCGAATGATTGGGTTGTCGGAATTTGAAGAGGGGAAAACGTATTTGTGCCAGCGAGTATCTTTATTTTTTAAAGTTACAATTAACTTTCGAAATGATTTTTTCAAGATTTGTGATATTTCGTAATTCTTTCAATCGAGACATGGGGTTATTTCAGATTTTCATGAAGCGTTTGTATTTAATGGTACGATTTTGTGTTTCAATGTACCCATTTTAATTGCATTCCTAAATCCGTCTTATATTCATGAATATAAATTTAATTAAACATTTGATACTTCAATTCCCTTCTTTCTTTTTTTTTATATTTTCACAATTATTTACTCGGCGTTCTGGGGTCCCCATTTTCAAGACCAAATCAGAATAAAAATAAATTAATTAATTACATAACTTACATTATTTTTATAAATGTTTGTCTGTTTTATATTATATGGTCCTATTGTTTTTGTAATAAATATTTCTTCAAGAATCTTTTTGTTACTATTATTTTATAAGTTATCTAGTATTTTTACATTTAAAAAATGAAAAAGTATGGTGTATTAATATCTTTTACTACTAATTTATTACTGTTATATAAGCCAAAAGAAATATTTAGATATAGAGATAAGTATAAGAAAAGATAATTATTTTATTTTCAATTAAGGTACACAGATATATTTGTGCTTCAAGCCGGATGGACTTTTTTACACACTACATGTAAGCATTTGATAGAATATGAAGTTATAATTTAACAAATAAGAAAATAATAGAGGGAAAATTAACAAACAAAAAAAAACTCTAAAGAGACAGACATAGACAAAAGGATATAGGCAAATAATTAAATATAAAAATCATATATAAAAAATCATTACAATTATTAATTTAGATAATATTTGGATGGTCATACTTCTTAAAGGTATGATTTTGATATGATAAATCAAATATAATGTTATGTATTGAGGATACAGAGGGGTGTAGATTTATCATTTGATGATCATTATATTAATTATATAAATATTAATAAGCCTTTGTCGGCAAAAGATCAAAAGGCGTTTACCTAAATCCGTGCCCCTCCCCCAGCGATACCTCGGGAAACTTCCTAGACACTAGAACAAAGGACCCTCGGCTAGGGGTACTTTCCATATCAGCCCCACCCGAGGTGACAACTATGAGGAGAAGATTCGAAAGAGTTAGTCAAGTTTATCCTCAAGAAGAGGCAGTCTTATTCCAGCCACGAAAGGTCTTATTCCATCCTCAAGAAGATGTGAGTCGGGATACATCTAGAAAAAGAGATATCCGTCTGGGGGTCAGAGAGATCAGCTGGAGATCTGAGAGCCTAGAATGAACGCCTCAGACAATTTGCACCTCCGCCAGCCGACTGTCAGAGAGTAATCTTTTATTGTAATATTGTTTGCCAAGTTTAACTATAATACCCCTCAGTATTCTCAGGCATTGTGTAAATATATTGTATATGTTAAAGTTAGTTTAAATAATAATGTCAGTAATTAAAACATGCCTAATTTAATCTTACCCTGCATGCCACCTACTGGGATTGGTAAACACGAAACCTTTTGAAAGGAAATCCAATGGTTTCATTAAATATATTATATATATATTAATTAAAAGTAACAATTAAGCAAGTTTTTGAAGCTACCGCTGCCTTAGAAAAGCAGCCGGTCAAAACATAGCAATAAATTAATTTAGAAAAATAATGTTACTGGCCAACCGATCCTAACCGCAATCCTGACATCCTCGACTTCTTTATCCACAGCGGATTAGGCTCTCTCAACTTGTCTTTAACTCGCCTTGATGAACTATCCTCAGACCATAGTCCACTGATCCTAAAAGTATCTCTCACTCCAATTCCAAAACCCATTCCACCATCATTCATCCGAGGCCCTGTCAACTGGAACCTTTTCCGCCAAATCCTGACCGATAATATTGACCTCAGAGTAACCCTCAAAACCCAAGATGACCTAGATAATTCCGTCTATTCCTTTACCACCGCCATCCAACAAGCTGTCTGGACTGCTTCCTCTCCTAAACACTCCAATATAAATCTAGACCAAAATCATTTTCCACAACCTATTATAGACCTTATCCACACCAAACGCCGAGCAAGATCATTATAGCAGCGCACCCGACACCCAACAGATCGCCGCTCCTATAACTTCTATTGTAGACAATTGAAGAGGGAGTTGGCGAACTTCCGTTCCCAGTCCTTTAATTCCTACCTCTCCTCTCTATCAGCTCGTGATAATTCCCTGTGGAATGTCACGAAAAAGATCCTAAAATACCATCATGTTTCCCATCCTCTCCGACGTGGTGATGACTCCTGGGCTGCGTCTGATGAAGATAAAGCCGAGGAATTCGCCACACACCTCTCCAAAGTATTCACTCCTCACCCGGAATCCCACATCAATCACACCGCAAAAGTGCAAGACTTTCTTATGTCACCGATTCCACTTTCCCTACCTCCTAAAGCTATTAATCCCTCTGAGGTCAAATATCTTCTCCAAAAACTGACTCTCCGTAAATCTCCTGGACACGATCTCCTTACTCCCCAGATCCTCCGACAACTTCCGCAGAAAGCTATTATATTCCTTACTTATATTTATAACTGCATCCTCCGCACCACCTATTT
Source organism: Piezodorus guildinii (assembly GCA_023052935.1). Lineage (NCBI taxonomy): Eukaryota > Metazoa > Arthropoda > Insecta > Hemiptera > Pentatomidae > Piezodorus > Piezodorus guildinii. The sequence continues at coordinate 98,083,413 of CM041295.1, forward strand.
TCCTCTGTTATGGAAACATTCCACCATCATCCTTTTTTTAAAACCAGGTAAACCTTCCAACAACACTTCATCCTACAGGCCTATTAGTCTACTCCCCATCCTCTCAAAAATCTTCGAAAGGCTTCTTCTTAAACGTATCCTACCCATATTAGAATCTCAAAATCTTCCTTCCCATCAGTTTGGATTCCGTCCTCAGCATTCCACAGTTCAACAGGGGCTCCGAGTTGTAGACCATATTTCCTCAGCTCTTGAATGCAAAGAGTATTGTTCTGGTGCGTTTCTGGACATTGCGCAAGCTTTTGACCGGGTATGGCACACTGGATTACTCTTCAAGCTGAAAACCCATTTACCCCAGTCCCTATACCTCATTCTCCGATCCTATCTCTCGAACCGTTCCTTCCGAGTTCGCTGTGGTGAAGAATTTTCTAACCTTTATCCCGTTGAGGCCGGTGTTCCTCAAGGCAGCGTCTTGGGACCCATCCTCTACATCCTTTACACTGCTGATATTCCTACACATCCTGATACCTTTCTGGCAACTTTTGCAGACGACACCGCCATCCTATCATCCAGTTCCAATCCTGAAACAGCATCCTTAAACCTTCAGAGACACCTTTTCCTTATCGAACACTGGTGTAATAACTGGCGTGTAAAGGTGAACGAAGCCAAATGTAAACACATAACCTTTACTCTTAGACGAAAATCCTGTCCGCCAGTTTATTTCAACTCATTACCGATTCCTCTCTCAGATACAGTCCGGTATCTTGGCTTACTGTTAGACAAAAGATTGACTTGGAACCCACATACAAGACTTAAAAGACAAGAACTCAACCGACGATTCGGACAGTTATACCGACTACTCAACAGAAAATCTGAACTTACAGTTGAAAACAAATTATTAATCTACAAGACAATACTGAAGCCCATCTGGACCTACGGACTTGAACTGTGGGGGACAGCTAAACGTTCTAACATCAAACGCATTCAATCCTTTCAATCCAAAGTCCTCCGTACAATAGTAAATGCTCCTTATTATGTCTCCAATTATACCTTGCACCACGACCTTAATGTTCCATTTATTTCAGACCTAATTCCATCCAAATTTTCCAAATTCCACCAGAACCTCATTCATCATCCTAATCCTTTAGCTCAATCCCTATCCAGCTCCACTCATCCATACAACCCACCTAGAAGGTTGAAACGGCAGTGGCCCCGCGACCTTTTGTAAATATATTGGAGTTCTAGCACTGGCTAGATTCTCCACTCAATGTGATGTATGTATGAGTGTGTGTATGTGTATATAGGTATAAGTGAATTATTGACTTTTGTATTGATTCATTATTGTGTATATATTTTATTGTAATTTTATGTTGTGTAAATATTGTATGAATGTAGTATGTTTGATATCATTCAGCAATACTATTAATGTCCAAATTGGGACAGATTGTAAAATTTTCTCAATAAAAAATTGTTATTACTAAAAAAGAAAAATAATGTACGTTGACCTAATTTATGTATTTATTATTATTTCATATTAGACTTAAAAATGGGGAAAACATCACAAAATTCGAGTAAATTATGTAAATATCTGTTAAAAGAATAATAATTGAATAGATGTATTAAATATTTAAATTAAATTTATAACAAAAGATACACCTCCTTTCACTCCAAATTACCCGCCTATTCAAACCCGCTTGTCCGTATCCTCTCATCGACTTCTATTCCCGATAATCCTCCTAGGCGTCTGAAAAGACTGTGGCCTCGAGACCTGCTGAACAGATAAACATTGAAGTACTACTGCTGGGTAGATTCTTTTCATGACTTTTTAAGCCAATTATCTGTAAATAGCACATTTATTTATTGTACTATAGGGGTACTCACTACGTTTGCTATAGCATGCTATTTGTCCTATTGTGCTAAACCCATCAATTTTATACAGGATATAACTGTAGAAACTCGACGGGTTTAGCAAAATAACACAAATAGCATGCTATAGCAAACGTAGTGAGTACCCCTTATGTAAATTGTGCAGTTGTATATTTCAATAAAAGAGTTAAAAAAAAAATTATAACAAGAGTAGAACTTTTTCAAGTTGAAAAATAGAAATAAAATATATCCACGAAGTTTCTCTACACTTAAGGATTATAAGCCATCAAATATCCTCCTATTAGGAGCAGACTAGGGTCTTTTGATCCGTATTTTATGAGAGCAATTAAAAAACCCTTGTCAAATTGGGTGGACTTCCATTTTCTTTTTTTTTTGCTTTACCGTGATGCTTGTATTCCAAAAAAAGTATTGAAAATGACTTGCACAAGTTGCTCGTCATTATGGACTATAGTTTGCTCACTAAAACGAGACCTCAGATTTGGATCTTAAACCGGGTTAGGAGGTTTCCAGGAGACTTGATGTGTTAATGTTACGGGCATTACGATATTGATCCAGAATATTCTGGACTTCCATGGGCCTATACATCATTCACTATCACACATCTAGTAACAACCTGATTATATATCAATCGCTTTTATATTCCAATCATAATTTTTTACTATTATTTACTATATTTTTAAAGAGATTATAACATTAATTTTATATAACGTTTTTATTAGGTTGGGAATAGTAGAAATAAACTCAAGAAAATAAACATGGGAGGGATACGAATTTAATTTAATAATCATAATTAGTTTTGTGAGAAAAAAAAAAATATATATATATATATATATATATATATATATATATATATATAATTAACAGCCGTCTTGTAGCAAAACTTAATCTATTTGATTTTACATAATGAACTCTGAAGTCCTTTCAAAACGCGATTTAGATATACAATTATTTTCTAAAGGTATTAATTTAACATTTAATCCCGTCCCAAATCATACCATTGAAGGTCTTGGGTTCAGCACATATAGAGACGAACTGTTTCACGGTCAACGACGATAAGGCCTTAATCACGCTCAGCCTCCAGGTTTTTCCCCAATTTTGGGTACCCAGTTTATAGAGGCTGCATACCCCAGGATTGCTTCACGGCTAAAATAACAGAATAAACAATTCTACATTAACTGGGGTTCGAACCGGGGCCCGGAGAGCAGTAGACTAGTGCTCTATCTACTACACCAAGCAGTTCCCAAAATAGTCTTATTATTACAGCGAACAAATTATTATAGATTTTAATGCGAAAAGAATCAAATAAGTTGGTTTGATAATATAATAATGAGAGTTTTTTTCGCTTTCTGTAAAATTTCCTAGAATGGATAATAAACAAAAATAAATGAATCATAAACGAAATTTGAATTTGGTAGTAAACATTTATTTTCATTCATTCAAGGTTTGATATGTGGAATTGAAATATCCCGATTGCTGAGCGTTTGTTTGGGATGACAGAAGGAATTTAAAAAGTTGGGATTTGAATGAGGAGAGATGCAGCTTGGTGGATATGAGTTGGTTGAGAATTCCAGACGGTAGTAGAGCGGAAAAAGGAACGATAATATGTTTTATTGCTGTGAGTAAGAACGTAAAGGTCAGAATGGAGCGATATGTATTTTTTTTTTTTTCTAAGAATTAATTGCTACAGAGTTATCATAGGAATAATATTTATAGATTCTCCAATTTTAGAAAAAAATATACTTCGGTGCTAAACATTAACATTGTACTAGACCTTCTTACTGTTTTAATTATCAAAATCAAAGAAATGGAATTTATAAACGTAAATGATAAATTAAACAATTTTGCGTATACAAATCAACTTTCTGTAACTGAAGAGATCATAAAACCTTTGTCAATGATACCTTCTTGAAATGATTTGTCGATAAGGTTGCTAGCTCTCTTACTTAATTTAAACAAATCTTTATGAACTTTAAAGATGGTTAAAATATATTATGATGAGCACACTAAATAATGAAGTAAAAACAACTGTATTTAGATCATTTTCTACACAAGGGTATTCAAGCTACACTGCTTCGAAATTAAGTTTCCTCTCTCCAATCCATCATTGATATAGCATCATGTATGAAGATATAAATACTTAAGTAGACTTCCTGGTGGTATCAGTAACAGAATGAGTGAGTTGGAAAGTTGTTAAAACTCCGACCACCTGCCGCAAACTCTAGCTTCGTCGAGAGGGTAACGCTCCAGTGGTTTTTTTCCTCCAGCCCCTTCCAGCTTCTGGTTCCGGAACCACATTTTGCTTTCCCTTGTTGTTTCAGGGGAGGGAGTATGGTTGGTTTACCTCTTGAAATACACTCCGCTAATTCGACTGAAAATACACACAGTCTTGGAATAGTTTTTTTTTTATATTTTCTAAAACAAACTCTCCTTTAATAGATAATAGAATCTGTGTGACTAGATCTGAAATCCATCAAACTATAATGATAGATTTTAATGCTGATCCAATGCCCATCTAAATATTATATATAAACCTGGCACTTTATTTTCTTACAAACGGATTTTCTTTTGAACCGATTAAACTCAATAAGTAACAAGATTTACACACACACACACACACACACACACACACACAATATATATATATATATATATATATATATATATTTTTTTTTTTTTTTTTTTTTTTAAATCATTTTATTGGTATTTACAACTGCATTAACAAAAATACATCAAGTAAATGTGATGTGTTATATAATACAATGACTTCATATACATGTAGAGAAGCTTCCCATTGGAAGCACTCTAAAAATATTCTAAACTAGAAGGTCCCGGGGCAATTTCCTTTTCAGGCGCCTCGGAGGATCATCCGGAATTGATGAGGAAGAAAGTATTGAAACTAGTGGGTTAGAGTGCGTATGGAGTTTGTCATAATAGGATTGATACCTGGTCCGGGCCAAATCAATAACAAAGGGAACATTAAGGTCTTTATGGATAAATTTATTCGTGACAAAGTAAGGAGCGTTGAGGATTTTACGAAGGATTTTGGATTGTAAGGATATGAGGAAGGTTTGACCGTTTGACTAGTAAGTGTTGAAGCAGGGTAAAGCGGCGATATATATATATATTATTTAATTGTATTTCTCGTGATAATTTAGAGGAGCTGATCATTAAAATCGCCAAACTTCTAAGACCGTTGTCTGTTCTTTCTTGTTTATCCATTCAAGAAGGCTAATGAAAAATTATGCATGTGGAGTACATTAAAATATATTTATATTAGAAACAAGTCCATTACAAAAAAAAATTCAAGTGTATAGAAAATAAATGAATTAATTAGGAAATAATACAATTTAATTTTCATCAAACGGGTGAGTCGGAAATTCGAACATTTCATAATTTCTTTGTGAAGTGAGATTTTTATAAAAATAGTCAATGATTGAGAGAATCAAACTGATATACAGATATTCAAACAGTTTTCCTCCAAAATAACGTATTTGTATAAAGTAATTTTTAAGTCGCGGTTAAAGGCGGAAATTGTAGGTTATAATTGATTTGCGCAATTTTTTAACTCGAGACTTCTAAAGCTTTAAGATCAGGTTCTATAAAACTATTAATATACCGACGGCTCTTTAACGTGGTGGATTACTTTGAAGGATGAACAACGCTTTAAGGTTTTCGAAAATAAGGTACTACATAAAATATTTGGTCCAAATTAAGTTGAAGCTACTAGGGAATTTTGAAAGTTAATCAACGCGGAATTATCGAGCTTGTACCATGTCAGTATAATTGAGTTGGTAGCGTCGCAGCTACTAAAATTGGCGTGTATAGTTGTTAAGAGCAGTGAAGAATGAATTCGGACTAAGTCAGGGATTGAACTTAAAGGCGGAATTCCACTGAGGCGACATTTAAGCAACACATAGCATGCGTCAATGATGTATGCTACACTCAGTCATTCCATAGGAGGAACACAGAGCGACAAGAAATATGTATCTCTCCTTGCCGCATGTTACAAGTTGACCGTTGTTCCTTGTTCATTGTGCAACCCCCGACATGATTTGATGTGTCGAACGCTGTCGCCCTCTATCCAACAGCCAACGGATCCGTGCGACTTGTAGTAGACAACATGGAGTGGTCCAACGCTCAAATGTCTACTTTTATTGAGGATTACCATATCTCTCCAGTGTTATGGAATAATAAAATCACGGAATACAGAGATGTAAGAATAAAAAACGACAAACTAAAAGATCTATCAGGTTAATATAATTATTAAACTGTGATAATTGTAAAAATAACTGGTTTATTTTTAATGTTAAAAATTTATTTAAATAGAGTGTTATAGCTTTCCGAAATTTGGATTCAATTTTTTTTATCATAGGTGAGATCTGTTCAAGTAAGAATTGAAAGTATTCTTTACTCATCCAAAATTCTGAACCAATGCGTCATAAAATGCGTTAAGTGAAAGTAACAAGTCAACATAAAAATAAAATATAAAATAAATTCTTTTTGAGGAAAATACACCTAAACAAGAGTAGACATAGCATCTATAAGTACATAAAAAGACGTAAAGTAGTGACTCAAAACAAAGAAAACTTAGTATGCCAACTCTCCCGCTTCTTCTAAAAAAAAAAAATAAAAAATATCTAAATCAATTCCGTGTCGTCAAAAATCAAGTATATCATGTAAGAGTTAAAGCTGAAGCAGTAAATTATATAAATTCTTCGGGATTGCTTCACCATCGACATATAATTTTATTCTCCAATATTTCGGTTATTTCATTTTATTTTTCCGGTTTTCATTTGCGAATACCAAATAAGCAGCAGAAGCGACTGTTGGTAATGACATGATTAACGAAACTGAAGTTGTCTAAGTGGAATCTCATTGTCGCATGCTAACTCATATACGACAAGGTGCATGCGACGTGGGTCAACAAATACCGCATGCGACCTTGCAATTTCGTGCCACTAAGTCGGACGGGTACAAAGGCAACACCAGGCAACGAGAATCGAGATACATGTCGCCTCAGTGGAATTCCGCCTCAACATTGTACGAATCTGTACAGGCAACATTTGGGGGTATCGGCGTTAACCTTCGGGCTCGCTTAGCCTAATATAATAATTATTATTAATAGTAACTAACCTCTACACTGCTTTATATCTAATCTGTAATCTTCAAGCAACCCTCTAAATTAGGCCTTAAAGCAATACTCGAGGAACTCGCGACCCTCTATATTAAGCCTTAAAGCAATAGTCGTGGAACTCGCGACACTCCGACCTCCTAGCATTACTCTTACCACTCCAAATAAATTCTAACTATTCTAGAATGACTACAGTTATATTACTGAGACATTATAGAATAGAGCCATAAATGCATTAGTACGACACAAAAGGCAGACACCAATAAATTAACATATTACACCTCACTACAATACTCCAATCTCTTTTTATTCATCTGTCAAGAACTTAGGTATTACTCTTGATCAAACTCTCTCTTGGAGAACGCACATCTCCCAAATATCCCGACGAAACATAGTTACCTTAAAGCAATTCCGTCGCCTCCGTCACCTCCTACCATTCAATACTCGTAAACTCTTTGTTTCCTCCCTTGTCTTTCCCTACTTTGACTACGGTTTTGAGGTGTATAGCGGACTTTCAAATGAGCTCGAAGCAAAACACAAGCGTATTATGAACTGTGCAATACGATTTGTATTCGGTATCACCAGAGACACGCATATAACCCAATATTAAGCCGAGTTAAGGTAGCTTCATCCTCGTTACAGACGCCAGTATTTCCTAGCTTCCACCCTCTACCAGGTTATCAGAACTCATCATCTATATCTTCCAACACCTTCAATTTAAATAGTCAATTCAGTCCCGTTCTATCAGATCCCGTCTTTCAGATCTCTACACTCCTCCTCACCGTACTGCTGCGTTCGATAGGTCCTTTCTAGCCAAAGCAACCTCTCTTTGGAATTCTATCCCTCCTGAGATCCGTCATGTAAGAACCGCTTCCTCCCTCAAATTGCTCCTTTTCAACCACCTCCTCCTTACCCAGACAATTAGAAAATAACCTCAAATTGCAGATGCTAGAAATAACAATTCTGTTGTGTATATATTATTTAAATTATCACTGATGAAGTAGCTATTTTTGTTTTTTATTTTCATTCTAAGAGTCTGATTTGTAAATATGTAGATATGTTACAACCTTAATTATTTCTTTTAGTTTAGCAATTTGTTGTTCAAAGCCATGACTCTACTGTTCCGGTCATCAATTCTGTATTTTTATTTTATTCTTAAGGGACTTTAGTCCCAGGATAATAAAGGAGTTTTTCATTTCAATTCATTTCACTACAAAAAAGTTTAAATAGATGAAGATTAGGTCAAGAAGATTATTTATTCTATCAATAACCACTTGTAAAATATTAATGTGTACAACCCCTAGTTATCCATACTCCGATCTGATCTTCTTAGAAGACGCTAACAATAGGAACAATAAAGCCTCTAAATACAAATTACTTATTCCTAGACATTAAACATCAATTTTAATTTTTTTAAATCTTTTATTGTTACTGCATGTAGGAAATTTAATTAATTCAATAAAAAAATTAATTTAGAGCTCTCACATCGAAGAATTAGGAAAAAATTGACAATTAATGAATGAATAATTATTTCAGGTTTATAAATATAACGTTATTATTAGAGCGGATTACCATGATTTTGCACATTCTATTTGCTTGCGTGTATCAGCTACAAACCCGGAAAGCTATCCCGTCAATTTATAAATACTTTTTTTTTTTTTTTTTTTTTTTTAAATATATTTATTGGTATTTACAACTGTATAATAAAATACATTTAGTAAATGTGATACAAGATAAGTTGACATGATTCATATGTAGGGATACTACCCATTGGCAGCTCCCCAAAGACTATGTTAAACAAGAAGGTCTCGGGGCCATCTTCTTTTCAGACGTCTCGGAGGATTATCAGGGATTGTAGAGGAAGCAAGGATTGAAACTAGTGGGTTAGAGTGGGAATGGAGTTCGTCATGAAAGGAGTGGTACCTGGTTCGGGCCAAGTCAGCAACAAAGGGAATATTAAGGTCTTTATGGATGAGTTTATTTGTGACAAAATAAGGAGCATTGAGGATTTTTCGAAGGATTTTGGATTGTAAGGATTGGAGACGAGATGAATTTGATGGTTTAGTAGAGCCCCAAATCTCTACTCCGTAAGTCCATATTGGTCTTATGATAGTCATGTAGATGAGTCTTTTGTACTTAAGTGGAAGGTTTGAGCGTTTTTCCAGTAAGTGTTGAAGTAGTCGAAAACGTCGAGCAGTTTCTTGTCTTTTCAGTCTTGTATGAGGGTTCCAAGTGAGACGTTTGTCCAGGTGCAGTCCTAGGTATCGGATCTGTTCAACTGGGACAAGAGGAGTGTTATTGAAGGATACTGTTGGGCAGGTTGTCATTGGTTTACGACGAAGGGTAAAGGTTATTTGGTGGGATTTATTGGAATTTATTTTTATTCTCCAATTCTGACACCATACTTCAAGGTCTCTGATATGGGATTGAAGAGTTTGGGAGGCAATAATTGGATCGTTGTTGACTGATAACACACAAGTGTCATCAGCATAGGTAGAAAGGAAAGTGCTAGGATGGGATGGGATATCAGCTGTATAAACTGTGTAAAGGATGGGTCCTAAAATACTGCCTTGAGGAACACCTGCGTACTGATTAAAAAGGGGTGAATAGGAATTATTATGATTTACTTTGAAGGACCTGCCTGTGAGATAGGACTGGATAATGAGGAAGTATGTAGGTGGAAGGAATTTACGGAGTTTGTAAAGCAATCCCGGGTGCCACACTCGGTCAAAGGCCTGTTCTACATCGAGAAAGGCTCCCGTGCAGTACAATCCGCGCTCCAATGAAGACGAGACAACGTCCACCACACGATGGCATTGCTGGATAGTGGAGTGGGATGTTCGGAAACCAAACTGATGATCTGGGATAATGTGATTGGAATCAAGGATGGGATATATGCGTTTAAGAAGAAGTTTTTCCAGGATTTTACCCATGATGCATATAAGAGAGATAGGACGGTAGGAGGATGGGTATTCAGGAGGCTTTTTGGGTTTGGGGATCATTTTAATGATGGATAATTTCCAGGAAGTGGGAAAATACGTGGATCGGAGAACGGCATTACAGATGTAAGTGAGATATAGGATGGCTTTTCGAGGAAGTTGTTTTAGGATATGGGAAGTTATAAGATCATGTCCAGGAGCTTTGCGAGATGGTAAACTCTGGATGATGTTTGATATTTCGGATGGATGGAACGCTTTAGGGGGAAGATTCATTTGGAGGGGAATATCCAGTTCTGCTTCAATACATTCGAGGTGATGAGGATTAAGGATATCAGGATGAGGGTTATATATTTTAGAGAGATGTTGTGCGAACGTCCGGGATTTTTCGTCGTCTGATCTTGTCCAGGATTGTGATTCATTTAGGAGAGGATGATTAAAATCTTTGAACTTTAGGAGTTTTTTAGTGGTCGTCCACAGTGAGTTATCGTTGGTAGTGAGGTTTTCGGTCATGTTAAGTAAAGTTTGAGTTTTGAATTTCCTGAGTTCTGATTTTAGTTTGTTGGTCAATTTTGTATAATTTGTTTTATCTGAAGGATATCTTGTCCTATGCCACTTCGATCTTGCTCTGCGTTTTTCTCTTAATAAGATACGAATGTGCTGTGGCAGTGCAGTCTGTGGAGTAGTATTGATGTTGAATGTGGATGAAGTATTATCTTTTATACTGTTAGTTATTGAGTCCGTCAGTATTCCTACAGCTTTATCAATGTCATGTCTAGTCTTTAGTGGAATTTTTAGGTCCAATGTATTCTCCAAGTCGCATCGGAATCCGTCCCAGTCCACTCGTCCTGTAATTAATGAGGTGATCGGGGGTTTAGAAACAAAGCTCGAATGCAAGGATAGCAGAACTGGACTGTGATCTGATGAAAGGTCATTCAGGGTTTCGATCATAGTTTGGGAGGAGGATATCTGAGAGGAGACAAATATATCCAGGATATCAGGACGTTTTCGGAGAGATGTAGGCCAATAAGTTGGGTTCATGGGTGAGAGAATAGAATAACAATTTGAGATTGAGATACTTGAGAGGATACTGCCACGGGGGTTGGATGTTCGACAACCCCATCGCTGGTGTTTGGCGTTAAAGTCTCCTCCAGCAATGAAGCGCGGTCCTAGTGATCGAAATAGGGTATCAAGTTGGATATACGGAAGGGATTTATTAGGAGGACAGTATACAGCTGAAAGGGTAACATGGAAAGGACGACTTGAAATGATTATAGAGGTTGACTGTATGGTGTCAGTTGGAGTAGAAGGAATAAGGCAATGCGATATGGAATTATGGATAAGGATGCATGATCCGGCATGGGCAGTGTTGTCGGGGTGGTCTGATCTATAAGTGATGTAGTCTCGTATGTAAAATTTTGATCGTTGAGTGAAGTGGGTTTCAGTCAGTAGTGCAACGTCTATCTGTTTGTCATGTAGAAATATGTCCAGTTCGTCACGGTGATTATGTAGGCCATTAGCATTCCACAATACTATAGTCAGGGGCTTCATATTCATTGTGGGAGATTAAATGGGATTTCTGAAAGGAGTCTCGTGAGAAGGGTGACAAGAGGTTTAATGGTTTCTGCAAGATCTGAGAGAAAGGAGTTCAGGATGGAGTGTATGCTAGAAAGATCTTGGTTGGGAAAAGGGTGTGGATAAGGAGCGTGAGAAGGATATGTCATGTGGTCAGGAGTGTTGACAGGAGAATGGATTTGGCGTTGGGTACGAGGATGTTCAGTCCTCTGTGATACTTGAGGTAAGGGTTTCGGCTGAACAATGGGACGGGGAGTGATTTTCTGAGGATGTTCCGGAGATGGTTTTACACGCAGAGGTGGATGGTTGGAAGGGATTGATCGATATGCAGCTTGTGGATGTTGATGGGAAGCCGGAGGCTTGGTTTGTGGGGTCGAAGGCGTCTGACGGCTAGGTGGCTGTTTCTTAAAAATGGCGGGCTCGGAGAATGATTTCCTGGAATCATCCTTAGCATTAGTGATGGTGGAGGTAGAAGGCTGCGGTTGCGCGATGGTTTGTGGTGATTGCTGAATTCTTGGGAAATCAACCAAATTTTCTAGTGCAGGTGCCGGGGTGCATGTCTTCTCTTCGATTCTTCGTCCCGGTGTGTTTTGAATTTTCTGTCGGAGAAGAGTTTTATAAACCGTGCATCCTCTGTAGCTCGCCGGATGGGCCTCGCCACAAAGAGCACACGTTGCTGTCTCAGTTCGAGGCTTCAGACATGTTTCAGATGCATGGGGGCCAGCGCATTTAACACACCTAGCCTGGTGAAAACAATAAGCTTTTGTGTGCCCCAAGTTTTGACACTTGGTGCATTGAACGATGATTGTTTTTTTTCTCGGTTCCTCGAAACGAACTGTAGAGTACACCAATCTATTAATATTAAATATTTCGGAGTTGTTTTTAGCCGGTTCAAGATCAATGAAAAATAAAGGTAAACTATATTTTTCTTTCGGGTGTGTAACGGGTGAAATATTTCTAACGTTGTGTCCAATTTCTTCCAGGTCTCTTTTGATGGCTTCTTTAGGTGTGGTTGAGTGAAGTCCTCTCAAGACCACTCGGTAGGATTTTTCTTCCTTTAATTGAAAGCAGTGGAAGTCATAATTGTTTGTAGTCAAGTAATCTATTAGTTTTTTGTAGCTATCTTTACAGGTTGTGTTGATTTTTATGTCATCATGTCTTGAAAAGCAACGAAAATTGGACTTCCCAATCAGATTGGCTATTTCTCGACCGAAGGACATAAAATCGTTAATTTTTGAGACGAATACTAGAGGTGGTTCTGGATTTGTAAACCCTTGAGCCGGAATCTCATTTAAGCTTTGAGCTGTAACTGAGTTGTTGACTGTAGAAGTAGACGGAGCGATAGATGACTGAGCTTTAGAGTTAATCTGAGCGATAGAGTTTGACTGAGTTGCAGACGTAGATGGCATAATTGATTCGTTCTTGTTGGCTGCAGTAGTACTGTGGGTTTTAGGCGGTGATGTAATTTGTATTGGCGGTTGTTTGATCTTAGCCTGTTTATTTTTCTTTTTGGTTGGCGAATTTTCTTGGGATCCAGGGTTTGAATGGCGATTTCTTTTCTGTAGTGAACGGCGCTTTAAATATTGTGAATCAGATTCACTAATTTCGGAAAAAGGAGTCTCTCCGTCCGAGTCATCACATGATGTAACCATATCTGAGTCCATGATCACAAATAAAGAAAAGAAAAATCGATTATATATATATATACATATATGAACCTACAATGTCTAATAAACAGAATATTTATCGAGAAAAATATTAAAACCTTAAAACTAAACTATTTACATTATATACACATGAAAACATAATTGAAAGAAACATATCTGAGTAATAAAAAATAAAAAAATAAGATAATGAAAGAAAACTCACAAAAAGATTAAGAAATAAAATAAAACAAAAATTAACTTTAAAGAAATAAAAGTAAAAATAATGTTTATATGAATAACGACTCGGTTACGAAGTGAGAATTGACAACAGTTCTGGCCGAGACCTTGTAAACAATAGCTAAGCAGAAGGAATTAGTAGCCTCTCGGCAGGTGCCGAAGTACCCTCGTCTCCAGGCCCTGGCGATCACCAATCTATTACGTGCTTATGAATTTTAACTGCACTCACCTGTCTCTCCAGTGGTGATTTATAAAGTGTTTAACTGTTCACTAACTCACTATTCACAAAGTTTGAGGGCTGTTTACTCAGTAAAACAGAAATGGCAAGAGAACAAATACAGAGCGATATGAATATAGAACTGTAGGTGCGGCCATCTTCTATAAATACTATATTACAATTTCATAATGCACGAAATTGCGCGTTTCCAATTTTTGGGCTATATTGCTTCGTTTTTTATTTTATTGCATTTTTTGCAATTGTGAGTTAAATTTGAATATTAATTTCTTATATCAAAATTGACCGAACAAAATGTTTGGTAATCAAAATACATTGATATACTAATAAATATTTAAAATTTTATTTTAATATCTTTCTCTAGTTAAATCTATAATTAAATTATTAGAGAAAAAATGAACGAAATATTAGGACTACTAACTTCAGTAAGCAAACACATCGGTCTACACATAACGGCGTTATATTTTTTCTATTCGTTTAACTCTCATTACTTATATCCGTTTAAAGCCACTTTCGAATTAGCCACGGTAGCTGTTAATTGGAAGACGTTTATAGTAATTGTTGTTGTACTGAATTCTCACTCCGTTTACGATCCTTCAGTATTCTCGCTGCGTATTTAGTTTGAAGTGCAATTTAAAATCTCAGATTTTCTCCCACTTGACTGCACCCGGATATACTTCTCCCTAAAGGAGAACAAGTGTCTCGTCGCAAATTAAAACCTGGATATCTAATTCCCCCGATCTCAGATCTGATGGGAAAACTGTGTTCACGCCATATGTTACGGCCTGATAAGGTTTTTTATAGTTTTTCAATCGAAAAATGATAAGTTCATAATTTTTATGATATTTATAAAAGATCATTTTTTTTTGTTTAAATCTTTATTTTTTTAATTTCTTTTTTAAATAGTTATTTTAAATATAATTAAAAGTTTTTAGTAGAAGAGAAAGACAGAAGACGATCGTACTTCAATTGTTTTTTGACTGCCTCGTGCCAGTCGAGTCTTAGCGGTCTGAGCTAGCGTCTGAGCGGTGAAGATGTGCCGTATATAGACCCAAGATTCCTCTCCACGTTTGAACGTTTGGAAACGAATTTCTTCATCTTCTCATCGTTCCCCTTGGAACTTGGAAGAGCCGCCTTGCGGTCATTTTCAACACCCAAGAGAACTTCGTCCAAGCCGCCCTGCGGTAATTTTCTTCAATACTCAAGACGACTTCGTTCAAGCCGCCCTGCGGTCGTTTTCTTCAACACTCAACTGGACATCTTTACGTGAATATAACCTATCTTTATCCATTAATGGAACATTTAATTTCTTAATTCTTATTCAAGAAACTGTTTAATTTGATAACTATTTTTTTTACATCTTTGAGCATTAATTAAGTTAAGTTTGTTTCTTCCATTTTTACAATATTTTAATTATTAGGTTTATTTTGTTTCCTACATTTTCTTACAGCTGTTTAATTATAATTAGGTTAATTTTTTCTTATATAAATTTATTAGGTTAATTTGTTTCTTATCTTGTTTATATGTATTTCAGTGTATTAAATGTATTGTGATTCGTCGTTTGCTTTCATTATTTTTATTTATTTTAAATCTATACAGTCCACTTATTTATTTCAATAGAACCACCTCAATTTTGAGTTGTCACTTGAGAGTATTATTCTTTCACGGATAGCCCAGCGTATACAACTGCATTGCTATTGTTTTGTATTGCTTGTGATCAATCAAAATCAATGGGGTGTGAAAGAAATTCCCAAATAGGCGCTTATTGAAAAACAATTAAAAACCTATTCTACCTTGTTATAATTTAGTATGAAAATTATAAAAATTATTATGAGTTATTTTGTATTTGAGTGGAAAAAACCTATTACTTAAAATTTTGAAGTTTTGAAATTTGAAATTTTTGAATCAATTACTCTGCTCTTTATAAGATACCTTTATTCATTATTCACAAGCATTTATGTTCAATTTTTTAACGAATTATGTTATAAGTGAGTTCTTCTAGATTTACTTATTACACGTTATGTAAATACACCAGCTAATCAACTATTAATAATAATAAATAATAAATAAATGAATTCTTTATTATCCTGGGACATGTCCCTTTAGAATAAAAAATACAGAATTTACAAAAGGTGTTTTGGAGTCTTTAGAGTAAATTAAATATATGTTAACAAGTTAATAATAACTTATATAAAATAGACATATTCAAATGAGAAGAAAACAAAAACAACGACAAAATTTAAAAAAAAAAATAACTTATTTACAATTCTATCGAGCCTGCATATACATTAAGTGATTAAATATGCGGGATTTGAAGGTTGAAAGAGAGTTGGAGTGACGGATGGAAGGAGGGATAGAATTCCATAGGATTGAGGATCGAATGAGAAAGGATCTGTCGAAATGTGCAGTTCGTTGGGCCGTACTGTATAAACCTGAAGGCCTGGAGCGTGTAAAATAACGATGGACAGAGGGTTTGAATTTAGGAGGTCAAAAATGTATGATGGACGGCGGGATTGGATAACTTGGTAAAGGAATGAGGCGAGGAATTACTTGCGACGATTGGAAGGGTAAAGCCACTTCAACTCGCCATATAATCGTGATACGGAGGCGTACCTTATAGAAGAGACAAATCAGATAAATATTTCATTGATGGTCAATTATTTAATTAAATTAGTTAATGATTTAGATAATTTTGTCTAGTTAAATATAGAATAGAATAGAATAGAAAATAATCTTTATTCTGAGACATAGTCCCTTAAGAACAACAAATATGTACAATTAAGGTATACAATGTATCTGGTCAAAACACCAAATGATCATGATTAATTTTTATTTACAAGAAGTAGTGTAAAAAGTAATAAAATAAAAATAAAGAAATATATCTATACAATAAAAGAAAATAATAGAATAAATACACTTCTTCAGATACATACATATGCTGAACAAAACTAAATTTGAAATTAAATAATAAATTAAGTTAGGTATGAGCAATTAATAATATTTCCTTATAACATTCAAAATTTGATATTTGATATAAAACGTTATTGCTGTTGAGCGTCTGTTTGGAAATACAGGAGGTATTGGAACAGTTGGGACTTAAATGATGATAGAGAAGAAGCATGGCGGATATGAGTCGGTAGGGAGTTCCAGAGATTAGCAGAGCGGACAAGAAAGTTATGATCAAAAGTTGTTGTTCTATGGGTAGGAATGTAAAAGTCAGAAATGCGAGACATTGTTTCGAGGGTGTGGATTGACGATTTAAATTGTAGAAGACTGGATATGAGGAGGGAGCTGGGTGTTAATGGTTTGGTAAAGGAATGATCACAGGAAATATTGTCTGCACAATTGGGAGGAGGAGCCACTTCAACTCGCCGTATAAATGGGTCACACGAGACCGTTTCGGAGTGTTGAGGACAGATCTTAAAAATATGTTCATATATACAAATATAGATGTTTTATTCACGTGATTCGTGTTTATGTATTTAACTATAGGAGAGTGATTACTCAAGAAAACAACTTTTAAATAAGTTCCTTTTCCGTATAGATTTAGGTTAATTTATTTTTTGGACTTTAAGGTATCTATATCTTAAATTTTATATTTTGGTGTTTTGCTGCAATAAATCTCACATCTCGAGATTTTTACTGCACAATTTGGCACGTTTCGAGGTTTTTACTGCACGATTTTAGGCTTTTTACTGCACGAAAATACGGCCACTAGTTATTACCGTAGATGGGTTTATTTTTGTTTGCAAATACTAGCCAGTTTAAACTTTCCAATGTATGTAGTATAAATAAGATAATCAGAACTGTGTATAATAGTATAATGGAGAGTTAAATTTTCTTTTATGTTATATTTTTAATCACAGGGTTGATGTTTTATTTTATTTTAATGAGCATATGATTTTGTAAACAGTATTATTTATATTATATTAATTATAGATGTCAAAAGATCTTGCGGTCAAAGACGTCACAATCCAAATTAACCAGAACATCGGGAGTAAATCAGTCGAGAAGAAAGGAGAAATGGGGTAAAGGTTAGGTTGAGAGTCAATGTTGTTTTAAGGGCGTTTATCCTGTCAAAGAACGAATAAATACCAACTCGGTAGATATTTGCCCACGTCTTTGCCGAGCATTCCTTCTCTCTTGTGGTCTTCAAACATACTTCACAAATATACTTATACCAGCTGCCCACATAAAAAAATTGAAAATCTGAAAGATAAAAAAATGATCATGTCATGGTATAAGCAAACGATGCTATCTATACTTTAAATACGGTAACACACACTGCCTAGTCCGTTTAATTTTCTCTTTATTTAATTATTTTGGCACATTTGGAAAAAATCATGATTTCGTGGCCTAAATTCTATAACTCTTGATCTAATCGAGATAAATTAATAATCTTTTTCATTTGTGAATATAGGATGTACTTGTGTGAAAAAATTACTCTCGTTACATTTTTTAAACTTACTAATTTAATACATTTTTTTTTTGTATTTGATCAATTTATTCTATATAGGAGCATTAACATTATCCGCTTCTATAGAGGTTTTAAACTCATACAATTGCCTTACTTGGGATTTAGGAACAATACCGAATTTATAAGGAATCATGGATTAAAGGGGAAAAAATAGACAAATTTAACTTAATAAAAGGGGTACTCACTATGTTTGCTATAGCATGCTATTTGTGCTATTGTGCAAAACCCATCAATTTTATACAGGAAATAACTGTAGAAACTAGACGGGTTTAGCAAAATAACACAAATAGCATGCTATAGCAAACGTAGTGAGTACCCCTATTATAATATACTTTAGATACATATCCTGTGAAAATAATTTTTTTTCCAATGGAAAAACGAGGTATATTTTAGGATTTTGCCTAAATTAATGTAAAAAGATATGGTGTCATATCTTTAAATTGATATAACAATGATTGATAGCATTTGGCTGATTAAAAAGTATCATCGTATTATAGTACCATTAACCCTCTATAACATCAAAGAAAAACTAAAACTAAATGTTTCCAATTGTTTATTTTTTTTTATGAATTTTTAATATTTATTTTTTATCTGATACATACACAAGAATTTATGTGCAGTATTTTTAAAGATATTTCAAGGTTTCTAAAATACATGAAGTGCAATAAAAGGCAAAATAAAGCTTGATTGAATCAATTTTTGTCTCTCTTATTATCTTCAAAAACTACAAAAGCATCGTTGTTCGCAACTGAAAGTTTTAAAAACGATTTGCTGGGAATGTCTATTCGCAAAAAAAAAATATATTACTAAAATTTATATGCATCTCCAATATATACATATTATAGTTAAAGAAACTTTCTATAAAATAATGCTGACATTTTCTTATAACAACTTCTAGCAATATTTATTTTTCTGCAATTAACTAAGGGTTATTAGTGTCAGTTAAATTGAATGGATAGTTAAACAATCCTATATTTTAGCACCTCTTAAACCTTTATTAATTTAAAACACTGACTATGAAAAATATTAAAAAATGAAATGAGAGTATTTTTTTCACGTTGACTAATAAAGCATATTCCATACTCATAAATAAAAAAGAAATCTTTAAGTTATCTTAATTATATAAAGAGTTGTAGGATTGTGTCCACTTAATAGTGACCCGGCTTCTCAAACGCAATATTTATCTGTAAAATTTTAACAAATAAATAGCAGGAAAAAAATTACAACTGTTTTTTTTTTTTTTTTCTTTTTACTTACCTACATATGAAATACATGAGGAGACTGTGACTGAGTGGCTAGAGCAGATTTACCGTCCTTACCCGGCTATATCATTTCTAATAATACCTTTAATGTAAATTCTAATTGAAATATCTATTTAACTACTGTATATCTATTCAATGTTCACTGTATTCTTTTCTGTCTCGCTAACAATAACATCATATTAAAATAAAAATATTAATGCTCTGTGTTTTGTTTTTCCACTGTTAGGGCATGGTTAGGAGAACAATAAATTCTCGAAACGTCGCATAAATAAAATTGTTTATTTATTGACTTAAACCTAAGAACAATAGAAACTTTTATATATATATATATATATATATATATATATATATATATATATATATATATATATATATGTATATATTTATATGTATGTTTTCTACTTTTCTTGGGTTTCAGTCAATAAATGAACAATTTTATTTATGCGACGTTTCAAGAATTTATTGTTCTCATATTCATGCCTTAACAGTGGAAAAACAACGAAAACAGAACATTAATATTGTAATACGAACTAAACCGAAATTTCATATTTAAGACAACTATATGCCCGAGATATTCCAATGTTAATTTATACCATGTATTTAGTTTCCTTTTACGATTTTCTCGTTTCTCATTCATGATAAAATAATATTAATGTTCTGTCAAATATTAATGTTCTGTTTTTTGTTTTTCTACTGTTAAGGCATGATTATGAGAACAATAAATTCTCGAAACGACGCATAAATAAAATTGTTTATTCATTGACTGAAACCTAAGAACAATAGACACTTAAATTATCAACAGTCGAGAACTTATCATACAATATATATATATATATATATATATATATATATATAAAATATATATATAAAATATTTATTATAATATATTAAAAGAAAATAATATAAATATTTATTCCTAAAGATTAAACTCAAAAGAGCGTGTTATTATTTTATGTACATACGTAACTCATATTCAGTGACACCTTGTGCATACTATATAAGCCAATATGAAGCCTTCATATCCGATGATATTGGCAGATAGACAAGAGCGTTATTACCTGGATGTATTGTTGGGTTGTTAATTCCAAAATTACATTTATCTGGTACTAAATTAGCTGATCGGCTCACCAGGAATCGCTCCGTAATTACATTTATGGCATGTAATTACTAGCTGACGTTAATTGTACGTCAGCTAGAGGAGCAACTGCTGTTGAACGCTATTAGGCCAGTTTACTAGATTATTAACGTCATGAGCAGGAGTGGGCTTGTATACAATAATCATAATAATTTGATTCATTTTTTGAATGGTATTGTTTTTTTTTAATTTCGCATACCTGTATATGCAATGTATAGTAAAGGAAAGTATTGCGATTGTGAAAATTTTAGAACTCTAGTTTCCCTAGGAAATATACGTTTTTAGATTCCCTGAGTCCAAATGACCAAGCCCCGCAAAATGTTCTGTGTAAATTTCTGGTAAGCCTAGTTCCAAAACGACAAGTTGTATGAAATTGAAATTTCATATTTTAGAGGCGTATATAACTGAGATGTACCTTTTTCCATGAATTCGGCGAACAAGAAGAGATATTAGGGGTACTCACTACGTTTGCTATAGCATGCTATTTGTGTTATTTTGCAAACCCGTCGAGTTTCTACAGTTATTTCCTGTATAAAATTGATGAGTTTAGCACAATAGCACAAATAGCATGCTTTAGCAAACGTAGTGAGTACCCCTATTATACCATTTTGCAAGATTCTCTAAAAAACAGCGCAATCGATTTTGATCAAACCCTCTAATCAAAGTCGATGTAAAATTTCTTAAGCTTTAACATCTTCCATTTTAATTAAAGTAATCTGGCAGGAAATAAATGCTGATATTTCATTTTTTTATTTTATTTTAATGTACCTTTAATTTTGTAGGTTCGAAAAAAATTGCTATTTCTTCTTTTTAGTATTGATGAAAACATGAAATAGAGGCTTCTTCACGGAAAATAGAAAAGAGGACCGACTGGGTACCACCAATTAAGTATAGTAAGAGCTTTGAAATTCTATCTCACAAGAAATAGATAATAAATAAATAAGGACTGAAGTGCTAGTAACATTTCTCTATCAACTAAAAATATAGTAATTTAAGAAGGGCCAAACCAAGCTATCAATAGCAATCAGTTAAGAGCGCCTGAAAGTCAACAACGGCACATTCGGGCCTAAGTGAATCAGAAACTATTGATTACTGTCGGGCCTAAAGGTTGATTAGGGATGGATATTCCGACCCATTTGGTTCCACCCTGCTTGACATTCATAGCTAATTCGGCTCCGATGATGTATACAGGTTGCAAATGGGCGGACCTCGACACAAACCAGGCAGGCATACCAAATCCGCATTGAGAGGGGATAACCACTATATAGCTGGATTTGTTTTGGCTGGAGAAAGACAGCAACAGGTTCGACTAAAAATGCATGGAATTTCTGACGAGGAAGGCCCTGCTTGGAATTAATGATGAAGACAGAGAGAGAGCTCCTGGTAAAAATAATATTCCTTTTTTGCTTAGGGAAATATTTATTCTAGTAGACGTAGAGTGCCTTTCTCAGGCCGCCCTAAACCAGATCTTTACAGTTCCATGCTTAATCGCGAACAAATCTTACCTCCGAGTAAAATCTCTTTCTTAGACCTGTGTAAAAGTTTTCACAACTACAAAGAAACCTCTCTCTGCGACGGATACAATTGATGGATATTTCTCCACTTTGAAACGCATACCCTAATATCGGACGTTAACATCCAAATTTTCTGTGAATTTGTATCAGTTTTTAATATAAAATGTATTTCTTTAGTATTAGTTGGCGTTATGGCCCAGGGTTTGAGGCAAATCCTGCCTAAAATTAGATCCAGAGCCGCCTCTATACCTTGCCGGTGCATTCCAATCTCTCAGGCCAAGCCGGGTTCTTGAAACGGCGTCAACTTTATCCTCGTTCTGCTTGGGACATCAAATTCTTTTTTTCTACATTCGTTCAACACTCATGGGGAGATTTTTCGTAGGTCCATTCGTACAAAATAATCAGCCAAGCGACGCCTTGACACCTTAATTAGGGTACAAATATACATCTCCATATATAGCGCTTAATTTAGTATTACTTCTTCTACTCCAAGAACCTTTCGTTTAAATTAAAAATTAAGATAACCACAATGATCTTATATTCTATTTTTTCGGCTCATTCCTCTTGCACTGCAGCCTATGTAGGCTTATTGTGCGACGCCCATTATCCTTTAAATACAGGCATTTTGCTTTAGTGAATCTGACCAAACTTTAAGGATTAATCAGTTCACACAGCTTAGGATCTGAAATACGGTAATCGCCAAAGTGGTAAGACTGTATCATAGGCAGTTTACTCTTCCTTCTTTCAGAATCTGCAAGTCGGTGAGGCTACCAAACCCATATTGTGGAGGTGCTTGTTAAGCTGACAGTGTCCTGTATATAGTCCTGTCATTCTTCTCAGAGTTATCCTGTCCATTGAAAGAACAGTGCAGCTTTTATCTTTGCAGGGGTCCCTCCATTTAATGTTTAAGTTTCATCGATATTCAGGTTAGTCAGATCCATCTGCCGAACTCCCATGTCTTGAGTAGGTGTACGGAGTTGAAGTGGCTCTACCCTTCTTAACGAAGGCATATTTCATAAATGTATATCTTTTCCAAAATCTTTCTTCGAACCAAAAAGCCTCTTTCCTAACCCATCACCTTAAATGTATACCTCATGTTTTTCTCAGTAAACACAAGGCTCCCAGCCTATAAACTTGTACATAGCTTCTCACAGAAAATAAATAAAAAAATTTCTTCCATTCGTAAAGTTTTATCATTAATCTCTTTCGGACATCAATTAATTATCTGATTTCTTAAACTTCAGTATACCTAAAATATATAAAATTAAACATTAGATGAAACCTAGTTTATTGCTACCAACGGTGTTCTGATTCACCGAAGTCTTAACAGTACTAGACAAATATCACTAAAATTGTGCCACTTTTTATTTTTAGTAGATCATCAGTCCCCGAGTGGAATTTATTTTCATTGCGTTATAAGAATAGATTTGTGTTCATACTTAACAGCAGCGGGTCCAAAATCAAGGCAATTAACGTGAACAAATAAATCGACAATGGTTAATATAAAACGTATATAATGATATTCATTTTAATTAAAGTACCCTAAAAAAAACCTACAAGGCCCATGGGTTTTCAGTGCAACACATGGTTATATTCTTCGAAGTATTTCAAGGTTCAAAACAATATACTACTTTTGGATGACCTAGAAACTATATGAGAAAATCTACTTTTTTTCTTTTCGCAAACATAAAATCACTACGCCGTATTTTTCGATCAAAGCAAATATTCAGTTTTAATGTTCTACGACGTAGGTTTTACAATCTAATCAAGATTATATTCTAAACAGCGAAATTAAAACGCTTACGATAAGATAATTTAATTTTTCACAAAGGAAGTATTGATGAATTGTTCACATCATTCGTCAGTTTTAGATAAATCCTCTCACCACTGTACTTCATTTTTCGTATTTATAACTGAATTATATCTCACTCAGGGGCTCTTTTCTATCATCGCAGCAGGTTATAAATAATATCACTGAAAGGTTTTTCAATAAAAAACCAGTTGAAATAATTAATATTAACATGTATATATTGTGTGAATGTGGTCTCATATCACTATTACCAATGTTCATTTAGAAACAAATTGTAATATATCTCTATAAATATTTTTTTCTTAAATTTTAACAAAGTTTTTTTCAGTGTCCTATAAAAATATGTTTTGACACAAACATGTAGGAATTAATTCCTTAATAAGCAGTTGTTTATCATTCCTTAGTTAACTTAGCAACGAACAAACAATTCATCAGACCCCGAGCTGTCCTTTATTGTGAGGTTTAACTGAATATTATATTGTTTATTTGCAATTAGTCAAATAACTTGATTATTTGTAATAATCAAAAGTCTCTAGCTTATTAATAATGTTATGCTTCGCATTCATGAATACGTTAATTAATGTAAATACTATGAGTTTATGTAAAATTATTCCTCCCCATTCAGTTTCTCCTGAAAAGACGGACTTGGAGTGCTTACATACTAATCAGGTTGCCGAATTATGGACGTGAAAGAACCTACGATATGCATGCTAGGCCTTTACACAAACCAGATACTCTAAAATCTAACAGTAATTGATTTTCATCACGGATCTCAGGGTCCTGGATTCGAACCCGGCTGTGACGAGATAATTATTCATGCTGTTATTTCAACAGAGGAATGACGCTGAGGTAGGGAGACAAATTTAGGGTACCAAAAACCCGAAGACTGAGCGCAATATTGGCCTAATCAACTCCTTGCACGGCTAGAAACAGTTAGAATCACTATAAGTAGTGAACCTAAAACTCTTCATGGGATCAGATTACTAGTTTTCTTGGCAATCAGCAGTCAAGTTATTATGCCCTAAGTTGATTTTATTTTTTGATTATTCAAACGTTACTTGGTAGACACTATTAATTATTTAACTTAATTTTAGTTAATTTCTTAGGGTGTTCTTCAAAAATGGTTGACTTATTATAATTCTATTTTGGAGAATAATCGCGTTTTCTTTATTAGTTCAAAATAGGTGTCTATAGTTTTGGTCGAATCTGTTAGGGCTGCATCCATTCTGCGGGGAATGTTATGATTTTTGAATACTGGTTGTAACTCTTCATGGGTTGTAGAGGTTAAGATTTTTGTTTGGTTTATGTATTTTTAATTTTCCTGAAATTCTAAAACTGTTTCTGTTGGTAATGTTTACGTTAATTGTCAATATATTGAGAATCACCATTATAGGGATCGATCAGTGATTTCATTTTTCATACCCTGAAGTTGTACATTACAAAGTCTATGATTGTATAGCGCTTATCAAAACATTATTTTCGTAATATATATATGAATCTAAATTGGGGATAAACCTTCCTTGTTCTGTGAATCGTGTGTTATCAATGTATCTAACCTATAATTGTAGAAACAAAAATTTATTAACTTAAAAAAATCTGATACACGCATCACATATCTTTCACCTTCATACTCATAGAGTTTCAATAAAATATGTGTTTCCGATTAAACAATACAACAATAGATATTATTATTTATAACCATCACTTACTTTAAACGCTTTTCTCTACTCTAAATTAGCTTCTGGGACTTTGTGTGTTAGATTACAATTTTTTTTTTTTTTTTATAAATTATTTTTTTTAAACTCTTTAGATGTGAACAAAAGCTACTAAGTTTTAAATCAATTTATTTATACATTAATATAACGAGATTATTTTAAAAAAAACCTTAAACCTTTGTCGATTTAAATTAAACAGCCAGATTAATTAAAATCAGTCTCAGATACCCTTAGCTCATATCTTCTCTCAAGGAATTTAAAGTTATAATTTATAAAACGGTTATTATTACAATTCTATACGAATAGAAAATGTCGTCGATTACTTAAAAGGACGAACAACGCCTTAAGTTTTTCGAAAATAAAATTCTGAGTAATTATTTTGTCAGAACAAGGATGAGGCCACTAGGGAAATTTAGAAGGTTACACTACGCGGAATTGCGGAGCTAATACCCCGACAGTATGATTGAGACGTTTTTTTCCAAAAGATAGTATATCAATTCCAGGAAATTGTACAGGAAGTGCGAAAACCTCTCATTACTATATTATTAAACCAACTTATTTGACTCTTTTGGCATTAAAATCTATAACTGCTTTTTTTTTTCATATTAATAAATCTATTTTAAAGTTATGGAATGAAATGTTTTAGTATGATTAGGAACGAAACTATGTGTATAATAAGTACCTTTAGAAAAAATTCGTATCTAAATCGCTTTTTAAAGGTATTGAGTGTCCATTAGAAAAAATCAAATAGAAGATTTCGTTAAAACTAAATGGGGAGACTACAAATATATTAAAATATCAATTTCATAAAAAAATATCCTTTAGTACCTTTGGAAATCAATATCTCAATTGATGGCGTAGTGGCAGCTGGAATGGGCGGGTAAAGTTCTTAGCCTCAGTGAAGAAGGAATACCCAAAAAGTTAATATGCGTAATACAAAGGCTTAAATGGTGGCCTCTCGGCTGTGCTCCAGGACAGGCTAAAGCAAATTATGGACATATTTTTAAGATTTGTCCTTGGTACACCGAAGAGGTCTCATGTGACCCATTTATACAATGAGTTAAAGTGGCTCCTTCCTTCTATCCGAAGACAATATTTCCTAGGTTCATATCTTTACCAAACAATCAACTCCCACTACCTCCATATATCTACAGACTTCTGCAATTTAAATCGTCAGTCCACTCTCTCCAAACCAGATCGCGCCATTCCGACCTTAATATTCCTACCCATAGAACAACAAATTTTGATCATTCATTTATTGTCCGCTCTACTACTCTCTGGAATTCCTTACCTACTCATATCCGCCATGCTTCATCCCTACCATCATTCAAGTCTCAGCTGTTCCAGTACCTACTGTCATCCCAAACAGACGCTGAACTACAAGCCTGATATTTCAAATCAAATTTCAATTCATAAAGAAAATTTATTATGTATTGTTTATATTAACTTATTATAAACAATAAATAATAAATCAGTTAATAAATATGTTATTATGAACCAGTTTAAATGTTTTATTGTATTCAATGCTTTAATCTATAAGATGTTATGTATATTACTCTTTTATTTTAATTTACTCTTTTATATACTTTAATCCATTTTTTTTCTGATATCATTGTAAATAAAAATTAATTATAATCCTTTGGTATTTTGGCCAGACACATCCTATATCTTAATTGTACATATCAATTGTTCTTAAGCGACCCTGTCCCAGAATAATAAAAAAAAAATTCTATTTCTATTTCTATTTCTAAGTGTAATCAAAATCGCTAGGTTGTTTTTTTAAAAAAAATAGTAAATAGGTACAAAATGTTTGGTATAAAGTGGCTCTTACGCTTTTCCGATTTTGATTAAAAGGTTGCTGTTACATATTGGGCGTTTAGTTGCCACAAATATCAAATATCCGCCATGCTTCTTCCCTACCATCATTCAAGTCCCAGCTATTCCAGTACCTACTGTCATCCAAAACATACGCTCAATCAGATATTTCAAATCAAAAAGAAAATTTGTTATTTATTGTGCATATTTTTATGGATCAATTTCAATGTTTAGTTTTGTTTAACACACCAGAAGTTATTATTTATTTATTTTACTGTTTTGTTTTATTATATCCTTTCTTTTCTTCATGTATCATTGTGAATAAGAAATAATTATATTCCTTTGCTCTTGTAGCCAGACACATTTTATATATTATTAATTTAATATTAATAATTAATTAATATGTAATTGTCATATGAATTGTTCTTAAGGAACCTTTTCCCAGAATAAATATCTTTTTCTATTCTATCCTATTCTTAATGGGGGGATTGATTTAAGTCTGACTTCGAGGGCTTGGGCTTGGACGATGGTTAATAACAATTAATGGTATCGGTTTCGAACCTTCGATTTCGCTAAACTTATTATCATTATTTGTATACCTCTTATTGTTTTTGCTAGACTCACACACAAAACACAATTAAGCTAATTTAAGCTCAGAGTACATGCCTTAAAACGTGTATTTCTAATTAAAACTTCAAAGATTTTCAATATGAAATTATTTCACTTCTATATATTTCATGAACGTTAAGTAAAAGTAAACAGAGTTTTAGCACCCTCAACCACTGAATCTCTAAAAAAAAACGTATCGATTGAGAGGCATTAACCTAATTTTTATACCTCTATGAAGTGAATCATAGAAGGGTATGTAGGGCATAGGGCAATTATTCCATTGCATGGGATTTAGTGAGCGTTAGATAAGCAAATAAACGGTTGCTCATAGTTATGTAAATGGCTTTTTGAAATTGTGCCGTAGCAGGTTTATAGGCATTAAAGCTGATGCATTTTCATAGCGCCCTATAACGATGTGAGCACCGTCGGTTGCAATACCTCACTTATCATTAATTCTTCAAACGGTCCTCTGTTGGAGTTTTCAATTGGATTCTAGTGCTCATTCTCAGTCCCAGCTGACAAGTTAAACTGGCCTGATTAACATGCGAATAAATTTATTAGAAAGCTTTTAACTGACACATATTTAGCCCAAAATGCAACCAGAATATGCACGAAATGAACTATTTTTGCCATGTCAAAGGATATTCCCGATTTTAATATTTTAAGAACTGTTTTAGTTATTATTATTTTTTTTTTTTTATAAGTTCAAAACGTCCTTCTCATTGAAAGGATTCTAAACGATAGACATATTTGGTAACTGGGATACGACGCAAAACAGAAGAGAGCCACCATTTTTGACTCGATTCTTTTTTCAAAAAAGGATTTTACCACACTAGAAAAGACACTTTTTAATATTCCAACTCTCTTCCCGTTGCAAGGATCGTTACGAAACAGCCAGTAGCTATAGTTAACTGTCTGTATGATGAATAGAACAATTCATATTTATAACATACCTTTCATTTACGATATTATGGAAGATAAAAATACTTTTTTAGGTAATTAAGTAAAGCTTCGTATACATCTATCGGTATTATTACTAACCCTGCTCTTTAATACTCAAACTTGAAGGTTACGTGTGTGTGTTATAAGTGCGGTTCGCTTTTTTTCTCTTTTTTTTCCCCCCATTAGATTTTAAATATGATTTAATTTTGGAATGGGGAGCGTGGTTCAGTTGTAGAGTTCAAGTCCAGTGTCTCCGTGTCCCGGGTTCGAACTTCGGCTGTTTTATAACAAAATAATTTATATTGTTATTCCAAATAGAATTTGGAAATTCCATAATTTCTTCGTAAGATTCATTTTAATATACACAGTTAAATATTAAAATGATCTTTACTCGTTAAAAGTATGTTAAAAATTTTTCTTCAACATTATGTACTCATGTCTATAAATTTTAATATACTCATTCACGCAACTATACGGATCGGTAATGGTCCTCACTTAGTTATAATCTAAATGATTCTCCAAACTCAAGAGGATTAGCAAAGAAATTTGAATTAACATAATATAAATATAAATGCATTGTAATTAATAAGGTATTAAATAAATACAACAATTAAATGCGTAGTAAGAATACAAGTTAAGAAAAAGACTTAAGAAAGAACTATCCAAAGAAAGCAATCCAATGACTATTTTAAGCGAGTACGTACCGAAAGCATCTTCTTTTCGATCGTCGTCAGAGGGTTATCAGGAATATGTAAGGATAAAAGGTTAGGGACTAGCGTATTTGAAAAGGCAGGGAGTTTTTAAGAGGTATATATATTTCTAGGTCTGCGACAAATGGAATGTTAAGGTCATTAAGGATGATTTGGCTTGTGACAAAATAAGAGCCATTCGGGATTTAGGGAATTTCGGATTGTAAGGATGCTGGAGGCATTAGATGGTATAGTGTACCCCTATTGCTCAATTTCAAACGTCCAAATAGGTCCGATTATAAGTTTTTTGTAATAGACTGGATGTTTTGAACGTTTGTCAAGTGTTGTAGTGGTCGGTATCTACGAGCAGTGTCTTGTCGTTCCAGTTTTCTGTGAGGTTTCCATATAAGGCTCTTGCCAATATGAAGTCCTATATATTGGATTTATTTTACAGGAGTAAGTGGGATGTAACAACTAAAACAATATATAAAAAAACCTGCACCTCTACAAACCATGAAGGGTATTAGGCTCAGTACATATAGAGACTGTTTCTAAGCCAACGGCCGAACAATAAGGTGATTAGACTGAGATCACACTCAGCCGCTTGGTTTTTTTTTTCCATTTTTGGTACCCACTTCAAAGAGGCTGGGTCTGCCTCTGAAGGGTCGCCCTAGGGTCACCCCCCGGTTGAATTAACAGAATAAATAATATTCTGCCACAGCCAGGATTCGAACGCATTACCCGGAGAACGATAGACTAGTGCTCTATTAACTAGACCACGCCGCTCCCTCTAAAGGAAACTAGGGGGCAGGAATTCCATTAATATCTTAAAATTTAACTTATACCCTCCAAGAACCCGACATCGCTCTCAGTATTAATGAGACTAACAGGATATCCATGCCATACAAGTTATGGCTAAGTAAAATACCAATCTCATAAAAATGTAGACTACAGCGTCTTTGGTACATTTTTTTAATAGAAAAACAACTCCAAAAATAGAGATTTCACAATACTTTAAAGCAAAAATTTGTAACATGTATTTCACACTAATGCCTTGTTCTATTACTTATTTATGAAAAAATTGTACATCTACGTGAAAAAAAAAAAATCTGAGCGATGTGATTACGATGTCTAGAGATATGGGGAAAAAAAGAAGCCAGAACGCCCAGAGCATCACGTTTTCCGCTTACCATATATTTCTTTAGAAGCAGCGATAATGTCTTTTCCGCTTTTCTTACGGTCAGTAAACAGCGATGTTCTCCCCTTGAAAACATTTCCCCTACAAAAGAAGCTATAGATGAAACAGATCCTACACTCTACACCGATTGCGAATCATCAATTCAAGCTTCATTTTGTCGGGGAATAAAGAGTTAAAGTAAACTTTTCGACATCTGTTACAGTATACTCCCTTCTAAATACTTTCACATTTGAGGCCTACATTTCCAAAAGGCACTTAAGGGCGTTTTTTATGATACTGATATTTTGACGTATTGGTATTCTAATAGTTCAGTCTTATCGGAGTACTTGAAAAACATGTTTCTTAAAGTAAATCATTTCTAAAATGTACTAAGTAACATATTCGATTCCGTACTGTACATTTAATGCTATAACGCAAATCGATTACATTATTATTGTATGAAATCAATTCTAGATTTTAATGCTGAGGGTCCACCAAACCATCGAATTCCTCTGGCATCTAATTCTTGAAATCCAAAATACTAGGAAAAATCCATAATGTTCATTGATTTTTTACTAATATAATAACCGACAAAGACCTTTACTTCTCTTATTAGTTAAAGACTTATACCGAAAAATATATACCTGTTTTCATTTCAAACACCCTAATCACACAAGCCCACAATGTCCGTGACCTCTTCTACATATCTGTTCCTCACAATCCCCAAGGCGACGTTAAAGAAGATGGCCAAGGGACCTCCTATTATAAATTATACATTGGAATACTACAAATAATTAGTTTCTTCACAGGACTATGATGTGTTTTAACCATATAATTATCTCATTTATTGGGTTGTCCGAAAAGTTCGTAGAGATTTTTAAAATAAAATTTACCTTTTATTTTTTCCACTAAAAATCAATCACAAAGCTAATGTTTATTTATATGCCTTTAATGTTCATGAAATTAACTATTTTTCACACTCAATTCGTCTTTATTAAGGTTCAGCAGTGTACTTTATTGCAAACCAACATGAGTGATGGTTCAATTCGATTTCAGCATATTATGCTGTTCTTTTCCAAAAAAGGGAAAAACGCAGCCCAAACTGCAAAAAAGATTTGCGCCGTGTACGGCATTGATTTACTTGCGGAAATCACAATTCAGAAGTGGTTTTCGCGATTTAGATCAGGATATTTCAATTTGGAGGATCGGGCTGGCCGGAGTTCGAAACTCTTGACATCATGAATATTAGACGGTCATCACAAATAATCCACAAATTACTGTCCGGGTGATAGCTGCGGGGTTAAGAGCCAGCAAATCGACATTTTTTGGTCATCTAAAGAAAGCCGGGTACGTCTGTCGTAACGACGTTTGGGTTCCCCATGAGCTCAATGAAAGGAACCTTATTGAAAGGATTTCGTGTTGTGATTTGCTGCTGAAAAATAAAATGTGGAGGATCCATTATTGAAACGAGTTGTTACTGGTGACGAATAAATAGATTATCTACATCAACACCAGCCGAAAACAAATCTTGGGGGTTGCCTGAAACGACGCCGCTCGCAACACCAAAGGCCGCCTTGCATCCAAGAAAGGTGATGCTCAGTATTTGGTGGGATTGGAAGGGACCCATACATTTTTAGCTCCTTCCACAAAACCAAACTATAAATATGGACTTTTACTGCGCCCAGATAGATCGAGTGTTATTGCTCCTTCGGGTTTCCATTTTTTTCATACCCACGAAGATTTTCTACAAGGGAAATCTTACTCCTCAGAACATCACGTCAAAAAAGACCTTTTATTCTTCAGATGTAAGGACAGTGATTTTTGTAAAAAACGATTAATGTACCTTCCAAGCCGTTGGGAAAAGCGTAATCGCTAACGGTGGTAACTATTTTGTAGATTAAATAAATAATTTTTTAGCTGTTCATCAATTTTAATTTTTGTCCAAATTTCTCTACGAACTTTCCTGACAACCCGATACATTGTGGATGTATATTCCACTGTTGAAATTATCATACGTAGAAATAATCAGGAGGTGGTCTTGTGAAAAATATTATAATTTTTCTGACGTTTCGGCTCAAACATGTGAGCTATAATCAGAGCATCAGTGATTCATGTCAAGCATTAACTTAATTTTTATTATCATCATTTTTATTATAACCTAGTTTATGCTTGACATGGCTCACTGATGCCCTGATGGCATAATTAAAATATTTTTCACTAGACTAACTCCTGATTATTTCTATTTATGTTTATCCCCTTTACTTGTTGTATTAAATCAATACAGTTGTGATTTTTTTGATTTTTTTTATTCGTAACGGCCTCATAGACCACACAAATATCCTTTCCTCCCAACTTTGCCCCCAAACACCCCTCCTCTTCCCATCTCTTCTTCACTATTTCAGACTGAACTATTCTTTCTTCCTCGCTTCATACTCTCCACCTTCTCAAATCTTCGGAACCCACAAGGACCTTTATCTTTCCTAATTTTTCCCTATATTCATCTATATTGAGAAAATCCTGATTTAAGATTCCCAATTTTACGGTTTCTTTCTTTATCTGCTGAACGTACCCCCCATCCTCTTTATATCCCCACATTTTCTCCCAATATTTCAAGATCTCTTAATTTATTCTGCCCAGGCTCATCCTTACCATATGACCGTAGAAACGCAGCCTCCTTATCCTTATGTCCGTTTCCAAGTCATCCATAGTTCTATGGTAAGCCTCAGCCTATAGCCCTTTTAATAAATTAAAAAATATATACATTTTAATGCAAAAAGAATCATATAAATTGGTTTAATAGCATAACATCAAAAGTGTTTCCCAATTTTTGTAAACATTTTTAGAATAGAAGTAAGAAGGAGGAAACAGCTCACAAATTAAAAAAAAAAATTCTGCAAATAAAAAAAGTACTATAGATGTATAATATACCGTTGGAAATCTCAGGAAAAATAGGGAAAATATTATCTTGTATTAAAAGTTGTATAAGCTCATGGAGAGTGATAAAAAGCGAATAAAATTAATAGATAGTTCTTGGTAATAATTTATATCGTTATAATATTGAATTTAAAATAAACGTATCCATCGAAACTCAATGTAATTCTTTAAATACATTGTATTACTAATTTCATTTAAAAATTCTTAAATTTAACGCCGGAGGTACGTGAAAGTCGTGTGTAGCGCGCAACATTGTTATTAATATATTTTTTAATAGTGCAAATGAATTACTTCTTAACTCTAATCATTTTGGGTAATTCTAAGTAGATATTTGAATAAAGTTTAAAGGGTTAATATAGAGGCACCGCCTGTGTGTTATTATCGGGGCAGGTAGGACACATATAGAACCTAATAGCAATTTAGCGTTGTGGGCAAAGTTTAAACACAAGTTTAAACACCCCATTCCAATATTTATTCATTACCTACGCAACTCCAGTTACTCCAAGTAAGTTTGCGTCAATAATATTCCGGATTACTTTTTATTCAATGGTTCCACAGGGACTGGCAAAGCGTTAATGCGGTTTTTGTCTGTTTCCATATAACTTCTAGTGAATGAAGATCTAATCCTCGCAATCAGATCATTATATTGACATTTTTTTTTTTTTTATCATTACATCTACACACACATACACACAAAACATTCACAAACTAACACACACACACAAGGAACAAACAAGATGGACTCACAGTCTAATTTCTGGTGTTGCAACATGGATTTCTAGGAAGCATTGAAACTACCTCACCCAACTCCTTACTGTGAATGCCTGTCTAAAATAGTACCGTAATATTAGATTTAACCCGAACACCCCCTCGAAAGAAAGCTGTAACCTGTCCTGAATTTTTCAGTACCCTAATTAACTAGTAAAAAATGCCAGTTTTCCGAGACGGGTTTTGTAGGGAAGAGGAGGAGGATCAGTTTTTTTTTTTGGGAATATCTCAAAAAGTATTATCTTTACCGAAAATTTGTATTATATACAAAATTAGAACCAAAAAATTGAGCACTTCGAAAAGCATTATCTTGAATATTACATAACATAAAGAGAATTAATAAGGGCTCCACCAATAGCAATTTTAATGTGCTTTTAATAGACTTTTAGTATGTTTTTCCGTGGTTGGTATGATTTAGATATTGAGCGCTGAATGAAAAAAAAAAATGAGTAAGTTTAGTAAGGTAAACTGAAGTAAAGTGAACTATTGGGGGTCTTACCCTGAAATGGTTGGATATTTACTTGACTAGGACGCTGATAGTGCAAGCTGTAAAGTGTTTTTGGGGGACTTGATTATTTGGACTCGGGGGGCCTTAAAACGAGTATTTCCGTTGAAAACTGGAATTCGAAAATGTTCACGATCGCAATACTTTCTCTTACTATATATTCCATATATATAGCATTTCCAAGTCAATTGTAACCTTTTCCAAGTCAAATGTAACTTTTTCCAAGTCAAATGTAACCTTTTCCAAGTCAAATGTAACCCTTTCCATTTCAAATGTCACCTTTTCCATTTCAAATGTCACCTTTTCCAAGTCAAATGTCACCTTTTCCATTTCAAATGTTACCTTTTCCAAGTCAAATGTCACCTTTTTCTTCACTTCTAGCCTTAAATATTCCGTTTTATTTATTTATTTATTGAAAAATAATTAGTTTAATTAAAATTATGACTTTTTTAATAATTTTGGCATATCCTATCGCTATTTTTTTTCTGTTTTTTAGATATTTGATAACAAGTTCTGTTTTATACGAACTAATATTTAAAAAAATTAATTATTGTCTATTTAGTTTTAAGATAGTTGTTGATTTTGAATTTTTAGAGGGAAGGGATACTTTTTGGGAATAATTAATGTGTTTTCGGGTATTATAATTACGTTTTTCGAGATGTATTTTTTATCGCTCGCGTGCATATTAACTCGCATTTACTTTTAATGTTTTTTATTGATATAGGGATTAATTAATGTGCTTTCGGGTGGTTATGATTACGTTTTTCGAGCGGTATTTTTTATCGCCCTCGTTTATTTTAACTAAAATTTACTTTTTATGTTTTTTATTGATATAGGGATTAATTATTGTGCTTTCGGGTGGTTATTATTAAGTTTTTTGAGTTCTATCTTTTATCGCTCATGCATATTAACTCGCATTTACTTTTAATGTTTTTTATTGATATGGGGATTAATTAATGTGCTCTCGGCTGGTTATGATTAAGTTTTTCGAGCGGTATTTTTTATCGCCCTCGTTTATTTTAACTAAAATTTACTTTTAATGTTTTTTATTGATATGGGGATTAATTAATGTGTTTTCGGGTATTATAATTACGTTTTTCGAGATGTATATTTTATCGCTCGCTGGCATATTAACTCGCATTTATTTTTAATGATTTTTATTTATATAGGGATTAATTGATGTGCTTTCGGGTGGTTATAAATACGTTTTTTGAGCTCTATCTTTTATCGCTCATGCGTATTTCAACTCGCATTTACTTTTAATGTTTTTTATAGACATATAGGTTATTAATTGTATTTGCGGGTCTTGTAATTACGTTTTTTGAGCTCTATCTTTTATCGCTCATGCGTATTTCAACTCGCATTTACTTTTAATGTTTTTTATAGACATATAGGTTATTAATTGTATTTGCGGGTCTTATAATTACGTTTTTTGAGCTGTATTTTTTATCGCTCATGGGTTTTTCAACTCGCATTTACTTTTTATGTTTTTTATTGATATAGGGATTAATTATTGTGCTTTCGGGTGGTTATGAATTTGTTTTTCGAGATGTATATTTTATCGCTCACTTGCATATTAACTCGCATTTATTTTTAATGATTTTTATTGTTACAGGGATTAATTAATGTGCTTTCGGGTGGTTATGATTACGTTTTTCGTGCTGTATTTTTTATCGCTCATGGGTATTTCTACTCGTATTTACTTTTTATGTTTTTTATTGATATAGGGATTAATTATTGTGCTTTCGGGTGGTTATGATTAAGTTTTTGATGGATATTGGGATTGATTATTTTGTTTTTAGTTCTCATTATAACGTTGTTGGAATATACATCATTTAGCTTTTTTTTATTTATTTAATATTTTTATTATTATTTTTTTATAAAAGGATTAGTTATAGTTCCTTTTATAGCGTCCTGAGTAAGTTTTTTCAACTAAATATTTTATAATGGACCCACTTTCTCACTTGTTCTTACAATTATCTGATAATTTAATTGAGGAATCGTTTATTCTATTTTCGGGTGTTCTTAAAACATTATTTGAGCCTTATTTGTTATCGCTTTTACTCATGTTAAGTTACTGTTCCTATTTCATAAGAGGGATCGTTTATAGTGTTTTGGGAAATACTAATAGAGTTTATGACATTTTTTTATAGCTAGTGCACATTTTACCTTAAATAAAAAGTGATCTAGAACAATGCGCAATCGCGATGTAACACCCAGTTAAAAAAAGTAATCAGAACGTGCAAAAACACAACAAATAATTTTTACTTCAAATTATAACATAATATCTACGGTATGTAGTAATTTCCAAGCGCATAAAAGATTAATGTTCAAAACACGTAATCAGAATCCCCTAAAACAAAAACAAAGAAAGACCACTCTATCAAAATATAAAATGATATTAGCTCTAAGTTGAAACGAGCGCGAGCTATAGAATAAGCAGTCCAAAAAAAGTTTTTTCATAACCACCCTATAACAATAAAAAGATTAGAAGTAAATGCAAGTTGGAATGCGAACAAGCGACAATAAATACAGCTCAAAAAACGTAATTACAACACCCGAAAAGACAATTACTAACCTATATATCAATAAAAAACTTTAAAAGTAAATGCGAGTTGAAATACGCATGAGCGATAAAAGATAGAGCTCAAAAAACGTAATCATAACCACCCGAAAGCACAACAATTAATGCCTATATCAATAAAAAACATTAAAAGTAAATGCGAGTTGAAATACGCATGAGCGATAAAAGATAGAGCTCAAAAAACGTATTCATGACCACCCGAAAGCACAATAATTAATCCCTATATTAATAAAAAACATAAAAAAGTAAATGAGAGTTGAAATACGCATGAGCGATAAAAGATAGAGCTCAAAAAACGTATTTATAACCACCCGAAAGCACATCAATTAATCCCTATATAAATAAAAATCATTAAAAATAAATGCGAGTTAATATGCCAGCGAGCGATAAAATATACATCTCGAAAAACGTAATTATAATACCCGAAAACACATTAATTAATCCCCATATCAATAAAAAACATTAAAAGTAAATTTTAGTTAAAATAAACGAGGGCGATAAAAAATACCGCTCGAAAAACTTAATCATAACCAGCCGAGAGCACATTAATTAATCCCCATATCAATAAAAAACATTAAAAGTAAATGCGAGTTAATATGCATGAGCGATAAAAGATAGAACTCAAAAAACTTAATAATATCAACCCGAAAGCACAATAATTAATCCCTATATCAATAAAAAACATAAAAAGTAAATTTTAGTTAAAATAAACGAGGGCGATAAAAAATACCGCTCGAAAAACGTAATCATAACCACCCGAAAGCATATTAATTAATCCCTATATCAATAAAAAATAATAAAAGTAAATACGAGTAGAAATACCCATGAGCGATAAAAAATACAGCACGAAAAACGTAATCATAACCACCCGAAAGCACATTAATTAATCCCTGTATCAATAAAAATCATTAAAAATAAATGCGAGTTAATATGCAAGTGAGCGATAAAATATACATCTCGAAAAAACGTAATTATAATACCCGAAAACACATTAATTAATCCCTATATCAATAAAAAACATAAAAAGTAATGCGAGTTGAAAAACCCATGAGCGATAAAAAATACAGCTCAAAAAACGTATTCATAACCACCCGAAAGCACAATAATTAATCCCTATATCAATAAAAAACATAAAAAGTAAATGCTAGTTGAAATACCCATGAGCGATAAAAAATACAGCTCGAAAAACAAATTCATAACCACCCGAAAGCACAATAATTAATCCCTATATCAATAAAAAACATAAAAAGTAAATGCGAGTTGAAAAACCCATGAGCGATAAAAAATACAGCTCAAAAAACGTAATTATAAGACCCGCAAATACAATTAATAACCTATATGTCTATAAAAAACATTAAAAGTAAATGCGAGTTGAAATACGCATGAGCGATAAAAGATAGAGCTCAAAAAACGTATTTATAACCACCCGAAAGCACATCAATTAATCCCTATATAAATAAAAATCATTAAAAATAAATGCGAGTTAATATGCCAGCGAGCGATAAAATATACATCTCGAAAAACGTAATTATAATACCCGAAAACACATTAATTAATCCCCATATCAATAAAAAACATTAAAAGTAAATTTTAGTTAAAATAAACGAGGGCGATAAAAAATACCGCTCGAAAAACTTAATCATAACCAGCCGAGAGCACATTAATTAATCCCCATATCAATAAAAAACATTAAAAGTAAATGCGAGTTAATATGCATGAGCGATAAAAGATAGAACTCAAAAAACTTAATAATAACCACCCGAAAGCACAATAATTAATCCCTATATCAATAAAAAAACATAAAAAGTAAATTTTAGTTAAAATAAACGAGGGCGATAAAAAATACCGCTCGAAAAAACGTAATCATAACCACCCGAAAGCACATTAATTAATCCCTATATCGATAAAAAACAATAAAAGTAAATGCGAGTTAATATGCACGCGAGCGATAAAAAATACATCTCGAAAAACGTAATTATAATACCCGAAAACACATTAATTATTCCCAAAAAGTATCCCTTCCCTCTAAAAATTCAAAATCAACAACTATCTTAAAACTAAATAGACAATAATTAATTTTTTTAAATATTAGTTCGTATAAAAACAGAACTTGTTATCAAATATCTAAAAAACAGAAAAAAAATAGCGATAGGATATGCCAAAATTATTAAAAAAGTCATAATTTTAATTAAACTAATTATTTTTCAATAAATAAATAAATAAAACGGAATATTTAAGGCTAGAAGTGAAGAAAAAGGTGACATTTGACTTGGAAAAGGTAACATTTGAAATGGAAAAGGTGACATTTGACTTGGAAAAGGTGACATTTGAAATGGAAAAGGTGACATTTGAAATGGAAAGGGTTACATTTGACTTGGAAAAGGTTACATTTGACTTGGAAAAAGTTACATTTGACTTGGAAAAGGTTACAATTGACTTGGAAATGCTATATTTAAGTAAAAGTAAAATGATTCTCTACCCTTAAAAAAATAAATAAATAATAATGATAATAATAAACACAAAATATGATATAGGATGAAATATATGGAGGAAAATGTCGAGAAACCAGCACTCTATTAGGTAATCTAAACCTGAAGGTCTCGAAGCCTTCTTTTCAAATGCCTCCGAGGATTAGTAAGGAATCTGTGATTCCTGGTTAGGCCAAATCAGGAACATAGGGGACATTAAAGTTTTTATTATTTAATAAATAAGTGTGAAAAAGAAAAATAGCGAAAGTCGTTACCCGAATATTAAAAAACTTATTTAGACCAAATTAAAAAAATAATCCGAAATTTATATTTTTTTTTTCTCCGGGGTTCTGCAATTATGTCACATCCCGGTCCTCAGCACTCCATCTCTTCAATAATCTCGATCACTACAGTCGTCCTCAGTCAGACCTCTGGCTGCCATATCCTCAATTACCTCTTCTATCCATCTTTTCCGAGGTCTTCCACGTTTTCTCCTCTTGGGTGGGCAGTATTCAATCAATCGAAGAGGACAACGTGCTTCATCCATTCTCATGACGTGCCCATACCACATCAGCCTTCTTCTACTAATTTCTTCGAGAATGGTGAGCTCGGCCCCCACTCTTTCCCTTATTTGATTATTGGGGATTTTTTCTAACCGAGACACGGCATAACTTCTTCTCCAAAAATCCATCTCCAGGGATAATAATTTTTTTTGCTGGGATTTCTTCACCGTCCAAGATTCACATCCATATAGCGAAGTGCCAACCAAAAAGGAGTGGAATATCTTCTTTTTCGTTTGGAGTGAAACCTTCTTATTCCATAACACTCCATTTAGTATCCCGATAATCCTTTTTCCGCTAACAATCTTATTAGATATGTCCCTATCTATTGATGCGTTCTTATCTATAGTAACGCCTAGATATTTGAAGGCATTGTCCAGCCTTCCAAACAGAGAGCAGGGACAGATGAGAGAATATTCAGTTTTTTTCCTATTTTATTTCCAGACCCCATTGTGCATATACTTCTACGACCTTCCTCAACATATATTCCATGTCAAATTCATCCGATGCTATGACAACCTGGTCGTCCGCTAATTGTAAGGTGAACGTCTTTACCAACCTCTATTCCCATACCCCGGCTATATATTATATATTATATATTGACATTTAGAATCAATTGTTTAAAAAAATTCAATCACTAAGTATTTAGAAATAGAGGCATTCAATTATTTAAATAAAAATATTTGAATCGTTCTTAATAGAGTCTTCTCCTTAAATCAGAGAAGAACCTTACCTTCCTGAAAACTACCTACCTTGATATAAAGTCCAACCGATCTTCATTAAAAAGTCCCTTAAACTCCCATTTGTTTTTATCACGACCACTTATTATGCAGGACTTGGGCCTATTAGATATAATTATTGTGGTTAATGCTACTTAAAAAAAAAAAGGCTAAAACTCGGGTAACGAAAAAAGGGTAAAGCGTAGCGATGAATGCTTTTTATGATGAAATCATTTTTTTTCTTTAACATTAAAACTAGGACAGGACACCTTAAATTTTCTTTCAATCCCAAAGCGTACATGGGACTTTCTATAAACTAATCTTGCAGGTAAAATGTGACAAAATCCTCAATGCTCCTTATTTTGTCACGAATCAACTCATCCATAAAGACCTAAATGTTCCCTTTGTTGCTGACATGGCCCGAACCAAGTACTACTCCTTTTATAAAAAACTCCATTCCCACTCTAATCC